>JALPQD010000130.1:4584660-5184660 GCA_023101885.1 Typhlomys cinereus | reverse complement strand
TTGTTGCTGGGGGAAAACAGTTATACAGGGTGGGCCTTGAGGTGGATTAGTCCCACCCTACTTCCAGGAGAGGTCTGCTCTTGCAGTTGGCAGTTTAGCAGCTCTCCGCCTCCATGAAAGGTGACTGACGCCGCCTCCAGCTTCTGCCAGCCAGCCATGCCATTTCAGCCAGAATGGACTATATTCCCTTCTGGAGTACGTCTCCCTTTGTCCCTTAAGTTGCTTGAATTTGGGTGCTCTCTCACAGCAACAGAAAAGAGTAAACAGTACAGTGAGTTATACATGTCTTGACACACCTGGTTCAGCACTCTTTGAATGCCTGCATGTTTCTTGTTTTAAATTCTCCTTTGAAGTGGTTTGCAATACTTTACGATGTCTTTATTGATAAGTTCAATAAAAAAGTTTCAAAGATGCTCAAGTGATATTGGAATAAGATGTTCTTAATTTTGGAACTAGAATTTATGTCTGTGAATGAAAACAAGGGCTAGGCAGTAGGCTGAGTGGGTACATGTCCTGCTGTCGGGCCTGATAATGCACATTCCTTTCCTAGAAGTGACATGAAAGTGGAAGAAGAGAACCACAAAGCATGCTGTGACATGCATGACCACACACATACAATATATTGTATGTGTATGCATATACATATATATGCATACAATATTAATTTTACAGAGAGGAAAACTGGGGATAGAATCTCCGTTATTCTGAGAAAGTACCCATGGTATTCACAGCATGCCTGGGTGCATGGTACAGAGAGAGGCTAGGATATTAGGGTTATCAACGCCGTTCCTGGAGCATCCCCTGGTCTCATCTTGCAGACTTGGGGTGCTGTCTCTCTTGCAGATTGTCTGTTTGCTGCACCAATGCAAACCACAGGGGTAGCTGCTGACCAAGAGAGAGAGTCCCCATCCTGACAGGAGGCATGGTGGGGTGAAGGAAGAGAGCCTCACCCCAAGACTTTAAAATACTGACATTTTAAGACTGTAAAGGCCTAACACTGGGCTTTGTCATAGTCATCTGACAGAGAGGAGACCCATGTAGAGAGAGCAATTTAAAACACCGTAAAGTCCTTTGGTTGAATTGACCACAGAATCTTGGTCACAGTTTCCCATGGACCAAGCTTGCAGGGTCCTTAGTTATTCTGGTGTGTGTGTGTGTGTGTGTGTGTGTGTGTGTGTGTGTTCATAAGGCCAAAGCTGTCCACTTTCTAAGCTGAAGGGAAGAGCTGGGGAAAGACTGCTTACAGACAGAACATCTTTGAGCGTGTGTTTGTTTAGGCTGAGCAGGCGTTTGGCTTTTTCTTGTAGCTGTCGTTTTCTCAGTGGGACCCCGGCAGGGAGGTGTCAGGCTGGTTCTCTATTGTACACATCAATGTAGCTTGTTGCTGCTGGTGTGTGGAGTTTTTTTTATTATTATTATTATTATCACAAGTCTGGGCCTCCTGGTAATAGACTAAACATGAGTTGCTGCTTGCCTCCTTCTGTCCGTGGACGTCGTCAGTGTAATCAGGGAACAGGTGGGCAGGGGCGATTAATAGGGTAGGGAGGAGGAAGGAGGGGGAAAAACCACTCAAGGGTAGGGGGAGAGTTAATTTGACCTCAAGCTCAGAAGCACTGGCTTCTGCAGCAAGGCTGCCATAGTGGTTATCGGTGGAAACAGCTTCTCTCCAACTCTTGGTCTCATTTCCAGTCTGGGCATGTTTGAGAAGCCATTACCATATTTATAGAGCTACCTGGCCCCACGGCACACGCATGAGAGGGTTAGAAAGACCTATCTATTTTTCCAGCTGTGCGGCTATCCTCAGCAGCGAGGCTGACGGGGAAGAAGGGAGGGCCGGGATCCCCACAGTAGAAGGACAGAGGGGATTAGACTGTGAAACCTGGCTAGAGAGAAGCCGCACAGAGCCAGCCTTCCACTGGCCTCTCCCAACTGCATGGGATCTGCCTCTGTGGCTAGTCTCAGATCTACAGCCTCTGAGAAGAGATGCAGGCTGGCCCCAGCCTCTGGAGATGGATATGGAACTAAAGTCCACCTCTCTTCACTCCACTGCTCCCACTTACTGAAAGTCAACATTTAGTGGGCAGAAGAGACATGGAAAGCGGTGCTGGAAAGTGGATAGCTAGGCCATGAGCTGAAGAGTCAAGGAGGTTTTATGAGTTGTATAATCTGGGGCAGATCATCTCATGGTGCTGAGCGTTTTAGTCATCCACACAAAGGGGAATATGAATGAATCGTTGAGAGGAAGTAATTACAGACAGAGTTGAATGTGTCTTAATAAATGCTCATTTTCTTTCCAGGATCAGGCCATTCTGTCTCATACTTAAGTTTTGACTTACATCAGTGCACCACACAATGCTTCATTAGAGTGGCCAGAAACGCCTGCATAAATCTACCTAGGGCTCGCTACCATCCCATTAGCAAGTTTATGTTCTTGTGAGTGAGCCTGTATTCTCTCTCTCTCTCTCTTTCTCTTTCTCTCTTGCTCACTCTGTCTCTCCAATGCACATGTGCATTCTAAGATACACAAACAGTAGGAAGATTCTTTTTATTTTTCAATTTTTGATTGCGTGTGTGTGTGTGTGTGTGTGTGTGTGTGTGTGTGTGTGTCCCCAAGGCTGACTTTGGAAGTCATCGTGGATTGCTTCTACCACTTTCTTGCTTTACTCTGGGATTTCCAAGGCTCTGTCCACCAGGACTCAAAGTACAGGCTGCTGCCATTTCCACCTGGGATTTTTAAGTGGGACTCAGGATTCGAACTCAGATCTTTCTGCTTGTGAAGCAGAGTCCTACCCCCCTCCAAACATCTCTTCAACCCAAGAATGACTCTTGGGCTTATTAATTGTGGCACATCTATCCTTTTCTTTATAGTAGTAAAGTAGATCTAGACATAAGGACTGTAATCATAAACAGGAGCACTGTGATTTCTGATTGTGTCTTTTGGAACCAATTTTTCTGTGCCCATCTGGTTCCAATGTTAAAGTTGTAGTGACAGCAATTAACCGTGCACTTTATCCCCTTCCTTGAGCTCAAACACATTGATAGCAGTCATGGAATATATTTGGCCACTTGTTTAGAGTGGATAATGAGTGAAAGACAGCAAACATCTTGAAGTAAACTCTTGGCCTAAATATGTTTTGAAACTGAGCCACCAAAAAGCTGGGACCAACATTATTCACAAATATGACCTTTTTTTCTTTCTAGGAAGAGTAGATTTTAGGTAAGAGACTTTGGGTGATGGTAGAATGATTGACACATGAGGATTCTTTGAAGAAAGAATAGAAAATAGAAAATATTACCTCAGTTACAGGGGCTCAGAAATCTCACCATGTGTGGTATGCAAACTGTAGATCCAGAAATGCCAGAGATATAAGTTCAAAAGTCTGCTGGTCAGAGAAGCTATGGTGCATATTGAAGTTTAAATCAGAAGTCCTGATGCCAAGAGTAACAAAAGTGAGAGAAGATTTATTTCAATTCCAGTGATCAGGCAGAGTGAAGATGCACTTTCTGTTTTTCTCAGGTCCCTCCTTGGAGTAGAAAATGGCTGCCTATATCCCATCCTGGGGAGAATCATATACTTTACCCAGAGTTCACCAATTAGAATATAAGTTATTTTTGTTATTTATATTTGCAGAAATTATGATTAACTAGATACCGGGTATCCCTTAGCCCAATCAAGTGAACCCAACCAAGTAAAACTGGTTATCATGGAGAAAATACAGAATTCAGCTGAAGAACTAAATATATTCTTCTATGGAAAGGAAGACAAAACCTGGAGAAAAAATAGACCTGGGGAGGGGAGGGCAGCCATCCAGGAAACGGCAGAATTGCAATGGAAGACCATGCTATGTGGTGTGTGACTGGGCAAGGAGAGGAGACTGAGGGGCAGATAAGAAAGGTTTGCAGTACAGCACTGGATGACAGCATGACAGAGCCACCTCCTTGTTTTAGTCAACATCAATACAGCGGAAGAGAGAGGAGAAGATAGAGAGGATGGAGAGAGAGGGCAAAGAAGATCAAGGCATTCGCTTACATGCATTACAGTTAATTGGGCACCTTTGGAAGAATACATGACATGATTGACAGGAAAAGAAACTAGAGGAATTCATTGTGTGTGGGGGGGTGGAGAGTGACAATACTTTGCCATATCGCGCCAAAAATATCCGCTCCATTCTTCGTAAAGAAGAGATTAGAATGTACTTTTCATGAGATAATTAATATCCTATACTTGGATAAAATTAATTTAGGTCATTTCTATCTCTTACTACCTGGTCTCATCCCCTTCCTTTTCCCAATGAATATTTTCTTTTCCCTGGCCATCTTCCTCCCATTTTCTACTTTTTTTTAAACCTGTGTTCTCCCTAGCCCCCCATGGCACTCTAATGCCATAGGTTCTTTTCCTGCTGCCTGCTTCTCATGGAGGCGCCCTAGCCCCTCATGGTACTCAAGGTGCCATGACACCGTTTCCAGCTGTCTTACTCTCACGGATTCCATGTCCAGGCACTGTGAGTTCTCCAGGGTGTCCTAGTCCCTCATGGCATTCCACGTTTGGAGTCCATGGGTTCCAACATTTCTCTTCTCTAGTAAACTCTACCTTAATCCTCTACACGTGTTCTGGTTTCAATTTTCGGCTCTGGAACATGAGAATCCTATAACATTGGGACAGCCGAGACCATTTCCCTGCATCATTTGGTGACCACAAAGGGACAGTCCCAATTGTCCTGTAACACACTGGGCTTTATGTGGGATGGCTGTACTAGCTAGTGCCTGAGTTCTTGATGCAGAACAGATGACTATAGTTCCAGGTGAAATAGGATTTCTCTTATTAGACATGAAGGAATTGAATAGGAGACATGTACTTTAAGAGGCCCTATAATAATGGTAAATTCACCTCCACAGATTTCATAATTATACATGTATGTGTGTACACATATTCACATGAACATATTCTCTCTCCTCCTCTCTTTCTGTCTCATATACATAGAGAGAGAAACAGAGAGAGAGAGAGAGAGAGAGAGAGAGAGAGAGAGGAAAGGAGGGGGAGAGAGAGGAAAGGAGGGAGAGAGAGAAAGGAAAGGAGGAGAGAGAGAGAGGAAAGGAGGGAGAGAGGGAGGGAGGGAGGGTGGAAAGTGTGGTGGCCCATCTTTACAAATACATTTGCTTTCTAGGGTTGTCAATATAATCTTCCCAACTGAGTCCATGTGGACTGATAGTCTATTATGATCTTTTGTGTCTAACGTCTCCCTTTAAGCGGCTGCTCTGAACAGAGGTGGTACTGTTTCCTCTAATTATACTCCTACCACAGATGACATGTGTTTTTATCCTTGTCATTGTAGAAATCCTCCTAATGGTTTATTTTGAATAATAAAATATTATTTGAATAAAACATGTTTGTCTAAAATAACCCCAGAAAACATTATTTGTGCATACTTACAGGATTTTATAGAGTTCATGTGACAGTATTGGTAACAGATGAGGGAAAAACCTTTAACATCAACTCAGCAATTGCTCTGGGGTACGTGGCATCTGTGCATGTTGGATGTCACTGAAAACGAGTCTTGTAAAGATGACTTTGTGGGGTGGTGCAGCAAATTCAGAAAAGATGACATTGATGAGATAATTTTACATCTTCCCAAGGTCCCTCACACACAAAAAGAGTTGGGATATCAAAACTGAAGTCTTCCAGTATGGATGGAAGCACAACAATGAAGCCACCAAGTTCCCAAGGGAAAACACCATGGACTCAAGTTCAGGGAAAGGAGGAGACAGAAGGTGTAAGCACTATCCCAGAACTGACCCCCAACTGGCTGAAGCCTGAGGAAGTAGGGACATATTTTAAAAGTAGGTGCTCAGCCCCTGTCCCTTGCACATGTCTCTGGCACCAGATGCACACAGCTGGCTTCTTTGCTGAAGATGTTGCACCATTTGACTATATAATTGCAAACAATTTGCAGGCTATTAAACCCTTGACTATCAGTTTCTCTTAAAGCAACAGCTTTATCATCTCTGACACGCAACTGGTTTGCTTGGGTCTGCCTCTTGCAGGATGTCTAGTTATAGTAGGTGCTGGTAAGACAAAGGTAAAGACATTTACCACACAAGCATGAGCATCTGCGTTTGCTCTCTGGACTCACTAGGAAGGAAAGATCCAACTCTAAAACTTCCCCAAAAATATCCTTTGACCTCCATGTGTGCACTGGGCACAGGAGCACCCCTACATAAATATACACATTAATTCATTAATTAATTTCAACTTAAAAAAAATAAGAGTGGAGAAAACATATCTGAGAAAGTACTAAGATCTTCTTATGAACCACAAAAGAAATTCTAGTACTATGCAGCAAAAAAAATGTATTCACACATTTCTTCTTCCCATAGCTAAAGAAAACTAATTTCACATAAGAATAGTCAACAAGAAAGACTCAGTTTGAATCCCATGCAAATTTATTAATAAGTGAAAGGAAGAATAAGAATAATGCACATCTGTTGGTGATCTATTACATGAGACTGAAAACACATTTGCCCACATACCTTTCAGACAGATTAGAATGGTGAACTAAAATGTCAATGAACCAAAAGCAATGAAGACAATGATGAGAGAATGAGAGAAATCACCAAGACAGAAAAGTAAAACAGCAACGAAGACATGGGCCTTGATACAGAATTAGAAATAAAAAGACAAAAACCCATTGCAGAAACAAAAAGAACGAGTTGAAGAGAGCACATAAGTCAATAAAAGTGGCAGAAAGAATTTAGGAGATAAGGGTAAAAAGGAGTAAAACAGACTGACAGCGAGCTAGAGAGATGGTTCAATGGGTAAGGGTGTCTGCAGGTAAGCCTGGTAACCTGAGTTCAAACCCCTGAACCCACATGGTAGAAGGAGAGACCGTGTTTCTATAAGTTATCTTCTTACCTCCACAAATGATCTGTGGTGTGTGTGTGCATGCATGTATGTGATGTGTATGCAGGTGCATGTATATCACATATGCATGGGGAGGTCAGAGGGCAACTTTGTGGACTCTGTTCTGTTCTTTCGCCTTTACATGGGTCTCAGAGTCCAAACTCAGGCCATCAACCTTTCATAGAAGTGTCTTAGTCCCTGGAGTCATTGTGCCATACTGACACTAAATAAATAGGAAAAAAATAAAAATAAAAATTTTAAAACAAGGAAAAGGCATAAAAAATTTAAAAAAATAGCAGAAGAAAACATGTAAATTAGCAACAAATCATATTCATTTTGGTTTATATTTGTTATTATATATTATGTCATTCAGTTCACAATGCCAAGCAAAAGTTCAGAATTCATACAAACAATAGTTTAGAAAACATTCTTAAAATTAAAAATAGCATCGAGAGCAACATGTTTCAAGCCACATGTTGAAAAGGAAGAGTTGAGAGTTGATTAAAAAAAATGACCCAGAATAACTACACTGAAACATTTTAAAAAACTATTTCGGGCTCTGAGTCAAAATGTCTGTCTCTCTCAAGGTAGGAAGAAAATCCGATTGTCATCAGACTTTTCACAGCAACGCTTTATGTCAGGAGACAATGGAGTGACATATTTAAGATACTCAAGAAAAGAAAAATGCGAGCCATATGTTATAAACCCAGCCAAACTTACTTTGAAGTATAAAGTCTGCAGACAAACTGCTATCAACAAGCATGAACTCAGGAAATACTGTTCCCAGAAGCCTCTCCTCAGCAAACAGCCAGAGAATGAGAATGAGTGGAGAGACAGTGACAGAGGGTCTGTTGCTAAGCATTAAATATATATCTGCCTGTGGAACTAAGCAGAAATGATGGCTGGAAGGGGAAATGCAGGCTCTGGAAGCCATCTGGTCTGGCACAGCGCTGCTATTTTCAAAGCAGCAAGGAATGACAGAGTGTATGAAAATCTCATGATTGCCTCATGTCCATCAACCAGGAGGGAAAGGAGGGTTCAGATCAATTTCTGAGATGTAGGTAAGCAAACAGAGGTATGAGCGAAGTTCAGAGTTATTTCATAGTAATAAAGCAACAGTCAATGGGTAAAGGAAGAGATTGCAAAAAGGAAGTTGAACTCAAATATGGACTTCTCTAAGTTCTGCTCCCAACTGTCTACAAAATACAGTAAGTGAACAAACAAATACACTGTGAGATATCATTTGTGTCAGACAGATGTGTTTTTACTAATATGACAGAAGACCAAATACAATGACTACGTTAATAAAAGATGTGGACTTAATTCACCTATTTAAAAACATCAATTTTTCTCTAATATAACCAAGATGTTGCTGTGTCCTACATAGGAGATCTAGACAGACTCTGAAAGTTCCACTATGGTAAAGCACAGAAATGCACCGTACAATGTATTATAGCTAATTCAGACCTATTTCATGATGCACACGATCTCTAATTGTATTCATATTAATGCGCACATTTTTAGTCTGTTGTGCTATGAGTCAAATCCAGTGCCACCTGTGCAAGGTAAGCATTTTAACAGTGAGTCACATCTCTAGTCTCCCTTGAAATAATCCTCAGATTCAGTAGTATCCCTCAAATCATCATGCCACCATTGATCAATGGCCACATCTTGCCCAGCAGATTATTATTGTGTATTACAGTGGGTTTTACAGCTAAAAGTGACGAATGGCTTTCCAACGGCCTGAACAACGTCTTCCGACACTTTGAGCCCTACCTCCAGAAGAAACATCTAGCTCAGTTCCAATCTGATTTCTCTGTCTTCTTCTATATACCCAAAGTGTATGGTGTCTGGAATAACAGAGCCCCACCTTCAAGCTTTGGTTGGAACCAAGAGCCATGGCAACAGCCTCTTGTGTTTTGGGAAAGATTGACAAAATTTAGGTCATGAAATTGAATAAATGAAAGAAAGACATCTCAAAAAGATGAGGGAAACCAGAGCAAAATCAACTTTAGAAGTGGTTGGAAACTTTGTGACTTGGCTCAGTGGATAAACTGTAATGTTTATGAGTTTGAATCTCCCACATAAAACCAGGTGCATTAGTGTGTGTCTGTATCCTCAAGCGCCCCTGGCAAGGTGGGAGGCAGAGACAGGAGAATCTTGAGGAGCTCACAGGCTACCTAGTCTAGCCATATATAGTGCAGAATGACAGAGAAGACTTGTTTCTAGCTAGATGGAGGGTGAGGACAACAACCCAAGGTTGTACTATGATTTCCACTCATGCATTGTGACACACGTGTATTCCCATATGTGACCATACACACACACACACACACACACACACACACACACACACACACACACAATTAATGAAGATTAAAAACATTAAAACGAAAAGAAATAGACATGAAAATAATAGCCCTGATGTTTTATAGTTTGGGAATAAACTTCACTTGTTGAGGTGAAAGCATTTTTTTTTTTTAGCAAAGTGATGTTAATGTTTTTGCTTTATCATTCAAAAGCAATGTTGATCAGTATTTTTGTTTCTGGATGAAATTTTTAGCAGATTAAGAACCACAATCATGATTAATTTATAAATAAATCTAGAAGGTTGGTTGGATTGTAGTACTCTGGAATAATCCAAAAAGTATACCAATAATCACTTTCACATGTATGAAATTTATTCCCAAACTGTAAAGATGCTTAAATATTAAGAAACCAGTACTATTACTCACCATTTCTGTAGAGATATTGAATCATTTAACAAAATCTAATATCTACTCACATGGAATGCCTTCAATGTCATAAACGTTGAAAACCTCTTCTCGGGGTTGTGGTATAGCTCAACATTGTTGCGGAATCCCCGCAGGGCCAGCCGGGGAAAGGAGGGGGAAATGGCAGAGCCTCAGGACTGGAGGAGAAGGGGTCAGTCGGTGCAGGGTCACCACCCAGATCCCGCGAATCAAGTGAGAAGCAAGCAGTGGATGAGTTTACAACACATTCAATTTATGTTTGGGCATATATAGGGCCAGGGGTCCAATCAGGTGTTGCCATACCTCCTCTGGGGGCGGGGGGGGGGGGGGGGGGGAGGAGACAGCCACCAATCATTTAACTGTTTACTAGGTGCCCATTGCAGGGGGAGGTTAGATGGCCGCTTTCCATTGGTTGTTCATCTCTCCGCCTACATGTTTCTCTATTGGGACATGTCTGGGGCATGTCTGTACATGCCCGGGCTTGTCTATAGAGGGGAGTCCGGGGTAGGGCCTCCTTCAATCGATAGTGCCACATAGCATATAAAGTTGTTTTATGCCAAATTTAGGGACCTGAGTTCAATCGCTGAAGCCCATAAGATGGAAGGATAGAACTGGCTTCTTACCTGGACCTGTACACATGAATGTCTGCATGTGCACACATACACACAAACACACACACACACACACACACACACACACACATGCTTTCTCTCTTACTCTCTTTCTAAGTAAATAAGTAAATAAATAAATAAGTAAATAGACAAATTCTGTACTGATATTTTCATTACCATCCACATTAATCCTGCTGACAGTTCCAGATACAAAGATAGGTTTATTTACATTTTACTTACAATAAAACTGCGAGGGGGGGTGTAAAATAAATCATCTAAGAATATGTATGATTAATATGTACAAAAGTTAATCTCTAAAACTGGGATTTTTAAAGTTTATATCTCATTTGTATCTGTCTATAGAATTCTTCTGACCCCTTAGAACACTGTCAGCCATACCATATGTCTCAGGGTCTACGTTCTTTCTTTTCTTGCTCCATCAGTTTCTTCACTCCTTCACTACTTCTTTTCCTACTCCTCCTATCTCTTAATAATTTGTGGCTTTGTTTTTGGCTCAGACCATATTACTTACAGAAGAGAAAGCTCACACCATCACACACACCTAAGTGGTCTATGCTGTTCAGTTCACAGATATGTTTCTACATGGTTGGCTAATAGTTTAGCAATAAAGACTCAAATGTGCAGACTGACTTCAGGAATCCAATGTCTTCAACTCTTATTATCAGCATCTACATAGCAGTACCAGCACCTCCTTATACCTTTTGATTACATTTCTGTAATCTTAACTATCTTTTGGAAGTTGTGTATGGTTTTGCAATCTAGATGGATTCTATGCCATGCAGAAAGTTGGAGTCCTCCTCCAATACCTGGTAATGCACATCATGAGAAAGTGGGGTTTCTACATTGTTGGGCCCGCCCAGGATTTGCCCCAGGGCATGGCCGAGCACATGGGACTAAAGATGGCGCTGAGGGACAAGGGTCTTGGGCATAACCTGATGACTTCACAGAGAGCCCTAACTGGCTTTCAGGTATCTACCTCCCCCCTGTGCTGAGTGACATTGAACTTGACCTTTAGCACTTGCAGGATGTCTTGACCTTGTGATACAATTGGATGCCTGTTTCACGCCTTGGTGGCCTTTGTCTATAAAAGTTCCTTTTCTCCCCCCCAATAAAGAGAGAGATCTGGTTCTGACAATCTCCCTGTCCTGTGATGAGTCTCTGGGGGTAGAGGCGGAGGTGGGGATGACTGGAATCTGCTTTCATCACAGCCAGCAGCTGTGTGTGTGAGTGAGTGGAGTGCGTGAGTGGGAACCGGTTCCCACACTACATAGTCTATACACTGTGCCTCTCTACCACTTAGAAACTCCTTGAAATTTGCTTTTTCCTTACAGTATTTCATACAAAAGGTAAAATTTAACAACTTCTTCATAAGTGGCAATTACCACTATTGCAAGAGAACTGATCAGCTTTCAGTATATGAAGCTATAATTTACAGAAGTCTTCCTTCAGCTAAGTTTGGAAAGAATCACATCAGCCAGGACTCAGTCTTCTACCATGTCATAGACTTCTGTTTCTTTCCCTCCTTCTTTCCTTTCTGGTATCCTGGAGTTTTCAAATTCACCCTCCTCTAAATTGAAGAGAAACATTGCTTTTTCTCTTATGTCTTTATACCCGTCTTATGAATCAGACACTAGCTAAATTTTAGAGCTATTTTTTTCCAAAAATAACATTTTCTTCTTAGTAGCTCCAGTTGAGGTTGTTAAAATTTCCCACATCGTTATAACTATAAGGTACACAGCACAGAGGAAACCACAGCAAGTATGAAGAGGTCTAGGCAGATGACAGTCACATAAAAATAGTAAGTGCCATGCTAGTTCCATTTCTGTTGCTGTGATAAAATACTCTGTCAAAAGCAACATAAGGGGGAAAAGGTTTATTTCATCTTTCCAATCAAGGTACAGTCTTTCATGGTGTGGTAGTTCAGGCAGCAGGTGCTTAAAGCAACTTGCCACTATGTACCCATATTTGGAAAACAAAGACATTGAATTCATACAACCCAGTTTGCTTTCTCCTTTTACTTAGTCCTAAGACCAGGGAATGGTGCCACAGAACATTTTGACTAGATCATGTCATATCAATCAATGCCATCAATACATTTCCTAAGAGGAGAGACTTCATGTATGATTCAAGTTGACAATTAAGACTAAATATCATAGTGATCTCTTATACATTTACATGGGGATGACCAATATTGTTGCTTAAGTGTGTGCTTTTTAATAGTAACCAAAATAATTATCCAACTGTTTCATGCAGATAAGATTGATTAGGGAATGATGGGAAGCCATCAGATACATCTAAAGTGGTGTTTATCTTCCCTAGGCCATTTTCCATGTCCGGACATGAAATGAATCTCAGACCTGTCTTATGAAAGGAAAAATGGGAGTACTGATCCATCTAGTGATTAAAGGTGTCCTGCAGTCATGTATCTGTATACTGCTAAGCTTCCAGAAAGTTCTTTCAGGTATCCCATCAAGTTCAGAGAGAGAAACTCATGCACAGGAGGTCGAAAGTGGTGAGTATTCTGTACTTTTTTGAGGTTCTGTCCTGTTGCATGTGCATTTGGCCATTGAAAGTCCAAATTTGGTGGCTGAGTTTGGGCCAAGACCTGCAGTCAAAAAGATTTTATGTCCAGATGATGTTTAGGCAGATATATGAACGTTTCTCATGTGGCTCACTGGATGCCAGACATCAGAAAATGCTCTGATTAAAGCAGACCATAACATCTGATTTTTTATATACTTAAGAGAATTTAGAATTAAGAGAATTTAGAATTAAGAGAATTTAGAATTAAGCACATTTGATATGTATCAGGAATCCTGTGAAATGACAAGTATTAGAATACCTTGGTGGGGACTCAGTCTAATGTGAAATACAAGGAGACCTTGGAAGGAAACGTGTAAACAGTATCATAGATGCATTTGACATATGCTTAGGAAGAAATGGAAGAAGCCCTGGCAGGATATGTTACCAATAACCTTCTATGAGATCATCAGGTCAGCTGTTACCATTACAAGGAACAAATCAGGAAACTGAAGCCCAGGGAGTAGACAAATCAGGTCATGATGGTGACATAAAAGGGCTTAAGGGAAAATTCAGAATACTTTTTCTTTTTTTTTAAAATTTTTTTTTTATTATTATTTATTCAACTGTGTGCATATGCGTGTGTATGTGTGTGCGCGCGTCTGTGTGTGTGTGTCTGTGTATGTGTAGAACCACGGACGAATTCAAGAACCACCATGGGCGCCTCCACCTCCTTCTGCCCCGGGATTCACAGGCTCCGCCCTACCAGGACCAGAAGCGCAGGCCACCCCCGCTTCCGCCTGGCGTCTATACGTGGGATCTGGGATCCGAACTCAGGACCTTCCGCCTGCAAGGCAGAGGCTTAACCCCTGAGCCACCTCTCCAGCCCCCAGAATACTTTTTCTTTATGAGAGTCATCTAATTAAAGAATTCTCCCCAAGATTAAGTGGGATTCAGTTTCATTTGCATTAAATTAAATAAGAAACACCTCTGCACTAATTCAGTTGGGGCTGATTGGTAGCAGCACCAATACACGTGAGCACAGGACATCTTTAGGATTTGTCATAGTGAGATACTGGTGCCAACTTGGCAACTGAATGGTCTGAGCTCTGAACACAGGGGTGTGAGATTAGTAATTGAGTTAGACCCAGAGCAAGCCTGCAGGAGATTGTCTAATTGATGGAGAATACGCATCCTGTGGTGAGCAGAATTAGTCCCTGGGCACGTGAATAGGAAAGAGGTATTGGTTAAGGAGGTTGGCATCTTTCAAAGTACTTGGCCAGACATGCTGGTCTGGCAAGTAAGTATTGTCCTTCTATGGTCATTTTGTGGATATGACATGGCCAGTTCTCTTCACCCCTGGTGTTGGTGTGAGCTCTCCTGCAAACCTGGACAGAGAATTGTGGCCAAGAATCCAAGAATCACAAGTCCAAATGAAATATATTGTTCCCTGTAAGTCTTTTGGTTGTGAATTTATCAGGAACCATATAGGCAAACTGCAACAGGACTAAATCTGGTGTGTGAGTCTATCAAGTTTTTTCTATGAAATCCTCTTTTCTTGTATTAGTTTTTGTCATCTATCAAAAACATTAACTATTAGTAGAATCCAGTTTTAATCTTCAGGAGATAATCTCTTGTCCACAATCTCACATATCAGAATGTTTGTTTCAATCTGTTGGCCATTAGGATGGGTTTCCTTGTGGATGAGCTAGCTTCTTAGTGAGAGAAACTGATGTGGTGAATGCCCAGTGAGAAGGACACAAGGTTCATGATTCCAAAGGGAACATGCAGGAGCTGTGGTAAAATGCCTTTACTACCATGGAAGATTGAGGGCACTTATTTCCTGGGATTCAGAGAGAGCAGTTCATGAGCTTTGCTTAAAATATTGAAGTTGGGTTCAGGGTATCTGAGGACCTTTGAAATGCTCTCTCAGGGCTGCTTCTGGTGCTACAACAGGAGACTGGAAGTATAATAAGCATCAGGTTAGAGGAGCTCTTCAAATGAATGGATTCTTTAGCATCAAATGCCTTGTGCTTTATATTGGAGAGAAAGTGAGACTGGAGCTCCTTTAGGAAATTTTCTGACTTAATCATTAGTTTGTCTGTGGAGCAATTGGCCAAAAGTCTTAAGTTATTGATATCCTCCATCCATTTGTCCTCCTTCCATGTTAGCATTTTATGACCTTCATGTAGTGTTCTCTGAGCTCTCGATAGACAGTTGCTAAATGTTTGTCGTTTTAGAATTTCCACAGACTTCAGTCATCTCTCTTACCTATTAAAATGAATATCTATGTCATCAAAGACAGACCAGATGAAAAACAGTGGGCCACATTAGTGAAAAGATTTAAAAATAGCAGGGAGTCTGGGAGGAGGGATGAAGGATTGGAGGGGAAAAGGAGGGGGGATGAAATTTGGGATTAAGGGGTGAAAATATCATGAATTCACTCTATTCATGTATGCAAATTAAAAAATAAAATTAAAAAGAATATATCTCACATCATATTGTTGAAAAAAATCTTTGAAGCAACTGGTATATTGAAAAATATGGTCCTGCATGTTAACTAAATGATTATTATTTGTCCTTCTAGAGATTTTAGACAACAGAGATCTTTATTGTCTTCATTCTCAGAAACACAGAATTCTTGAAATACAGGAGCTCAATGTCTTCCTCATATGCATGGGGGAAACATTAAGTGATTATCCCAGGCTTCAGCTGGAGACCTCCCTCCGACCTGAAACTGCGATTCTGTGAAAAGATGAGATCTTCCAGAGACGTGGAAGGAAAAGGAAAGGAAGAGAAGCAAGAAGATGTGCTATATTAGGAATAAAGCATGTTGTGTTAGATGGTGATTCACTGTAGATGGAACCTGGAGGGTTGTGGTACTTTCTGGGAATGAGTCTTAAGAGATATATTGTGGTCAGGGCATGAGAAATATTGAATGTCTTAGAAGGAGTCTGACCTTGCTCTTGCATCCAATGTTCTCACTGAAAATTCTGCACCAGAGCAATAGCTATGTTCAAAGCAACATTTGGCAAACAGAAAAGCAAAAGGAGTGCTCAATGTGGAGCCACAGATATTATTAGATAGTCACAGGGTCTGAGAGAATAACAAGCAGGCTCCAGCCCAGAGAAGGCATGATCAGATTCTGACTAGACAGTGTAGGAACATAGACAGTGTGGAGAACAGCATCCGCACATGCTTCCATGTGACAATACATGGGATATTTGGTGATTGCCTGGGAAGAGCTAAGAGCTAGCTAAATTCACTCTGATTCTCAGAAGAGTTTTAGGGAGGAAGTACAGGGTGCTGGATAAAAACATGGTGTTTGCACAAAACTCCTTCTCAGTGGACTCTCATTAATATACACTCGAGAGAGGAAATATTGGCTCTGCTGAGACTCATTATCTTCAATTATAAATGGGATTGACAATAGGAGCAACTCCATAGGTTTAAGTTGTAGAAGCTTCATAAAGAAATTCGGTATAGTAATTCAGTATATGCAAAATGATTGAGAAGGACTACAGATAATTTATTAGTCATTTAATAAGACATGGGAGATGTCAAATGTGTTAGAGGTGACATTTTTCAAAAATGTCAACTCAGGCAAAATCTAAGAGGTTTTTCTTTTTTCTTTTGCAATGGAAGCACAGTTCAATTGTTTTTTAAAAATATATTTTCCCTTTCGTCCTCCCGCCAGCCTGTCCGCCCATGCTCCCAGTCCTCCATCCCAGGTGAGGTGGGCCCTGAGTCCCAGCGACACCCAGGCTGCCTCCGGTTTTGCCTGGGCCACGCTTCAGGCCCCAGGACCTTTCTTCCTCCCGCCTGCCTGTCTGCCCTACCATGCTCCCAGTCCTTCATCCCAGATGAGTTCGCCGAGCCTTCCCGGTGGCCACGTGTCCCAGGGACACCCAGGCTGCCTCCAGTATCACCAAGATACTAAATCGTAAAAGTGTACTAGCATACTAATATTCACTCCCTGTCTACTTAAACTGACTTAACTGATGTACTAACAGCCTAATATCCTCATTTAGGAAATAACAATAAAAAAAGACAAAGGTACCCAACTCCAAGGCAAGTACTAGTAATAACTGCCCAAGTAATACCTACTAAATCAAAACACACAGAAACTGAAAGGTCCTAAAAGACAAAACAACAATGCCAAAGTCAAAGTGCAGATCCATGAGAAACAAAACCCAAGAAGACAAATCTCCCACCGAAAGAATTAACCCCATAATGATGGTTTCCAACCAGAACAAATTCACAAAAAATAGCCAAGAAAGCCAGACCCAAGATAACGACTTTCAAAGTATGACCATTACCATGATTAATACTATGAAAGGAAATCCAAGAGGAGTTAAACACCGCATCAACCACTTTGAACAGGGACACAACAGGCACCTGGAAGAGTTGAGAAAAACAATTCAAGAAACAAAAATAGGCCTAGAGCAGTTAAAAGACAACTAAAAGACAAGTTATCTTCAACCCAGAACTCAACAGAGAGTCTTATCAGCAGAACTAACGAAACAGAAAATAGAATTTCAGATCTTGAAGACAAAGTGAGAGAATTAACCAGCTCAATGGAGGAGATTGTTAAAGCCAAAAAGATACTTGAGAGGAACATTCAAGAGATATGGGACACCCTGAAGAAGCCTAACATGCGCATTCATGGAATACCAGAGCAAGAATCCCAAAATACCACACCTGAGGAAATTTTTCAAATTTTCCCTCAACTAAAGAATGAGAGGCCCATCCAAATACAAGAGGCATTTCTCACTCCAAAAAGATATGACCAAAATAGAAACTTGCCATGGCAAATAATAGTCAAAACACTCCACATTCAAGACAAAGAAAAGGTGCTGAGAGCTTCAAGAGAAAAAAAGCAAGTCACTTTAAAGGTAAACCTATTAAAATAACAAATGACTTCTCAGTGGAAACAGTAAAAGCAAGAAGAGCTATCTGTCATGATCGAGGGAGAAAGAAAAATTTTCCAGCACAAAGACAACTTGAAGGGATACATGTCTACCAAACCAGGCCTTCAAAAAATGCTAGAAAAGATACTCAAACTTGAAGAAAAAAAACAAGCGTATCCAGGAGGACAGAAGGGAAGTATAATACCACCAAAACATAAATGTCAAACAATATAATTACAAAATCCACTAAATATAAAAAGTCCAGAATTAAAAATAATTTCTCCATTATAACATTAAATGTCAATGGTATTAACTCACTGATTAAGAGACACAGATTACAAACTTGGATTAAAAACCACAACCCATAAATCTGCTGCCTTCAGGAAACTCATCTCACCACAAAAGATAGGCACATCCTAAAAATGAAAGGCTGGTCCAAAATTCTGCAAGCTAATGGAACTAGGAAACAGGTAGGGTAGCCATTATGCTGTCAGACAAAGTGGACTTCAAACCAAAAAAAAATCATAAGAGACACAGATGGATACTACATTTCAGTCACAGGTACAATTCACCAGGAAGACTTCACAATACTGAACATATATGCACCCAATACGGGCCCCTCCACATTCGTTAAGAAAATCCAACAGCGTCTAAAAGGAGAAATCAACCCCCAAACGATAATTCTTGGGGATTTCTATACCTCCCTCTCAACATGGGATAGATCAACAAGTCAAAAACTTAACAGAGACACTTTGAAGCTTAATCAAAAACTTACTGAAATGGACCTTACAGATCTCTATCGAACTTTTCATCCACACACCAAAGAAAACACATTTTTCTCAGCAGCACACGGAACTTTCTCTAAAATAGATCACATGTTGGGCTACAAAATGAATCTCCACATATACAGGAAAGTTGAAATTCTAGCCTGTGCCCTATCAGACCACCACGGCCTAAAGCTGGAAATCTAAAACACAACAAACAACAGAAAATACACTAACTCCTGGAAACGTAACACCATGATGCTGAATGAGAACTGGATTCAGGAAGAAATTAAAAGGAAATTCAAGATTTCCTGAAAGAGAACGATAATGAAAATACAACTTTCCAAAATCTCTGGGACACAATGAACTCTGTCCTAAGAGGTAAGTTCAGAGCTCTTAATGCCTACATCAAAAAAAAAAAAAAAAAAAAGAAACATCAGAAATAAATAACTTAACAATGCAGCTTAAAGCTTTAGAGAAACTAGAGCAATCTGATCCCAAAAGCAGTAGAAGAGTGGAGATTAGCAAAATGAGGGGAGAAATATCTGAAATCGAGATAAGGAAAATGATACAGAAAATCAACCAGTCAAAAAGCTGTTTTTTTGAAAAAAATCAATAAAATTGATACATCCCTAGCTAAATTAACAAAAGCAAGAGAGAGAAAACCCAAATTATTAAAATTAGAAATGAAAATGGAGTTATCACTACTGATACTCAAGAATTCCAGAGAATTATAACATCACATCAAAACCTTATACTCTGTGAAATTTGACAACACAAAAGAGATGGATAAATTCCTAAGTAAACACAACTTACCTAAACTGAATCAGGAAGTTGTGAATATTTAAATAGTCCTATAACTTATGAGGAAATTGAGGAAGTTATCTCGAATCTTCCCACCAAAAAAATGTCCTGGACCAGATGGATTCAGCACAGAGTTCTACCAGACACTTAAGGAGCTAATAACACCAATACTTCTTAAACTGTTCCATCAAATAGCAAAGGACGGAACACTACCAAATTCCTTCTATGAAGCTAATATCATCTTAATCCCAAAACCTAATAAAGATACACTTAAAAAAGAAAACTATAGGGCAATCTCTCTGATGAACACAGATGCAAAGACTCTCAACAAAGTCTTAGGAAATCGGATTCAAAAACATATCAAAAAGATCATTCATGGGGATCAAGTAGGCTTCATCCCTGGACACAAGGTTGGTTCAACATACGCAAATCAATAAATATAATTCATTATATAAACCAGTCCAAAGTCCAAGATCATGTGATACTCTCGATAGATGCAGAAAAAGCTTTTGACAAGATCCAACAGCCTTTTATGATCAAAACGCTAGAGACAGTAGGAATGGAAGGAACCTTTATCAATATAATAAAAGATGTATACAACAAGCCTAAGCAAGGATTATACTCAATGGGGAAAAACTTGAAGCATTCCCGCTTCGATCAGGAACTAGATAAGGCTGTCCACTGTCACCACTTCTTTTCAGTATTGTACTTGAAGTCTTAGCTGAAGCCATAAGACAAGAAAGGGACATAAGAGGGATTCAAATCGGCAAGGAAGAAGTCAAGCTAACTCTATTTGCAGATAACATGATCTTATACCTGAGTGATCCTAAAAACTCTACCAGGAAGCTCCTGGAACTAATACAGAAGTTCAGCAGGGTGGCAGGATACAAAATAAATGAACAAAAGTCAATGGCCTTCCTATATGCCCAAGAATGAAAGAAGTGAAAAAGCCCTGAGAGAAACAATCCCATTTACTATAGTTTTCCTACAAAAATGAAATGCCTTGGTATAAACCTAACCAAGGAAGTAAGAGACCTTCACAATGAAAACTTTAAAACCCTAACGAAAGAAATTGCAGAAGACACCAGAAGGTGGAAAGACCTCCCGTGTTCCTGGATTTGCATTTGCAGAATCAACATCGTAAAAATGACCATCCTACCAAAGGCAACATACAGATTCAATGCAATACTAATTAAAATCCCAAAGGAATTCTTTAAAGAGGTTGACCAAACAATCACAAAATTCCTATGGAGGCACAAAAGACCCAGGATAGCAAAGACGATCCTGAGTAACAAAAACACTGCTGGAGGTATAACCATACCAAACCTTAGTCTATACTACAAATCCATTGTTGTAAAAACAGCCTGGATTGGCTCCAAAATAGACACACAGATCAATGGATAAGGGTTGAAGACCCAGATATAAGCCCACAAAATTACAGCCATTTGAGCTTTGACAAAGGGGCCCAAAAATCCAATGGAAAAAGAACAGTATCTTTAACAAATGGTGCTGGCAAAACTGGATGTCCACATGCAGAAGATTAAAACTGGACCTGTACTTGTCACCATGTACAAGAATAAATTCCAAATGGATCAGTGACCTCAATATAAGGCCTGAGGCAATAAAAACCATAGTTGAAAGGGTAGGGAACTCCCTCGAGCTGATTGGGCTAGGCCAACAGTTCCTAAACAGACATCCAATAGCCCAGATGGGAACTGGTGAAATTAAAGAGCTTTTGTTCAGATAAAGAGATTGTAACACAAGCTCAAAGGCAACCCACAGAATGGGAGAAAATCTTCACTAACCACATATCTGATAGAGCTCTATTATCCAGAGTGCACAAAGAACTTAGGAAACTAAACACCAAGGAAACAAATGGGCCAATTAAAAAATGGGCCCTGGAACTTAAAAGAAACTTTACCAGGGATGAAATTAAAATGTCTAACAAATATCTTAAAAAATGTTCCACATCCTTAGCCATCAGGGAAATGCAAATCAAAACTTCCCTGAGATATCATCTCACCCCGGTCAGGATGGCAAAAATCCACAATACAAACAACAAATGCTGGAGAGGATGTGGAGAGAGTGGAACTCTCCTACATTGCTGGTGGGAATGCAGGCTCATACAGCCACTCTGGTGAGCTGTCTGGAGATTCTTAAAGAAATTAAAGATTGAAATGCCATATGACCCTGCTATTCCACTTTTGGGAATAACCCCCCATTCAGCAAAAATTCACCTCGATAGCACAAGCATGACCATGTTCATAGTAGCACTGTTTACAATAGCAAAGTCATGGAATCAACCCAAATGTCCAACGGTTGACGAGTGGATAAGGAAACTGTGGTACATCTATACAATGGAGTATTACTCAGCCATCAAAAACGATGAATTAATGGAATTTGCTAGGAAATGGATGGAATTAGAAACAATTATATTGAGTGAAGTATCCCAGACACAGAAAATTAAGTGCCATATGTACTCCCTAATAGGTGGATCCTAGTACCAAACCTACTTAGAGACACTTAAGGATAATTCTTGTAATACCTACAGTAATTATAAAGATTATGAACAGGAGGGATGGGGAAGGATGGCCACACTAGAAACAAGGAGAGAGGGGACCATGTTACAGCAGAGAAAATAGGCCACCATCAAGGACTGCAAGTAAGTAATAAGACATCTGGTTAAGTTCACAGACTTTCGTTCCTGATCATTTACAACTGATGGGGTATGATCTTACCAGAAGGGGAGGGCATATAGTCTGGCAGATAGAAAGTAACCATTTCACAAATGGGTGATTGACCCCTCCCTCACTGTGGTTTCCTACTTTTATTACATCTAACTTTGAATATACTCTTATACCAAGACTCTAGTTTAACAGGTTTTTATCTCTGTGCAGGGGATGACATCCAATACCCATCAGGATGGAGTGAAGGGCATTGCAGAAGTAGCAAAACTGAAAAAAAAAATCAACAAATCATAATCCAGAACTTCAGAGACTCTATATCAACCACCTGGAACTAGGCCAGCCTAATCTCTTCCCATCCTGAAGCGCAGGGAAATTTGCGGAAGAGGGGGTGGTAAGATTGTAAGAGCACAAGGATGAGAAGAGTAATGATGTGCAAGACACTCCACACAAGTTAGGACCAAAGCAATCATAATTGGACTTTGCATACCCTTCGCAATGTCCAACACGCTATTGACCCCACAAAGTCTAGCATTTGCTAAAGTCACTAGGATTCTGGGAGGCAAGGGATTGACAGTCCCAGTAGTGTTCCTATGCTTAACGGGAACACAGGAAAGGGTTCTGGGAAATGCCATTGGGTCCTTGGACCTCATCGGAGAGGAGGGTCCAGAGAAGAGTTTGGCATGCACATTAAAGGATGCTCCGGGGATGGGAAGGGGAGGCACTGGGGGATGGGTAAGGAGGGGAGTTGGGGGTTGAAGGGAGGGAGAGGACCAGTGTACTTAAATTTGTATGAGTGGAAATAAAAAAATAATAAAGAAATAAAAAAATTTTTAATAAGTTACAGTTTATTGCGTCAGGAAAATAGTATGTGGTGTTCAGTAGATTTAAAAAATAATACATGTGACTCATTTTACTTTACATGTTGCATTTTTTGTCATAGAAATTTAATTTTCAAATGAAAAGATATTAAAAAGCATTGCAAAAAAGGAAAAATGCATTGCAGAGAACTGCTGCTTACAGATGGCTGTTCAATTGTTCTGATGAAATGCTGGAACCAAAGCACAGATGTTAGTAGGTCTATTTCCTTCTCCGTGTTGGTTTTTGTTTCTTGGAAGGCTGTGTCCCCATAATGAGTGGTTCCAAGTAGTGTGTGTCTAGGCATCTGCTGTTCCCTAGAGCAGCACTTAAGATTTTCCAGGAAAAGATTCTGATTGGCCTCCTGTGGCCAGATGGCCAATCTTGGAACAATCAGTGTGTGCCAGAGTGCGGAGCATGAGGTCAAGTGGTTGTTCTTACCTCATTGTTGGAGTGAAGTAAAGTTATGCAAAAACAAGAAGTCTGCAGATATTTCAGAGCTGAGTTCTTACCTTTGTATGTGATTCTTGTTTCCTACCATAGTACATGTGCTCCCTTGTCTGAGCCTTTCTTGACTGGAGAGAGTACAGTCCTTCTCTCCACACTGCTTTGTGTTCCTGTAATGCTTCCAGTAGAGGGTCACTTCAGATAACATCCCTGGTACTTGGGCTGTCCTGGTCTTGGCATGCTGTTATTGCCTGGACCAGCGACTCTGTTCCCACTCGAGATTCTGGGCAGAGCTGGGAATGAACACATTTCAAAAGCTATCAATATTTTATGAATTTCCATCCACTTACTTTAATGGGGAACTGTAAAAGCATTTAACCATATTACACCCCATCTCCCAAGCACTGCATTATTCTAACAGAGCTGTTTTATTAGTCAACCCCAGGGTAGTTGAAATGGCATTATTCTGAGCTTCATCTGTACATAGGTAGGTCAGTTTGTCTGTCTACCAACATGTCTTCAATCTATGCATATTTATTGCCATGGTTTGAACATGAGTTACTCCCCTCCCCCACGAGCCAGGCTCATGTGTTTACTTTCATAGCTGGTGTTAATATGTGGGAAGATTATAACACCTTTAGGAGGTAAAATCTTCCTGGAAGAGGGTGTGTCATGGGGAGAGGGGAGGCCGAGGTTCAGAAGACTGGCTCTGCTTGCTTAGTTTTGTTTCTGCTCTCCTTACCTTCCTGAGGGCTGCAGTGATGAGAACCAATTTCCTGCTTCTACTTTTAGCCAGGTCTTCTGCTGTACAATTTCTGGCATAATGGACTCTATTTCCTCTGAAACCATAAAACAAATAAATGTCCATTTTCCTCTTTCTGCCTGAGTTTGAATGTTGTCAAAAGAAAAGTAACTATAACATGTATCCAATAATATCAGCGAGGGGTCTTGGTAATAATTGTATGAACCCTTATGTGTGCTCCCATTCATAGACACACTAAGAAAGGTGGAATCTATGTATGTTTATACAATAAAACCAACTAGAAATCATGGGAATATGTATGCACACATCCATATATGAATGCACATTCATAAACACACTAAAATTGTTTCATCTTTTGTCCTTTCTTGACTGAATTTGAGCTTTGGAAAGACCACTTTTACAAACTCTTCTTGGGTTCTCACCTGAATCATTTACTCTCTGGTGTTTTGGGGAATAAAGCTGTATCAGAAACCCTGACCCAAAATTTGAATTTGCAGGAAGAGTTTGAATTTAAACAGAATGACTTTGTAACTCCAGGGACACGGCAGGAGTTGTAGAGGGAGCATGCAGACCAAAGAATCTGCACAGCTGGGGATGCTAGCAGAAGCCTCATTCTTGAACCTGTAGAACTCAGAGGCTTTCCCCTACCAAATTCCTGGCTATCCAAAATTTTTGTGTTGCCACATACCATTATTTCTGGAGATTAATTTTTTAAAAAAATATTTACCCACTATTCACCTGGATGGTATTTCCTTCCCATTACCTGACCATCCACTTCACTAACCATGCCTCCAATCCCAACTGGGACAAGTCTTCATGACTTTGCCTTCCTTTCAACCTTCTATGAAGAGTTGTGCTGTGTCTCCTGTGCATAAAGGGGAGGGTATTCTCTGTGCTGCCCCATCACCACACACTCTCTCCTCATAGGACAGGCTCTGAATCATTGTGCTAATTGCCTTTCTCCTTCTAGATGACAAGCTGTTGGTGGGCAGAGTTAAAGTCTTACTTCTTATTACAACTAACAATATCCCTTGAGGTATCTGAACTCCACCAACCTCATCTCGTGAGGCTTATTATCACCCTTATGCTCTGTTCATTTGGCTGGACACTTATTCTATTTCAGAAGGACTTCTAACTACTGTGTGCACAGTAAGTCATTCAGCTGTTACAGCCTTGGAAACTGGACCTCCATTTTGTAAATAAAGAACCTTGAATCTCTGAGAAAATGAAAAGTTTACACAGACTTCTAGTATGTATGAACATGTACATATATATGAAAACACACACACACACACACACACACACACACACACACACACACACACACCAGCACCACCACCAAGACTCCTAGTTTTGGTTGACTCTATTGGATAAATGTTGCAGTTACTTTTCTTTTGCTGTGAGGCAATGCTCAGACTCAGGCAGAAAGGGAGAAATGTATGTTTATTTGGCTGATGGTTCTAGTGTGAAAAAGAGCTCAGCTTTGAAGGTAGCCTCATTTTGGAATCTACACACTTCAGTACCACACATTATTATTTCTTGTTTATGTTCTGCTGTGTGCCAAAGCTCCAACAGCACTGATGTTCATGCAGTTTATGCTATGTTCAGCCTCAGCTACTCACCTTCAACCTGCTATACCTCTTCCCTGAAGTGTCTGTTTGCATTGATGCATGGCTTTCACTTGCCCTTCCTCAGCCATCACACCTTCCACTTCATCCCATCTGTACTAGCTCCAACCTTGCTCTTCTCATAGCATCTCAAGATCTGCTTACCTGCCTTTCTGCCCTTTAAGCAGGCAGTTTCCTTTGGCAGTAGTAGCACCTGGTATATGTTGAATCTTTATTAAGATCTTACGCACTTTCTATCCCTCCATGCACAATTAGTGGCTGCTTATGAATTCACTGGCATTTCTGGAATCTGAAAACGACTTTGCAAAATTGCCATTTCCTTTTTCCATGACCTTTACATGATTCATACATGCAAATCTCCATCTTTGATAGCACGTTATCTGTATTTACAGTAAACAGACCTGCCAATTCAATAAGTCATGTATATGATAAAATAAAAGCAATTTATTTTCATCTGAATTACTCAAAGACTGGCTGCCTGAATCCTATGGCTCCAAAGTCAAGTTGATGTAGTTAGATTTTGGTGTTTCACTGTTTGTTTCTTTAAAGAGCAAACTAAGCTCACGAGGAAAGGAATGAATAGGGAAACAAAATCCAACTTTAATGACCAAAACATTTGGTTCCAGGTGACTGTTTTCTTGTGCTGAGCTTCTTTGGAAAGGGTATGCAAAGTCCATGATCACACATGCTAAGAATGCTCTATTTCATTGGGTGTAAATGGTCAGATCCACAGGACAGACTTTGCACCTGTTCATACAAACTGGTCTCTTGACCCACAGAACTGCCCTGATAATTCAGCTAGTAGCATGGAAATTCATAATAGTGCATCCACACGCATCCACACGTTTCACAGTTGAATGCGATGAGCTACTGCAGTGAAAGGAAGCCCAACACGTGTTCCACTTTGCCATTCAGACTTCCAGCTTCCAGACGGGGATCAGAAAGGTTCCTTTCTCTCTCAGTGCCTCTGCTGAGGTATAAAAGAATAGAAAACTTCAAAGCAATTTACCTGAGCAAAATTCTAGAGGAGGTAGTACCATGTGTTCTAGGTAGAAACATCAAATGAAAAAAAATGTAAGACAATATCTAGAGACATGTGACTTTGGAATAAAAGAGTGACACAGGTTAAGGCTGGGGAAGGTTCTGTGTGCTTGCTGAGGTCAGCAGCAGGACTTCTGTTTTAACTTCATGACTGTTGGATGAAGGTCATGAACATATATATGATTCACAGACTGCAGGGAATTCTTGACATTCTGAGTTGATGGGTGACAAGACTTTGGTTGGAGCTTCTCTGTTCTTATTGTGTTGCTGAATTTTGGTCAGGGCTGCTGCATCTCAAATTCAAAGATTAAATGGCTTAAGTAAAATTTGTTGTAAAGCAGAAAAAGGGAAGAAAGATTACTCTGAACCTTGCTCTGCAGGGCCTGGACCCTGGTTAACCCTTTTATGAACTTTTGGGGAATCGAAAATAGGAAGTTTCTATTGATTTACTTTTTGACCTTTGATTGATGTTCTCTGGTAGGGCCAGGTTTATAAGGCCCACTAGTGATCTTTGTGGTGGACCCCTGTTGCAGTTGGCTTGCATGGTTGCTGATAAATCACCATCAAATGGCTTAAGGAAACAAGGGTTTTACTGTCTCTCATGATTACTGGTTACAATTCATAGTCCAGCTTGATGAGAAAGCATGCACCAACACCCGGGCTGAGGGAACTGGCTGCACTATCACCACATAATGGCTGAGAGAGGGATGATCCTTACTTGCCAGAGCAACATGTCTAGCCAAGTATGCACAAGGATGTCAACTCTCTCAACCAGCTCTCTGTATTTTATTCCAAGGCCTAGTCCCACCCACCATGGGCTGGGCCTTCCCCATCAGCTAGGCAGCCTCCTGCAGGTTTGCTCTGGGTGTAACTCATCCACTAATTCTCTACAAATATGTCCAGAGCTTGAACCCTCAACAGTCAAGTGGACACCTGTGGAAATAGACTGTTACTTGCACAATGTGATGTAAGCGTCAGATGAGTGTTTCCAGTGTACTGCTGCCTTTCACACAGGCTTGTGACATTGTTTAATTTCCTCTGCTCTCTCTCTATGTTCTCACTGCCTGCAGAAATCTACCCCCGTCAATTGACTCCTGTTATCCATCTTGGTAGGTCCAGTGGTGCCACTGGATACGTTCCTCTAGTTCCCCAAACTCCTCTTCTTTGGCAGCAGAGTAACGATGATTTATGACAAAGAAATGAAATCAACTGCCAAGCCCAGTCAGGTGTCTATGTTTCTCCCCTTTCCATTTCCAGGAAAACCTTTCTCGGTGCAGACAGAAAATATTTCAGCCTCCTGACAGCCCCCTGTCACTCTGACGTCTTGTGTCTCCCTGCTGACATGATAACAGAGGATGTGAGACAGACAGTGTTTGTCTGACGCTGGCAGCTTTGTAGCAGAATCACAGGCAGGGGATGAAGGAGACAGAGTAAGGCTGGAAGAACAGGAAGCCAGAACCCCGGGGAGATCTTTCCTCTTCTGTCCATCTCCTGCACAAAGAGCTCACAATACAGCCAAAGTCTTCCTGGTCTACAAGAAACTTATTTTGTTGTTCAGTCTCAAGGATATAAAAATTTATATTTCTGGATCTGACAGTTTTCTGTAAAAAGTTTCATTTGATTCAACACATGTCCACTTGAGATGAGTAACGTGATGGCATGCAAAGGCGTTACATACTGAGAATCTAAAGCAAACAGTGATGGAAGGGAAGTCAGAGGGAGAGTCCAATGTATTAGCCCATTAATTATGTAAGTATATATAGATATGTAAATATATATAGATATGTAGCATATAGATAAATGTATATCTATATATGATAAAATACCATTTTCATATGCTGTGTGTAGATGGAACCTGGTGTTATAATCATGTGACATAAGCACTCTAACACTGACCCACATCCCCCAAACTAAAACAAGCTCTTTGTTTATTTTCTAGTTAGTGTGCATTCATGTTTTCTGATTTTTTTCTAGTTAGTATTGCAAAGTAATGAGTTTCACTGTTACATTTTCATATACATATGTATGCATATATATTTGAATCATTACACTTTATTTTTACTCCCCAGTACTCTCTCCTTCCTCTGGCTGATCCTCTACTTCCCCATATATAATCTCCCTTCTATTTTCATGTCACACATATTCCATTACCTTCTCCTATTACCCCCTCCTCTGTCCCTTTAGGCCTCTTCCTTCCCACTCACAGTCTCCTTCTACTTTCTTATCTTACATATTTATGCATACATTTATGCATATACATGTAAATTTATTTATCTATTTTTAATATTTTTTAATTTTAATTGTACTTTTGCATGCATGTGTCTGTGTATCTGTGTGTGTTTTCCCTTCACTGTTCCCTCCCACTTCTCCCACCCTTCTGCCTATGTGCTTTTATGAACCCCAGGGTACACTATGGCTTGTATACGCTTATGGGAGCTCAGGCCTCTGTGATATATCAAGTTACCTCTCTTCAGTCCACCCCACTGATATGTGTGCTTCCTTTCATTCATCCAGTTTTAGACCCAAAGGTTATCACTGTAAGTGTCCATTCTATGGGTATAATAGCAGCTACCTGCAGAACAGTATGATATACTGTCTTCCTACCTATAGGTTTTTTTCTGCCTGGTGTTTTTAATGTGATATCTAGCATTCAAATGCAAAATGTTCTGCTTGTGAGGCAGAGGATTAACCTCTGAGCCATCTCTCCAGTCTACATGTAAACTTAAATCTGGATTATGTGTATGCAATAAAACATACAATATTAATATTTGTCCTTATGAATCTGATTTTTCTTTGAACAATGATCTTCAGTTTCATGTTTTTTCCTGCAAATGTCATAATTTCATTCTTCTTTACAGCTGAATAAAATTCCATCGTATATGTTCATCATATTTTATTTATCATTTTATCTACTAAGGGCATCTATGCTGCTGCTGTTTCTTGGCTATTGTGAATTTTTCAACAAGGGACATGGATATACAAATGTCTATGACTATTGACTTAGAAGCCTTCAGGTATATTTACCCAATAGTTTTCTTAGGAAACTCCATATTGATTTATACAGTGATTGTAATAGTATGCATTTACACCAGCAGCGTATAAATAAATTTCTACATCTACATCCTTGCCAGAATTTAGTCTGATTTGCATTCTTAATGATAGCTGTGCTAATCAGGGTAATCTGGACTCTCAATATAATTTTAGTTTCAATATCCCTGATGCCTAAAAAATTTTTATAATTGCTTTCTAATATTATTGGCTATTTTTTAGTGAACTCTCTAGTCAATTCATTAGCTCATTTATTGGACAGATAATATTTTGGTGTTTAGTTTTTGGAGCTCTTTATAGATTCTCAGTGTCAGCCCCTGTCAGTTGGACAGTTAGCAAAGATTTTGTCTGATTTTCTGGGCTGCTAATTGTTTCCTTTGCTATGCAGAAGGTCTTTTAATTTCATGCCATTCCATTCCATAATCTTTGGGATTATTTCTGGTGTTGTTGGAAGTCCATTTCATAAGATTCTTGCTTATATCTAGATGTCTTCTGGTTAAGATTATAGACTAGAAGTTGCCCTTAGTATAACATGCTGTAGGAGAAGTAATTGAATAATTTTTTAAAAAAATTTTTTAAAAAAATAGAGTATCTCAAAGAGAGGAAGAAAGGAAAAACTTTGGAAATTCACAAAGGTAGTGAAAAAGGCAGAGGAAAAGATAGGAGGTATGTGGCTGACTGCCCACAACTCCCTGGTGAAGGAAGGAGAAACAGAAGTTGCATGTTTAAAGTAAGCTAGAGGGCCCTGTGAAAAACACTGTCAATTCTACCCAAAGCACAAGCCCCTTATAAACTTCAAACCAGTTGCAACTCTTAAGAGAGACAGTAATTGTGTGGATGAGTTAGTAACAGGAAGTAATCCCATTTTGTATCAGTATACTGTTGTTGCAGTTTGCCTGCATGGTTACTGATAAAAGACCATCAATTGGCTTAAGGGAACAAGGGGTTTATTTCCTTAAGACAATCTGGTTACAGTTCTCAGTCCAGCTTGATGGGAGAGCACGCACCAACACCAGGGCCGAGGAAACTGGCCACACCATCACCACATAATGACTGAGAGACAGACAATCCTTACTTGCCATACAAGCATGTCTCGCCAAGTGAACAGAAGGATGCTAACTCTCTCAACCAGCTCTCTGTGATTTTTCCAGGGCCCAATCCCACCCACCATGGGCTGGACCTTCCCCATCAGCTAGACAATCTGCTGCAGGTTTGCTCTGGGCTTAATTCAACCATCAACTCTCTACAACTGTGCCCAGAGCTCAAACCCTCAACAGTCGACACCTGTGCCTAACCATGACAACTGTTCAGAGGACAGTGGTTGGTGCCACTTGAAGAAGAAACCCACTGTATAAAATAAACTCTTAATGTAACCCAAAAGAGCAGAGTAGACTAGATAGCATGCTCTATGCATGCTAAAGTCACCCGGAACTGGATCAGAAGTTCTCCTCCCATTCCTGAGGCTTTCGTAACACTGTTGAGCATTCTCACAATCCACGTCTATAACATGGAATAATAATGTTGAGGTTTGAGAAGACAATGTGCTAAAGGAAGCATGGTTACTTACTGAGCCTTACTTCATGGATGCACTTGATCTTAATACCAAAGTTGGGAAAGACACTGTCCTTGTTTTCCTTATTTTGCAAGTGAGCAAATACAATCTTAAAGCATTCAGGTAATTTGCTTAGTGATATTAATAATGGTGGTATAGAACTTGACCCAAGTTCAGTCTGACTCTTAAATCTAATTGAAGACAGACAAATGAGGGTCCATTGGTGAATAATTTGGATAGAGATTGCTTGAAGAGTACCAAGAACTACAGAAATAGTCTTCACGTTCACACCTGACTGCTTTCCTTGTGAGATGGGATGAATGGAGAGTCTATATTGATTGCCCTATTAATGATATATATAATGGAAATGGAAATTTCTCTAATGTCTTTTGGATGATGAATATGTAGCAATAATGGACATATTGAATGGAAGCAGAGCTCTCTTTTTAACATTGTTGGAGGTTTTTATAACCTGTGCCTGACTAGAGCAGGTTTAAGAAGCAAAGATGTTTTGGTGGGTTTTTTTTGTTCTTGTTGTTGTTTTCTGTGTGTGTATCAGAGGGCACTGTGTGTCTCTGTGGAGGACCAAGGGTGACTTCAGGAATCATCCTGGATTGTTTCTACCTCCTTCTTGTTTCCCTTTGGGATTTCCCAGGTTCTGCCCACTAGGGCCAGAAGTGCAGGCCACTGCCTTTTCTGCCTGACATTTTTACATGGGATATGGGATATGATATGAACTCAAGAAGCTTGCAAGACAGAGTCTTAACCCCTGAGCTGTGTCTCCAGCCCCAAAGATGTTTTTTCTAAAAGAAGCAGATTAATACCAATTAGCAGGTCGAGATAGGAGCTGAAACCTTAGCCTGTTCACAGATGAGTTGTGATTTCTCATTATGTGACACATACATAATTACACACACCAGGAAGCGTCTACCAATGTACAAATCATTGTAAATGTGTGCTTCATTACATGGTAAATATGTGCTTCGTTCATGCATATGTGCTTAATTGCACATTGTTGTGCTACCTGGAAGATTAATTACATGTTGCTTGCATGTACACAATCAGAAGGGGTGATATCCGATGATATTGAAAGAACTAGGAAAGCATAAAGGAGCAATTTTTTAAAAGTTACATAATGTGTGTATTGTTCTTCTCTTTCCTCAGATGGTATCAGATGCTAATTTCTACTCAATCAATAAAAAGGCACAATGGGAGCTGGAGAGATAGATGGCTCAGGAGTTCAGTTTTTGCCTCAGAAGCAAAAAGACCTGAGTTTGGAAAGACTTAAGTTTGTGACTTAAATAGTCACAGCCTAAACTTCTGGCCCTGGAAAGTAGAGTCTGGGAACCCCTAGAAAGAAGCAAAAAGGAGTAAAACCACCAGGATGGTTACCAAAAGCCTCCCTTGGGCCTCTACAGGCAAATAGAGTGTTCTCTGATACACAGAAGCACATATACACACACTCAAAGAGAGAGAGACAGAGAGACAGACAGACACAGGCATGCACGCACGCATGCGCGCACACACACACAGTAAAATCCAAAGAGGCATTTACCAAAGTATTTTTGCCATTGTTACTTACATAGTATCTCCCACAATTATCCTTTGCTTTCCATTTTCATGATCATCTAAGCCTAAGGTAATGTGACATCACTGAACTCAGACAACCTCAGTTCATACAGGCAACAGAGAGCTGCTGTTCTCAAGTGACCCTGTAGAAGTCCCTGGCCCCTGTGCACTCTCTGTTTATTCCCCAGACAAACTGAAGAACTCTGATCTATTCATCACAGTCCCTAGTATAAAACCTCCAATGATCTTTCACTTTTCTAGAGCAAGGTCTAGCATGCTAAAAATGAATTTCAAGTCTCTATGTCCTGTTGCCTGTCCACCTTCTCAGCCTCTGACCACTCACTCTCACTAAGATCCAGGATAACCCTCTGCCTGCCTTGTGGGTATATGATGTACATCTAGTCTTTTACCTAAGAATGCCTCTTTCTTTTTGACTTACTTAATAAAATCCTACCTAACTTAAAAATCTCCAGGGATTGGGGGAGGGGAGGCACTGGGGGGTGGGGAGGGAGGGGTGAGGGGAGGGTGAGCAGAGGGGTCGGGGGCGGGGAGGAGGAGGGAGGGAGGGAGCTGGTGTACCTATTAAGTTTGTATGAGCGGAGATAATAAAAAAGTTAAAAAAAAATCTTGTTCAATCCTTCCTAAAGCATGGCTCCCCAATGACCTGGGTCATTATGTTCTGCACACTTTTCCTTCCTAAGAAATCACTGTAAAACACTATTTTGAATTTCTGTGCCGTGCTTTCAAGCAAATGTCTTCCTCAGTCACATTGTTCCAATGAGAACATGAATTCCATGAGTCAAGACTCGACTACATTTCATATGTACCATATAATCTATGTATATGTACCTATCCTTAGTAAATACCTGGTGTATCTTCTTGTCTAACTAGACTCATATGAGGGTTATCAGAATAATAAAGATAAACACAGGATGTCTGGTTATATTTAACTTTCAAATCAACAACATCCAGACTTTAGGATAAATATATCCTAAGCAACATCTAGGACATACTGATATTAAAAATATTTTTTTTACTCATCTGAAATCAAGTAACAGAATGTCCTGTATTTTTTCCCAAGCAACTGTACCTTTAGGCACTTAATATTTAATGATTGAATGAAAACCTAAACTAATGATTACATGAAGATTCAGAAAAAATTACTTTCAGTCTGGTCATGGTTCTTGTTTGATGCTCACAGCCGACTCCATTTTTTCCCCATGTGCATAATGAAGGTCAGTGACATTTTTCAGACTCCTGAATGCTACCATAAAAAGAGAGAGCATATAGCAGATCCAACTAATGATATTTCAGTGCCATAGCCCCCGGTAGGCCAGCTCTGTCTCCAGGAATATACAGCTTGTCTAACCAATTCCATTATTGCTTTTCACATTTATTATTTATTTATTTTAAAGGCAGGTTTATTATATGGTTAATTGTCAACTTCACACCCATGAGAAAGCCTCAGGCACACTTGTAAGGAATTGTCTAGAATGTGTGTGGGAGGGATTATCTTCATTCAGTTAGCTGATGTGGGGAGACCCACCCACTGTGGGTGGAACCTTTTCCTGGGACAGGGATCCTGGACTGTATAAGAAAGGAGGCTGGACAGCAAGCTTGCAAGCTTTCTTCCCTCTCTGCTGCAGAATTAGGGTCCACAGCTTCAAGTTCCTTCAGCTTTGACTTCCCTGCTTTGATGGGCTGTACCCTCAAACTGTGAGTGAAAATAAACCTTTTCTCTCCTAGGTTGCTTTGGTCAGACTACTTTAGTACAACCTAGGAAAAGAATCAAAGACAGGTTTGTTTCAAACTCTCCAAGGTTGTCCTTAGATTCCTGGATTAATGTCTTATGACTCCTAAGTGCTGGGATTACAGTTATGTGCCACGTACGGTACCGAGTATACCATCCTTTGAATTGTAAATGTCTCTCTCACGACCCAAAATAATTTTAAAGCTTCCTTTTCTGCATGCTGCTTTAGGATCTTTGCAATCTAATACCATCACACATTTTAAATAAAACAGTCAGGGATAGGGCTCATATTTAATGTTAATATTTTAAAAAATCAAAGTCAATGCAAAAAATCCATGACGAATAAAATATCAGAAGCTTAAGTATAAAAAACAATCGGTATTACTGATTTTCTTTCTTTTGCCTCAGGCTCCAATATGGCTTCAGTCAGAAATATTCATATAAACTTATGATATTTTGCTCATCCTGGACTTATTTGCATTGGTTTTCTTCTTTCAAAATATTAAATTAGAGTGTGATTTTCCTTGATTGCCGAGTATTTTAGCATCACCTTCCATTTTGCTACCACTCTCTCCCTTGATCAGTGATGCCAACCATTGAAGGGATGACAGAGTCAAAAGTCAGGAGCTGGACATGTGGGACCCAGAGTGCCAGGATAGATACTATGGATGCTTTCTGATTTACTTTCAGACTTTCTGGGCATTTTCCAAGTCCCTTCATAAATTAGTTCCCCAGAGATTTGCACATTGAATATCATGTACATAGTACTCTGCATATGTGTTCCCAGAGGGTAGTCAATAAATTAATTTCCTGCAATGATATGGGAAGAGCCTACATCGTTCACACGATCACTAGTGGCATTGGAATTCCAAAACCCATGTCCATGGGAATCCATCATTTCAATTAAAATTCATTGAGGCCTTCTATGAAAAAAATATATCAATAATGCAGGGTCTCCAGTCGAAGAGGATTCAAATTTCACTTTCAATCTGAAAGCAACATGGACTCACCATGTGGGCTTGAATATCCTGCGTGGCTTCTTCGTGCTTTGAGCTTACCTCTGGGAGGAAGTTGACAGCAGTTGAATAAGGGTGAGCCTTGGGATTGTGATCATGCTGTTGATACTCACCAGTTGTGTGACCTTGGACACACAATTTCCTGAACCACATTTCCCTCCTTTCCTGTCATACACAAAGACCAACATCTTTCTTTTTAAGTTGTGATGAGGAAGAACAGAGTTAATGCCTGGCACATGTTAGAAACTGACTAAGTATTTAAATGCATGTTAATTATACCTTCCCTGCAATGGATAACAGAAAATAATGTGCCCAAATAGAGAAAAATTCAATTTTTTTAAGTTGGTAAAAGTCTAAGTGCAATTCCATGCCAAGATATGCTGATACAATGAATAATTTGGGAATAATTCTGTAATTGTGTATATAGAATGCCAAGATTCAAAATGAGAGTGTGTTTCCTTCAGGTGGAGTCATTCAAGCTAATTGCAATACCATATAGAAAAATGTGGCTTTTATTTGTGTCTCAGAAGTGTTTTAACTGTGTCCTGCTAGAAATAATAATTTCTCATCAATTATCTCCTTTGATAATTTCAGTGATGGATAGAACATGGCACCCGTATGTTGCTGTTAGACTACTATGCATTAGAGTTTCAGACTGAGATCAAAAGAATAGGGAAATACATAAAGCCTCTGCTAGTTCTTGGTTGTTTAATTTGAGTATTCATGTAAATCGAGTCTTAGTTCAAAATCAGCATGGTTCTAGATCACAGAATCTGTCGTAATTTGAATACAAACTGTCCCTTATGAGCTCCTGTGTTTCAACACCTGGCCTTCTCCAGCTGGTAGTGCTATTTGGGCATGTTGTGGATCTTTCAGAAGGTAAAGCCTTGCTGGAAGAAGTATGTAACTGGGATGAGGGGATAAGGGAAGATCTTCCTTGAAGTCTGAACGCAAAACCCCACTTCCTATTCTCTCTCTGCTTCCTAAATGTGTTTATAATACAAGTCACCATTTCCTGCTCCAATTGCTGTGCTTCCTCTGCCACGGCAGACTCCGGAATGGTGAACCCAAGTAATAAGCCCTTTCTCCACCAGGTTGCTTTGTCAGATTATTTTATCACAGCAATTAAAAAATGACTGTTAGAGCATCATCATAGGACACTAAATTTGCATATCCCCTCGCACTTGTTGAATGAGACTCAGATTTGCTTCTTAGGTGTGGTGTAATGACTAAAAGAAACATGAAAAAGCAGCTTAGCTTTTCATACACATCAAGGACTGAATTTTTGTGATTATCATCTATAGAAGTAGGACTGACGTCCTTATCTTTTTAATTTTTTTATTTGTGTGGTGGAGGTGGTGGTGGTGGTGGTGGTGGTGGTGGTGGTGGTGGTGTGTGTGTGTGTGTGTGTGTGTGTGTGAAAAGGCACTATGTATCCCTGTGGAGGACTAAGAATAACTTTGGGAATCAGTCTCCTTTTTACTTCACTCTGGGGTTTCCTAGGCTCCACCCACCAGAGCCAGAAGTATAGGCCCCTGTGGCTTCTGCCTGGCATTTTTACATGGGACCTGGGGTATGAACTCAAGGACCTTCCTCTTCAGCCCTGCTGTCAGTTTTTCAATTTACCATCATTTCTGTAGATTTTCTTGGAAAATAATTAAATTTGATTCTGATTTTGTGACTTTGGGAATATGATAGGAACTCCTCCATTTCCCACCCCTCATTCAAGTTGCTACACATACCATTCTAATAGCTGACATGTACTCTGTGAATACAAATTCATTTTCACATCAGCAAAGGTAAAATTGAATAAGAAAGTCCATCTGATATGTGGAACATCAAACAAACCACAATGATTTCTAAAGCCAAGTAAGAGTTCAAGATACAGAGGAGTGTGCAAGAAAGAACAATGAGCTCAACTCAGATAATTTTAAATCTAGTCTGGACTCTCCCACTGGGTATGTATGACCTTGAGAAAGTCACTTAGCTGCTCAGGTTTCTATTTTCTTTGGCAAAGTTAAGTGTAGTTCCAGGTAACGAAAACTTAATTTCAATTAAGCATGTAATTCTCACTAGTGACTCTAAAAACATTAATCCTGAGCTCCACCAAGTATTAAAGAGCAATTTTTAGTTTTTTTCCAGTTTTTGTACTTATAAGTTGTATGTTGATATGATCTAATGTTTTATTGTAGATATATTAGATGAGAGGATCCCAGTTTTAAATCTCAATTTCAGCAAATGTGTCGATTGGGTTTCCTTTATGCCCTTCTGGACAGTAAGAATAATGAGGACTAGATCAGTAGAAAATAAGCTGAGAGAAATCTGCTCTGTCCAGGGAGTTAGACCTGTGTGCATATTTCTCAGAGGTTCTTATTAAGATGATGCTAGGTGAATCAGCTGATTTTGAAGATCAACTTAGTTTAGAAACCACTTAGGTAGAAAAACTGATGGGTTGGTTAGTGTTTGAATGAGCAGAGATGCCCACCTGTCTTTAAACTAGTGCCTCTTGGATTTGTTCTGGTTGAAGATGTGAAAGGCATGCTGGCCACGTGCATAGACAAAACTGAAACTTGGATGGTCTCAAATCTCTCCAGTAATGAATGGCAATAAGTCAAGTGAAAGCTAAGAAGAGGCATGAACCCCTATATTTTATTTACAATTTCTATGTTAAAACAAGACTACCCAATATTGTGAACTTTTACAATGTATGCTTGAAACATTAAGGTTTTAAAAATGAAATGACATTAATTTTATATGAAAACCCTTTGTATAAGTTATAAAATATTGTAAACTTAGTATAAAATGTCTGTAATCTCAGATAGAAGCAGCATGAATATTGATTAAAAGTTGGTAGGTCCTAGATTCAAATCCTGACTTTATCATACATTGGACATGTGATTTTGGACAAATTATTTTATTATCTATCCCATGCTTTGGTATATACCTAACATAGAGTGATACTCAGTAGAAGATATTTTATTTCAGATGTTATCTTGTAGTAGACAAAGTGGTGAAACTGGGTCAGCAGTACTCTGTAATTACCAGATGACTCCTGGATTGTCTCCAGTCTTGGAGAACTATTTTTTAGGAAATTGATAGACCAAGAAGAACATGTTCACAGATGGACAAGTGCCAAGGAAAGGCAGAACAGAATAATGACAACTGGAGACTACAAAATGTAGAGGAATGGGAGAGAGAAGGACATTGAATGATGGTTTCCAAACACAGCTAATTGGAGCAACTAATACTTAGTACTAGTGCTGTAAAGCAAGCACAACGAGATGGCTATTATCAGTGGGTTGTGGTGTAATTTTGAAAGAACTAGAGGAGAGATGTCTGAAGGATTCTGACACAAATCAATAGATAAATGTATAGCGAGATGGGCATACGAATGACCTTGATGTGATAATTACCTATTGCACACATGTATTGAATCATCACACTGGATTCCATGGATGTGTAAATTGACAGGGCAGTGTGTGCAAATAAAATAAATAAAGAGGAAAAATAGGTGGGCGGTTGATCTATAGAACCCAGAGAGTGACTGACTTTGGAGTATTGTCAAAGCCAGGCAAAGGGCCTAAAAATGTTTACAGTTGAAAATCAGAAGAATTGTCGAATAATTCAAACTGTTTGAAAGGCGAATCCCCCAAAATCTGTTTTGTCTTTTGATTCTTCTAGGCAAAACTTCCTTTGGGTTCACCAGAGTATTTCTCAGGAAATATGTTACGTCTGAGAGTAGGAGGGAGTCTTTTGTTTTTTTCATGCCTAGGCTCAAGACACACAGTCAGAGACTTTATAGAGGGAAACCACTTTAAGTTAAGATATAGCTTGGACTGAAGATGTCTGAGGGCCTTTGAATGTCAGTATAGCACGAGGAGAGGCATGTGGCATTCCTAAGCCTTCATGGCAGTCCTCATACCTAGAGATGAACGGGATTGTTAATGTCTGTATGCGCCTCAGATGGAAAGTGTTTTGTGTTCCATCTAGATCAACACATCTACCTCTTCTCCTCGGACATCAGCCAAATGTTTATGATCAGATCCATCATCCATCTTTCCTGGACTATAAAATTCTGGGTGGGGTGGCACACTTGGCTTACAAATCCCTTTGGAGATTCATACTTCCCCACATTGGTTCTAATCAAGTTAAGGAACAGTAATTGCCTGTGACCTATTAATATCTCAGGCAAGTTCATCCACCTGAATGATTTAAGACGTGGTAGCCTTGTGAAAGGCCTGGCTCATCCACAGATTAATCCTGCACCAATCCCGGCCACTCTGACTTTCTATTTTTAGCCTTTTTGAAGGAAGTCCCTCTAAGTCTCCACCTTGTTGCTGAAACATCAAAACTGGGCAGCGATGTGACATCACACACAGAAGGTCATTGATCATAGCATAATGGAACCACCATGCTTGGAACCTGTTTCAGTTTGTCTGCATGTTGCTGAAAAACACACAATCAAAGAACTAAGGGGAACAAGAGGGGTTTGTTCTTGCTTAAGATTCTGATTGCATTTATAATCCAGCTTGACAGGAGAGTTCAGATCAGTATCGGGACAAGGAAACTGGCCATAGCATATCCATAAGAATTTCTTTTTTAAAAAAAATTTATTTACTCTGTGTGTGTGTGTGTGTGTGTGTGTGTGTGTGTGTGTGTGATAGAGAGAGAGAGAGAGAGAGAGAGAGAGAGAGAGAGAGAGAGAGAGAGAGAGAGAGAGAGAGAGAAAAGAGAGAGAAGAGAGCACTGTGCATCCCTGTGAGGACCAAGGGTGACTTCAAACATTCAGGATTGCTTCTACCTTCCTTTTAGTTCACTCTGGAAATTTCCAGGTTCCACTCACCAGGTCCACAAGTGCTGCCATTTCTGCCTGGCATTTTTACATGGGACCTATTATCTGAACTCAGGACCTTCAGCTTGAAAGGCAGAGTCTTAACCCCTGAGCCATCTCTCCAGTCCTTCATGGAATTTCTGAGACAACAAACTTTCTCACTTGTGTCAGTCTGTCAGTATGCCAATGTATGCCATATTACTGAACCAGCTTTCTCCATCATATACACTTGTCCAGAGAAGAGTTCCAAGCACTATAAACTGCGTCTTCCTTCATCAATAAATTAATTTCTAGTAGGCTTGCTTAGGATTTCCCTTAATTACTTCACAAATGTGTCCGAAGGCCCAGCCCTAAATTGTTAAGTTAACACATACATATAACTGGCTCAAAACCCCAAGATGTGGAATGCTTTTGAAAATCCCATTGTCTCATCTTCCCTTAAATCAGTTATTCTACTTCTTAACATCTCTGGTTGATGGCTTCAAATTCCTTGGAGATCTTCCAAAATGGGCAACTCACGACCACCAAAAATACTTTTCTTTTTGTATAGCTCAGAGAGCTAGAAAGGTCTTATGAAGATCAAAGCAATATAATAAACTTCATTCCTCTAAGACATAATCCTGAAAGGATGATATTAACAGTTTATATTTATGCACACTTAGTATCAAGTAAGCATTTCAGTCTGTGTGTTTCTGGTTTGATCCTGATAATCTTGCTTTTGTATTCATGTTACACTTCCTATCTTATGGACTAAGAAATTGAGGCTCAAATAGCGCAGGAATGCATGTTTTTACTATCTATTTGTCTTTTTATATTGGCAAATAAGATTTTAGTTATCATGTTACACATGATGTTTTGAGACATATGTATGCACATACCTATGTATGGTTAAATATAGGTATCAAGCATGCATATTGTCTTGTGCAGTTATTTTTTGTGCTGTTTTGCTCACACCTTTACCATCTTTTAATAGCATAATACACTTTATGCTGATAGCATTCTCACTACATTAAAACCTTGAACTTATCTTTATTGAACTGAAATTTTGCATTGTTTGGTCAAATTCCTCCCTCTAGCTTTCTTAACTTGTTATTCCCTTTCTACTTTCTACATTTGCGAGATTGACTTTTAATTTTAACTTAATTTTTTTGGAGATTAGCCTTAAATATAGGTCCTCATGTATGCTGACGTGAGCTGTTATTCCCAGCCTTACAGTAACATATATAGATCCTGCCTGTGTAGAATTATGTGGCTAAATGGGCTGTGTTTCCTTTACTATAATTAACGAGCTGAGATAACTTACTTATGAAACTAAAGGTTTCCTTCGACTTGCATGCTCAAAGTTTCAGTTCAAGATTTTGCAGACTCCTTGTTTGAGACTCCTGATGAGGCAGTGAGAGACCTCATTCGAAGCCCCACTTTGCGAAGGTTTCACTATTCCTCAACAGCATCCAAACCTTTGACATTTGGACCTTGGAGGACATCCAAATTATGACATACAACATCTGCTTATCAAGCCTGGCTTATTGTATTAATATTATCATCCACGTCATTTTAAGTGATAGGACTTCCTTTCCACGGTCTAGGCAGTATTCCCTTTGTAAAAAGCTAAATAGTGCTCCCTTTATAGTCTACATTTTGTTTAATTATTGATTAGTTTGATACCATGTCTTAGTGACTGTGAATTGTGCCATAATAAACACAGTAGTGTGATTTTCCACAGACCAAAGACAATAAATCCCGAATTCATAACTGAAAAAAAGCTCATGGTTAAGATTTTTTCTTATATGGCCTGTAAGTATGTATACAGATCATCTCCAGAGGGGGTTCTCTTTCACATGAGCAAAAGAAGCCACATCTTAAATTTCTACTTCCATTAAGACTGTCCTCATGCTTGCCTCAAATCTGCCCACAAGCTTTTCCCAGTCTGTGGGGGTCTTGTGCGCCAGTGTGAACCGAACCTTCAACTTGAGTAGATTTGCTTCTGCCTTTTAGAAGACTGGGCATCTGGAGTCTATGGTCCATGAAAGCTCGTGGGTTAGAAGTTGACGATAGGCACAAGGTCTGAATATTGATGGGGCGTTGTAAGCCATTCATGTATATGGCTGCATTTATTGACCAGTGCTGACTTCAATAAAGAGGACTTGGGTATTTGTCAGGTAGCAAGGGTTCCTAAGTATGTTCTTTACATGTCCTGGTTCTTTGTCCGCCTCTCAACTCCCCCATGAAACCTGTTATCTCTCCAAAACACATCCTCCTTCTCTCTACCACAACTCTTCTCTCAGTCTGGGCCTTTCCCCCTTTCCGTCATCTCCCCCTTTGTTTCTTATTCACCCCCTGTTCCATCTTGGCTTTCACTCTTAAAAGCTCCACGAGACCCAACTGTCAATTTGACATCCAGGAAGTAGCCCTCTGGTTACACTTGAGGGAGATTGTCTTGATGGGTTGAATGGAGTTGGGAAAACTCCCTCCTTGCCCCATTTTGTATACAGAACCATTCCTTAGCAGATGATCCAAGATAAATGCAGAGAAATCTAGCTCAGTACAAGCAAGCCAGCAAGGAAGCCAGTCAGCAAGCACGTGATGTGACCCAACTGCCCCAAGCTCTGAGCCAAAGACAGATGCCCTTTTCTCCCTTAACTTTGCTTCTTCTCAGGTTCTTTGTCATAGCAGTGAGATAAGTAGCCAAAACATTTTATGCTCTATGAATCATATCTTTTTGTTTTCTGTGTTTTGGGTTCTTTGCTATCTTGTTTACCCTGAAAGAACTTAGGGTTAATTAGCTCCCCAAAATAGTAAAGTATTCACCCACAAGCAAATTCTCATATATCTACCCATCCTTCCTTTACTGGGCTTTCATATTCTAGGTCACTGTTACCCGCCCCTATTCACCTTAGAGCTAAGTAACAGCCTGTGAGGGACTGGTCCGAAGCCTCAGAACACACTGGGCATATTAAACTCTGGAACCATAAGGTGACTTGCTCTACTGCCACCACTGGGGATAGTTTTGAGTTCTTTTTTCTCCTCCCTCCCTTCCCCTCCCCTCCCTTCCCCTCCCTTCCCTCCCCTGTCCTCTCCTCCCCTCCTCTCCTCTCTGTTCTCTCTCTCTCTCTTTCCCGAGGGATACTGTGAAGTGAATCAGTCTCCTGCTTTGGGCACCACAGCTGCCACCATATTTCTCCACCATAACTGAATATCTGTTCTGGAAACATAAGGTAAATAAATACCTTAAGTTGTCTGGGCAGAGTATATTCTCTAGTTAATAGCAAAATAGCAGAGTAACTGGACCTCTCTCTTCTTTTCCCTTCCAAAAAAACCTTAAACCTCTCTTTCTCTTGACATGTCTATATAAGTGCAAATATACCCTGAGCAGCTCAAAGGAAACCATTAAGTTTCCATTCTAATGATTTTTAGGTATTATGTCTCCAACTGAGAGCCAGAGGAAGATTTCATTTTTGCTCAACATAGAAAAGCTATCAAAAATATGGATTTGGGTTCCTACAAGGAAAGGTGGGGGGTGGCAGAAGAGGAAGTAATGAGTAAGTGAAAAACTTTCAAGGGAAGAAGAAATAGTGTGGGGGAACAACTGGGAGGAGAGAAAGAAAAATTCGGTTGACTGCTAATGTCAGAACAAACTCCACTGTCTGGCGAACCAGAAGGAATTGGAAGACGGGCTATAGGCCCTCGATTCCCCAGTTATTTTTGGACCAACCATTGTTAGCCTAAGTGCCAACAGACACCTCAGATGTGCCCTGTGATTAGGAATGGCTTTTTAAATGGACTTTCTCCCTGTGTGTGAGGTGTTGTCCTGAAAAGAAACCAAGAGGTCAATGGTGGTGATGCCACAACCTTTAGAATCTTGCAGATGGTGCTTCTCTGTGCTGTGCCCTTACGTGGGTTTCGTTCTTGGGGTCAAAGACAGCTGTGGGCCCAGGTACCTATATTTCTTTCCATTGCTTTCTCTCAGTCTACAGAAACATGACAAATATGTACAAACTCTGCGTTCAGATTGTCCACATGACTTCGCTACACTCCGTGAAGCAGATGGCATCTAAATCATAGTTAAGCTTCAGGCATGCCAAGTTGGAAAGTTGGAGGTTCCTCCACTCAGGAGAGTCACAGAACATTCCTGGCCATGTACTTTGCCTCCCCTGTTTGCAGATCCAGAGAGTCTTCCTCTAGACATGTCCTGCTTCCTGCTGAGCCACTTGCCTTTAATTATTGCCTCTGTGTAGAAGTCCGTGGCTCCGCAGGGGGATAAGGACATCTGGATCTTTCAGTCTGTCTGCCTATTTGAGCGGCAGCGTCACTCCTTGTCTCTTTCAGACCCTTGTTTATCTCCTCTTTCTCTTGGCCATTTCTCCATCTTCATGTAATTTCAGCCACAGGGGAGGGCAGAAAAAGTCAGATGTGAAGATATCACCGGGAGCAAATGGCATTTGCAGTTAATGTGGCGGCAAACGGCCTCCTCCCTGACTCGTGATATTTCAACTCTCTTAAGGAAGGAAGAGACACTGCAATTCTCTGCTCTGATCAAAGGTCAGAGATTATTCATCTGGATCATTAACCCTAAAGCATGATTCTGCCCATTGCAACAGCAGGTGGGGGGAGGGTAGCCGTAGCCAGGAGAGGAACGGTGACAGGACAACAGGTGGAGCTGGGCAGGGCTGGCCATCGGACCTCAGCTCCTGCTCACAGCTGCTGCTCACAGGCAGCAAGATGTTGGGTCAGTGGTCCAGAGTCTGAGGTTTCTGATCTGTACCTTGGACATAGTAGCTTCTGGCTCGATTTCAATGCTGAAAGTGAGAACATCAGAGGATAGTGTCAGTGCCTTTGGAAGCTAGTGCTTCCAAAGCTAGTAGACTGTTAACAGTTACTCTTTACTATTGCTGTGAGAGAGCACCCAAAGTCAATCAACTTAAGGGAGAAAGGGAGGTTTATTCAGCTTACGGCTCCAGAGGGAAGGGACAGTCTCTCAAAGCAGAGGTGGCATGGCTGGCTGGCCAAAGCTGGAGGAGGCTAAGTTACCGCAGACATCTTGGAAGCTGAGAGCTGCAGACTGCTTGTAGCAAAGGCAGCTCCTGGAGGTAGGGTGGAACTAATCCACCTCAAGGCCCATCCCTTGTGAATGGATGGCTCCACCTCTCAAGGTACCATGACCTTGCTAAACACATGAGACTGTGGGGGACACATTTCAAACCATGACATAGACTTTCTGTACCTTTACTGCACACTGCACCTTCCCGTACCAGTGCACACCTGTCTCTGGATCAAACCCTCCTCTCTGCAAAGTTTCTCTTCCCAGTCTTTTCCATGCCAAGTCATTCCTTCTCCCCAGAGTCTTTCTCCATTGAGCCAGCAGGACATTATCTTTCTGAAACACATACCTGACCCTGCTCACTCCCTACCCGCTGTAGTTCTAGCTGCCCAGGAGTTTACTTATTTAATACAGTCAGGCAAATTTAGCCATCACCTATTATGCCTGCCAGGCACAGTTGTGCCAGGTGATTGAATTAGCCCAGCTGAGCATAGCTGCCCAACAGCAAGGAAGGGAGGGGGAGTATATGTGCAGGAGTAGAATGGTGAGTGGCACGTGGAATGAGTGAGGCAAGCCCCTAGAGACTGTTGTGTTTCAGCAACATTCCAACTGCCAAGGGAAACCTCTGCAGGGCAGAAGGCAGGCGAGAACAGCGGCACGCTCAAATGATGCCTTTTACAAGAGATCACAGTGCTTGCACAGTGGAGAAGGGAAATTTTATGGCGAAAGTTCTAAGACTGACTTCCACAGCCTTCCCCCAGTTAAATCCAAATTCCAGGGCTGGGGAGATGATTGAGTGGGCAAAGCCTTTGCCTCATAAGCAAGATGACCTGAATGTGGATTTCCCAGATCCCATGCGAAAAAATTAAAAAAATTGGCAGATATTGGTAGTGGCAGACTGCACTTCTGGTCCTAGAAGCTTGAGCCTCGGAAATCCCCCAGCAAAGCAATAAAGAGATAGAGCAATCCAAGCTGATTCCGGATGTGACCCTCAAGTATACATCCACAGGGATGTATACTTAAGTGTCCTTTGGTCCACATAACACATACGGAGTTCAAAATCCATTCCACCATATCTTACACAACAGTTGTGTGTGCTCGTGGCATCTTGTACTATTTGTCCTTGCCTACATGCCTTCATCTTGCTCAGGTTCAATTGTGTAGCTGCCCTCTTTGCTACCCTAGATGGCCTCAAATATCTGGTACCATGGCTGGATGTGGGACTGGAGTGGGAGATTTTCACAGGTTTGAATCAGGGGGATAATCCCATGGGAACTGGATATGTAAGCACTCACCATCATGGGCCACCCCTGTGATCTGTTTCTAGCTCACAGCTGGAGTGAGATAGATCTAGTCTCTGTCTTCAGGTAACTTATAATCTAAAGTATAAGGGAGAGTAAAAAGGAAATATTAAGTATGTTGAGACTTTATACCAGGAGAGATAACCCAGCATTAGAAGTGCTTGATGTCACAGCTCAGAACCATAGATTTACAGTGTGTGGGATCTCATAGAAGCCAATCATCCCATGAGGGAAAAAAAATCAGGACCTAGAAATGAATATTTATCAAGTTTTTAGAGGTTGGGGTGGCTGTATAAGCTTAGGAGTGATAGAAGAAACCACAGAGGAAAATGCACAAAGCAAACTAGAATAATACTCACTGCAAATATGACAAAGGATTACTAACTTTATTATGTAAAGAGCCCAAGCACATCAATTAAATTCACTAGGACCCCAGCAGATAAATGAACTGAGGGCACGAGCAGACAATTCTCAGAAGAGGAAACACCACTAGTTAGCAAACACAAGAAAAAGGGTTCATCTTCAATAATCACAGGAAGGTTTGTTGAAAACATAACATTTCTTTTTTTTCCTATTGAATTAACAAAGTTTAAACAAAAACAAGAATGCTGAGCTTGCCCATCACTTTCCAGAATATAATGATGTTGAAATATATGCATTACTGGTGGGAATGTAATCTAGGGCAACTGTTTTGGAAAACAATTTGGCATCGCACACAAAGAATCTTAAAATATGATTTAATTTTAGTCATTTCATTTTGGGATTTTTCTCCTAAAAAAAGAATTTAAAAATAGAGAAAACATATAGGCATGGAGGATTTTTTTTTCTGGAGAGTTATTTATAGTTTATAGAATAGAGGAAGGGTGACAACCAAGTATCAAACTTAGAATGGAATCCAGATATCCATGTAAGGAAATGGTTTGTGGCCACTTAAAAACATAGCTATGAAAAATCTTATGTTCTGTACTAAAGTTAAGTGGAAAAGCAGGGCAGGGAAAGAAATACATATTCAGTATGATTGCCTCCCAGAGAGAAAATTACAGATACACTAACTTAAAGATTTTAGATTGCCTGAAAACTCTCTGTGCTATTGGAATAGTTGGAGGACAGCAATCTGGAAGGGCCGTCTTGCTGGTCCCCCTAAGGTTGTAGGTTTGGCAGAGAAAGGGCAGCTGCCCATGATTCCCTTGGAACTTGGCTTGGTTCCCCAACTCACCTTTGAGGGAGAACTTAATGCTTCTAAGTTGTAAAAATGTTAAGTCAGACTAAGACAAACTTCTATCTTCAAAAACACTTGGAATGATTCTGTAATTCGATCAAAGTGGCACTCAGAGTGGTAAGGCTGAGACGGGGGAATTCAGGCTTTCTGGATTCTGATTAGCAGGAATCCCATCGTGCTATGCACATGTGTTGGTGGGTAAGCTTTTGCCTTTCTTTGGTGTGTATGTGTGTGTGCATACGTGTGTGCATGTATGTGTGTGTGTGCATACGTGTGTGTGTTCCATACGTTTAAGTTAGCGGATGTATGTTCCATCTCTCGCTCTCTCTCTCTCTCTCTCTCTCTCTCTCTCTCTCTCTATATATATATATATATATATATATATATATATATATATATATATATATATATATATATATATTCGGTGGACAAACAGCCAGGCATGTAGTTTGCTTGATTGAGATCGTCTGGATTTAGCACTAAATGTCAAACTCAAACTACAAGAGTACCCTAACTGTTGGCTTTTCACTACTTAGTGTGGGTGCCCTGTGCATCCCTTGCTGCCTCTGGGTTTTGCTCCAAGCTGTCTGTCTTTAAAACTCGAGCCTTTTAGCGAGCTCCAGGAAATCCTCATCGTCTGAGCCAGACTCACTCTTCTGGCCTTCGTCAGGAGAGCCTCTCATGGAAGCTCCCCCCTCAGGTTCCCGCAGGCCGGGCTCTGGGTGCAGCTTCCCCGGCTCCATCCTGTCGGCTCTGTGGAATCTGATAACTGTCTCTCCCTGCGAATCCCCCTCCTCCCTCAACCCAGGGGTATTTCTGTTTGCTTTTGTGCTGCAGAAACTCACTTGCCTCTTGTCTCGCGGCTTAATGAGCTCTAATGGGTTGTCCTTGGATGGCTTCCTGCAGCTGCCCTCTACTGGCCGGTAGGCGCATTGACGACTGGAGCCTGGGAACCCGCAAAAACCTGTTTGCCTGAGCCAGTCAGAGAGTCAAGTAGATAGGACCAAAGTCCCTATTTCCAGTGCTAACGCCCTGAGCATTTTCCATTGCTATCTCCTTGAATGATATGTACACAAAATGTTTTCCTGTGCCTGGTGGGAATATTAAAATCAGCTTGCTTGTTGGAAGCTAATCTCTTATTTTCTCTGCGGTCAAATGAAAACCACAGTGGTGTGGTAGTTGAGTGGAAAAGAGGAAGCACAGGGTGGGAGGTGGGAGGAGAAAAAACTGGAAAGAGGGAGAGGAGGGGGAAGGGGGAAAGAAGTGGATGGATAAGATTGACATGAAAGAAACAAGTTGGCAAAAACAAGAGAAACCTCTTCCCACCAGAGCTATGTGCAGTAAAACAATGGGTGAGAGAAATCCCCGAAGAGTTGTTAGAAGGGGTAAGTGATAGGCAAATCCTATAAAGGATCTTGTGACTCCCGACTTAGGGGTTTTGAGTCCGGGACTTGTTTTGCTTCTGTTGGTAACTTTCATTCCAGAGAGTCCTCTCTCTCTTTCTCTCTCTCTCTCTCTCTCTCTCTGTTAAATAAACTATTTCTGTTCTATCTTTATCTGGGTGTCCCTAGTCCAATTCTTTGTTCTTGGACACAAGAACTTGAAAATTTCTGCAGTACCTCTCTGGAATCAGGTCCCTAACTATGTAGTAGTGGAACATTTTCTTCAGAGAACATGTCTTCATGGAGAATGACTACAGAGAGCTCTGTCTAACGCTTGGTGCCCAAGACATATTAGGTAAATAGTGACTGTAGTACTAATGGTGTTGTTAGTACTGTAGTGTACTGAGTATACTCAGAGGAAGCTGTTGGGAGTAAAGGTATGGATTTCCAAGCTGGATTACTAGAACTTAACCAATTTCATGTAGTAGAACAGTATGCGATATGTTCAGGAATATCTGAAAGACAATACAAGAAGAGTAGAGGAACAAATAAGTCACCGGGCCCGAGCCAGAAAAAAGCACAATATATTGGGAGTAAGGCAAAGACATTTTGTATGTAAATGAAACACATTTCTGAGATCACAGTGGTGAGAATGACAGTCTTACATCTGTCACTGTGGCCCAGACTTCAGGTTTTTTTCCAGACCCTCAGAGAGATAATGGACAGAAGTGCTTTAGGAAGCAGACCGTTTTCTACAAAATGAAAGTGATGTGTATTGAAGGGTGAAGTTTGTCTATATCCCTCATTGACTAAACAAATCGTTTGCTCCCTCTTAATGATAAAGACAATCATAGAACCATAGGATCCTGGGTTTTCAGAGATAGGCGAATTTATTTGTTCTCATTTCCTGACTGCAGATTACAGAATACATGTCAGGCAGGAATCTATACTCTGTTTGGATGTTCCTAGAGACAAGACACTCCCTTCTACCAATGAGGTCGATCTGTCATTGGATAAGAAGATACATCAAGCAATCTGCTTCTCTTCCCTCTTTACAGCTTCAATCTAGACAACCAGCTATGTGAATTTTGCCTACAAAATCTCAGCATCCTCATCAGTACTGCCCCCACACAGACATGGCATCCGTTGCAATGGTGGTAATTTTCTAATTGAACTGTTCTAATTGAACTTAAACACCCTCCTTCCTTTTCAGCTCCAATCTGTCTCCTGCTTTGCTTTGTCCAATGTGAATCTCTGACTTCAAATTTTATCGAACTCATTATTTTCTCCTGCTAAGGAGCCTCATTTTCATTAGCAAATTTTGTAATACAACTTAGCCTTAGTTGTCTTTTGCAGCAGAGGCTGGAAAAGCTCATGAACCAACTGCAACCCAAACCCTGTGTGTGCTGTGAACAACAGTTTTACAATTTCTAATATGAAGGATAAAACAAACCATTGGTTACGATGAGTTGGAAATATAGTTCCAAACACTGCATGTTTACAGTTTATCCATGTTCAGCCACCAATGTGCTCAGAAACTGTTGCAGCTGAGGTCTCAAAGGCTGGGGTGCAACCCATGACAGCAGCACACCTTGGCATTGTTCACTTGAGGCTGATTTAACAGGCATTAAAAAACCATGAGTGGGGCTGGAGAGGTGGCTCAGGGGTTAAGCCTTCGCCTTGCAGGCAGAAGGTCCTGAGTTCGGATCCCAGATCCCACGTATAGACGCCAGGCGGAAGCGGGGGCGGCCTGCGCTTCTGGTCCTGGTAGGGCGGAGCCTGTGAATCCTGGGGCAGAAGGAAGTGGAGGCGTCCATGGTGGTTCGCGAATTCGTCCGTGGTTCTACACACACACACAGACACGCGCGCGCGCGCGCACATACACACGCACATGCGCACAGTTGAATAAATAATAATAATAAAAAAATTTAAAAAAAACATGAGTGTTACAGAAGTGATGGAAGTGTCCACCAGGATTCCAAAGACTACCCTGGGAGTCCCGGAAGATGTGGCAGAGCTGAGGTCTTGCAAGCAGCTCTTGACAAAACTGGAGTGAAGTGGAGAAAAGGAAACCGAGCTGCAGGCACGTGGAACATTTTGCGAGGAATCCCCAAGGAGCCAGCAGAGTCGCTTCCAGGATTGTCCACCAGAAAGTCCAAGCGGAAGGAGCTATACTCGAGCCCTCTGGAACTTGCATCGAACCAGTGTGTCCTGAGGTTGGACGTGAACCAGTAGGATTGAATGTTTGCCTAGCTGCACTTTGACCTGACTTTAACAGCTACCTTGCTATTTTCCTGTTCTCTCCTTTTGGAAATGGGGACATTCACCCAGAACCATTGTATCTAAGATGGATTTTGTATCTAAGATCAACCTTTGATGTTTAGTCTGGTTCACAGAAAGTTTACATCCAATCTTAGAAGAAACTTGGAACTTGGACTTTATAACTTTGATAGAATGGTTTAAGACTGTGGAGACTCTGGGCTGGAGAGATGGCTCAGGGGTTAAAGCCTTTGCCTAACAAGAAAAAAGGAACTAAGTTTGGATTCCCAGATCCCACATAAAAATGTTTGGCATAAATGGTGGTGATTTGCAGGGCCTCCATTCTGTCCTGGAGGTTAGAGGCTGGGAAACCCTAGTACAAGGTACTGTAGACCCAATTGAACCAGACGCTTCATATTCCAACCACCCTACTTTCTCCACCAGAGTAGGCTATGCCCTGAAACTATGAGTCAAACAAGTCCTTCTTCCCTTACATTGCTTTATGTCATTTATTCTGTCACAGCAATGTGTAAAAAAATGAATACAAATAACAGTGCTGCTCAATTATAGGAATAGTAGGTTGCTGTGTTTTGGAATGGGGGCTATGTCAAAGGAAGAGAAATGTGAAGATATTAGAAATTCTTCATCCTTTGATTTTTAACATGATATATTCAATGTTTATCCTATCCTTGGGTACTGGATGTGAAGGTAAGAGTGCAATGGGTATTTTGATCCTTGCTTAGAACTCACGGCTGCTTCACATGAGATGGCTTAATCTTCTCATCTACTCAGTAGAGAAAAACCCTTAATCAAGAAATTGCCAGGCTGGAGAGATGATGCTGGGATTAAGACGCTGTCTCCCAAGCAGAAGGTCCTGAGTTCAGATGCCAGGTCCCACATAAAAATGCCAGGCAGAAACGGCAGTTTCCTGCACTTCTGGCTCTGATGGGCAGAGCCTGGGAAATCCCAGAAGGAAGCCAGAAGGAGGTAGAAACAATCCAGGATGATTCCGTTAGGCAAGACAAAATTAACTCAGTAGCATACTAGATCATCTTGAAAATGTTAACTAAAGAATCCATATGCATTCAACGGACCCGTTAGAATCAAGGTTTATGGTTAAGCCATAATTACCTCTTTCCCCTTTCTTTCATATTTGAACATGTTTCATTATCTTGTGTTGCCTTCCTTCATGAGGGATAGAACACACTGATCCCTGGTTTGTACCAGCCATGTTTCATGACCACCTACCACTGGCAGAAGGCTGAGTCTCTCTGTTTCTCTTCTTTGCCTTCTGACTTTAAAGAAAAGCTCTTCTGGACCAATTAGCTCTTATTTACAGTAAGGAACACACTTGACCACAAGGTTCCCACTGATCTGTGTATTGAAGTCATGAAGAACATGAAAGAGGTATGGTGAACTGAGTGATGGTTTCAGTGATGTACACTGTGAAGTCTGGGAAATGGGCCCCACAAAAGGCTTGTTACTGAAAAAAAAATCAATTTTTTTTTTGGATCAGTCATTAAGAAGGCCTGTTTTGAATCTTGGGTTTGCCTTCTAATGAGAGAATTTTTGAGGCCTCCTACATTTTAATTGTGCTATATTTAATTCTTACAAGCAGCCATGCATGAGATTATTTTTGCTTCCATCTTAAGTGCAAAGCAAGAGAAGACTGAAGTGGGTAAATATTCTACTTGAGATATTTGGCCAGGTCTGGTCTACTTTGCAATAAGAAGTGAGAATCTGCCTCGTGGACCTCGATTCTTTATACAACTTCACTGTCCAGAGACCCAGATGTTACCTTTATACTTTTAAATATTTGGCTCCTTTTATAAAATTAAATATTTCAAAATTGAACTAATGAGGTAGCTCAGCCAGTAAGGCACCTGTCGTTATTAGTCACAGGTGTCAACATGATGACTGAGGGTTCAATCTTTGTGTGCATTTGTGGATAATTAGTGGCTGAGTTAAGCCCAGAGCAAACCTGCAGGAGATTGCCTAGTTGATGGGGAAGGCCCAGCCCATAGTGAGTGGAATTTGGCCTTGGACAGGTGAATAAAATACAGAGAGTTGGTTGAGGAAGTTGGCCTCCTTGTGTACACTTGGCCAGGCATGCTGGTCTGGTAAGTAAGGATTGTCTCTCTCTCATCTGTTACATGGATATGGCCTGGCCAATTCCTTTGGCCCTGGTGTCGGTGTGAGCTCTTCCTTCAAGCTGGACTAAGAACTGCAACTGGACTATTGTAAGAGAATAAACCCCTTGTTTCCTAAAGTCTTCTGATGATGATTTTATCAGCACCCATACTGGTGAACAAACTGCAACAGCGCTTGATCACAAACCTGGTGACTTGAGTTTGACTCCAAGAAGCCCACATAGCAGAAGGAGAAACTGACTTCTGAAAGTTATCCTCTGACCTTCTACCAATGTGCCGTGACACACATGCTTTCTTTCTCTCTCACTCTCTCTCTCACTCTCACTCTCAAATAAATACATCATAAAAAATTTAAAAAGTCATCTTTTCTAATCTAATATTTTATTTTCATACATTTTTCAATTTTCTTTCGAAGATGTGTGCTCTAACTTCTGACCATTGACACATTCCCTGCATTCACAGTGGCAGCACGCCCTCTGAGAGGCAAGCATTCCTCTGGCTTCTAGGGCTGAAGGAGACAAAGCTAGGCTCTGAAGACCCAGCTTTAGTTTTACTTTCAGGCTAATATCCTGTGATAATTTCTCCATGGTCATTCTTCCTCATTTTATCATCTTTAAGAAAGGGGCAGGGGAACTCCGCAGCCCCCACACATTGGAGTCTGTGATTAAAGATGCAGAAACAGCTCTTACAGATACACTTTCACTTTTATACTTTTCCCTTTCGCTCTTCTAAATTTTTTCTTCCATCTGTAAGATGATGAAAATTGGACTAAACCCTTTTCCTCTCCCTGCTCCTCAAATCCCATGTCTCTAACTTCTGTGCCAATGCAAATACATGCCCACCCCTTGCATCTCCCCCACCACTTCCTCAGGCTACCCGACAAGGACTCTTGTCCCTGTGGGACCATCCTGCCTGTCCTTGCCTCTCCCTTCTCTCATCCCAGTGACTCACTCATCCCTGAACACCCCCCCACCCCACTCCCTGAGATAATTCTCAGCAGCAAGCACTCTACTCCAGGTTCTTAAGGTGGCCACACACTGGGATAAATAAGCTGCTTACCAGCATGGGAAGGGCCAGTATTTGGAGTGCCATGTTCTGTTTTTAGCTCGCTTGAAAGGGAAGCTGATTTGGGAATGCGTTTGGGAGATAGCACTAATTTAGCGTTTGGAGCTCTGTGAATATTTGGAGAAGAGGAGAGAAATCACGCCATTATTTTTGTCTCCTTTGCTGCTTTCTAAAGTCTCACAATTGGGAGATGTTCCCCACACACCTCCAAAGCCCTTCAAAAATTATTTGGCTGCAACCTTAATCCGGAATACCAATGACCCTACAATATTCACCCAGAGCCCAACCAGCCAAATCTCTCCCCATCCTAAAGTTCAGAGGACATTGTGGAAGAGGAAGCAGCCAGGTTTAAGACCCTAACGATGGGGAGGTCCACCAATGGACAATTTACTCCACTCCAGTCTGGGCTGGGGCAGGCAGGATCTCATTGCAATGTGACCAGACCTTACCTGACCTGCACAATGGCTGTCATGTCAACAAGCTCCCATAGACTAGTGCGGATCTCAGGGGAGATAGCTTTAAGTAGTAGGATCCTTAGAAACAAGGGGCTAGACAGATATAACAAAGTTCCTGCATTAGTGGGCAACCAAAGAAAGGGCTCCAAGGGTAAGCCACAGAGTCCTGAACTCTCACTAATGTAGATGACTCAAAGGGAACTTCAGGGCCCATATAACCTGATGTTTTGGAGGGTGGGAGGGAGAAGGAGGGAAACACCAAGAGAGGAGGGAGGACCAAAAGGGGGAGGAGGAGAGTTGGATATAGGAGAGAGAGTGGAATAGGAAGATATAAAAGGAGAGGGGAGGTACAAGAGGAAGGGAGAAGGAGGAGTGCAAGGGTATTGATCTTATATAACTAAGTAAAAAATAAAATTAGTAAAAGAAATTATTTGGCTGCAGCCAGAGCTGGCCTTGTCTTGAGATACAAACTTTGGGTGAATGGAGTTTTATAGAGCTATGCACTCATGTGAAATGTCACCATCAAACCAGCTGTTGAGCTATGCTGGAATATCAGGGCAGGGTGATGAAGGAAATCTAAAAGAGACAGGAACAAGGGACAAAGGGAGTACATGAGCTATAAGCCTAAAAACAGCACTTTGAAGTGTTCAAGGTGTCCACCCAAGGAGAAGGAGATCTTTAGTCTTGGTCTGAGCCAGAGTTTTTATTCAGGGTTATCTAATCCAGTGCATCATATGATACAAACTATTGCAGACATCAGTGATGGGGAAAAGATTGCAGACTAGGATAGTATGTTTGTGTTTCCTGAGACCAGGTTGTGTTTGAGAAAAAGAGCTTTGGAATTTGGACAGACCCAAGACCTTTCTTCATAACGTAACAACTTGACTTCCTGAAGTTTCTGTTCCTTCTCATAAAACAAAGTGATGGAAGCACCATTTGTGACATAGAACTCTTAGGAGGCATAGGTGTAAAAGAGCTTACTGTAGCATCTGGGTCATAGGAAGTAGGGGCAAATACTATGGTTAATTCCTTCAGCCCATCCTTCATCAAATGAGCATTTGTGAGTGTGTGCTGTGTGCCAAACTCTTTGAGGTGCCAGTGATTGTTATTACTATGGTGGCTGTTTTCATCACCCTCAGACATTATTGACATACTTTCCGCATCTGTCCTTAAACAGAATCTGAGACATTAAGGGAAAGGCTGAGCCAAAGGAGAAGAAAAGGGGTTGGGATGAAGGAACCACTTGATTACCTGGGCTGTCTGCAGGGCCAGCCTGAAGCTCTGTTTGGGCACATGAATCCTTAGGATTTTCCTAAGCATGTTGAAAAGACCACTAAGCATTTCTGAGTAATGATATGAACCTGGGTGGTTTGCAGTGGAGTTTCACAGGCATCTGTTTGTGCTGTCACTTTGTAACTGGAGGCAAGAAAACAGAGGTGACATCCTTCTCTTCAGACGACTGAGCCTTAAATACAGCAACGGCAAGACATGTTTTTCAAATACGGACAAGTTGGGCAACATCGAGGAGATGTTGTGGTGGGCTGGCCCCAATAGGTGGTCTTCACCGTAGCTGGGTGGGCTGCCTAAGGGCATGCAAAGGTTCTGAAGCCGCGTTCTGCAGCTTGTCAGCTGGGACAGCTTCTCATTTTGCTTCTCTCTGACCTCAGTGTTCCCATCTGATAAGTGTGTATCAAAAAATGTATAAGCACCTCAACCAGCAGGAATACTAAAAAGAAAATACTTCCACATAGGGATTTCGACATAAAAGAAGCCTTGCTTTTCACAGTGTGAAGGGGACTGTCTGTGTCTGCTCAGTTGAATCCTAGGCGACTCAGCGAAATGCTTGTCTTGCAAGCATGGGAATCTAAGTTTGATCTTCAGGACTCAAATAAGAAGAAAAAAAATGCATATGTGGTGGTAAATGCTTGTCATCTGAGGACTGAGATAGACACAGACCTCTGGGATCTCTGGACTGGCGGTCTAGCCTAATCAGCGAGTTTCAGGCTAAGGAAGAAGGCTTGTCTTGCAAACCAAGGTGTGTGGCCCTGAAAAACAACACTCACATGCATGTGTATGTGTGCTTCCCACATGCATATGTCCCTGTGTATAATAATGCACCCTCACATATAATCACACGCACACACACATACACATACACACACACACACACACACACACACACACACACACACACACACAAACACACTCCTCCAACGCAACCATTTGGAGCAAAGTTGCATATTCGCTCTTAATACACAAATACAGTTCCCCTATTCCATTCCTTCACCCCATGTTTACCCATAGCCCTATTTCCTGATATTTCACATTTATTCCTTTGTCATCAGCTTCTTTAATTTTTTTTACTGTAAACTCCATGGGAACTGTTGTCTCTCTGGCTCATATAACAGTATCCAATCAGTAGGAACAACAAAGACAGAATTAAAGAAACATGAATGAGGGAGCATCCCAGTATACATTGTTGCTTTCTTGTGCAGTCACTATGAAAATCCTTACATGCTCTTAAATTTGAGAAAAAGCATAAAAATGTGTAATCAACATTGATTTTCCCCTTCCCTCCTCTTTAAGAATCTTTTAAAGGATGCATTCTTCATTGTATGCCTATAATTGAATGACGAGATATTCTATACTGAATGTTCTATTCTGTATATGGTGAAATCACCATAAAAATAGCCAGATTCATTAGTTAATGATTAGATCCATAGTTAGTTACAGTTTTTTCATTTTTCTGGTGTTGAGATCAGGCTTACCTTAAGTTGCTCCACATGACATAAAATACTGAGTTATCCTGAGATGCCCAATTTTATAAGAAATTTGTGGTGTACTGCTGAGGAGGAGGTACATTGACTCTGCACCTTTGTAAAATGTAAACACCACTATCTGTTCTGTACCACTCAGACTGAATAAAAGGGGCAGCTCCTTCACCTGGACCCTATAGAGAGGTAGACGTCTAATAGAGCACTGGTGACAGCCCCACAAGCCTGTCATTTGGCTCTCAGGGTGAGTGGCAAAAGGGCCTATGCACAAAGAATTCTCAATTGTCCTAGGGGCTTCAAATGGGCTCCATCCTCACTGTTGATGTGGCTTACTCTCCCATCCTCCCATTTGACTGCTTTCACTTGCTCTCCACTGGTCCAAACCTTCATTAATTTGACCTCTTCAGCTGGACTAGATTCTATACCTCAACTCTGAGTCAAGACTGACCCTAAGGCAAGGATGAATGGATAGATAGATAGATAGATAGATAGATAGATAGATAGATAGATAGATGAGAGATAATACATAGATTGATAAATAATATGTAGATAGATGATAGATAATAGATTTGCTGTGTGGTATATCATGTATGTATTATTTGATAGGTAACATTAATGATTAAGATTAGATGTATAATTATCTTAGTTTTCCTTGAGCAAGGCAGTCAAAGGAAGTGGCTGTACTTGGCAAATACCTGTAATGAAATTCTCATGCTTTGTGAAATGTTATTTAAAGCTTATGATCATGGAAAGGCATGTATGTGTTTGCCTACATTCCTGACATAGCACACACATGTCATCATGCAATGGCACTTAAGATTTACTATCTAAGCAATTCTGCAGTCAGCAATATAATAAATACAGTCCACATGCTGTCCACTGGATCTTTAGATTTTGCCATTGTCTTACTGTAAACCCTGGAGTTTTTGAACTACTTCCTGTTTCCAGCTCCTCCCTTCTCAGTTCTTCAAAATCATCATTAAGGACTATTTCTACTTTGATGACTTTTCATTTGTTTATTTGTTTCACTGGCTTAAAGGACCTCATTATCAGGGAGAGAATACAGGAAAAGTATCTCTAAAATTGAAAAGTGTAGCTAAGACACCCTTCAGTGCCACACACCTTCTTGTAGAAAAGTAAAATTCTTAGGAAGTAGTCATTAGTGGATCTATTCTGGAGGGAGACTTCTAGGCATTGTCCACTCACTCACAAGTGGTGCCCAGAGCACTGGCTTCCTATAGACTCTAGAGACATAAGAAGCCTGCCCATAGGATCCACCTTCTGCTCATTTAGATGTAGGACTGATGTTCTAGGCTCTCATCCCATTAGACTTGGCCTCACTTTTAATCACATGAGGTAAGTTCTCAACCCCAGAAAGATGGTTAAGGCTCCATAACTAAAGCTTGTTTTCTATTTGATTCTGAGTTCGAACAAGGACTGAAACTGCCGTACTAGGAAAGAACTCAGGTATCAGCCTGACAAGACCCCAAAGTCCATGGATGGGAGATTTGTATCCCATAAAAACATGACAGGATCAGAGGGAGACAGGGAAGAAAGCTGTCATCACCTCAAAGCTATCACCCTGATTTTGTGTATCTTCTCTTGGGATTAGAGGTTCATTCCAGGTACCCACCATGTGACTCTGGGTTAGTGAGACAACCATCTCTATGGTGTGCTGGTAACATTATCCTGTGGGTGGGTCATCACGAAGATGTTATGAAGAACAGATCACTCTCCCAGGGCTGCATATGGTTCTTTTTTCTTTTAAAACTTTTTAATTTGTCTAAGCAATTTAAGGGACTATGAGAGGGAGCGTCAAATTGAGGGGGTTGTGTCTGCAGGAAGCAGAACACACAGCTCCGGGGGCAGGAGCTAAGGGGATGGAAGGGCTCACTTGGGGAATTTCGGAGCCACTCAACTTAAGAGGCTCAAAGTAATCAATCTCTCTCAGCTCATCATGGGACTTGCAATCAGGGCTCCACCTGCTCACCTGCTGCTCCGTCCTTGGGGAAGTTGCCAGAGTCAATCACAGGGCATTGTTAGCTCAGCTCTTCTCCCTGGAGAAGTTGACATAGGGAGAGTTCAGTCAGGAGAAGCATGGGAGGGAGGGAGGACCAGTTTAAAGTCCCAGTTTAGATTTGGACTGCTTATGCGCAGCATAGCACCTTCTGTTTGCTCAGAATAAGGATGTGATGGCATTTGGAAAGGTCACCAAAAGTCAGCCTTGGTGGTGGGGGTGGTCACTTTTAAATCAATTCAACAAGTGTGGAGACAAGTAGGCAGGCAGATAGATGATAGATAGATAGATAGATAGATAGATAGATAGATAGATACATAGATAGATACATAGATACGTAGATAGATACATAGATAGATAGATACATAGATAGATAGACAGATGGACAGGTAGATAGATACATAGGTAGATGATTGATTGATAGATAGATAATTACCTATATATTATTCACTATTTACTGCTATCAAGGACTCAGAGTTTCTGAAGCTATTCGCATACTCATTTTAATATCTCCTGCTTTCTCCTCCAAGGGCCCAGGACTTGCAGGGGAAATTGAATTCTGATTTAGGTAGGGGTCCTGGAGAAGTTCCTTTCTGACCTTTGCCTCCCCTATGTTCAATCCTGAGTTCTCCAGCACTAGACATTGCTCAGGACACCAGGAAAAGCATGGATGCGATTGGAGTCAGTGGAATTTATTTTATTTGAATTGACTTGCAGCTGAATGAAATGAAATTACTAAACTAAATGGAAATAATTTAATTGAAATATAGCAAATTGGATTGAATCAAGATTAATTGAAATGAAATCAATGGAGAATGTATTGAATCACAGTGTAGCGAGACATTCGGACATTGTAGCCCTGACCCTACTTGCTATAAATTAAGGAAACAAAAACTTAGGTAGGGGGAACTGGGTGGGACAAAGGGTCAGTGACTTTGATAAGGCCAAGAAGAGATGGCCAGGCTTCAAGGCCTGGTCCAGTCTGACTCCCAGGCCAGCACTTTTCCCACTTTTCTTACTTCCAGTCTTGGCGGTTTCTGAGTCTGGTATTTTGAAAATGAAGTCACGAGTTAATTGAAATCAGTACTGAAAAGAGCTTTGAGAAATAATTAGGCATCTCATTTTAATAGCTTTCTAATAAATGCCTAAGTTTGTCCACTCCTTCCAGCTTAAGTTCCTGTGTTCTGGATATACAAAGAAAGAGAATCCTGGGATTATAGAAGTACCAGTGGTAGAGTGCTTGCCTAACATGTATGAAGTTCTGAGTTCAATTCCTAGCATCAGAAAGAGATGGAACGATCCAAGACAGGTTCCTTGAAGTGACTGACTATGAGAAAACATAAACTTTGAACAGTAATAATAGGTTTTGTGTAGTCAACTACTCTCTCTGAATCTCCAGTTGCAAAATCATTGTGTCTATCTTTTGGAACATATCTTTAATCCCCATAAACATACTGATGCTTCATATGGGAAAGGTAACGTGCCTGATACTCACATAAGAGTGTGATGATGGGGCTGGACAGGGGGCTCTAGGGTTAAGCCTCCACCTTGCAGGCGGAAGGTCCTGAGTTCGGATCCCAGATCCCATGTATAGACGCCAGGCGGAAGCGGGGGCGGCCTGCGCTTCTGGTCCTGGTAGGGCGGAGCCTGTGAATCCTGGGGCAGAAGGAGGTGGAGGCGTCCATGGTGGTTCGCGAATTCGTCCGTGGTTCTACACATACACAGACACACACACACACACAGACACACATGCGCACATATACACATGCACATGCACATGCGCACAGTTGAATAAATAATAATAATAATAATAATAAAAGTGTGATGATGATATCATAGCAATTATAGCACCAGAATGAAGGCCCATGTTGGGGACTGAAAAGAAGCAGGATTTGAAAAGACATGCTGGACCCAGAGCCAGTTTTAAAATTGCTTGTACCACAAATCTAAAACTCCAGGTCTCTATAATGCATGGGCATTAATATTAGGATGAATATGTTTCATAACAGTAGTTTGGAGTCTTAAATGAAAAGTCACATGGTAGCCTATGGACACTTCCAGTCCTTTCTGGTGAACAGTAATAAACGGACTACAGAGATTGAATATCCCTTATTCAGAATTTTTATTTTGTATGTCTAATTTTTTGGTTACTGGATATATTTTTAAATTTCAGGATGTTTGTAAATATATAAAGACATATGATTGGTGCAGCTACATACAAAATTTATCTATGCCTCATGCATGCCTTTTACACATAGGCTAAAGATATGATTATATGATATTTTTAATGTTTTAACTCTTAACTGTCACATAAAGGCAGACATGTAATTTTCCACTTGTGGCGTCATGCTAGCACTGAACATTTTCAGATTTTGGACCTTTGGATTACAGATCTTCTTTTGGATTAGGGATATTCAGCCTATGTAAAGCTTTGCAATACTCTTCACAGTTCTGGACAGTAAGGCAGACGACTTAATTTCAGCTCACACAGCAGAAATCAAGCCTAGAGATCTTCAGCAGCTCCCTTTCTGTCCTGAAACCAACCCACAGCAGGGAAAGAATTAAACTGCATCCCTAGATCCTTCAAATCTGTAGCTCTTGGACACGTCAAGTACTAAAGATATTACAAGTGAAGTAGATTTCTGTGTGGGTTGGAAGCAATAGGGTTCACAGGGTGGAGACACCTCAAAACCAAGAGAGGCGCTATTCCTTCCAAATTTGAGTTGCCACAGAATAGGGCAACCTCTGAAGTATGTAATCATCCTAATGAGCTGTGGCACTTGTCAAGGTATGTGGTCCAGACACATGTTGCTGTGCTCTGGAGTTAATTGGCCCTGCCGCAGTTGTGGTAAAATATCCCACAGGCTCTCAGTAAACCACAGGCCTGGCAAAATGACACAGGAGGGATCCTGTCACCCACGCTAGTTCCTGCCCCTCAAATGTTTATTATCATAGCCCTTCTTACCACCAGGCTGCCAAATCAGGAGGAAAAAGCACTGAGGAGCAATGGGAAGTACTGGGGAGGTACATTCTAGCATGGTATATACTTGCAAATAAAAATCTACTGGATTCAAGAAAGGCATCAATAACAGTAACAGTAATAATAATAACAATAATAATTAGATCTACACACCTCTGATGGCCAAGACAAAAAATTCCATGTCAGGGTTTAAGCTCATTATCAAATCTACAGCCAGGAGCTTCGGACTGATTACTTTGTGGCTTTCCATTACTTTGACTTAATTTCATTTTCCATTTTCACCCCATTTCCAGTAACAGGCTTTGTTTTTTTGTTTCTTAAATATATCCCATGTGATCCAATGTTGCTTTTTGTAGTGTTTCTGCCACTTGACTCCAATCATCCATTGCTTCATGAATATTTAGCGAGGGTTGTTTATGGTCACATACTGTTCTGAATCCTAGGGATTTTAGTGGTGCTAAGGGTAGACTGTGTGCTCATGGAGACTAAATCCCACTGGGCAGACAAGTGTACAAAACTCACAGGAAGTGCACTGAGATTATCTAGCACATTGATAAGTGTTCAGGTGATAAAGAGGAAAAGCATCAGAGGGCCTCATTTGGGGGGAGGCAGGGAGCATTTTTAAGAGAGTGGGGATGTCATCTGAGAACAACGCAGTGGGAGAGTGAGTGGAGATGGAAGGAAAGAGGCATCCTTGGAGCAGTGGCTAAAGGCATTCAGATGGAGAAGTGGTTGTTTCTTTAGGGCAAAGGAGGAAGCAAGAGACAAGTAAGCCATGAAGCTAGAGAGGGAGCTGGACTGAATCCACAGCTCAGCCTTAGTTTGTTGGGATGCTCAGTCCTGTCCAGGCTCTGTCAGATCACTCTGATATCCACAGCCTCCTGGCCTGACACCTAGCCATGCTCAGAAGATGATCCCACTGAGCTCTTGCACAGCAACACTGACTCTCCTGTGCACTTCTTTATCTGAGACTCATTGTACAAGCCATGAATAAGGTCAAATGTCACATCGTAGGTTTACAGTGACCCACAGACCCACATTGCACTGAGCCAAGTCCCACCGCAGCTGAAAAGGCTTCTCTGCCTGAGTGGGTGGGTCTACATTCAACTGTCTGCCTTGATGATCACCAGAGACACATTGGTACATAAAATGAGAGGGCATTGTAAATAAAAAGATATTGTAATTGAGAAAAAGCACATGTGAGCAAATGGTATATTTTCTTCATTGCTCTAGGAGGATAAAACCGGCCCCAACCCACCTTTCAGGCTCCATCATTCTCAGCGTTACTCTGCAGCTCTTTTTCTCCAGCCTCACTGAAGCATCTGCCTGTACTGTGCCCTCTGTCACATGCATGTGTCTTCCACTCCCTCTTCTCTACACCAATTTCTCATGAGAGTCCATCCCAAGAGGTCGTCCAGTGATTCCAGAGAGTTATACAGTGGTGGGCATCCTGTGGCTCCCACTACACTACCCACATTCGGAACAAAAAGTCTGCTGTTCAGAGGTCTATCTACTCCTAGGGCTAGGATAGGTAAATGAACTTAAGCAAAAGCTTTGATGCGAGGCATGCTGCCTGAGTTCAGATTCTAGTGCTGTCACTCAGGGAGCTGCGTGATGAGCAGCTCATCTCGACATGGGTTGGCAAGGATACGTACCCAGTACCACTGTCTTGAAGTGACCTCAGTTACTTTCCTTATGTACTCTCTTCAGGTAGCTTTGTGTTTTAATTGCTTTTGCTTTTAAATGTATTTAATTTGATTTTTTTAATTGTGCCCTGATTTTTCACAGACTTATGACCTATTTTTCTTCTTTTAAGTTTCATCTTCCGTCATTGTTCAAAAAAGCAGAATCCATACTATTTGAAGTAGACCCTGTTCAAGTCAGCCCTGTCCGATTGCCCTTCAGAATCGTGAGCAATGCTGCATAATACAATTTTCCCCATTTGATCTCTTTCTGTGAACTGGACAGAATTTTGTCCTTGGTTCTTTGTAGACAGGGGAGACTGCTTATCTAATTCTGACCAATAAAAAGCTGTGGATAAAAATGATTAATAATTCTGCTGAGTATTTAATTGGCAATGTAAAATATTCTAGAGGTCTGAACCCTTCTGTTTTGATACCCAGCAGTGCTGGGAGCTGAGTTCCTAAATAATAATGATGAGAAGAGATTCTCTGCTGTCTAGACACATGGTGCGGCAAACAGCAACACTAATTCTTAAGCTGCCAAAATTCTGGGTTTGTTAGTGACTACAGCGCAACCAAACACACTCTGATTGATGTGCCCCCATACCTCTACTATTAGCTATCAAAACGATCATTAGTTATTGCTGAGCACTGTTACTGCCTTAATAGAGCCCTTTATTGTCAGCCAGTAAATGGCTCCAAAGAAAAGTAAAGAATATGTTCTATACGCCTCTGGCAGATGATACAACCATGAGACAAGCTTTGGCAGATGAGATATCAACTGCAGTGAAGTCTGTCATTTCTGAGACCGTCTTTCACAGAGGAACGTGTGGTTGCCCTTCTTGCTGGCCAGAAGGTGGAAATGGTGATTACATCTTTAGCTAAGCAGACGGAGGAAATACCCTAGGGATGACGGAGCAAGGAAAAAAGAAGAAATAGTTTTCTTACCACTGTGGAACTCCTTTTGTCTGAACTGCTTTCATGATCAAAAATAAACCATTTATCTCATGGGATATAATATTTGAGGAAGCTATTATAGTTTTCTAGGCTATAATTTTGGTAACATATTATATCAAGTTACCATCCTAATTTATTTAATTGAATAGTGTCTGTTCTCACTTCACCAACACATATGCACATACATGCATATAAACTGAATAGTCTCTGAGAACAAGAACTGTTTCTTATTCTTTGTTAAACTAACAGTTCAGTGCAATGCTTTTGCTTTCAAAATACCAAATTAGGGAGTGTAAATGAGTATAGTAATTATTGAACAATTCATTATTATTAGCTGTTGTTAGATGTTATTATTCTTTGTAACACAGGTCAAGATTCTCTGCTATCCACAGTAAGGATTTGCTCATGTGACAGTTCTCTAGGCTCTTGTTATTTCTTTTGTTTGTGAGAGTATCTCACTCCTTTTCCTCTCTCTCTCTCTCTCTCTCTCTCTCTCTCTCTCTCTCTCTCTCTCTCTCTCTCTCTCTTACTGAGTGCCTTTACAAATCCTGGACTCAGTTATCATCTTATAAGTATGTGAAAAATGCTCAAAGAGGAAGAATCAATTGTTGCAAGTCACACAGAAAGATACATGATTCAGTATTCTTGTCTTTTTTTGAGTGTGCTCATTGTTATGGTTTGAATATGAGTAATTCCCCTCAGGTTCATGTGTCTGAATCCTTAGTTAATGAGTGGGAAAGTCCCAACACCTATAGGAGATGACTTGCTCCTGGAGGAAGGTATTTCACAGGGGTGGGCCTTGAGGTTGAGTAGCCCCCTCCCTGGTTCTGTTAGCAGTCTGTTCTTGTGTCTTCTGCTTGCTCTCTTGGCCTCTATCATATATATGACCTAAGCTAATTCCAGCTTTTGCCATACCTTTTCTGCCATAAAGAATTATATCCCCTGTGGGACTTTTCTCTCCTTTCTCCCCTTAAGTTGCTTGAGTCCGAGTGTTGTCTCACAGCAGCAGAGAAGAGTAACCGAGACAACTCATTGTCATGAGAAATCTTGACTGTGCTTGGTTGAGAAAGTCTTCCATAAGTCTAGATGCCTACAGGTGTCCCTGATGTGCCATTATCCTTACCTGTGATTTCATACAGTGTCCATCAGTGTCTCCAATTTTACATTTCTGCAATTAGCCATGTATAGAATCCAAGAGGATAAGTTATAAAATGTCCCTGGAGGCATATCAGCTTTCTGCCTGAGGACCATGAAGCCCAAAGGATGAAAGGGTATCTTAGTGGCATGTGATCCAAACTCATTTGGGGAGGACCTTCTTGCACCCTTAAGCAAGATGACGCCTGAAGAGTCTGTGGCTAGTTCTGGAAGGGAGGGTCTAATGCTTCTGGAGGTAAGGCATGTAGTGGCAGCTGGGCACCAGTTAAGAGGGATGTGAGTGTGGAGGCTTGGTGGAGTGGGGAGGGATCACATGTTGAGACATGGGCCTCAACAACATCTGCTGCCAAGACTGAGAGCGAACACAGTCCAATCCAACCAGTACAAATGCAATAAAACCGAACACAATAAAAATTGTGAATCTCCTTTCTCTTCCAATTTGACTTACTTCATATCCAGCAGAAGTGAAAGTGAAACTAGAAAAATAATACCTGACTCAGAGATGCCCAACGCATGTTCTGTAAATTGGCTTATCTGGCCCCATTCAATTCTGGCTGCTCTCTGTCCCTAATTCCTACTGGTCCTTTCTAGTTATAGACAGCTGGGGGTTCAGAGGTTTCTCCAACTGGTCTTGCAGTTCCTAGGAGATATGATTTACAGAATATTTCAAAACACACTAGTTTGATCAAATACTTGTAGAGCAAGTGAACGTGTTAATGATTCCAAGATACCCCATGATGATAAAACAATACAAAACTGTTGAGTTTCTTAGCTCTGTTTCCTTGCAATATTTTGCCATGGTGCCCTTTGAAAATGTGTATCATCAATGTGTTAGAGGATGCTTTGGAAGCACCAGTTGAGCACCAGTGTGTTAGAAGCACTAGTCGAGCCTAGACCCCTTATTTTTTCATGGATAATATAGAGATTCAGAGACATGGAAATTGTCAATGAGGAAACTGAGTCTCCAAGCCTGGGTTCACCATTCTAGCCAGATGGCCTGTGGGAGAGAGGGCACATCCCTCATGCAGTTCTGAACAGCCAGGATTTTCTTTAACAACTCTTTTACCATTGAAATATGTGACCAGACAATATGCTGTGAAATGAATGGATTTACCAGCCAGGGGACCCGCCCTGTGCCCTTTCTCATTAGGAACAATTTACATGCAGAAGATCAGTGTGACAGGCCCAGCAAGGAATTTGTTTAGCTCATTTAGAGTAATGGAGACAGGAGATTAATCACTTTAACACTGATGTGCCTTATTTCTGTGGCCCTACCATGTATGCCCACCCAGCTGCACCTGATCACAGTACTCCTATTACAGCTCAGGTGTATCCTGAGGGCCTTTGGGGTCAAGCCTATGGCTCCCATCAGCAGACAGCAAAGACCAACTCTTCCTATGGTTAAGGAGACAAACACAGTTTTCTTCAGTTCTCCCATGATTTCTTCGTTCTTCATATACTACGTTCCAAATGCAGTAAGCTTTGTAGCCAGATTTCCTCTAACTATTTTTTTAACATTTTTTATTATCTCCGCTCATACAAACTTAATAGGTACACCGGTTCCCTCCCTCCCTCCTCCTGCCCCCTACCCCCCTGCTCCCCCTCCCCTCACCCCTCTCTCCCCATCCCCCAGTGCCTCCCCTCCCCTAATCCCCAGAGAATCCTTTAATGTGCATGCCAAACTCTCCTCTTGAAGGATCTATCTACCTGTGTCTTGACATCTTTCCTCCAGAGAATCAGGAACAGTCTTTTCCTTACCAGCAAGTGCCTGAGCTCTCAACTTCCATTCCCTCTCCGTATTTCTATTTGTTTTCTAGCTCTGTCTTTCTTATCAGCACCTCCCACTCCTTCTAAGTTCTCAGTAACTGAAGAATTCACTCTGCTACTGCTCTTTTACACTTCCATGTCAATGGCAAGGTTAAATCATTTGCCCAAGGCCACAAAGCAAGGATAAGGACAACATCAGTTAATTCCCATTGTATTTCCTGCCAAAGACAACCAAATTGCTTGATTTATTTTCACCTCCACACTTAAAAAACAGAGCAAACAGTTTCTATCTTTACGACATTATTCCATATTCAACTCAACCCTGGTAACTTTCATTATCCTTCTCCACGTTCCACATGCCTGCTTATGATTTTTTATCCCTGTTTAAAAGCTCACGCCTTATCATTACTGTCTAAGAGAAAAATTTCCTGACCCAATAGATCATCTTAGCCCATTCCCTCATTATGCATATCTTTAACATTAAAAGCACCATAACCTCTTTTATTTTCATTTGTTTATTAATATTTTTGTTATTAAGTGATTTTTATAATCAAAGACTTCACAATTGTTTTTGATTTAATAAAATGTATTGTCTAGGAAACCAGTTCTGACCTTAGTACTGGCCTTCTTACTGTGTACCAGCAAGTCTGTAATTAGCACATAATCCCTGTACAATAAATACCTATAGAATAAAAATAGATGGATTCCACAGAACGTCCATTGAAAATAAAGAGGTTTGTTTCTCTATGATCTCTAGCTACTTACTCCGCTATAGAATAATTTCATCCCAAGGTACTTTCTCTCTCAGATGCATAGGTCTGATCTGAGAAATGAGATAGCAACCTACTTTGTTTTTATGACAGAGAGATGTCTAGTGACAGAGGACGTTTAGTATTCGATTGAACTTTGTAAATGTGTAGCAAACTCATTTTAATGATTTTTGCTTCCGATGGACTCTATAAGGAGGAAAGCAGGCTGTTTGCATGATGTGAAAGCAAAGATTTGGTATTTATGGTGATGACATGGCCTTGGGAACATCTGTATCTCTTTCTGGATTTTAAATTTACCAGGGAGAAATGAAAGCTTCTGGGCTGGACATGCTTCTGTGGAAAGTCCATGTTCCCATGCTATTCCAGAGAGCAGGGCTATATCAAACAAAAGTACAAATGACCTAACTGCATGACATGGAAAGTAATTTTCATTTTCACACAAGTAATTAGGAGATGGTCAAGGTGTTGCAGTTACTCTTCTCTGTTACTGTAAGTCAATACTCACATAGAACCTAAGGGGAGAAAGAAGAGATGTATTTCAATTATGATTTGGGAGGGATGTAGTCCATTATGGCAGGAAAGACATGGCAGATATCAGAAGTTGGGGCCTGCACATGTCACTGAAGATATCATGGAGGGAGAGAGAGCAATTAGCAACCCTTAAGAGCAGACTACTAGAGGAAGCAAGTCGGGTCACCCATCCTCAAAGCCCGCTCTCTGTGACTTGCCTGCCTCCAATAAGGCTCTACTTCCTAAAGGTTTCAAGACCTTCCCAAACATTAACAGCAGCTGAAGATACACACACCTGGGCCTGTGGGGGGCAACCCACATTCGAACCCATTATCAGAGGTTATCTCCAAAGAAGATGATGGTCTCATAATGGCAACTGGTGTCTGTGATGATATGTCACCCTCCTCAGAATCATATCTTACACTTGGCTGCAGAAGTCAGGATTTTGAAGCCAGGTTTGCTCATTGTCAGAGACAGCCTCAGCATCACATGTGCTCCCAGAGCTTCAGTTTCTTCATCCGAAACTCAGGGAGACTAACTTCACTGAGTTGTAGAGACAAATGAATGAGATGATGATTGAGAGAATCGGTCGTGAATTCCAGATTGATGTCAATGCCAGTGCTCCATAGGCAACACTTCCCATTAACCATTTTAAGCAGGCAGATGCAGGGACCTTTCTTATAAAGATGGAGTTGGTCCTGTTCCCCCTTCCCAGCAGAGACCTGCTACAGAGCTTTGGAAACAAAAGGTAATGCAAGAGACTTTGTACTTTAAGGCAACAATTTCTTCCCAACTCTCAGCCGGCAGTGCAGAGTGCAATTTTTTATCCAGAGATGGTGAAATTGGGCCTAGAGTAACTTGATACCTCAGGCTATTGTCTCACCAATGATTTATTATCTCAGGCTGCTCTGAGCTCAGAAGTTTGCACATGGCTCATGGTTCCTCTCTCCAGAAGGGACCCTTACCTCCTCTGAGAGCAGCTCTCTGGAGATGAATATGAAAAGTCTATTTGTCCCCCCTGATTCTCCCCCTGTAAATGCATTTTTGGTCGTGTCCTTAACTGCCTTAGTGTCCACCATGGAGGTTGATTAGACAATCCAGAGCTGTCAGGAAGAGAAGGGAATATATCATACCCCCCCACATTTTTTCCTGTGTTTAGGAGAAGGATGCCAAATAATAATGAGTTTAAAATTCCCAATTTTAGTAATATGCGATCCTTATAAACTTGTTTGAACCTTTATTTCCTCTTCTAAGAAAGTGACATATTAATGACTGTCATCGACTTTTGCAAGAATCAAAAGAGGGTGCACAGGTAAAATCATCAGTTCTGTATGTAGCACATCATATGGGCTCTCATTGTCAGTGAGTCTCCTTTCTTTAACAGAGGGCAAAAGTCCAACCACACTGTACAATTTCAAACATAGCATTTACCATCAGATATTTCTCAGGCATTTTTTTCTTCAGTGTATCAATCATACACTGTCCTATGATAAGCAACCACAAATATCAGACACCAATGCAGTCAACACTTAATTATACAATTCCAGGATTTCAGCTGGCACCAGGAAGGTGTTACTATGCTGCAGTTACTACACATATACTCCCTGTGCAGTACACATGCACGAGTGTATGTGTGTTTATTTATGTGAATATAGATGCACACATACCATGGTGCGCATGTGACGGTCACAGGACAACCTCAGTTTCACCTCTTGCCTTCCACCTTAGTTGAGATATCTCTTTTGCTACTTATGGCCTGTATGCACTAGACTACCTGGCCCATGAGTGTCTAGGTTCACACTTGTCTCCACCCCATTTCTTCTCACAAAAGCTGGGGATTACAGACACTCTTCCTGTGCATCTAACTTGCATGCAAGCTCTGGAGATTCAAATTTGATCCATCTCCGTGGCGCCTACTATCTTTCTTGTTCCCTGTATAACCAACCAATCATCCATGAGTGTTCTTCTCATGTAGCAGAGGCACATGAAAGAACATATCATGAACCTTGAAGCCAAGTCTAAGAGTTGGTACCCTGACATTCCTGCCCCTGCCCCTAATCTATGGTCCAGTGCCAAGGTCATAAATTCAGGAGTGTGCAAACCATTGGGACCATTGATAAAGTACAACATAGCTGTGTTTCAAGATGCTCTTTTCCTGAAGAGGGAGAATCTTCTACAATAAATGAAAGTCCAGCTTCTCCTTCCCTGAGCAGTAGGGGGAAAAGTATTGCCTGAAGCATGCTGAAGTATGGAAAATGAATTAGGCAGATTGAATTAGCTACTTTTCACCATTCTGTGATGAAATAGCTAACATAAAACAACTTGAGGAAGGAAGGGCTTACTTGGATTCATGGTGTAAGTGAATACAGTCCATCAAGGTCAGAAAGGCATGGCTGTAGGAGCAAAGACAGATGGTCATATTACATTCTCTGTCCAGAAGCAAAGAGTAGACAGAAAGAGAGAATGAGCTATCAACGCTTACGGCCTGTTTCAGTGAACCACTTCTTCCAGTACAGCCCTCTCTGCAGCCTGACTTCTAATACCTTATGCCTTTGGAGCATCCTGTTTGCTTTTAACTGTTACAGATCTATGCCAAAGCATAACTGTCAAGAAAGTATGTGCTAGAGTTGAGAAAATATGTAGTTTATTTCTTGTCCAACCTGTTACCAGCACAAGGGATTTGTATGCACTTCTACACTCCCATTTTTCTTAATGTTTACTTTTGTGGTACATTACAGTGGTTTACTATGTCACCACTGCAAACCTTGACACTTAAAGTGTACACAGTAGGTGCTTCTAATCTGCATCACATATTTTCTTGAATAATTTTATAAGTATTCTTTGAGACGGCCTCTGCAATTTTTGCCATTTTATAGTTTAGGAAACCAAGGCTTAAAGCTGCTAATTCCCTCTTATTCTAGCTAAATATTAAGATACAAGCAAGACTGCTGCTTCTAGATGCTGGCCCTTCACTACTCTGTCATGCTTGCTGAATGGTTGTGGGAATTCCTCAGGTTTCCTGCTATGTGCACATCTCCTCTCCTTGCCACTTCTCTTCTGTGTGTGAGGTATCGATATGGGATGGTCCAGCACGTGATTTAGGTGGGACAGAACACTGAAGGCAGCAAATTGTATTGTAAGAAAGTCACTTCCTTTTCAATTATCCTTAAATGTAAAGAGAAAAAAAAAACACAGTTGAGTGCTAACATCTTTAGTAATTCTAACACTCACTGACCTCCTCACTTCTCTTCTCCTTTTTCTGCAAAATAACAGACAAATCAGAGCAAAATCTCTGATTAGTAGCAATGGCTTATTAGAACTTCATTAAAAGGTAGGCTTTTATTACTTTTTTCTTTTATTTTTACTTCAAAATGTTACTTCCTGGCTTTCTATCTGCTATGTAATTTAAAATTTACTTGGCTAAAGAGACTTGATTTGAAGGAACAAAGCAAAGAATAGCATAGTCCACGAAGAACAAAAATCCTGAAGACAGCAGGCTGAATAAATGTAGTTTATCAAATAGAAGAGTTTACTTTTACCATTTTCAGTATTTGGCAGTTGTCCTAATTTCTAACGAACTAGGTGTTAGACATGTGTTTCAGTAACCAGAAGACTGATAAGGAGTTAGTTGGACAGGATTCAAATTGTATCAAAGTGCTAAGTCTGCTTTTTACTCTAATGGGGCACAACAAAAATTCACTAACCGGGTGGTGTGAATCCTGGGTCCACTTCTGACTGGTCACATTGGTTAGCTGAGTAACTATACATAAATTACTCCTGTTTTCTGAGCCCCAAGAGCCCCATTTATTAAATAAGGAGTTTTAACTAGACGATTTCTAATTCAAAAGCATATGAATATTTTCAATATTATTTTTATTAAAAGAATCACTTTACCATTGAGAATTTAAAATGTTTTATAATAAACTCCTAGAATCAAGGGCAACAATATATTTGCAATAGAAAGTTCATTAGCATATTTTGATAGTTTTTTGATCAGTTTTGCATGTATTAAAATGAAACATTTGGTAAAAATTAAACATTATATGCAAATGAGTATAACAAGCCTACTTCTGGAATAATAATTATCTCTCTTATAATATATGTGAGTGTCTTCACTTCTTTTTCTCCCCTTGTACACCATAGCTATTAAGTCAGCACATTGGAAGTTTACCAAGAAAGTATAGCACAAAATCCTACCTTTCATTTGCATAAATCCCAGAATTCCACCTGACTGAAATTGTAAGCTATTAATAGATGACAAGACTGTCACTAGACGTTCATTTATAATGTTGTCACTGGAACCTAATGAACATTTAGGACATATTTTAGGAATTGTAAATTTTCCTCTTTGCCAGAATGAGGAAAGTATTTTCATGCTATAGCAAAAAGGTTTTCACTGAAATGGTACATCCAGCCAAGGTGTTGAATTTTTCTTTTGAAGGCTCCTTTTGCTTTTTTCTAATATAGAATCCTGTAATTATGGTATTAAGATGGAAAGCTGGAAGAAAAATTGAGAACATCCTACTTTCCTGCCTTCATCTTATAGATATGGTAATTAAACCCAGAGCAATTTAACATCTTGCTCTGCATTGCATAGTAAATGGCAGCCTTGGGAGTAGACTGTTTCCTGACATCTCGTTTGATGCATTCGTGCACTTCTACATGGGTTGACATGTAACCTGTTACTACAGACACCTTGGGTTTGTATGAAAATGTCCTGACCATTAAAAATGTATACTTATCAAGGTCAAGACTAGAGAGTTGTGAAATTGGTCAAATTTCACATCAATACCATAATCCTATCTTTCTTTGATTTTTTCACCACCATGGCAGCCATTTTCCCTCCACTTTGCCTTCCCTTACCACCTATACCACATGGGAGGAAGCTGATTTATGCTATACTGAGACATTGTTTGATCAAAGCTTTGATTCTGATTGATTAGTTTTCTTTCTGTAGATTGAACATGGCTTGAGAAGTAGCTCTACTATCGCTAGGCTCCAATACTTCAACTAGCCCTAGACTAGAATGCAGATGACATGAATGTAAATCAATCCTTAAATGCTTAAAATTAATACTTGAAAACAAAATGATCAAACTTACTAATTTTATTAAACCTAACGATGTAAGACCACACAACTAATTGACGATGGTGTTGAAATACAATGTGCAGAGTCTTTATAGTTAAAGATAGAGGTGAACTACAATGTGCAGAATCTTTGGTTGTTAATAACATGAAGTAATTTATAGGCAACAGAAGTGATGAACTTGTGGCTTAGAGCTTACTTTATAATAAAATGTCCTAAAACTTTATTTCTTTACAATAAACCTTAATATCAAGGTGATCCAAGATGTATATGTTTTATTGTGATCATACAGATGCTGTATATTAATATATTCAGTGGCAACTCATAACCACAACCTCCCTAGGAAATATGAATGAAGGATTCTTAAGATAGTCAGGGATGTAGGCTCTAGGAGATAAAAAGAAACACCAGGTCTGAGACCACAAGGAGAAAAATGGACAGTACTCATATCTTTTCCTAGCATGTCTGGCCTGTGCAAAGCATCTCTATTCTCTCCCAGCCATGCCATACACTGACAGGTTACAAATACTGGAGTCTCACCTCTCACTCTTCTCTACCAGCTTTAGGTTTTGGACAAGTTAATTAGCTTCCTGAACTTGATCCCATTTATAAAATACAGACAATTATACTTACTTAATGGCAGCATTGTGAGCATTAAATTAAAGGTGAAAGCTTAGTAAGGTGTTTTAGACAAGTAGATTTCATATGGCAAAAATCAATAAATAGCAGCGATTAATAGTAGCGGTGGCATTCAAAATTGTACTATCCAACTACTCTACCAGAAAGGCAAGCACTTAATCATACTATAACTTGTTATAAACTATAATCATATCAGGAATCTGTCTACTCTGTAGTGTCAATTTTTTCAAGGGAAATGCACCCAAAATTATAGAACACATGTGAAAATTTGGACCAATCTATCAACCTCAAGAAGTCCTAAAATTTGAATCACATCAGCTGATTTACATATATATGTATATAGGTTATATACTTATATATTCATTTTGTCATATTGAAAAGCAAAAAAAAATGTGTTTTATCGCCTATCCAAATGAAGTGCATAGCCTCTTGCTGTTTCACATGCTGTTCAAAACTCTGGACTATAAGCCCCACCTCTTTTTCCATTCTTGTCTTAATTTATTGTTTATCATGAAGAATGTTGTGAATTTCAGTCCCTGGTTTTCTCAGTTTCCCAAGGAGGACCAATGTTGTTTCATTTTATATGTGGTCTTATTCTTGTCTGCCTTAAGAAAACCAACTTAATGTTTAGGATTCAGCCATGACTCTTTCCCCAGATGCATCAGTAAACAATAATGATAATTGTGGCCACTGTTTACTGAGGTCTAATCTGGGCTAGGCACACATGAGCCATACTGTTACATCACATGCTGTGATTCTTCCTATTACAACATTTGTCTCATTGACTGTATATCTTATAAATTTCTATCTACCTATTATCCTCCCAATTTGATACAGAAACTTGAAGACTGAGATCATGTTTAATCATCTTTAAAATCTTAGAGCAGATTTCATTGTGGGTTCTTAATCAGTATTTTTTGAGATGATGAGCAACGAGGTTAGCTTGCAATTAATAAATATGTGTTGGATAAGAATAGCACATAGAAGATCCAAATATCCAACTGGAGACTGGACTCAATATTCTGTATTCCTTTCCAAATGTAAGATGCTGTGATATAGCTATCCACATGTCAAATAAACCCCTCATGTTGGGATTGGGAATGAAAATAACAAGCAAAGACACCCGAGATCTCATGAACATTTAAACTTGCAGATGTCACTGTTCAACAAAGGGACAGACGTGGATTCCGGTGCGAAGGCACATCTGGAGCTGTTCTTCCTTCTGCCTTGCAGAATCCCTACGGCTTTTCAGCAGACCTTGCATGAGATTGTCTATAAATAATCACCCAAATGTAACACCATCCAGCCTGTTGGACTAAATATAGACATTGGATTAGCTCCAGGGAGGAGGGAACAAGTGGTTCCCAACTCAAAGAAATTGTTGTAAATCCCATGTGCTGTATGAATATGTGCAGTGGGTGTTTCTCTCCGTAAGGACCCAAAATAGCAATTAACTCCAGGCTAATGTTATAGCTACTTCTGTCTCCCCTGCTAACTGTCTCTACATTTGAATCTCTACACAGATGCTGATGTGTCTAAATGTGTATGTCAAACGACAACTCTCCCCACCTGTTCTGCCCACTGCTTGCTTCCGTTGATTCTCTGTGATAGAGACAGATACTAATATGAGCTGCACACACCTATTTTCCCCTTTCATGTTTTGCTTCTGAGGAAGAGTGGATAGAATGGACTGCTGGATCTAGCCAAAAAGCTGTCTGTTGTTCTCAACTTGCTGGCTGCAGCCTTTTCTGAACCACATCAGTTTTCATTTTGGTGAAGTGAAGATTGTTTAATTTATTTGATAGATAGTGTTTTGGGAAAGTTTGACAAGATATTGTATGCAAATCATCTGTCACAATAATAGACCCAGAACTGGAAAATGGGGTGGAGGGTGGTGAAATGCTATCTTCCATGATTTAGCTCTTACAAGTGTGGCCTCACTGCAGCTGTGTGTTACCTACACAAAACATAGAAGACCGAGACAGTCACTATTCCAGCATGGATCAAGCTGGAAGGGCTTGGAAGACTTTACTACTGAGGAATTATTGGCAGTTGTTGGCTACAGGGTGAAGGAAAATCACTTTTAAGTTAAAAAAATCCCTTGATTACTCTACAATCCCCATTATATAGGTTTCTAGAGACAAAATTGTTGTTGCTAATTATGTGGTCCACTACTTTTAGTAAATGAATGAGGAAATCAGGGGTTCTAGAGGCATAAGTTGCTTAAGAGGTATCAGACTGAGCTAGTACCAAGTCATGTATGTTTGTGTTGCCTTCATGACCAGAATGTATCTCAGCATCATTTATGGATCCTTGATATATATTTTTGTTTAATATCTTGCAGTAGGTATAGAAAATATGGAGATTAAACAAGCAAATGTCTTTATCACTGCCATCCCCAAACATATTGACAAGATAGTAAACACAGAGCTGATAACATTAGCTAACTCCTTTTTTTAGGTTTCTATATCTCCTATAAAGTGCTATCAGATATTTAATACATCTAATGCTTGTAAGCCTCTCCAACCCATGGAATATACTAATACCATTATTTTCCAGTGTCTCTATAAAATAAATTAAAGCACAAAGGCACTAAATAATTAATTTACAAAAGTTGAAACAGTTAGTAAGTGGTTATTTTAAGGTTTGACTTCATACGGTGTTTTCACAAAGCCACACTATTGACACTAAATTATTGCACCTCAATGCAGACATAAGATTAGTAATAATAGAATGGAAATCCAGGAAGTCATAGGAACTGTGGAGAGTTAGCAGTGTATCACACACAACAAGTAAGAGTCAGAGAAGACTCCCCATAGGAGCTAAGTTAGTGATATCGTCTCCCTCCATAATGTTCCAAGTGACACGTGGTATTGTTAGGTTCAGAGGTAAAATATTAGTAGAATACATGAAACCAGGTGCGACTTCTAATCATTCACAGACATGCAAGATGGGAGAGATGACCCTGAGAGGTACAGTGATGCTTTATGATTTTAGAACATTTTTACACATTCTTTTTTCTTGAGCTGTATAGTGTTACAGTGTCATCTCTGTGACAAGGACAAGGCCTGAGTTGGAATTTCATTTTAATGAGCAACAGAGATAGTAATTTTGATTAAAAAGCTAAACAAGATTGTGGAATACTTGGGAGTGTGATTTTCCTAGTTATTCAAAGTACTTTCTGCCCTTCAGTGTGCTTTTTGCTTTCATTCTATTTAACCTGGAGAGTGAAAGTAGCTTCTTTAATTCAGAGTTAAAGGAGAATGAATCAGTTTATGGGACTACCTCTCCAGACATCAGGTGTCATGTGAAGATTACAGTTAGGATGTATGGCATAATCATACAGAGACATGCTATATCATAAGAAGTTTGCTTAATATACAAGTTAATAAAAAGTGACACTGTAAGTGACTTACACAGGGGCACACAGAGAGGAGACAAAAGGACATCAGAAATGGCCTTGATATGTTTCTTGATCTCAGATTGATCTCAAAAGATGTCTTAAAAAACATGTGGTATGAACATCCCACAACATTGGTTAAAGTGAGAGGTATTTTTTGCTAGAAGAGTCAGGCTACAAGGAATTATGGGCTTGTATCCTTGCCCTGGAAAAAAAGATTTACCAGCCTTGGAATAGGTGTGAGCAAAAGAAGGACACAGATAAGCCTGTCATTTTTCAAAGAAAATGTGCTTTGGGTTACACAGAGGGCCTGCACCATATGACAAGGAAATGATAACACTTTTTGCTGGAAGATTTTTTTAAAGACAGCATAGTGCTCTGGCCATCCAATACGCAACCCCAGTGGCCTCTGACAGCAGTTTGTTCTGAGGACACTGGCTAGAGTGGATGAGTCAGCAAGGAAAAGGAGGCCCACATGAAGAGTGTCTGGAAGGGTGAACAGGTCTATAAGATATTATAAATGTGGTTCTCCATTCTCCCTATCTTCTGGAGTGCTTATCCTTTCAAGAACGTGTTACACACAAAATGTGCTTCTTTCCAAATGTGCAAAATCTTTATATTTCCAGGGAGTCTATATAGAAGGCATGGGTCTTTGGCCCTCTCTCAGCTTTTCTTGTGGATACGGTGTGGCTAGTTCTCTTGCCTTCTGGTGCTGGTGCTATCCTCTTGTCATGATAATAGACTTTCTTCTAGAATCATGAATATGAATTAAATCTCATGTTCCCTTAAAGTTGGGGGCCATATATTCATCATAGTAAGAAATTATGAAACTCAGGGAAGCAGGGTGTTACTATGAAATGAAGACAGCCAGGAGATTCTTTGGGTTTTAGATGAGCTTCTTTGTGTACCTATGGCCAGCTATAAATCGACAACAAATATTGTTTCCCCCTTTTTTCTTTGACATTGGCTATGCTTTCTAACATTTTGGGGACTTTGACTAGGCCACCTGCATTGATTTGTCTCTAGTATATGGTTGATCATCTTCTCAGAGTTGACATGAGCTATTTAATATGACAGACTCAGTGAGAAACATAATATCAGATTCTAAGCAACTAGTTTTAGATACCAAGGATACCCCACTTGTCTCTCCAGACCCTTTATATTCAATCCCTCAAGGAAACAACACTACATGATCCTTATTTAGTCTCCCACGTTTTATACTGTCTCCCATTTTCCTTCTGAGAGGAAAATAATCAGAATAATTAATTCACACACACATACCAAACTTAGATCTTCTAATGCTGGAAGTCAGAAGTCACATGGTTCACAAACAACAGGAAGGTTAGCTGTTTGCCACTGAAGCAAGAAAGAATCTATGAATAACAAAAGAACAGGAACAAAAGACATGATTAGTGAGCCAACTGTAGAACTGTAGGCTATAGAATTCCTATTATAAGTGAAGCCACCTTGTAATCTCTCCCCTTTCATTCTTAAGACTTCTTAGATGGGACCACTGTGGAAGACATTACCTCTTAGAAATCTTGAAAGCATGAAGGTTAATTCTGAAAGCATTGGATTTTTTATATTACTGCTATGATAGGGGCATTAGATCTCTCCATTGAATGAGTTTGCTTCCAAGTCTCTGTAGCTCATACAAGAAGTTGAGAAAAGAACAATAGAAAAAAAGTCAAGTGTCGCATCTGGAGGAGCAGGATATAGCAATCGCAGCTGCGTCCCTGTGTCTTTGGGTCCCTGGATCGACTTTCCCAACTGTGCCAACCACCTGCAAGATCTGCCCCATACCTGAAACACTAAGATCCAAGTTCAGGGCCAGGTGTTTTTTAGGAGGAGTTAGGCTACCTTTCAAAAGGCAAGTCATTTTGATGTGGGTGGGAAAACAATGATAATTGTGATGATCATTATAAAAGAGATATGTTGTTCTTTTCAGCTCTTATTAACCTGGATTTTGTTTAAGAGCTTTCCAATTAGCTTCTTGTAGCTGTGCAGTTAACCTTTTCTGAGCTTCCCTCTTCAGGCCCTCTCTTCTCAAGCCCTCAGCCCTAGTTTCTCTCTGTGGACTCTCACAGGAATAGCTGGAATCCAGCCTCCTGCACAGCTCCTGAGCATAGGATAATTGCAATATAATTAATGAATTAAAAAGAATGAAATGTTTTAAGTGCTTTCAATATTCCCTTTCCTATAATTATCTACAGGAAACATGTTCATTAACAATCTTGTACTGACAGCCCCCAGGCTCTGGGTAAGCCAGCTCAGCTTCCAATAAGAAAATGAATTGATGACCCTCTGCACTGTGTCTCCAGCTTCTGGTGGAGAGAGGAGAGGCCAAAGCTGTACAATACCCTGTTTACCTGGTCAGATTCCACCCTCCTCTTAGACTGAGGGAGCTGAACTCATCTCAAATGACAGAGGCATTCTCTTTGTCTGCCTATCCCAGACCTATTTTACTCCATCCCTCAAGGAAACACAATGCTAGCTGGCCTGTACTTGGTCTCCTAAATCTCTTATTGTCTTACTTCTGCCCTCGGCTGGGAAAGTGCTGAACCCTTAATTCATACGAATATGCTACTGACTCAGATCCTCTAATGCTGTGTCTTGCAGTAAGGGGTAATCTCAACTTTGCTGGGGACCCCAGAGGATACTCAGACTGATAATATAAGCTGGTGTGATAGATGCCTAGAGTATAATTTTATTTGAATATTTGGGGGATTCTATTTAAATTAAACTAAATATTGGTAATTCACAAAGCATAATTTATATGTAAGTATATGTATGAGCTTTGTAAGATAAATGATTACTTTTTAAAAAAAGTTTATGGGGAGACTGATTCAGGCTGGGTCTCTGATTGAACAGGAATACCTTGGTCACTAACCACAACTCTGAGATGTTTACCATTTAGTATGGGCTAGTGAACTATCCCTGGAATGGTACTTGGTGCCAGCCCATTGCAATTAATCTTACATTCTAGGAGCTAAATCAATATGATGGATAACTAAGAGAGATATTTTGGATTAGTGTCCCCTCACAGATCCTATTTGAATTTTTTTTATTTATTAGATGTGTGGGTTTCCAACATGTGCAATGTACTAAGCTAGATCCAATGTGGAATACACTAGTTAATGACAAAGGGATGGTACAATCAAAGATTTTATAGACTCATGGGGAAGATAAGATTTTTAATCTATAAATAATGATAATACAGACAAAGCTAGGGGCTCTAAGATAGGAATCACCCAAGTGCTATGCAATCCAGAGGAGATGGATGTTACTTCTGCCAAGGGGATCTGAGGAAGGGGAATACAAGGAAGACTTCTAGCTGGAGGTATGGCTGGCGGTTCAGAAAAGAATTCTTAGCAGAGATTCTAAGGAACGAAAACTTCATAAAGATGGCCCAGGGATGAAGATAGCTGAGACAGAGTGTGTACTTGTGATGTAGCAACAAGAGTACAGAGCTGGAATTGCAGTTTAGGAAGGTTCTGGAAATATATTTACATGCTACCTCAAGAGATTTTTCAGCTAATGAGCTTATGGGATCTTTGGGTTTAGAAAAACAACAGTTCAGTCAGGAATGACTGAGGTAGGAATTCAGTAGTGAAAGACTTCTAGCAGAAATCAAAAAGGACTGATGATACAATACCAGACCAAATATTCCCACCTGTAATGTTTATAAGAGATGACACCAACCTGCTATTTTAACTTGCAAGTAAATACACAGAAATAGAAATCAAAATAAAGGACAGGTTAAGAGCATAAAAGAACCACACAACACACTGAAAAGACCTAAAAAGCATAAAACAGGAAAAAGAAGAGAAATTAATCAGTCCCTTTGTGTAATATTTTTATATTTTTGAGATGGGGAAAATGGTAAATTGAAATATTTATGGGCAGAATTAGGACCCATACTATTCTGATTTGAGTTTCTTTGAGACTTGCATAAGATTCCAATTAGGTAAGCAGAGAAGGCAGCAAGTTTGGACAGCTGTCAATTTAACAAAATATTTGGTATATGTGGACAGTTGGTTGAGTTGGTTGAGATTAGAGCAGGCGAGGTATAATATACCCATCATTAGGTGTCCTAGTCAGGAATCTTGATGCCTAGTGTTGCTGAGTTCAGTTTTAGCAGAAGGCTGCAGGGGGCTGGGTGACTTGTTGGACAGAGATGGAGACAGTTGCTTCTAGATCTTCAGAAAGTGTCACAAACACCAATCTTGCAGTTTGAAGTCAGCTGGAGGCTCTTTCTATCTTTGAAACCAAGCTAAATTGGATTTGAGTGTTCTTGTTTTTCAGAGAACCCCTCCTGTTTACATGTGTTTCTTTGAACCAAGCATCATCTCCATGTCTTTATGATGATATGAGCACAGTTATAACAGGAAGTCAATCTTTCAGATCTCACAAGAGTTTTATGAAGATGGATCTGACTTCAGTGGGCACCTGCTGAGATTTCCAGGATCCTGTGTCTCCAACCAAGAATTGGACCAGGGATATGTGCATATTGATAGAAATAGAGACAATGCATTAAAGAAGAAAAAGATACTCCTGAGAAATGAAGTGGGATAGAGAGCTTGTATAGGTCTGAAATGCAATAGTCCTGGGGCCCCAATTTTGTGATTTTTTACAGGTCATTTACCTAGCACCCACTTTCTCCCACATGGGAAAATCAAAAGGCTTTCTTCTCCTCCCCCCTCCCACATGCTTTGTTTTATTACAAGCAGCTTTGGTGGGGATGGGTTTTCTGTCCTTTACCAACTGGTTTCTTTCATATAATAACATTCATAACTTTTTTTCCATACCCTGCACTCCTCCCCCCCCCTCTGACTTGCTGAGTAACCTTGGACAAGTGTCTTAAAATCTTTGAGATTCAGTGTTCTCATCCGTGAGCTATGAATATGATTCTTTCTCCCACATGGGAAGATCAAAAGGCTTTCTTCTCCCCCCCACATGCTTTGTTTTATTACAAGCAGCCTTGGTGGGGATGGGTTTTCTGTCCTTTACCAACTGGTTTCTTTCATACAATAACCTTCATAACTCTTTTTCCATACCCTGCACTCCTTCTCCCCCCCCCCCCGACTTGCTGAGTAACCTTGGACAAGTGTCTTAAAATCTCTGAGATTCAGTATTCTCATCTGTCAGCTATGATTATGATTCTCTTTGCTACCCATGGTCACGGTGTTGGTGAAGTTAGATAGTATGTATGAGTGATTAAGCCAAGAAACTGGTAGTCATTAAATACTCTCTCTGCAAAAGTTATGCTCTTTGTCGGATTTTTGTGTTTACTTTCAGTGTAGTGTTCTCAAGTTTTTTGGCTATTTCATAAAGAAGCTATATCATCTGTTCTTTTTTTTCTACCTTGTCATTGTCTCTGATTTATAACTTCTTGGAAAGTTAAAAAAAAAAACAAGACCTGCGTTTAGGGCATTTATGCATTATTCAAGATTATCTAATTGTAAATGACAGAAATCCATATTTTCAAGAGAGAAAAAGGAGCAAGCATGGCTTGATGGAGCATATTCCAAGGATGACTTACACACACAAGAAGAGTATAAGGGTCTTTTGCTTGTACATCTCATAGATAATTTTCTCTGTTGGTGTATTGAACAGGAGATAAACAATGACCTTTGTCTTAATATGACTGTATTCTCTGGGCATCATATGAATATCTCATGATTGTCTTGAAGTAGAGATAGGCTTAGTTTGTGTCACAGTTAGTTATAAGGTTCAAGCTCTGGGCACATCTTTGGACAATCGACAGTTGAGTTAAGCCCAGAACAAACCTGCAGAAGATTGTATAGTTGATGGGGAAGGCCCATCCCATGGCAGATGAGACTAGGCTCTGGATAGGTGAATGAAATATGGACAATATTTTTTGCCTCCTTGTGTACAGTTGATTTGGCAACTGGTCTGGCAAGTAAGGATTGACCCTTAATCAGTAATTATGTGGAGATGGTATGAACAGTTCCCTTGGCCATTCGGTGATGGTGCATGCTCTCCTACCAACTGGACTAAGAACTATAACGAGACTATCATAAGAGAATAAACTGGTTGTTCCCTTAAGCTGTTTGGTGGTAATTCATTAGCAACAATGCAGGTGAACTGCAACAGCTTGATAGTCATGACAACTAAATGAACAGAATAATACCATATATGCACACATATACATATACAGGAATACCGGTCTACAATTACAGTACTAGAGCAGGGGCATGAGAGGTATCACACCTGGGATGCAAATGATGTTGTGAGATACTAGAGTACATAGGAAGCAGAGGGATAACTGAAAAGTGGAATTCCACAATGCAGCTTCCATGACGTTGTCATCCATGATGGGATTACCTTTGTAGGGATACAGCTCTTTCACAGTCACCCAGATTCTTACAAGCCAATCCTCACCAATGCTCTGTAAGTACAATGAGCTCAGTGATTCACTAGAATTGGACTTGAGTGGAATCCTTACATTGGTGTATCATCAGTGTACCACATGGGTAAATAGATATCTATTCATTTCACCCTAAGAAATGTTCACACAATTCCTCCTTGTGACTTCAGGTTTAGACTTCTGCCAAGCCACCCAGGTAGGAAGAGGTATTCTACCTAAAGTGTAGAAGCGAATTTCACTGGCTTGACATGGTCTCCTGCCCTAGCACATGGTGTCTATTGTAACCATGTGACTACAATGAACTAATTACTGGGCATAGTTTATATTTCTACTCTTGAGGCCAATGGAGATATTTGCTCTCAAATTCCAAAGATAGACAGAACATTGATTTCCTGATTATCAATATGTGATTCCCAACCCAAAATATTAGAAATTCCTCAGAAATACTCATTAAAAATACAAATGCTCAAGCCTTATTCTGGAACTTCAAAATCTGAAACTGTAGGAGGAAGCTTTTAAGACTTTTAACAAGCCCTTCAAGTCATTCTGACATATGCTTGAGTTTGAGATTCCTTGTCCTAGAAGCAAACAAGAACTAACTCAAGAAAAAGACAGAAGGATGCTAAATAAGTAGAAATGGCAGGTGCCTATTACAGCCTACATCCTATGAATCATTGTGACATGATATTTGTGGGAAATCCAAGAGTTGGCAAGACAGTGGGACTAGACCAAGGTCTCATGTTTAATTTGCCCTGAGCCAGGTCTTTGAGTCGGATATTCTAGTTCCTAACTCATCATTCTTTCCACCAGCGAGCTGTTAAAGAAAGCTATGCCCTAGTTTATTTACTAGGATCTTTTCCACATAAGTAGCTAAATAGTGGATGGCTCAAATCCAGTTTTCAAAACACGAACATCCCTATTGCCCTGGAGGGAACTGGCTGGACTCTAGGAAGTGATGAGGTTCCTATTTTGTATCTGGTTCCTATTTTGTATCTGCTCATATCCCAGAAAGCTTTGCTGTGCCCAGAGGTTCTACAGGGTCAAATGGCAAGAATATCTTCAGATGTTGCTGACTTCAGGACCAGATTAATATTCTACATTCAAATAACCTTTCCAAGCTTACATCAGATGAAGAAACCTTTGCAGAATGTACTGGAGTGGGTGCAGTCAACAATAATTTATTGAGTGGGAATTTTCTGGCCAGGACCATCGGTAAGGGCTGAGCTTGTGATATCTCAAAGAAGCATGGACTCTTTCTGATAAAAGATCCCAAGTCAGTGAAGGAGACGAAGTGAGCACTGCTAAAACAATTCAAGAATTTCATGGGCAATCTTGTCCTTCAGCCTTTACCATCTGCATGCCCTGCATCTGAGTCCTCTTTCCGTGTTCCAGGAGTTTGTATATGCTAATAGATCATGATGAGAAACAGTCCACTTCCCACTTAGAAACTGAAAACCTGACATAAACGTGACTGGATCTGTGGCAAAGAAAATGGAAACAAAGGTCTGGGGAGAAGGATGTAGAAGTGGCACCAGTGTTACACACCTGATTTCCAGGAATAGTGACAGAGAAGCCACAGATGACAAGAGGAGTTATGGGTACTTACAGAGTCCAATGCTAAAACAGTGGGGTCATGTGTATTTCAAGACATTCTACCTGGATGTTTGAGCTAAGTGTACTTATTTTAGTCCATAGACTCTTCCCCACTTGTAACTCTGAGAATTCTGTATTTTTCCAACAGATTTTGCATGGTTCAGATTCGTAGAGACTCTGTCACTGGCTTCTACATGTTCTATTGTTGAAAGTTGCTTCCTGTTTGCTTCTCAACACATATCCTAATATATATCCTCTCTCTCCATCTTATAGAAGAAATCATATGTTTAGAAGGTACCAGCTATGATGAAGAGAATGAGCCATCAGTAAACACTGAACCTGTTGGTACCATGATCTTTCCAGAACTCTGTGTAATATCGTAATGTTCTTTATACAATCTGTGTATTTTGTTAAGCCAGCCAAAATGGATTAAGGCAAGGAGGGACAGAGAAACCCTCAACCATATTTTTAAATGTTTTTTATAAATCTAATGTTTGGAAGGATGAAATGTGCATTGACAGGAATGAATAAGTGAGAAGCACTCTCCAGTATGTCAGGCAAAGCTACAAATGTATTTGAGCTAAGAGCAGAAAGAGCTGAAAATGAATATAAGTGAATGAGCTTGCTCATCTCTCTCCCACAATGCCTCTCAACAGACCCAAAGATCTTCCAAGAATCCCACAGGGCAGTGGTTTTAAGAGAAGAATTTGAGAAGAGAAAACTCATTTAGAACCCAGTACTTCTCAACTAGACTGAATGTCCGTCAGGGTTAAATACTGCATCTCTTCTTACAATTGTCAGTTAACATGTGGTGGACACAAGGAAGCTGTGGACCTTGTGAGTGTATTGAATAAGAGAAAGAAAGACAGATGTATGTCCTGGTGACCGTGATCTTTCAGTGAGGGCCATGGAAAGTAAATAACCAGAGAAGCTTCCTCGACTAGGTAGAGAGAAGAACAGGATAGTGCATCTTGGATCACAGGAAGAATATGGATTTAAGAGCTAGAAAGACATTGGTAGTCATGTACTCATGGCGTTTGCATAAAAGAGGGAGAACACATGATAGAAAAGATTTTGGAGGACTTTTAACAAAATTCTATTAAACGGGTAGAAGAGATACTTGAATCTATACAACTGTCTTGCACAACTTCTTGATTTATGAAGCAAGATAAACATGGGACTTCTATTTTTCTTAAAGTAAGTGTATCACAATTTACAACATCTTTGTGAAAAATGAAGCATGATAGCCAAATACTATGAAGCCTCCACCATCACTTGTTGCCGGCAAGATGAAGTCTGAGCAACTCAAACACATTTTGCGGCTGTCAATCAAAGGAATCACATCTCTTTCCCAAGCCTGACTCTCTACTCACCCAGGTCCATGTTTATTCACTTTTCTTCTTTCTCCTGCATACCCTGTGTCTTCACAGGCATCCATCTTCTAATGATGATGCTTTTCCTTTCTCTAGCATGTCTTTTGTTTGTGCATAGTTTTATTAATTATATATTTCAGCTCAGATAGTGCATCTCTTCCAGGAAGTCTGAGTCAATCATTTCCTTCATGCTTTGCATATGCATGATTTAAAAATTTACTTATATAATGATTAAATTATATGCATATTTATGGAACGATTATATATTCAAATTTTTCTTTTCCCTAGTACTATCTCTACATCCAAAATACAGTAAACATTCAAGAATAATTTATTAAATGAAACTAGTTTGAAAATATTGAATACCAATTGTATTTACCTATTAAGCATTTAGAAAATATAACCTATGGACTGGAGAGATGGCACAGAGGTTGAGATTCTACTTTGTAAGAAGGTCCTGAGTTTGGATCCTAGGTCCCATGTAAAAAACGCCAGGTGGAAACAGAGGCAGCCTGTACTCCTGGCCCTGTTGGACAGAGCCGGGAAAATCCCAGAGTGGAACAAAAAGGAGGTAGAGGCAATCCAGGGTGATTCCCTTGATCCTCCACAGGGACACATAGTGCTGTATGATACATACAAATACCCCCTCATACACACATAAAATATTTAAAAAATTATATAACCTACTATCAGTCCAGGCAATAAGCAGCAATTAGATTTGCCACAGCACAACTATAGATGTGTAAAATTTTGTTGATAGAAGGAGATTGCCTCATCTAACTATCCTGTTTGAGACCACATAATATTTCATCTTGTTTGTGACCACATACTATTTCAAAAGCAGAACAAAGAACTCACTTCCCGTGATTTAGCTCAGGCAGATGTTCATATCTCCTTTTGCTTTCATGCCTGTTCTCTTCTCAGCAATCCTGCATCTCAGCCACAATGGTTGCCTATTATTTTTACAGCCTTAGCTAATGTTGTGGAGGATTAATATTCTTTTTCCTACCTTTATTATCGCACTATATGGCTTCAACTAAGTCACCGTATATGCTTTCCCTCATTTTTAAGATAGGTACTCAGAGAATGGCTTCCTAATATCTACAGAGTACATAAATTATAAATTCAGAAGCAATGTATTTCCACCCACCTTCTTTCCTGCAGTAACAATTCTGGAGCCATTTGGTGGTGATTTGTAAATCTTTGAATCTGTAACAGGAAAATGGATAATTCTGAGTGCCTCTGAAAGAGAGGGCTTGCATCGTTTGGAACAATGAACCATTTTGTAATTGAACTGAACACCCGAGACAACATGAATGAGATCATGTCTATAAAATGGCCTGAGCCCCCCAGAGCCAGCCACTCCATAAGCACAAGGTGATGTCGTTTCCAGGAGCTGTAGAGCTGCTTAGCAAGAGCACTCCTTACTGTGAGAGGAAACCCGTCCATACAGCACCTCATAAATGAAAGTATGTGCTTGGTTATTTCTCCCCTCACTGCTCCTAGCTCTATTCTGGCCTCACAGTCAGTCCATCCCATCTTGTCAGTCAAGATAGGCAAGAACATGTTTTTAAAAATTCAGCGGACATGTATTCATTCTCTCAGCAATTCACCAAGTTTTATAGAGTAGTTGCTATGTGCCAGTGACGTGCCCTTGACACACTCCCTCTTCCCACCCTCCTTCAGAATCCATCCCCAGTTTTCTTTCTGGCCTCAAATGGATATGTTACTCCACCACAGCTTTTCTTCTTTGCTGCCGGAGCTCACAACTCAGATCAGCACAAAGATTTAGCAGGTCACATTTGTTAGTTGTTCAAAGGTAGTAACGTGTTTTGTGCCTTTACGAAATACCTTAGTTGAGAAACAGTTATGATTTAGGGATCAGGAAAGACAATTTATTCATTCTTTCATTGAACAAATGATTTACCAAGTGTTTACAATTAATAGGTGTGCCCTGCGGACACAGGCGTGAATGAAGATAATTTGTCTCCCTTCAAAAAGACATATAATTATGATGTAAATAAATAAGGATATGCCTTAGTGACAGGTAGTATAAGTTTTATGAATAAAAATAAGGCAGCAGGAGAGGATTAAAAATGACTGCAGGTCATTTTATGTATAAATTGGTGACATCTGGGTAAGACCTGAACAAAATAAGTAACAGCCATGTGGATGATTCATCTGTGATAATATAGATGGTCCTCCAACTGTTGATGGCTTGGCTTACAAATTTACAATAAACTTGTATACACTTGTGTGTGTGTGTGTGTGTGTGTGTGTGTGTGTGTGATGCACTAATATATGTGTGTATTTGAGTGCTGGAGCATGCATTCCATGGAACATTTGTAGAGGTAGAGGACAACTTGCAGGTTTGTTCTACCTTGTTTGAAAACAGGTCTCTTCACTATTTCTGTACAAGCCAGACTGGCCAGCACATAACTTCCAGAAATTTTCAGCTAATACCTCCCTTTTGTGTGGGTGCATAAAGTTGCAGAAGTTTCTACCTTTGCATCTGGTGTTTAGATGGGATCTAGGGATCTGAACTCTAGTCTTAATATTTGCATAGCAGTCACTTTTCTTGCTGAAACATCTCCCTAGCCACCCCCAGCAGAATTTTTAATCCATTTCTAAGATATTGATACATGGGATACCTCTGTGGTACTAGAGTATAATGAAGAGTCCCAGCTCCCAGTTATCCACACAACCACACCAATTAACTATCAATACTCTGCAGTATTGATCATTGCTAAGTTATGATATATGTTTGGTTAGAGTACATTTTACCTGTAGCTTTGACTTATGATACTTTTAAGTCATAATGTGCTTATTGGTATGTAACTTTATCATAAAATCAAGGAGTATCTGTATTACTGATAGAGAAATGAGCAAGTTTAAAGGTCCAGAAACTTCCATTTGAGAGCTGTGGGATCGTTATCTAGAATACAATGATTAAATCCTAGGGCAAAAGAATGGGCAATGAGAAAGGAGGGCAGGAACTAGCATATACAAGACATTGAAGCCAATGTAAGGGACAGAGGTGTTATCCAATAGTTTTTCCAAGACTATTACAATGTCTTCCCACTGTTCTTCCTGATGTCTCTATTTTTTCTTTCCAATTGTTCCTGTGCATCTGACTTTGTCATCTCCACCCAGTCTTAGCTCAGGTCATGTTGTAGCTATCCTCAAGATTTCACAGTGATTGTCCAACAGACATGGGTATGTGACATATAATTCCTATGATTGCCAAAAAGTCTGAAATAGATTTCTGATGATAAAACATACATTCACACATCCTTAGTAGCAATCTACATATGGCAGATAACAGTATATGACCTCACATATAGGAAATGATAAATATTTGTTTGTGGATGACTGAATGAGTTAAGTAAAGAAACATTTGGCATGGATTACTAAATTCTTGGTCTTGTATGCTATAAATATCATAGGAAGCTAAACATTAGAATCTGAGTGATATGAGAAGACTTCTATAGGTGCAGACATTTGAGAACACCTGAGATCAAAAACTTTAATCTCTATTGTTTTGGTACTTCAAGGACGATGATGGCATGCACAGGTACTTTCTTCATAGTATTGCAGTGAATTAATGAATAAATATGATCTCAGTGTGCACAAGACAAGCAAACACAGGAAGTAGTTTATCAGTCTAAAACTCCACTAGTTTTCTAATAAAACACTTCGCAACCTGAGGTTTTTTTCCTGCACATATTGTACACAACCCTTTGGAAAATTAACCCAGCAATGCTTTGGCAGCTTAAGACTTGGCATCAAGATACACATACATCCCTAGTCTGATCAGTGGAAGAATGTCCCTTCCCTTTAACTATCAAACATAAAATCTATTCAGTCATATTCTTCCATGTTCTGTACAGTAGTAGAGACACAATCTGGCCTAGATTTTTTTAGGCACATGCACGATAAACTCAACAGTGTCCTTGGTGTGAACTTTTATGAACAATCCCTTATTTACTAACTTAAACCTGTGCATAATTGTTGTGTATGTGAATAAATTCAGAGACATTGCAGGAAAGAATATGTGAAGTGAACAATCACTTACATAATTCAAATCTGTCTGTTAAAATAGAGAACTGCCCACTTTGTGTCCCTTAGCAACCACACCCCTCCTTTTCTTGAAACCCCTGAAAGGAAACCCAAAGCAATAATTGAAGCCTTTGAGTTTTATCACTCTTGTGACCTGCTGTCTTACTTGACAGCATATTTCTTTTTGATGTGAGTGTCGCTTTGCCTTGAATAATGTTCCCTTGCTACTTTTGCAATCTGTGTGCACCTTTACTTTAGTCTTGAAGAAGATGCCAAGAAACTGGAAATACCCGGCTTTGACCTAGACCACTGGTAACCATTAGGTGGCAAATGCATAGAGTAGATGGGAATGGAGCCACTTTTTGTAACATAAACAGATGTGAGAGTTCAAGTGTCTCTGGTCAGAACTAGGAGTCCCTACTGCCCTCTGGATCTGGGTTTTCTTATCAACAAATGATTAAGGTTGGCAGGACCATGCCCAGAGGCCTCCCCTTCTCCGTTGCACATGACATCCTGCCTTGTTCAGAGTCATCAGTAGTCATTGTCGTGACTAATGTGTTCTGGAGCTGGAACGTTGCTGCTTAGCAAGGGCCTGCAGGATGGAGTGGGTGTCTCTTTGAGCTCCTCCCTGCTATTAGAGCAGAATGCTCCCAGAGAAGGGCTTCAGCATGGGCATCTGCCCACAGGAGGCATGATGGTCCAACCCACGGACACTCCGGACTCAGGCATCTCCCCGCAGTGTTTGCAACCTGAATCCTGCGACTGCTCCAGGTGCTGGGTGGGAGGATGCTGTCACTCAGGCATCAGTTTTACTCAGTCAATGGAAAATTCCACTTCACCACAGAGATGCTTCAAGGATCCAGAAGAAGCTTTTGTTTTTGAAAGCCATCAAGCAAAGCACATCTTTTTTTTTTTTTTTAAGTTTTTTAAAGTCCCACAGATGATACAAAATAGAGAAATGTTTCTCTAGTTGGATCCAGAAAAATGGCTTAGCATTCCTCCTCCTTCCCCTACCTATCTTAGTGTAGATGCTCAGGTATTACAAAGAATTTACTTTCGACTCAGCTGTGCCTTTAACTATTACGTGACGGCTTTGCTTTCTGCTCTAAGCATGACATAGCAACTCCTGTCTCCCATGGTTGTTTTCATCATGAATACATCAGTGCACGAGGTGTAGAAATATATGTTTCAGACTTTTTTTTTAGGACCTGGGGCTCGATCTTTACTCTCGTTCATCTAATCTGTGTCTATATTTGGACAAGTGACTTTATTGCATGAGTAGCAATTTTCCGATCTGACAAATGGGACTATCTTGAGACATTTTTTTCAGGGGTGAAATGAGATGTTCTGGGAGAGAAGATCTTCATAGTAACAGACACTTGATAGCTAGCTGTACAGTTAATGCTGTTGTAAGCTTCCATCACTACCTTTACAAGTGTGGAGGCTTAGATGCATCGATGAGATATACTATGCAAGCTAAGACTTCTCAGAGTCTGCTTGTGCTCAGAACTAGGAGCTTTATGGCTAGTAAGAAAAAGAGGAAATTATCTGATGCCAAGGGAACTTCAGAGGTCTGCCAGTACTGAGGGAAGAAAAACAGTTTCTCCAGCCGAGCTCTAAGAAGACTTCTTTTTCAGTTTTATTTTATAAATATGCAGCTTTTGGCTGTGTCAGAGAAGAGCAACAATCACAATGAATTCCTTTCACATTACTAGATCAAAAGTCCAGGAAACCTAAAGCTTTTCAGCCTTCCTTTCAGCATTTCCATCTGAGACTCTGAGATTCATGTAGATCTAGACATCTTTTGTTCACCCCCCTGCCAGGCAGCATCCTCAAATGGAGAGAGGTGCCCATGACATATTAGCATCAAAGATATCATGAGACCATATGCATTTTCTCTAACAACTAGCCACGAGGCATCAAGATACAGAGAGTATCCCAAAAGTCAGTATATAGATTAGTTATCCTACAGTACTGTGATAATTAATGCTAGGTGTCAACTTGACCACACCTGACATTAACTAAGATCAGCTTCAGACTACCTGAAGAGATTATCCAGATCAATACATTTACAATACAAAGACCAACTGTAGGTCTGATTGGAACCTCTCAGTAACAGAACAGATAAAAGGAACCATGGAACAGAAGACTTTGAAGACAGACTCTCTGAAGTTGTGCTAGAAAGCTCCCTTCCCTCCTGCCTGGCTTCTTCAACTCTCTAGGAATCCTCCAGGCTTCTAGCTATCACCCACTGGACTGAGCAGCTCTGAGCCTCCAGGATGTTTGCAGTAACTTAGCTGCCTCCAGCTTCAGCCACCAGCCATGTTGCCTCCACAATGAAAGACTGTTTCTCCCCTCTGGAATCGTAAGCTGAATAAATAAATCCCTTTCTCCCTTAAGTTGCTTGATTTTGAATGCTCTCTCACAGCAACAGTTAAGAGTAACTATGACAAATACCATTTCTAATCATTCAAACAATACTCTAGGATCTGCCATTTTATCATCCCCTTTTTGTTGGAGAGGACATAGGCTTAAAAAGGTTAAGTCAGTTACTCAAATACACTAGGAAAGGACACCATGGGATTTGGCCACAGCCTTTGCCCTGCCTCTGTCAAATCCTCTGCTTTCATTGCACACTATTCTGCACTAGGAAGCATCAGAAGGGTGGCCCTGAGGTCCTCTGAGTTCAGGAAACACATGTTTGACTAATAGTCTGTTTGGATATCCTCATCCTGAGGTTGAGCCTGTTCTCATCCACAGGCTAACCATGCCTCTGCACCTTATTTAAACTTATTTTTATTCTTTTAGTGTTTCATACATGGATGTAGTGAATTTAAGATATTCTCAAACACTAATCCCCAATCTTATCCCCCTTCTGTTTCTAGTTGCAACCCTTCTTATGAGAAGGGTTATAATGAGAACTTTGGATAGGCATTTGATATAGGAAAATCATAGGGATGTATAGTATATAATTATTTTGTTTTGTGAGAGAAAACTGCCATACTAGTGAAAGAAGACTACTGACATATCATTCTAGAGATAGAAACAGAATCCATGTTTATGTGATGTTGTTGATTTATTTGCTATTTATTTATCTGTCACTATTTCTAAATTTTCTACAGATATGCATCTGCACTATGATACATACATACAATATATACAGATATGCACTGCAATAAAACTGATCAAAAAGATCTTTCTCAGGCATTCCCAATAGCTTGTCTGTTAGTTGATTCCAGAGCCAATCAAGCTGACAATCAAGACTGATCATCACAGTATATTACTGAAGAGACTAAAGACTCTGCAGATCCCTTCTTGGATACCTTCAGTTCCCCCTTAGTCATATGATTTTATATTAGGATTTTGACAAGGCTTGAACTAGGAAATAGTTTTACTACTGAAAAATCTATCTCCTTCTGCTACTCTTGTCACTTTACAAAGTTGAAGTCTCTCTCTCTCTCTCTCTCTCTCTCTCTCTCTTTCTTTCTCTCTCTGCAATGGTAGTACTAAAACCTGAATTATGTAAATGCCAGAGATCCTAAGAAAGGCACTTCAGAAGGGGCTGTGGATATGTGCCACTTCTTCCTGATTTGGGGGTTCAGCAACAGATTGATTTTGTAAAACAAGGACTCACCTTTCTCACTGCATCCTGTTTTTGTGACAGGAGCTGGCAGTACATAGGTGAAAAAAAAAGAGGAATCTTGGTCTTCTAAGGCTTAGGAATGATAGTGTGTGTGAGGAGAAAAGAAATAAGCTCAAATAAATATGTAATTCCAAACTAAGATATGTGCTGAGGGAAAAAAATGCTTAAGGGGAACACAGGAAAGGGTTCTGGGAAATGCCACTGGGTCCTTGCACCTAATCGGAGAGGAGGACCCAGAGGAAAGTCTGGCATGCACATTAAAGGATGCTCTGGGGATGGGAGGGGGAGGCACTGCGGGATAGGGGAGGGGGGCATAAGGTGGTGGGTGGTTGGAAGGAGGGAGGGGACCGGTGTACCTGTTAAAGTTGTATGAGTAGAAATAAATAAATAAATAAATAAATAAATAAATAAATAAATAAATAAATAAATAAATAAATAAATAAAGTTATCATAATGTTATCATGATCAAGAAAATCACTGAAATTGGGAAGAGCCTTTCTAACCATATCAGTCATAATCACAGATCTCAAGGAAGACTAGTGATGGGTGGTTAAGGAGGGAAGAGAACTGGAAAGAAATAATAGAGAAAGGTCTGGGAGGAGGCCAGAGGGGCAAGAAAGGCCACATCTACCTAGACTCTAGGGGCTGCACTAGGGATTCAGGAAGTTCCTGAAAGATTTTGAGGGAGAAAATGTCATGACCCAATTTTTATTTTAGGAAGACCCCTTTGCTTGTGCCATGTAGAACTGAGTCATTAAAACTCACTGAATAATTCCAAGATATTTTTAACTCAAAAATAGTGTCCTCTTTGAATCTCAGTGAGAACACTGTGGATTACAGTTTGGGGCTTGCCTGAGTCATCAACAGGCTTTTTGTACATAATGAGGGCCTGGGGACCCAGGGCGTAGAAGTGAAGTTCTAAGCCACTGGTGATGTGCCCTCCTTCCTTCCCTCTCCCCTTGGTGAATCATAGCTTTTGTCCAAAGTGGGCAGATCCTCCTGCCAGCGCCCACTCTCTCTGTCCCCATTAGGGGAGACAGCCCTGCCAAGTCCCCCCTCCAGAGTCGGGGACACCACCTGTCATGCTTCGTCCTCCCACAAGGACATCTGACAGCTTCTCCAACATGCGATCTGGGGGAACACAGATCATCAGAGCTGAAGGACCTGTACAGGGAACAATGTGGGGGGGGAGGCACCCGGTCATGTCTCTATAAGATCCAGTTAGGAGGAGAAACAGGGCAGAGACCAACTGGGAGAGAACTGGGAGTAATGAATACCTCTGTCACAGGGGAGTCCTGAAATTTGATGCCTAACAGTATGACATTGGAATATTCTCTAGAATGAGAGTGGAACAGCTTAGGTCCCAGTCCTAAGTCAGAAGGGCGGAGAAGCTTCCTTCCTCTGTGAGCTGTGTTGCTTTCCTCCTAGTCACAAGAGAATTGGTCCTGCAGAGGGACGCTGTCTGTGGGAGCTCCCAGGAACTTAGAATGGGACTATCCTGGTGAAAGATGGCATTTGACCTGTGAAGCCACCCACCGTCTTTACTCAAGATTCTAAAGGCTAGAAGAGCTGTCACTAGCGCAGGGTGATATGTTCCCACAACCACACAGATGCAGCTTTGCTCTTCCACCAATCACTGACTCAGGACTATCGAGCTCTCCTTTTCCTCATGAAGACCCCCCTCCACCTTTATCTGCTCTCTCTCTCCAACTTTTAAACAAATCCATCTTCTATGACACTCAGTCATGGTCATTCCCCAGCTACACTGGACATAGGACATGGCTGATTGGTGATGCTGTTGTTGATGGTGATGCTGATAATGATGACAGAGCATTGACTAAGCATGTTCATCTTCTTTTTTAATCCTCCTCACTATAACCACGGTCTATACATAATATAAAGTAACATGTGCCTATGCAGATTGTGTATAACATTCACACACCATGATATACATGCACAACCATAAAATAGTCACACCAACCCTCATACAAACTGAAACCAACAAAACCACTTTATAAATGAGAATTAGAAAACCACGAGAGGTGAATAGCTTTCTAAAACCACTTGAATAGTCAGAGATGCAAATAAGATTAAAACTCATCACTGAGTATTTATTCACGTATATGGATAAAGGGTTAATTAATAAATATTCTCCCCCTCCTACCAATGTCTAAACATAAGCTCTTTGCTTAAACCCAAAAGAGTGACATATGGGAGAGGATCCAAAGTGTTGAAGAACTGCTAAGGAGTAGCTCTGGGATGGAGGGAAGATTTCCAATATGCCAAGCAGGCAGTCGCCCAATCAGCCTGTGCTCTGATCTTGGCCTTGATGCCGCATATGGTGAAAGACATCCTGGCCCCTAATCAAGGAGGCTTCGCTTTCTGGCTGCCTTCCTCCTTCCCCATCACTCCTTTTTCTGTGTCACTCAATAATGTTAATTTGGGCCTTTAAGAAGTCCATTACTTTCATATGCAGCCTAAAGAAATTTAGCTGGCTCCAGAGTATCCTTGTCCCTAAATTAATGTACATGCTCAAAAAATACACAGCTGCATACATGCACACACAACCCCACATTTGTGCATGCATGTGTACACATATACATGCACACACACAAATGATGGAAGCTCTATGTATAATATTTAGTTCATATTATTCTGTAATCTTGAGGTGGATTCACTCACTTTAGTGGGTTTATGAGTGGTGTCTATGGAAATGGTCACAGGATATGCAAGCTTCCTTTACATTGTTTGAGACTTGCTCTGCCTCGATGGTGGAGTAAGATTTAGGAATCCTAGGAGAGCAGCAGTGTTTAGTCCACTGCCTTGGGTGCCATATTCCCTTATACAACTGGCTCTTCAGTTATGAACACTGATCCTGCCCGCCTATTACCATTTTCAGATGAGTAGCTTACTGTCCTTTACTTGCTTATGGTTGCTAAATGCCCACCAGGCCAGGTTTTTCCACCTCGTTTCAACTAATATTCAGAAGAAACAGCCTCTTACAGTCCTGTGCAATTCTATCCATGATTCCCAATAGGAAAAAAAAAAAAGATTACTGTCCCTTCCTCTGGTCTCTCAGGATGGGTAGAATAGTTCCCCGCCAAGACGCAATGCAGGAACTTTGGCTCCTTTCCTAGGATCACAGTAGGGGAAAAGATGTCAATGCAAAATAGTATCTTTTCTAAGTAACTTGCCCTTTTTCTCAAACTTGTTAAAAGTCAGCAGAGAGTCTGGAGAACAAGAGTGAAGGATAAAGTGAAGGGGACTCCTTATTTTTAACTTATTGATTGTAAAATACCATTGTTAAGATATGACAATCAAAGGGTATTAGATATATATATATTAGATATACAGATATATGTAGCTATAGATATATATTTATATAAAGAGATATATATTATTATCTCAGTTATATAACAATATATAACTTGGTTACTATGCTTGGTAACACTGTATGTAATGCTTGGCACATAGTCTGTGACTGATAAACGTGGGTAAGGTGTGTGCATGTATATTACATATGTGCATATGTGTATATGTGTGCATGCAAGCATGTCCTGCAGGCCCAGAAGGTCCCTGTGGGTTCCTGACCTGGAACAAGAGGGTGACAGCCTCCTCCATTTTTTTTTTTTGACGCAAGTGTTTGTGAGGAAGAAGCACATCTCACCACACTTAGGCCTGAGCTGAGATTGTAATTAATAGCTCTTCCACACTTGGTCCAGATTTCCTTCTCTCATGCTCCAAACTGCTGGCAGCTTGTGCACTTCATGTTTTTCTTTGGCCTGAGGAGTTATTGCTATCAGCTCAAGTGCCCAGTGCCCCTCTGCCTCAGCAGGGTTCATTAAATGCAGCCTAGTCCTAGGCTTGCAGATCCCTGAGAAGAACATAAGACCTCCAGACCAGCCTGCCTCTAGCCTAGTTTGGTATAATAAGGGTAGTGGGGGAAGTCTGCCAGTCTTGGATACAGTAAATCATGCCATGCTTTGCAGTCAAACTTTAGTGAGATCCCATCAAGAGTGATCAGATGTTTTCAGACAGTTTGCTAAAAATCCAAAGCCAGTGCTTATGTAAGTGAAAAGCCCATGAGGTTTACATAAAACCATGGGCATGTAGACCTCTGCAGATTTAAGATTAGGCTCTAGTAAACACTGATTGTGAAACTTTGGACAGATTTATGACCTACCATGGTTATACCCTTGATTTTCTGAATACTATGGGGTTTATGCACATCACAGAACTTTCTCCCCTGAACTGTAATCATCTATTTACTAATGAGTTTGAGTTTTTGAGTGTTTGGGTCATGTTCTGGCCACCAATGGAGTTCCAGTAAAGCGCTCATTAAAATATTTGATGTGGGAACAAATAAGTTAGTGGCAGGATTATAGTTATGGATAGGTATGTGTACACATATATAGATACATGACAGGATTCATAGATAATGGATAGATGAGGTTGTCTAAAGTAAATATTAATTATCAGATATAATATTTCATGGAGTTTTTATAGAGATTAAGTGAAATGATAATTGACAAACTTTTGCCACAATTCCTGATTTTGAACAAAAAATGACTTTGCTCTAACACCTACCACACTTGCTTGCAATGTATCAGGTTAACTTCTACAGAACTTGTGAGGTTCTGATCATCCTATGTTTAAGAAACGGCCAATGCATTTTTCTTCAGTCCGATTGTCTTCCCTGGAAATATAGAATAGACACATATGGTCTGATTGGAGCTCAGCATTCATGAGTCCTGAGAACTTTGGGTGTGTTTCCTTATTCAGATCCAGTCTCAGCAACTACATCCACCCCTCTCTACAGTTTTGCCTGCTTCCTTTCTCAAAGTGTGGGCATTTATTTTGAAGGTGTCTCTGGAAGTAGAAACTGGCAGCTGAAAGGAGATTATAGGGGCACTCAAGATGGCTTGGATGCTGTCCAAGACATCACCAGTTATGATGCCTCTCACGCACCAATGGTCAAGTGATATCTTAGAAAAGGATCAGGACAAGGTCTCCTGAATGCATTGCTGAGCTGAATCTAAACACAAAGCTCCCTGGGATCAATCAAAGCAGGGGTCAAAAAATAAATAGATGGAAGGGAAAAGTGAATCAAAGTGATCACTGAATGTTTTGTGTGTGTGTGTGTGTGTGTGTGTGTGTGTGTGTGTGTGCGTGCGTGCGCACACACGCATTCACATGCATTCATGTGTAGCCTGCAAGCAAAGATGTGGGTATTTTTAATGTAAGCCCTTAAAACTTTGTGTTCGGAATCAAATCATAATAGCAAAAACTAGTTTTGTCCCTGTAGGAAAACTCTGGTTGTATTTTTGCCATATTTTCATTTTATTTTTAAAGTCTGGTGCCTGATCACTTGGGACAAGAGAGATTATTTACAGCATGTCACTTTGAGTCAAAGAACAAAAGTGCCTTAGGTTTGGAAGCATAACCCAGGCATTGTAGAAAGGGAAAACTGTACATTCAAACAAAAGAAAGTTTACAGCCCATGTTCATCTACAGCCTAGACTGTAGTTTCTCCTTCTCTATGTGATTGCTTCTTTGCTATTAAAAGGGGAGAGCAGGTTATGCGTCATATCAGAAGGACTGCCAGCAGGTTTAAATGTGATAAAGCATATGGAAAAATACTGAGGGAGGAACTCTGTGAAGTTCACCCTTTCCCAACTTTTCTGCACACATTAGACAGCTTTGGTGAGTTGCTGAGAAATTTTGGAGGTGATGGAGCCTATGAAACTGGATGTGTGCCGTCATGAACAACTTCTTCAGTAGGTTTTGTTGGATTTCATGACATCAGCTGGAGCAAAATTTGCATTGGGTAATCATTCTCTTAATCCTTGTTGTCTAAATCAGATCCAAAGTGAAATCAAGTTCCAAAATGGAATTATATTTCACCTTTCTTGAGAAAATTATGTAGGAATTTTTTAAGGTCAAATATATATCCAGAGGGACATTAAGCAATATCATCTATTCACTAGAATTCTCTCTCCAAGTTGACATTTCTTTCCATTTCTACAGCCATTTGGATTACAGATATTTTGAGCATCTAACCATGTGTTGTAGGTGTTCAATACTTCTGGAAGAATTTTTCTATCAACCTACTAACCAGTCTTGCAATTCCAATTCCTCTCTTATGAGTCAAAAGAATGATCTTCAATCCTGCCTTTACATTACTACTCCCTGATCTATACTGCTTATTAATAAATATTTACCTATATTCATTTTTAATTTTTCCATTTTTTGTATATATGGGAGGTACAGGTGTATGCATATATGTATGTGCATGTGGGTGGGTGAATTTCTATGTGTATGTACACATGAGCATATGGATGCCTGAAGGTGATATTAGGAATCATCTTCCATTGTCGTTCCATAATTGTGTTTTATAACTGAGTCTCTAAACTCAGAGCCCACCAATGGAGGTACTTAGGCTAGCCAGTTTGCTCTAGGGGTGGAATTACAGGCAGCCTGCCATACCCATCTAACATTTATGTGGGATCTGGGGATAAAACTGGTCTTTTTGCTTTAACTGCTGAGCCATTTTTGAACCTAGGGAAGTCTAGAAGCCATATTAGTCTATTGGAAATCTAGAAGCCATACTAGTCTAATTTAAAAGCCTTCCAAAATCTATCTTCACTCCACTCATTCAAATTCAGTATTCCCCACTCATCCATCAAGTCACAATTATCTTTCTTATCTTCAACAAATGATATTGACTCTGGTTCTAGGCTTTTGCTTTTTTTTTTTGCTTTTCCTACAATGTAGTCTCTTGATAGTTACCATTACTGAAATGTACATGTGCATTCATGTCCTATCTTCTACTTTCATGTGATTCCTTCTTCATTTGCTAATATGGCTACCACCCATCAAGGAAAATTCAAATCCAGACTCATCCAGCTCATTTTTATAATCCCTTCCTGTTCATTTGACCTTTCTTCTCTGAGGGCCACAGTACATTCATAATTAATCAAGAGAAGATTAATTATTTATCCTCAAGTGATTCACAGAGTGTTTTGAATGTTGTTATTGTTGTTTGTAATTCTCTGCGTCCAAAATGGAAATGAAGAATTGGCTCAGTATATGAAGGGCCTGCTGAGGAAGCATGGGGACCTGAGTTCACTTCCCATCATCCATGGAAAAGTCAGGCATAGTGCTGTATAAGTCTTTAGTTCCCAAGACAAGCCAGAAGAGTGGTGGAGACAGATGGATCTCAGAGTCTCCTTGGTCACCTAGTCTAGCCAAAAAAGCAAATTCTAGGTTCATCAAGAACCATCTTCTTCAAGCTTATGTTCACATTGTCATTTCCTGATCCTTACAATCTATCACTAAATCTTTAGTTATATTTATTTATTATATTTCCACATGCATGTGGGGGCACGTGTGTGTGTGTGTGTGTGTGTGTGTGTGTGTGTGTGTGTGTGTATACATATGGGTGGTGTACCTGTATGTGCAGGTGCACACATAGGACTGAGCATGCTTGTAGAGATCCAAGAGTGACATGAAGAATCAATCCTGGCTCAAAAACAAATGTGGAGAACAATAGAGGAAGATAATTGACATCTGGCCTCCACATATACTGCATGAGTGGATACACCTGTGTACACATGCATACAACACACACACATAGGCACAGAGGGGCACATGCGTGCACGTGCACGCACACGCACACATAATGACTATCGAGTGCAGCCATGTTATGCCAAGTTAATGACTGGACACAACTCTTTGAATTTGAGGAAACGATTTTAAAATTGACTAGTGAAGAAAGAGTTGCTCCTTTTTCTGTCCCTCTGTCCATCTGTGCACTCGTGATCTAGATCTTTCTAGAACATTCATTACAACACTTTCCACTAGTGTGCCAGGTTGCTGTGTCAAAAAGCTCAGAATCCCAATATGGCATCCTCTTAGCTCTGCCAGTCACATACTTTTCGTAACTAAGCCTGGAACTGACTTAGTTAATTTTGAGTTGATCCACTCATAACTCTTCCTATTCCATACCCCTTCTTGTAGCTGGGTGAGTAATGAGACTCCTACACATTCTGCAGATCCTGCGATCTTCACCTAAAGAATGGTAAACAGGTATTGAGTATTCATCCCAGCTTCCCTCTCTCCCTCCTCCCTCTCATTCTTTCTTTTCCTTCCCATTTCCTCCCACTCCCCCTCCCACCCTTACTCCTGTATGCGTCTATGGACCCCAGGGTTCACTCTGGCTTGTGTACTACTACGGGGACTCGGGCTTCTGTGGTCTATCAAGTTGTTTCTCTTCAGACACTTCAGACACACTGATGTGTGTACTTCCCTTCACTCATCCAGCTTTACGCCTAAAGGTTTCCACTCTAAGTACCCATTCTATGGGGATAATAACAGCTAAATACAGAGCACTTTGATGTGCTGTCTTCCTACCTATAGGTTTAATACTGTCTTCCTTATTGATCTATTCCCTTCTCTTTTTTTAGGTTATTGTTCTAATTTATAGTGACAGGGATGTGTACCATTCTGAAAAGCACGTCTTGACTCCAATCAGAAAGCTATTGGTTGTCTCCTTGGTACTCACACCACTATTACACATGTGGTCACCTGTTGCCATGGTGATTTATAGTGCAACTTACCGATCTCATGTTATGTAGCATTTCTAACAGAACAACAGCAATAGCCTAATGAACATGACTTAAAACTGCCCCCAGATGTCTGGTTCTAGCCTCCTGTCTTGCTGTGCTTCTTTCTGATAGAGTCATCCTTTTTACAGACATTGCAGAAAATGAGGTCAAAGTAAAACTTAGAGATTGTCTTCTCTAACCCTCTCACCTGACATGAGATCACATGATGACTCAGGAAATATCTCTGGTAGTCTCAAAGCAAGGCAGAGGCAGATTCAGAGCCTAGATTCCTCTTATTTTTCAGCTTACTTTCCAGGATACCAAGTGTACAATAAAGAATTTAACTTCTTTTGACTCCAACACCTGTATCTCGTCAGACAGTGTCTGGTGCAAAATAAAAGTGACAAATTCAGTTTATAAATTCAGCTCATTTCAAAGATGTTTCTTTTTGGGGAAGGGAAAAGTTCATTTGAGGGAAGACAATTGTTACCCATTGCTGTGGTGATGACGGCAAGGTGAGCCAGAGGGAATCCTCTCCTGCCCATGGGTCCTGGATAACTGTGAACGGGTAGGTCAAAAGTGGTCGAAATACAGAACAGGAGCTGGCAGGCCATTAGAATATCATTCCAAAGCAGTCAGGGGAAGAATCTGCAGTTAACACTTACCACTAGCAACCCCGACTCTTATAATACCAGGGTGTAAAAATCAAAGTCCAAAATAAAATGCTGCATTTTCAAAAGGAGAAAACGTGTGACACAAAGTCCAATCCAAAAGCAAGGCACAGCCTAACTTTCACATGGACTCAGATGATTTAATTCTATTTCCAGCCCAGCTCACATTGCATTGCCTCTGCAGGACTTTTATCAATCTTCGCTGTCAAAATACATTTTTCTACAAAATGTTATCATGGAACCTTGTTAATATTTCACTGTTGGTTTATGTGTCTTGTGGCTTTGCTATTTATGTGTTTGTCTCTCTTTCCCATTAGATTGAGAGACTCTTTGGAACAACAGACTCTTTCATAAGTATTTGTATTTCCTACAGCTAGGATGGCAGATATGCAGCATGCTGTCTGCTCGCCTTCTTTCCTTGCTTCAGGCAGACACCGATCATCATTCAAAGCATTCCTGACCATAATGCTGGGAAAAGGCCTGAGAATCCTTTATCACAGAGCCCCTCAGGCTGCCTTCGTCTTTGAGTTTTAATACAAAAGTAATGTATTTTCTGCATCCATTCACCTTAGTTTGTACAGTGTTTGCAGAGTCTTGGCATCCTGATAATGTTCATTGAACTAACTCCTAACAAGTTTATCTTTAAAAGGCCTGCAGAGGGTAGAATGCGTGGTAAGGGCAGAGTGAGGCAGAGTAGGAAGGATTGCAGTGGGGATTGGGGGAGAGTGACCTGGGAGATAGTTAATTGATGGTATGGGGACCTGAGCTAGGTTCCCAAGGCTAATTCAGAATATGCGAGTTAACCAATGTATAAATGGAAAAAAGTGTCTAGTTTTAGACACTGCTTTGGAATTGTGACAAGACACTCACTATAGTATCATGTAGATCACACTATTTACTTCACAGATAGGAATCAAACAGTAGGGGGAAAAAAAGTGGCCAGGCCCCCCTAACTCACTCATTACGTTCCAAGTGACCTAGGAGACTTTTCACAAAGCCCACTGCCTTACAATAACACTATCCTGAATCGTCAATACAGAAGCTATAAGGAACCTAGATCGAAAGCATGGCAGGGCCTTCAGGACAGGATTATCACGACAGACTGTGAACTGAACAAACAGCAGAATAAAAGCCTGGAGACAGTCAACCGTGTGATGGGAGACACAAAGACATTCCAGAAGCTTTTGTTAGAAATCTGCAAGTGCAGTGGAACACTTTTTAGCACAGACTGAAAGAACGAGCATTCTGTCATGGCCCCATGGACCTTCTGTGTCCAAGGCTCACATAGTCTCCTTATTATGGATTTTCACGACTAGACCTAATACTTCTTCCCTCTTTTGTCGCGCATTAACTAATCCCTTCATTCTTACCCTCCTCCTTATCACCCCTTATTGGTTGCCTAGGCAGATTTACAGCTTTATTGTATGTATCATTGATCATTTAGGAATATGCTGCCTACAAGTCAAGTTCACTATAGTGGACGTCTTTATGCCAACAAAGTAGCTGATCATCCCTTACTTTGTTACCTTTTTTGTAGACTCAGATTAGTCAGAGCTAAACAGCAAGTCTGGGAGCTCTTTGCCCGGATTTTTCCATTGTGTTAACATGCCCAGAACAAGATCCACTGCAGTCGGGATGTCAATAGGAGAATCCATAGATGTCAATAGAAGGAGAGAAAATTCTGGTGCAAGGTAAACTCTCAAGGGATCCAGAGACTATGTCTGGCACTGAACCAGCCAGGATTGTCTTCAATCTGGCTACATTTTGAAGGTCTTGCCTACTGTGGATTGGCCTATTTTTATCAGATTTGGAAAATTCTTGGTTATCATCTCTCTTCTGATATTTCTTCCATCTTGCTGTTTTCTTTAGAAACTCTAATTTAATCATTTACTCTTGCTTCACATTCATTTTTTTCCTTTAGGTTGGATAATTTCCATTCAATAGTCTGAATTCCTTGTTCCTTCCCTCAGCCATGCGTGGTCTGGTTTGAGGTCCATTCAATTAATTCTTAATTTTCTATGTACATTTCAGCTTAAGATAATGTAGTTGAGCCAATTTCAGAAGTTTTTTTGTCCATTAAATTTTCTGTGTCTTTTAAAATATTTTTTATTCTTCAAAAATTCTTTCTCTAGTTACAATAGTTTCAAAAGTTTCTGCATCAAATGTGGGTCTGTTTGAATATTATCTCTTTTGCCTATAGAGAACACTTTCTTACCCCTTTGCATATTTTGACATTTTAACCATATTAGATGCCTGAGTAAGTGTTATTTACCTCAGGGGTCAAACCTTTTGTTAACTCAGTAAGCCAGATAAAAATAATGGCTTCAATGAAGCTTAATGACGAATTGACGTAGGTCACATCTGGGCTACACCTTTTATTTGCTCTTTATTCACCTGAGATTGCAAAGCAAAGTGGAGCTTGCTCACTTTCCATCCCACCAGGGAATCTTTCTTATTTTGATCATGTTGCTCTTCGGCAGTCTTGCAGACATTTTGGTAATAGACAAGTCAGGGAAAAGTCACTGTTTTCTGATCTGTTGTGATAAACAGGACAATACTGCACTAATTCTCTTTTCCCAAAATGTCTACAGAGGTTCTATTTTTTTTTTGTTCTCTTTCCCTTTCACTTCCTCTTTCTTTCCCTTCTTCCCTTCTATTCTCTTCTGTATGATGTCTCCTTTCTCTTCCACTTTTTTCTTCTTTCCTCTCTGTCCTCTCTCCTTCTCTTCCCTCTCCTTCCATTCCCTTTACTTCTATCTCTTTTCCTGTCATGTCTCCCCCTTTTCTACTCTTTCCCCTTTCCTCTCCACTCCATCCTTCCCTTTCCTTTTCCTTCCCTTTCCACTTCTCTCTTCCTTTTTCTTCATCCTTCCCTTTTGGTCTTCTCTTTTCCTCCCCTCCCCTTCTTTCCTCCTTCCTTTGTCCTTCTCCCTTCTCCTTCCACATCTTCCTCATCCCCCACATTTCTGCCTTCTCTATTCTGTGAGGGTACAAGGAAAAAGCTACTTGGAAACAAGAAAAACTATAGAAACTGCACCTTTAGGCATTTTGATCTTCAATTTCCTAGTTCTCAGAATTTTGAGAAATTTACATGGCTTAAGCTACGTAAGTGATAATATTTCTGTTATATTTACTTAAATTGATTAGGCCCCAAAATGATAGACCGGCAAGTCTAGAGCCCCATGTCATGTCTCCTGATAGTCCTTTGCTCAGTTCAAGATATCAGAACAACGTCAGTGGGGCACAGAAGTACACTCCAGCAACAGAGGCAAGGCAGAAAACAGATGCAATCTTACTTAAGAAAATAAAATTTGTACATTTTATTCAAGCACCCATGTTCCTGGCAAACAAAAACAAAAACAAAACAACAACAAGGCATTAAATAGAGGCTGGGGATGTGCTGTATCTCTGACACCCATGAAAAGAATCCCTTATATTTTCTGCACTAACCTTCTTCATACTTAGATTCCACGTGGCAAGCCCCACTCCAGAAGAGGCGAATAGATCTAAGGCAGCCAGAGCCAAGATGCTGACCTGACTCCAGCTGGAAATGCTCCTTTCACCTGTTCCTCCCAATTCAGATGCTAATGACAGTGAGTCTATTAAGGAACAGGGAAACCAGGTGCCTAATGAAACAAACAATGAGCTGAAGTAGCCCGGGCTGCTCCCAGGATTGTTGCCATTGGTAACATACATCTCTGAGCCTTCTGTCTGCCCTTCTACAGTAGTTCTCATCTTTACAAGCAGCACAATTACCTGGAAGTCTCATTAAGCAGAGTCCTGGGCCCCAGACTCTGAAGTTATTAATTTAGTACATCTTGGAAGGGATCCAGTTATTTACATTTCAAACAAGCAATGATGATGCTGAGGAACCTTGCTCCAGACCTTAAGACTTCCAAAGCAAAGACAGGACCCAAGGAATGTGGAAAGTCTGTATTCTTTGTCTTTACCTTGGCAGGTGCGTCTAATGGGATGACAATATGCACAAAGCAGGAATGTACATAGAGACAGCCTTGTGTTCTGGAGATTTCACTGCAATGTATCCTGCAATGTATCTAATGTATCCTCATTATTGGCTTATTTTTTCTTTTATTTATTTTTGTGTGTACATGAGTGTGTATGATAGTTAATCCTGAGTGTCCACTTTACACACCTGGCATTAACTAAGATCAGCTGAGACTACCCTGAGAGATCATCTGGATAACACAAAGATCAGCCCTAGATCCCATTGGAACCTCCATAGATCCCATTGGAGCCTCCCAGTAGTGAAACAGATAAAAGGAGCCACCAAAGAGAGAGACACTCCAGGAATACTCCAGTCACATGGATGTCTGCTGTGACTTAGCCTGCCTACAGCTTCAGCCACCAGCCATGTCGCCACTGTCGTAAAAGTCTGCTCTCCCCTCTGGAGCCTTAAGTTGAATAAATCTCCCTTTCTCCCTTAAATTATTTGACTTTGGGTGTTCTCTCACAGCAATAGTTAAGAGTAACCGTGTGTGTGTGTGTGTGTGTGTGTGTATGTGTGTGTGTGTGTGTGTGTGTCAGAGGGCACTGTGTGACCCTGTGGAGGACCAAGGGTGATTTTGGGAATTATCCTGGATTGCTTCTACCTCCTTCTTGCTTTGCTCTGGGATTTTCCAGGGGCTGCCCACTAAGGCTGGAAGTGCAGGCTACTGCTGTTTGTGCCTGGCATTTTTATGTAGGTTCTAGGATCTGAACTCAGGACCTTTTGTTTGCAAGACAGAGTCTTAATCCCTGAGCCATCTCTCCAGCCCTATTAGCTTGTTTTTTAGCTTCATATGAGCTATGTTCATTTTTTCTGAGTCTCCAGATTCTCAAGCAAAAAGAAAAAAAATCCATGTGTTGGATGTCTGATTGAATGAATTGGCTTTTAGGACTCTGTTAATCTTGAGCTCAGAGAAGCTGACAGAAGAATGTGGTCTTGAGGGTCTAATGAGTGAAAGAAGTAGAAAAATATGGCTCAAACTTTCATTCATACAGGCAACTACAGATAGTAATATTAATATTGTTTGAACTGAATAAGAAAGCCATTTTTAAATATCTTTACCACCAAAGCACCTTAACACAACATGAATGTGATGAATTTGTTAATTTGGTTGTGATAACTCTTACATAAAGTGTTTCCATATCAAATCATTTTGGATATATTTAATTGATTCATTAAATATCTTAAGAAAAGAAAGAATGATAGAGTTCATGACACTGATCTTATTGGGAATCAAATGAGGAACAAGAAGTAAAATCAGAAGATAAGAAGAGGAGAAGATTTGAGATTAAGACTCTGTGCCCTGGCTTCTAGTTCTGACTTGGAACAGCCACTTCAGTGCTCTGCAATTCTTCTTGTTCTACATATTACAGTGGAGCTCATATATGTACACTTTAATGCTGTGATGGGAGTTAAAGGCAAATTTATATAAATACATGTATCTGTAGTTGGGGTCTGAGCACAGTAGACATAGAGCAAATAAAAACATTTCTTCTTTGAAATAATTTCAGGAAATTACTGAAAACTTTGAAAGATAATGGTAGTTTTCTTGTATACCTATACTTCTTGGTTTTCTCTTTCATTAACAATGTATCTGTAGGAAATTCATGAAAGGGTGTCACAAGAAAATGTGTGATTGTCAGGTGGTTGCAGAACAGGGCTATGCTGGGAAGGTCTTTGAAGGTCATCCCCCTGTTTGCTGGGATTATCCTGAAGGAATAACCTTTATTAATCTGGAAGAACTGGTTTTAATATGAAAGGATATGGAGATGAGCTCTCCATTGCAGATAAGTTTCAATTCCTCAAAAGAAACAGCTGGACCATGGTCTACCACAAAGTTGACTGGGCTGGGTCCTAGTGAGATGTAGAAGACCAAAAGCTCCAATGCAGAAACTGGAACTAACTGGAGGAAAAGCTACTTTTCTCTGCCTTGCCTAAGACAATAGGCAGCCATCTTTGGCTCCTTCGCCTGTCATGGATTCCATGCCTGGAGTCTGTGAGTTCTTGGCAGCTCTGTTGCCCTTTTCAGATTCATGTCTGTGAGTTCTGTACTTCTCCTCTAATGAACTCTGCCTTAATCTTCTATGTGTGTTCTGATTTCAATCTGCCACTCAAACACTAGAACCTGGAGACACATGAAAGACCCCAGAGAGAACCCCCCATTTTATCAGCTAAGCATAAGACTCTGGATTTCACCAGTCTTTAGGTTAATGCCATTTATTTGCTATGGAGCTTCACCCAGCATGCCCTGTTGTATTGGGTCATCACACTTCCCTGATCTCCTCCAATCTGAGACAGTCAGTGGTCTTTCCCTGACCTCTGTGACCTTGACATTTTAGAGAGTAGTTTTCAGGTATCTTGAGAACATCAACAATTTGAATTTGTCTGGGGCTTATCATTATAATGGAGTATTAGTTGATTTGTTTGTTTTGAAGAACCATCCATGAAGTGATCACATATGACATGTACATGTTAGTTTGCCTACATGACTCCTAAGGACCAGTGCAAAATAAAACTGTAAAATTCTCTGTTCAAACAATAGGGGGAAAAGTAAAGTTTCTCAAATAAAAACATTTTCTTTCTGTCAACAATTTCTCTCTCAACTTGTCATGGTGTTTTTTATTTGTTATTCAATGTCATTCTAAATAGAGCAAAAACATTTTAAGTGGTTACCATGAATTTTATCATTTATTATTGTATTGAACACTGACAGATTTGAATATAAATACAGGAACATTTAACTCATATTCTGAATCATTTAACTCATATTCTAAAGCACAGAAACTTATGCAATTTGCATTTCGAAGTTTGCACTTACATACGCTTTGCTCTTAAACCAGAAAATATGCCACACCAAGCTAAGGCACCTCTTTTATTTCCCATTTTGAAACACTCCCATTCTACCAACACTCTTCCTTTGGCATGCATATTGAAGAAAGTGCTAAACACTAAAGTAGTATTGGCGGCTCTCTGATGGGTCCACTTTTCTTCAGTTATTTTCAGCATAAGCAGAGAGTTGAAATGGGAATAACATGGTTTAGAAATGATAGGATAGGATTTTACAGTGATTTATGATTAACAGCATACCAGGACATTGTTTTGTTGCTCTTTATGTCAAGCTCAGAAAGAATGGGGTTGGGGAGATAGCTAAGTAGTTAAAATGCTTACTGTGTAATGAAAACAATTGGAGTTCAGGTTCCAGGTCAAATACAGGATAGGTGTGGCAGCCAGCTTCTAATTGTAGCCTCTGAAGGTGGAGACTAAGAATACCTAGAGCAGGCTCGTGAGTTGGACTAGACTAACTAGGTATTTCTGAGTTGGATTAGAGACACTGTCTCAAAAGAATAAGATAAACAATGGGCCATGATTAATTCTTGATATCAATTTTGGACTTCTACATGCACCCTAGCATGAGTAACAAGAAATATATTCTCCTTGGACAAGTGTGTAACATCAAAACACTGTTAGTCAACACAGTTCTAATCTTCAATGGTTCATTCTCCCTACATCATCTGGCCACAACTCCAGAGCATGCATGACTTAATCATGTACCTCCTATTACCAAACAACATAATACTCTTAAGTGAATCAATAGCCTCTAAATTCATACACACACACACACACGCACACACACACACGCACACACACACGCACACACGCACACACATACATATGTGAATATACACATTTACATATGTGTATGTGAAAATGGAAAATGAAAATCAATTTTAAAAAGAAGAATGGTTTTTAAGGCCAGTAAGCATCCTTCTTACTCGGGTAACACATTTACCTTATACTTGATTTGAGGCTCATTGAACATCTATGCAACATAAGACCTGTGGAATCCAGTGCTCATATGATAGCCTAAATGGAACATATAAATCAGATGATAAGGAATGTGTACATGTTGCATGCATCTCTTCTGTTTAAATGCACAGTCCAGCTTCTCATTGTACTGTGAAAATGAATCACAGAGTTGAAATAAAATTGGGAAGAATTTAAAGAAAGCAAACATTGTACAATAGAAAAAGCTTAGGACTCTTTTGAGCATGGAACCAACAGGTTGCAACCCAAGAAGTCAAACCTGGGTGCCTCACTGCCATTGGTGTTTACTCCAATGATTGATTAAGGTGAGGCCCGTCATAGTTCTTCATTGCAACATTGTTTTATTACTCACCACATAGTACACTCTCATTGTCAGAAGGAGTCAGTAAGTCTTGCTTACACTCTAGAAGAGGAAAGTGAAGTTCCATTTGTTGGAGGGAAAGGTCTCAACATTAACAGCCAGACAACCAACCAAACAAACAAACAAAAAACACTTGTGCATATTTGTCAAAACCACCACTGTAGTTAATATGCATCTCAGAGAGGCTAATATATTGGGGATGTCATAAAGCAAGAGCCCAGTTTCAGAATCTCATGAGCCACTTCTTACTGGTAGTTCTGTGATGCCACATCTGGAAAAAAAAAAAAAACACTGCATGTACTAAGAAACTAACATGAATATATAACAACAGCAGAGAACAAGATTAAACCTCTCTGTGCAGTGAGAGTCTTTTTTTCTTTGGGCTGATCTGGATGCAAGTAGAAATATTCCTTCATTTAAGTTCTAAGCTGACCTGAATTCATTGGAAAAGAATCCATCTCTTCATTGGTGATGGGCAGCATGTGGAAAGGTACAGTTCTTTTCTTAACATTCTCTCCAATTGGATGGCTGGGAGGAGCCATTAATCTGCCATAGAGCAGGAGCCCCAAGGCGCCTCATGGCCATGGTGCGCACAACATCTCTGCCTGCCCACAGATCTCCCCTCCTTTGGCAGATGCTCTGAGCAGAAGACGCTGAGCGCAGGCGAATTATTTCCACTACTTCCTGCTAATTTCAGTTCTGCATTCATCCAGGGCTCTCAAAACTCTTCATCAACAGGAATATGCTAACCTGAGACTGGGTCACAGAGGGACAGCCTGGGGACCGGTGGAGAGATTGGTGACAGCTGCTGGCCTCTCTCTGGAGAGGATGAGTGTAACTATCATCATGCCTGGCGACAGGAGGAGGGATGAGCCGGTCTTTTAAGGTCTCCTCCAATCTGGGAAGTCTATGAATATCGCTACCAGCTGAGAGTGATTCTCCGTGCTTTATTCGTCATGAAAATGACGCAAATCTAGGGAAGCAGCTTTCTCAAAGGTAGGTGGCCACTAAACCAGGCATGCAGACACTTAGCACTTTGAAAACACTTGCTGAGGAAAGTCCTTGAATTTTAAAAAAGAACATTTCAGGTAAAGATAGAAGCAGTAGAGTGCATTTAGTACTGCATGGAAATAGGACTGAACTGTTTTTAAGTTTAATAGCAGTTAGCTTAGGTTCCCTGGAAAAGCAATTGTAATTTCGTGTAGTATTTATAGAAATAAATGTCTTAGATGAACTATAAGATAATTCCCCTAGACTTTGTGATATCTAACCTTCACTGGGTCATGCTGATACAGTCTTGGACACATGGAGGATAAGGAAAATTGGAAGAGACAGGTAACCAGGACAGTGAAGGATCTCAGAATCCTGCAAATGGAAAAAAAGAAAAAAAAATCAGCTAAAATGCACTCAACATGTAAAGCCTGAAAAACTGGGGAGTCGTGGGGGGGACTTGTTTATATAGGGTAAAAGCAAATTCAAAAGAAATCTGAAGAAGCTAAGAGTGAGTTCTAATGAACTAGAGACAGGGATTTTGTCTCAGCAATATGTATACAAGATCTTGGAAGCATTCAGATCTATGTAAGGTGGATGCCCTGAATCTTGGCACATACTAGTTAGAGGGACCTGAGATTCCATACTCCAAGATACTCCTTGTATTAGCTCTCTAGAGTCACAGAATCAATAGAATGAATATATAAAAAGGGAATTTATTGAGTTGGCTTATGAGATATGGCCGAGGTAGTCCAACAATGGCTGCCAGTAGCTGCTCGTCCAGTAGTCCAGTGGGTGATGGCTGAAGGCTGAAGGATTCCTAGAGAGTCTCTAGTTGTGTGTTTTTTTTAAATTTCTTTCACTTATACAAAGTTGATAAGTACCCCATTCCCCTCCCTCTCTCCACCCCTCCCTGGATCCCCTTACTCTCTCCCCCCTTTTCCCTTTCCTTTCCCCCCTCCTTCCCTTTCTCCCAGTGGGGGGGGGGCATTCCTGGGGCATCCTTTAGTGTGCATGTCAAACTTCCCTCTGGGTCCTCCTCTCTGATGAGGTGTAAGGACTCAGTAGCATTGCCTAGAGCTCTTTTTTTGTGTCTGTTTCCCTTTAGTACAGGAACACTATTGTGGCTGTTAATCCGTTGACTCTAAGAATCCTAGTGCCTGTGATCCATGCTAGACTTTGGGGGTTCAATGATATGTTGGTCATTGTGCAGGTCATGCAAAGTCCTATTATGATTACTTCGACCTTAACTTGTGTGGAGTATCTTACATATCGTTGCTCCTCCCCATTTTTAGGCTCTTACAATCTTACCGCAGCCTCTTCTGCAAATTTCCCTGAGCTTTAGGATGGGGAGAGATTAGGGTGGCCTGGTTCCAGGTGGTTGATATAGAGAGTCCCTAGTTGTGTTGAAGACTTAGAAGATTGGAGAATTGGAGGTTTAAAGAAACTGGGTGACAGGAGGGAAGAGCAGAGCTTAGAGAGTCTTTCCTCTTCTCAGTTTTCTGTTTTATGGTTTCTTTTATCTGGTCCATTACTGGGAGGTTCCAATGGGATCTATGGAGGTTCTGATGAGATCTAGGACTGATCTTTGTATTATCCAGATAATCTCTTCAGGTGGTCTCAGCTGATCTTACCAGGTGTGGTCTCAGCTGATCTTAATTAATGCCAGGTGTGTCAAGTTGACACTCAGGATTTACTACCACAACTCCAAAGCATTGAACATCAAGAGGTCTATGTTAACTAGAAAAGCACCTGTTGTATTCATCACAACTTTCTCCCCTGTATCTCTAAGTTTCTAATAATTACAACTAAAGTCACTAGAGTAAATGCATATATGCTCTCTGCAAAGATGATAATATTGACAACTTTTATACCAATAAATTTATTAAAATAATGTTCACATTCCACACCACTTATTTATTGTTCTTTGACAATTTCATACATGTTTGTGATGAATCTATTTTCACTATTACTATTTCATCTCCTCTTCTCCTCTTCCTATAAACTTCCTCTCAGACAAGACTCTTTCCCATTTTTATTTTTTTATTTATTTTTAATTAATTAATTAATTAATTTTTTCCACTCATACAAACTTGATAGGTACCCCATTCCCCTCCCTTCTTCCACCCTTCCCTGGATCCCCTTGCTCCCTCTCCACTTTTCCCCTTCCTTTCCTCCCTCCCTCCCTTCTCCCATTGTCCCACCCTCCATCCCTGGAGCATCCTTTAGAGGGCATGTCAAACTTCCCTTTGGGTCCTACTCTCTGATGAGGTATAAGGACTTAGTAGCATTACCTAGAGCTCCTTTTTGTGTTCCCCTTTAGTACAGGAACACTATTGTGGCTGTTAATCCCTTGACTCTAAGGATCCTAGTGCCTGTTATCCATGCTAGACTTTAGGGTTCAATGATATGTTGGTCATTGCGCAGGTCATGCAAAGTCCTATTATGATTACTTCGGCCTTAACTTGTGTGGAGTATCTTGCATATCGTTGCTCCTCCCCATTTTTAGGCTCTTACAATCTTACCGCAGCCTCTTCTGCAAATTTCCCTGAGCTTTAGGATGGGGAGAGATTAGGGTGGCCTGGTTCCAGGTGGTTGATGTAGAGTCTCTGATATTCTGAATTATGGTTTGTTGATTTTTTTTTCAGTTTTGCTGCTAAGACTCTTTCCCATTTTAATGTCTCGTTTTTGTGTTTGTGGCCTACTGCGTGACCACCTGTAGGAGGTTTTTTTTTTATCATAGCCTGGGCAACTTAGCAGTGGCTACACTCATGAAGAAAGTATTGCTGCTTACCCTGGCCATTAACTATCAATAGTCCCTCAAGGAGAAGTAGACAATTCCATTTAAAGTATACACTTGAGTGAGTTTTAGTGCATTCACAAAGCTCTGAAGTTATAGCAATTTATCTATACTATTGTACATATTGCCACTAGGAAACTATATCCATTTTCAGAGAGTCTGGTAGGGGCACATGAGTGAGTCTCACTCCCTTGCCACCCCCAGTATTCTTACCAGGCACATTTTTTTAGCCTCTGGGTTGCTTTTACCCAGGCATAGCTATGAATATGGCTTGGCAAATTTGTAGATCACAATATCATATCATAGTATCAAAAGATTAGACATTCACACTCTAGACCTATGAAACTAGAAATGTACTTTTTTCTCATTCCTAAATGAGATCACCTATCATGTAACCTTTCAGCACTAGATTCTTTCCTCTTTTAATTCTTTGACACATACATACATGAATGCAATGAATTTATGTGTCTTTACATCTTACTGTTCAATCTCATCCCTCTTCCTTCTGTCCCACTTTATACTATTTCCCTTCTAATCAGTTTCCTTTGTTTTCACATCTTACTTTTTGTGTGTGGCCCACTGAGCTTCATTTGGGATGTCTATAGTAGAAAGTGCCTGAGTACTTGCTTGGATAAGGATAAGTTGTCAGTAGGTAAAACCTTGAGTAAAGAAGTTCCCCCTTTTCTCTTCTCCTGTATGATAATAGCCTTAAATAGGATATGTAATGTTTCTTGAGATATTCCTGCATCTGTGGTAAAATTCTGATAGCCAACTATGCAGGTCTTGTGGAAGTGGATATCACTGCAGTGAGTTCTCAGGAAAGCAGCTCTATCATGACCAGAGTATACCGTTTGACAGTACCAGTCTCTATCCCCAGTTTCTTAAATTTACTATCCCTTCTTTCTGCATAGTTCCTTCAGTCTTGGGTTTAGAGGAGGTAATAGTGTTTTTCTTTTTCATAGCATATGTCTTAAAGATTCATCTATGTTGCAGTATACATCCGAATGTCATTTTTTATATCTGAATAGTATATTATTTTGGGCATACAAAATATATTTATCATTTAGCAAGTGCAAGTTGTTTCCATTTTTGGCTGTTATACATAATGCTGTCATGAACATATTTTATAACCATTGTTTCACTTAACATTAGGCATATACACAAGAGTGGAATTTCTGATCACATAATCATGCTTTGGGTTCTTTAATTTTTGCATTTTTTGCATCACTAGCGATCATGGCCAGGAACTCATGAATGCTATGCAAATACTGTATTACTGAGTTCGATCCCAGCAACTATCCTAAATCTTTTGAGCAACTGCCAGGCTATTTCTGAAGTGCTATTGACATTTAACTAGACTTAGTTTACACCATGTTTACCCATCCACCCCAAACACCTTTATTAGCATGTATTAGTACTGTAGCTCAAATAAAACTGAAAGAATTTTCAGTCTCAACATTTTAGCATTTGTTTCTTTAATAAGATTCATTATTCATTTGCATCTTTACTTGTGCTATAAAATTTTCATAAACTGCAATATGAACACTATGAGGAATATGCTGAGGACTGACACAAACCTTTACCTATTAAACCAATAGGGACATTGCTATGACCCCAGCAGATTTCCTCCTACCCATTTCCACTCAGTCACTGGGCTCAGTCACTTCCCAAATGCATCCAACTTCTCTCATGTTTTTATACTAAATCTATCCCATTCCATAACATCATATAATATGACTAATAGACTCAACCAGCAAAAGTATAGCTTTTTTAAACTAAGCCCAGAGTAATGAGTTATCCTTGATTATTCCTTTTAAACGCTATATTATTCTGGTACATAGATGTAACATTTTGTCTAGCCGTCATCCACATAATAGGCATTGAGTTCAACTCCTGGTGACTGTTATTAATAATAAGATCTTAAGAATATTCATGTGTCCACTCAGAGAATGTGTACTCTAATTTGTCTCAGGAATAAATATGTTAAATCACAGGTCAGACATGCACATGTTGCTACCACAATTTCTAAACTTTTCCTCATATGAGTTGCTGTTTTATGCCTCTCCCCTAAACATAAGATGCTGGTTCTCCATCTTCTCTTAGACTAAAACTTACCTATTCACTTTTTCTTTTATTCAATTGAGTGTATGTGTGCGTGTGTATGTGTGTGTGTGCATGTGCGTGTGTATGTATGTGTGTGTGTGTGTGTATGTGTGTGTGTAGAACCAGAGGCGAATTCGGGAACCACCATGGATGCCTCCACCTGCTCGTTTACTCTGCCCTGGGATTCACAGGCTCTGCCCTACCAGGACCAGAAACGCAGGCCATCTCTGCTTCCGCCCAGCGTCTATACATGGGGTCTAGGATCCGAACTCAGGACCTTCCACTTTCAAGGCAGAGGCTTAACCCCTGAGCCACCTCTCCAGCCCCGCTATTCACTTTCTTTATGCTGTCTTGGGATGAAAATTTTTATTTTGAGGAGGACTTATGATTGTGTATTTCTTTTATGGTTACACTTTGATGGCTGTTCAAGAAATCTGTATTTATGTTCAATCATGAAGATAATCCTTTGTATTAATTTCTAAGAAGTTTTATGGCTTTCATTTGTCTGTTAAGGTCTGTGACCCATCTCTAAAGAAGTTGGTTAAAATATTGTATTGCTCTGATGTTTTCGTGAACATTTAAGAAAGTGACCCTATACTTATGGTTCTATTTCTAGAATCTCTATTGTATTAATCTATTTGTCAATTCCATTGCTAATATAATAAAGTCTTGATAATTTAAGACTTCTGTTTTGTTGTCAACAATATTTTGTAGTTTTCAGGCTAGAGGTCCTACAATTATATATGTTGGTAAATTTTAAATGCGGATGCAATTATAAGACAAATTTCTTTGGATTTATTTATTTATTGCATAGATGTATACATAATACATCTTTTTAATGAAATTGTTTTATTTTTATATCTCTGAAGCTGAGGTAAATATCTGATCCAAATTACTCAGGGGACTAGGGAATTCAGACAAGTCCCAATTCCAGGTTGCAGTTTATTAATGGCACAACAGAGTGGTAATGGAGGGAACGAGCTCACATCACATGTAATGTCAAGATTAGAGGGGGAAAGTCAATGCATGCCAGCCATCTTTATATAAATCATATGTTTATGCATGCTACTTGCCTGGGAAATGATGCTGTTCTCAATGAGTAGATCTCACTTCTGTTTTAGAGTAGTCTTAGGTACACATCAAAACTGAGAAGAGAAGTGATATTTCTGACACCTGTGGTCCTCACACATACACAGCTTTATGCCTGTTATGCTTAACTATGGCTAGATTGGAAAGTACTTGTGACATTTTGCTGATATCACATTGAGATATCATTATACCGATATCCACAGCCTGAAGTTTGTATTACAGATCATTTTTTGTTATTTTATATTCTATAAATTTGGGCAAATGCATGAGAACATGTGTTCTCCATTGCAATACCATACAGAATTTTGATTTCTCTGAGATTCCTTTTGCTTTGCCTATTTACCCATCCCATTCCCAACCTTGGAAATCACTGATGTTTCCAGAGTCCTGACTTTCCCCAAATATCTGTTGGAATAAAATAATATGTAACCTTGTCAGATTGCCTTCTCTATTTTCTCATAGTAATATGTATTTAAGTCTTTTTCATGTGTTATCATGGCTTAGTAGTTCATGTCAGTCTAGTACCACACAACATTCCATTGTGCGTGTGGAGCACATTTTACATGAGAACATTCTTTTTGCTTCTGTTTTGAAAATTATGACCCATACTGCTGTGAGCGCCTGTTAAGGTTTTAAAGTGGACAAAAGTTTTCAACTCCTTTAGGTAAATAGCAAGAATGGGATTGCTTTACTGGATGGTAAATTTTGTAAAAAATTATCAAACTGTCTTTTAACATTCCTGCCATCAGTGAATAAAACAATGGTCTTTTCTTCACCCTTACCACTCTTTGATATTGTTAGTGATCTTGGTTTCATGTATTCTGATAGGCTAATGTACTGGTTACAACTGTTACATTATTAAAGCAAAATAATATATTTGGCAATATTGCCAAATTTATGTTCCATCCTTTAGTAGCTTTTCAGAATCTTTATAATTTTCTTTGTAGAGAAAATGTCATCTTCATGCAAACAATTTTACTTTCCTTTTTCCTTTTCCTTTTTTTAACCATTTATATGTTTTTGTTATTATTGCAAACAGTTAAATTTTCCAGGCCAATGTTAGATAGAAATTGTGAGAATAGAAATCCTTGGCATGTTCTTGACACCAGGGCAAACATATTACACAACGACACCATGAAGAATGATGCTCCCTGTAAGTTTCATAGCTGCCCTTTGTTAGTCGAAGTTTCTTTGTAGTCTTTGTTACTGGGAAGTTTTATCTTCATATGATGCTAGGGTCTGTGTAAATACTTTTCCTTAAATGAGAAATGGAGTTTTTATATATTTTCTGTTAATATTATAAATTACAATCCATATTTTCTTATTTTAGAATTTTTATAGCTTCAAGCAAAATATTTTTCAAGTATACAATTCATAGAATATGAAAGAATTGTGCTTTTCTGGGATGATCTTTTATGTTAATGATAAGTTATCCTTTTAAGTACTGGTTTGATTTACTAATCCTTTCTTAAATATTTCCAAGTCTATATTCATGCAGAAAATGGATCAATAACTTTTTAAAATATTTCTGGGAGTTTTGTACAAGCACCAAGATCATGCTTTTCATAAATTGAAACCAATTATTTCCTCAAATATTTTTTCTGTCTCATTCTATTTTTTCGATTATACAATGATAATTATATTTTAGCTAGTTATTGGCATAGTTCCACAGGTCTCTGAAAGTTTTTTTTTCTTGTTTTCTTTTTAAGATATTCTGTTCTTCAAGTTGATCATCTGTTTTGCTGTAGCTCTAACTCATTAGCCATTCTCCTCATTTTAAGCCCAGTGATTTGTCCTTTTTTCTAATATTGTAATTTCTAGCTTTAGAATGCTTATTTATTTTTCTACAGAGATTTCTATTCTCATGAGAACTCACAGATGGCCTTGGATGGAAAGCATATTAAAGTTTTCTCTTTTATGTGTGGTAACAATTGCTTTGAAATAAGTTATATTGTAAATCTACCATGGGATCATTTCAGAGTTCCATATTGTTGTCTTTTTTATGAGAATAGGAAACATTCTCTGAGTTCTTTGAATGAAAAATGATTATTTCTGTCTTTTGTTCAGTGGAGATATTATTGTTGGAATTTTGGATTTTGTTATATTCCTCTGTAGAATATTGGTATGTTTAAGCAAGACATTAAGGTGCTGTTTGTCAAATGACAAACTCTCCTAGCCAGTAGCTCAGCTCAGTTCAGTTTCCCTCTCTTTACCTGGCTGCTTGCTATGCTATATATGTGTGGGTCAGGGATCAGAAATTCTTGATTATTGTCCCAGTATAAAATTTGGGATTCTTTTCTAGATTTATGCTTTACCATGTTGTGCCTACAGTTGAGAACCCCATCAAACTGTCTTTTAGGCAAGAGACTCTGGGATTTCCCAACATTGTACCTGTCCTGTGTACAACCACAACTGACATTTGCCTGCTAGATAATAATTTAAAAAAAAAAGAAAAAATTACCCGTGCTTATGTCCTTTCTTAATTCTTTCTTCTCCAAAGTCATCCTATTTAGGCAGGTGTAGAGTCTAGAGCAGCCATGCTTGGATAGTCTCTGAAGGTTTTTGACAATCCTGAAAGTTATCTCCCAGTGTTGAGATTACACTGGAAGAACCACCCTCTGTTGCTAGGGAGGAACTGACTCCAATCCTCCACAGAGATAAGGTGGTCAGCTTCCCTCAAACCTTTGCTTATGAAAGGATATGGTAGTTCTCCTTTCCAGAGAAACCCTGCAAGAGTTCTTTTCCAGCTCTGTGTCCCTCATGGATTCCATGCCTGGGTACATACAGACTCCTAGAGAATCAACTCTGAAACATTTGGCAACTACAACCAGGAGAGTGACCCAGCAATACTTTCTCTTTCACTTTACAGGACTTGGATCTCTTCTTGAATAGTGAAGTAAGGCAACTTAAGTCTAAGGCTTCAGTGGAGATAATGAAAAAAGTATGAGTGTCATAGGATAATTTAAAGAAGAAGAAAAATGGGGGCAGATTTGCCCTGTAGTTTTCAAGACATAAGTCCATGCTAAATAAAACTGTAGTATTTATTCAGTGGAATAATAGATGAGGATAATATCAAAAGAGTGCTGCAATCATATTGAAAATTCAAACCTGCACAGAAGTGGCGTTTTAGTCAATGTGGAAATGATGAATTATTCAATAAATAGTATTTACAAAAGTTTGTCATGTTTGAAAAGAGTTAGAATCCTATTTTGATTATGTTCAAAATTAAGTTTTGCATCTATAAGGTACAAAATATAGACACAAACTAAATAATGATATGAAAAAGTAGAAGACAATACACAAGAATAAATCTAGTTTGAAAAGGTGCTTTTACAGAAATCATGAAACCCAGTAGAACAAGAAAAAAATGCAGACTAATTTTTATACGAGTGCATATATGCAAAATAAACACACAAGGGTTATAAAAATATATTTGCATATATATGTATTCATTCAATTATATATATATAAAATAACAATAACAACTAAAAAACTGAGAAACATATGATAGAGAAAATATTTATGTAAACTATATAGTATTTGCAAGTTATTGCATAGTAAACACTCATTTACTTAATGAGACAATTTAAAGACACTAATTAATATATAAAATTATTCTCACTCTTTCATAATTAAATTCTGAAGATTGAAACATAATGAAAAGATTATTTTTCATTAAGTCAAATAGGCCTTAATGTTGCATCTCTACCTGGTAGGCAGATGCTACCTATTTAAAATGTATAATTTGACCTTCAGTTAACACTTATAGCAAATATTCATGTGGCTTTAGAGATTGGTCAGATCCCTCTACTCCTGAATTCACCTGCAGGGCAGAGTAGGCCTTATCTTAGTAAGAAGAAGCAAAGAAGTGATAGGTGGTAAATACTGGCTTGCATTCCACACACAATGAGGGTAGTTGTGTTTGTTTTCTTTTCCTAGGTAACTAATGATTCCAAACTTAGTGATGGAGACAACACAAATGTAGCATGGTGCAGTTCTGTACTTAAAATTCTACATGTAGAAGTTGACGGAGCTACATCCTGTTCTGGAGGTTACAGAACGTGTCCCTTTTCTATCCTTGGCTCAAGATGTGCTTCCCTATTTCCAAAGCCAATAATGTGACTCTTTACCTTCCTGACCATTCTTCTCTCTCTTTCTCTCTCTCTCTCTCTCTCTCTCTCTCTCTCTCTCTCTCTCTCTCTCTCTCATCACAGTGTACAGAGGTTTTCTACTGTTAAGAATTTATGCTGTTACAATTGATCTTACAGCAACCTCCCCATAGGGTTTATCTGTAATGGAGAAATAATCTCCATATCCCTTCATAAACTGGAGGGGTGGGGGAAGTTAGTGACCTCATCTCTGTGGAGGATTAAAGTATGTTAAGTTCCTTCAGGGTAACCTCAACCCTGGTGATGATCTTCAGGACCTTCAAAGACCTCCCACCATGGCTGCTCTAAAACTGCCTAACTTGGTTAGTCATGCTAGTTTGGCAAATAAGAATTGTCCCTCTCTCAGTATGGAAATATATGGATATATATGGAATATATATGGATATGGATATATGGAAATGGCGTGTTCAGTGGTGTTGGCATGAACTGTCCTGCCAAGCTGGATAAAGAACCATAAACAAGAATTGTAAACCAAAATAAAACTCCTTATTCCCTTAAAAAAATTATGTGGTTAAGTTGGGTTCACCTGAACAATTCAGGATAATCTGTCAGGATTACAAACTATCATCACTTCTTCATTTTCATTCTTGTCATGTGAGGTAAATATATTAATATTTTGGGATATAAGTAAGGCTATATCATTCCACCTACCACAATCTTGTGTCCTTCAGGCTTGGTAGGTTGTCTTCCATGGATGAGATCATCTGAAGAAAAAAATGGTCCCTGGTTCAGACTTTAAGGACAACAAAACATGACCCTTCAATAGAGAGAACACTATAAGTCTTCATTAAATGTAGCAATTAAGTTTCGTGTTCTTCATTAATGGTAAAAGCGCCTTTTACCTGTGTCTATTGACCTCTATTCATCATAACAGCCTTTGCAACAACAGCCACCCAATCCATAATTTTAGAGAACAGGAAAATTTTAAAAGTGATGACACATATGCAAATAAAAATTTGGAGAGGCTATATCTACATAGTGTCAGTGAGTTTGTAAATTGGGTTGGATTTTCTTAGAAAGGCAATATGGAAGTTGCATTTTTATATTTAATAAAATGTGAACATTTTCAAACTAGCAATCTCTTCGGTGTCTCTACTACAGGAAATGTTCTCTTCCTACAAAGGGAACACAAAGGTGGTCTATTCAACACTGGGTTTGTTAAAACAGACATGGAAAGACCAGAGTGATCTTTTAAAGAACAAATGTTAAGTATATTCTGGGAGATTCACATTTGGTAATTGTTATAGTTTCAATGTGAGTTGCCCATTCCCAAAGGTTCATGTCTCTGTATCTTTAGCTTGTGTATAGGAAGGTTGCAATATCTTTCAGAGTTAGAGACTTGGTAGAGGAAGGCAGATCACACGAGAGAGTCCTTCAGGTTTGGTAACCTGGCCTTGTTTGCTATTTCTTACTCTTGCTCTCTCTGTTTCACGTTAGCTGTAGCAACCAAACCATCCTTCTGCTTCTGCCATGTCTTCCAATACACTGTTTCTGCCATCATGGCTTATATCCCCTCTGTAATTGCAAGCTAAATAAATAACCTTTCTCCCTTTCTGCCTGGATCTGAATATTGTTCTCACATCAAAAGAATAGTGACCGTAATGGAAAAATGGATAAAACAGATTTATATAGACCAAAATGAAATGATGACTGAGATGTTGAGGAAACAAAAAGAGCAAATTGCAATCTGAAAGAATACAGACATTTATCTATGTAGAATATATGCGGATATGTCACATATATTATGTATCATGAAATGATCTGAAGAGAAAAACAAAATTGCAGCAATGATTCCATTAAGATGCATGTAGTAGACTAAAATGGGCAGGAAACTTTTAAAAATTCATTTTTTCCTATAACTTTATATCTGTAATATAAAATGTGCTTTCAGTGAAATACTTAAAAATAACTGAACAAATGAGAAAATACCACTCCTTTATTTCCAAGACTTGAAGAATCCATCAGTCTATATTTCTCCCTAAGTAAAAGAGTAATTGAAAGATTGACGCAAATATGCATGCTCCAACGATAAGAATTTTTGCCCCTTATTTTCCAGATAAGCTGTTATGAATTTACTTTCTGATCCACCTAAAGCTATCTAGAAGTAAAATCTAAATTGGAAGATGCACCCATTAGTTCCTTCATAGCAACACCTTGTGTGGCATAGCCAGAATATAGCAAAGTATGTCACAAGCCACATACTTTCCTATGTGCATTTGTACAAAAGGCAAATATACATCTTGGCCTTTTGGTTTTGGTGTTGCTTTTCTGATTTGTTTTGTAAATGCAATGCAATCACATGTACCTAACTATGGAGATTGTCCCCTTGAACTTTTGTCATGATTTCGAGTAGCCCTTCCCCAAGTAACTACCATCCTTGGACTCCAGAATGAACCAAGTCAGAACAGAGTCACTCAGACACTGCATCAAGAAGAGTCCTTTGTCGGGCGGAAGCAGGGGCGGCCTGCGTTTCTGGTCCTGGTAGGGCGGACCTGTGAATCCCGGGGCGGAGTAAACAAGGAGGAGGTGGAGGCGTCCATGGTGGTTCCCGAATTCGCCCGTGGTTCTACACACACACACACACACACACACACACACACACACACACACACACACATACACATGCACAATTGAATAAATAATAAAAAATTAAATAAAAAGAGAAGAGTCCTTTGCATGCACAGTGAAGGATGCTCCAGAATGGGGGGGAGGGGGCATGGGAAAAAAGGGGGGGGAAGGAAGGGGAAAAGGAGGAAGGGAACAGAGGGTCCAAGGAAGGGCAGAGGGAGAGAGGGAGGGGAATGGGGTACTTATCAACTTTGTATGAGTGGAAAAAAGAAATCAAAAAAAAAAAAAAAAAAGAAGAGTCCTTTGGATGGACTTCAGATCTATGAGAAAAATAAATGATTATTCTTCCAGGATATTGAGTTTTTAATCTCTGCCTTTCTGGTCCTTCTTCCTTAGGCCTCTTTCTCAAAAAAGAAAAAAGCCATATGTCATTGTCCAATTGCTGGACATTCACATACATGTACATATACAAGTACATGCTCCTAGAGAGAGGAAGGGGAGAGAAAGAAGGAGGGAGGGATAGCTACTTATTATATTTGTATAAAAAAGCAACAAAAGGAAGAAAAAGCAGTATATATCCCTGCCACATACAAATCACTGTCATGCGTGTTTGACTTTTTGCATTTGAGAGAGATTGTTAAGCAGGTGTTGATACACCATCGTTCAACATGCCATAGTTCAAAGCTCAAAGCACTAAACTCAAAAAGAGAAGAGGGCTGAAAAGTGGGTACATTTTAAGACAGGCCCAGTACATAAATATAAGATGGACCTTTGGAAGAATGGACAAACATTCATATTAGTTTTATTGCAATTAGTCTCAATAATACAGGCAGCTTACAAAAGCCATAAGTATCTTGGTCACAGCAATAAATGCACACAGGGTTAGCAATGGTAAAAGTGCTGGGAAGACTTAAAGGAAACTTGAAGAGCTGCAAACCCACCAATGAGGAGAATCAGCAGATCAACGATCACATGTGTGAGCCATCAAGTGACAGCCTCCAGAGGTTCCCAAGAACTTACCTCATGGTAACATGAAGCTTGAACGTTGATTAAATCTGGAGGTATAGTTCAGCCTAGACAGATGGACCCATTATAAAGACGTATCATCTTATTGTCCATTTAGCAGGCAGAGATGTGAAAGAGTGTATGGACCCCATTCTCATATCTGATGACTAATGTAAATGGCATTTAAATGGAATCTTTGTCTTTTTGGCTCATATTGACCCATCATGTACTTTTTACCTGTGATCACTGTTCATGAACTTGGGAAGAGCAATCTTGGGTGAAAGCCAAGAAGGGCCACTGAAGGGCAATGGACATTTTTATAAAGGAAAATATGGGGAAGGGAAGGTTCAAGAGACTTGATTTCTAGGGACAGCTTAAGGTAGCAGGTCCTCGAGGAAGGAGACATGTATAAGAAGAATCATAGTTGGTGCTGTCTTGTGTTTCACCTTTGTAGGATTGCTCTGATGATTGACAAACTGAAGGTGAAATGAAGAAAGAGAGAGAGAAAGAGAGAGAGAGAAGAGAGAGAGAGAGAAAGAAAGAAAGAAAGAAAGAAAGAAAGAAAGAAAGAAAGAAAGAAAAAAGGGAAAGAAAGAAAGGAAGGAATGAAGAAAGGAAGAAAGGAAGAAAGGAAGAAATAAAGGAAGAAAGAATAAGAGAGAGAAAGAAAGACAGAAAAGAAAGAAAGAGAGAGAAAGAAAGAAAGAAGAAAAAGAGAGAAAGAAAGAAAGAAAGAAAGGAAGAAAGGAAGGAAGAAAAAGAGAGAGACAGAAAAGAAAGAGAGAGAAAAGGAAGCAAAGGAATGAAGACAGGAAGAGAAGAAAAAGATAGAGAAGAGAAAGAAAGTATGAAGGAAGGAAGAAAAAAGAGAAGAAAGAAGAAAGAAATAACAACGAAGGAGAAAAAAGAAAAAAGAAAGAAGGCAGGAGCGAAGGAAAAGAAGGACAGAAAGACAAGAAGAAAGGAGGACAAAGGAAAAGAAAAACGAAAATAAAGAAAGAACGAAAAAAGCAGAAAGAAAAAAAGACGAAAGAAGAAAGAAAGAAAGGACAGAATAAGAAGAAGAAGACAGAAAGAAAGACAAAAACGACGAAAGAAAAAAGAAGAAAGAAAGAAAGAAGAGAAAAGGGCAGAAGCAGAACCTGGAGACAGTCCTAGGAGAGGAACAAAAGGTTAAAACAAGAAGGGACCAAACAGGGCAAGGGATGAATATTGTGCAGCTGCCATTGGGCAATCTACCTTGAGTTTTTAAATTGTTTAGTGAAAATCTGTGAGCATGGTGGAAAGTCTGTGATGACTTTCTAAGAATGAGAGAGATGGACAGAGCAAAAGATGTAAATCACCTACCACAGGAATGAGGGTCTAACTTAGAAATCCACCCCTGGGTGGAGGAGGAAGATAAAAATGACTTGCCCGTGATGTGCTAGACATGAGGGAAACCCTGAAAGGTTCCAAGAGTGTGTGGGAATTCAGCTGTTCTAGCCACCAGTCAGCAATGTGTGATGATCTCTGTGACAAATAGTCATCAAACACATCTATGAATGAAAAATACACCTATGAATGAAAACTCAGAACTATGAGTGGATGAATGGTGATATAACTTTGATATTGTATATCAAAATATAATATAACATCAAAATATGATTTTGATATTAACCTGCTGAAGATATAAACTCCAGCTTTATCACTAAGCTGAGAATTCTTTACTATATTGGTAATAAGTCGTGAACTCAATCGCCTTATCAGTAATGCAAGAGAATAATGATATTATCTGACTTAGAGGTATATGTGAAAATACCCATGGTAGAAGAAGCATGAAGTTATCTGGTTCATAATAAATAAGGAAAAGAGAAATGTTATTTCTCTAGGACGGTGTTTAGAATTTGAAGTGAAGGACCTGCCTATAATCAAGGGACAGTCCAGAGGTGGACTGCCAAGCAAAGGTGTGATGGCATGTAAAGCTCTAGGGCAGCAGGTGACAGAAGAACTGACAGAGAGATGAGTTGCTCTTGAAGTTCCTCAGGGTTAATCATGGACTCATGTAAATTCCTCATCAATTAACCCCCAGAAAAAGATGATCCAGGCAAGTCCGAGCTGGTTATACACTGCAGAGCTGTCTGCCGCTGAGAACCAAGGCCCGAGGGAAGGCGGCTGCAGGCTGAGTACAAGAAGGTGCAGCGGGAGCTCCAGCAGAGATCATCTCAGGCTGCCAGGTAATTTACGGCCTCTAAGTGGCTCTTCCTTTCTGCAAAACTCTTAATTTAATAGACAAACATCTTGGGATAAGGACTCACCAGAGACAGAACTGATGGGATAAATGTTGGAAGATTAAAGACCCTGCAGAGGAGACTGAATACCTCTCTTATGAAAATCGGGGTGGGGGGGATTTCCAGGAGATAGCTTCCCCACTTTCATCACAAATGGAAAACTTGAAAAAAATCTACTAGTAAGGTGGGACATGAGGCATTGAATGATTGAGTGCTTAGGAACACAGGCTCAAAATCATCATGGTTTAACAAAAAGTTACATTACTCAGAAACTCTTCTGCCAGTTATGCAGTGAGATACTGAGTTTCATGGAAGTGAAGGGTCTCTTGAAGGTGGGTTGTTAGGCAAATTTCTGCTGAGATCTGGGATCTCGACTTCCACAATAATCCCTGCTTCAGAGTAGACAAGAGACTCTTGAATCTGTCTCGCACACTCAGTAACTAGCCATGTGTCAAACACATAGTAGTTCCTCTGCAAATACTTGATGAAATATCTAAAGGCTTCAGGAATATTGTTCTAGAAAACTGTCAGCTACTTTCTTCTGCAGAGTACTAGGATCAGCATCTAACATTATCTTTTTGTCACTTCCTCTCTTATGTGTTTGATTTCTAGGCTGAATATCCTCCAGCCCCTATCAGCTCCTTGCTTATTTCAGCAACCTTCTTCTAGCCCTAGTATCATTTCTATAAGTAAAACATCAGACCCTGGCCTGAGTATCCTGGGAGAAGAGCAAGGAAAAAGGTAGGCGGCTCAGGTAAGACAGTATGGTGGGATGTTACAAGCAAATCACTCGAGCTGACTAAAAATAGGCTGGATGTGTGTGTGTGTGTGTGTGTGTGTGTGTGTGTGTGTGTGTGTGTAGAAGACATTTCCTTTTACTCCTCAACACATGTTCAGAAAGCCATCAAGATTGCCAGTCCTCTGCAGCTGTCTTACGTGCCTCTTCTGCTGTAGAGTATTTGATCTCCTGAATACTGTCTGACCATCTGATCTTTCCCTTCCATTAGGAATGTAATTTTGCTCAGTCTCATCGAATGGACATTTCTCTTAATGTTAATGTATATTTCTTTTAAATTGATCAATCTTAATGAATGTATTCCTTGGTTTCATGCACATGAGAGGTATTTATTACACATTTTCATGTCCTTGATGCAGTAGGCCTTGTGTGTTTTATTATGCTTTTATCTTTGATTTTTTTGAAGACTAAATAAGAAGAAGAGCAAGGCTTAATTATTTGACATATAAATTTCATTTTAGCTGTAATTTGTGACATGTTATCTAACTAACAGTAGGAGTTTGTGGAAAATTTATTAATTAGAGTACACTGTGGCATAAGGTTCAGATGAACAACCAGTGCACTGAATGATAATCATGATTCAACTACTTCTTGGCTGTGAAGAACATTATGTCAAATCCAAAACACTGAAAATGGAAAGTAGAAACATAAGCGTATGGAAAACACATATATTCCTTGTAAAGTAGTATGAGGGTTCAAAACAAATATCTAATACACAACAAGGTCCAAATACTAACTGTATAAATATAGGACAAGGGGCATATAGCTCATGAGATAAATAGGTTACTAGTGGAGGGTTGTACTTCCATTGCATTGTGCCAATGCTGAGTCAACAATGAGCTTTCATTAGAACAAAGGAATGCTAGCAGTGTTATAGACTGACTTTGTAATTTCAGACTTTGTGAAGGAATCAAAGTAACCCTGCCTTAGTTAATTACAGTTCAGCCATATCTGTAACCTTGAGTTTAATCCCAATATAGACTCAAAGATAATAAATAAGGGTGGTTAGTACCAGATGGAGAAAAGAAGTGCAAGTCAGATAGAGTGCTTTCATAACTGATTCTGGGTTTTAGTAAAGGGAAGGAAAGCATTGGGAGAAGTCACCATCACAAATACATAAGTACTTGTAGAGGAAAACAGAATGCCACAAGATTAGGAAACAATAGGATGAGACCGGTTAGCTTCTGTAGAACAACTTCCTAAGATGTGAAGGTGCCTTATCAAGTTTCCTCCTAGGCGGAATATAGTCTTCACCAGCCTTTTGATCATTGGTTTAGAGATGATAGAGAGTATAAGACTTTCTTGGATTTTGCATAAAGACTTTGAGCCATTATTTCTCATCTACACTTCACCACAAGAAGTTATTTGCGAAAATACTATTACTGCAACTGCTCATATATAACATATGAGGCCACTGAAATTCAGATAGTCCATCCCATTGGCCTGAAAGTACAATTATGTTTGAAGGCCAACTTTTTAATTCCAGCCATCATGTTCTGTTTTCAGTTTTTTAAAAATTTTATCAAGCTAATTTGGTCAAGTGAAAGGACTGAGGTAGATATCAAATTCTTTAAATATGGAACATATAAATAAGCTAAAATTATGTCTTATATATGCCAAAAGGAACATTCCAAGCAAGAAGATCTGAGAAGCTATGCAGGGAAAAGTGAGATTTTTATAAAGATAATCAAATATTTAGGATAGGCAGTAAAGTTATTTAGGGTAGGCAGTAAAACTGGGAGCAGACTCGATTCTGGAATGAGACTGGAGGAGACAGAAGGAGAGACAGAGAATGTTGTTTCCCTTGAGAGATGAACATTAGTGCTTTGCTGTGGTGAAAAAGCACTTTGGAAAATTATGCGATAGTGGCAAGTAATTTATTTTTTTGTAAAATCGTATGATCTGAGTTGGAATCAAAAGGTGGGGGAAATGGACTCTGAAATGTTGGTACTGAAAGATGATATGGAACTTTGAGGTGAAAAGTAAATACAACGAGGCCCTTCAGTCATAAGAACAATTGTTCTCAAAGGGGAGTAAAGGCTCTTGAAGCCGATTAATGCATTTTCTTTTGAGAACCTGGTTAGATCTCATGACAGGGTTATAACAAAAGGAGAGAGCTTATTTCTTTCCTTTCCCTCTCTCTTCTTGTATGAAAATGTCAGTGCTTGCTCCTGCACACATTCTTGCCATTATAATCCACAATGAGGAGACATAGTAAATTAGCAAATAGCTTAGCCTGAGCTGTGCTCTTTGGAGATCCTTTAATTGCAAATAAACATTTTTGGAAAGTGATGAAAAATGTATTTTGACTCATGGTTCCAGACGGTTTAGTCCATGGCTGCTTGACTCCCTCTTAAGTGGGGCAAGTAGATGAATTAGACAATCTTTATTACTTTGTAGGTTCGCTTGTATCAAGTATTTTGCTATGCTAACAAACACTGACTGCAACATCTCTTCTTTGCTCAGTAGGCTCAGGGGACTAGAACAGTGGCCAGAGGGCTGGTGTTTGAAAAAGCCAGTTGCTGAAAAATTAATCTCTAACATAGGAGACATCAAGTGCAAAGACTTGATGGTATGAAGGAATTAGGAAATTTGCTTTCTATGGGCAGCCTCACTGTGCAGAGAGGGGCAATACAGTTCTTGCCACCCTACAGCTTATGTCTAGTAGGGGATGCAGATATTGAGACAATAATGCACACTATTGCCTCAGATGTGCAGACAGCTGCAAGGAGAGTTGGAGATGACAGGAAAAGGGTTCATATGTACCCAGAGGATCAGTAATCCTCTCTTATGCCCAAAGGTGAGTGATACAATTATTGAAAGAAAGTCAGAGATGGAGAAACAAAGTCAGAAATTTCAGAAAGGTAGGGACTTTCTAAGGAAATGAAGCCTTAGAGTATAAGCAGGTAGGAAAGTTCAAAAATGTGGATCAGAAGGAAGAAACTGGATAGTGCAAAATCCAGACCTAAGAGGGAATGAGCTTCTCTTTGCTTCAGACGGTTTCCTCTCAGGCCCACCACTCTTTTTTGTAGCTGAGACACTAAAAGTCACAGGGTGGTTTTAAATAGCCCTGAAGTCTGTCTCTGAGTCACTGTCTCTCCATGAACTCAACCTTTTTAGAATACAACCTTTAAGGAAAGTTTAAACATTAGATAATCAAAAATAAGGGTAAAATGTTTTTCACTAATGCTATTTGCAAATGTCATTTTAGGGCTGGGAAGTCTGGTTGGGAAACTGCGAATCCTATTTCACTTTCAATGAGCTATGCAAAAGTTTAAGGGAGAATGTGTAGATTTCTGGAATTTCCCTTCACTCGTTCAGTTTCTATGGAACTGAAACAGCTTGATTTCAGGACACATCCTTTCTCGGGTCTCAATTTTCTTTCTTTCTTTCTTTCTTTCTTTCTTTCTTTCTTTCTTTCTTTCTTTCTTTCTTTCTTTCTTTCTTTCTTTCTTTCTTTTTCTTTCTTTCTTTCTTCCTTTCTTTCTTCCTTCCTTTCTTTCCTCCTCCCTCCCTCCCTCCCTCCCTCCCTCCCTCCCTCCCTCCCTCCCTCCCTCCCTCCCTCCCTCTCTCTCTCTCTCTCTCTCTCTCTCTTTCTTTCTTTTTCTTTTTGGCCAAGTGATTACTGAACATGGTGCTCTGTGATAGTCTCAGTTTTCAATTTGAAACTGGAGGGATGGGTCTCTAGCCTATGTGAAATTTTTTAGTCATGACAGACAACTAGACAAGCCTATACTCTCTTGATTGCTATATTTGAGGTGGAAAGACGCATGCATTGTATGTGGTGTCATTCTCCTATGTAGGAATGTGAACAGAGCACTGCCAAAGCCGGTCAGCACGATGGTGCTCTTGGCTTTGGATGTGATATGACCAGTTCCCTTGGTTCCTGTTGTACGACTCTCTTTGCCATGGTACACCTATAACCTGGAATCTTGAGGTGGAAAAAAACAAAAACAAAAACACCTTGCTTCCCTAAGTTGTTTGGATCAGGTATTTAGTATGGCAATAAGTTACGAAGCTAAAACAGACTCTATAAATTCTCTTTCAACCTGGAGAAGGACTGACATTTGAGAGAATCATTGGGAGTTCCAGGAGTTCATTAAGTGACGTATTTAGCTACAAATCACACTTCACAGGATGAAGAAAAAGGAAGAAACAAAATGAAGAGATGGGACCCCAATCAAGGTAAATACAAGCATGAGCAGATGTTCTATGCAACCTCATCTGTGTCTGGAAAGTTCAGCCTTCTTCAGAAGACCCCACAACAGAGGTACTATGTTGCATGTCCCTCATCCACTTAGAGAGGCAGATCAAAGGCTTACCTGTGTTCCTTCCAATTGACTTGAAAAAAAAAACAGGAGGAAAAAGCTTTAAAACAACATAATCCCAACAGTTTACAAATATAGAAGGTGATGGAAGTAAGGGAAATGCAGTTGAGAAAGTCTTGGGAAACTTCAGGTGACTATCATAGGCACCATTGTTCCCTGGGGCTTGAGGTGGGCACCCTGACTTCACTGTCCTTCTTAGCACTCTGATCCAAGGTTTGCTAATATTACAGGAGAAAGTCTGAATGGGTTTAGGAGACTGTGGATTATTTGTGTAAGAATTTAGTTACAAATCTGGTTTGCCGCATATCATGCTATTTGGCCTTAAGCCATATAAACTCTTGTAATTTCCATTTTGTTCTACTGTCAAATTGAAAGTATATTTACCTCACAGGATAATAAACCAAAAAAGTAGACTTCTGATGAAAAAAGTGATTAAAAAAAAGTAGCCAGACACACACAGACACACACACACACACACACACACACACACACACACACACACACACACACAAAAAGTAGCCAGAGAGCAAGATGTACAGGCACAAATCACCAAAGGGTGGAAATGGTGTGGGATTGAAGAGATTTTTGCTAGTGATCCATTGAAATTGGTAACAAAAATGGAATAAAGAATTGATAGCAGAAGTGAGGTGATAAGCACATAAACAAACCACAAAAGAACTAATGTGGCTGTGATGAATGGAACTCAGAGAAGGGGTAAAATTTGAACCCAGACACTTAAGACTGCAATATCAGAAAACTGCCTGATTCCTTTCTTTGTGCCTCTAGATACTATCTCTAGCTTTTCTAAATTATGTTTTTAATGTATTCCTTGGCAGTGCCATATTGCATATGTAATATCTTAATCATGTACATCCCCATGAGTCCCCTCTCCCTGAGTCCCCTCATACACACCCACCTTCTACTTTCGTGTCCTATATGCATGTCCATATATATATGAAATCCCATTAGTGATTCCTATATATACATGGATATACCTACACATATATGGGCATCCATTAGAGCATAGGAAGCCTAGGTAAGTGGCCACAACCCTAAAGTAAAAAGGAGTATCTTCCCCCAACAGCCACTACCTGCCTCTATCCCTTCAGCGAGAGATGAGCCCTCGTGAGCTGCTCAGCATTCCATGTCAGAATCAAGACCTGTTGGATCTTGTGCAGATATCACAGCTATTGTGAGATCATGAGTGCAGCAGACACGTCACTCCAGTGTTTCACTGAAATCTTCTCCATCCTATGGCCTTTATATTCTTTCCATCCCCACTTCCATGATATTCCTTGAGCCTTGTGGTGGGGAGATTGACATAACTATCCCGTTTAGGGCCAAGCATTCAACAATTGCTTGTTCTCAGCATGTTGAACAGTTATGTTTCTCCACATTAACTATGGCAGGTGGCAGACCAAGGTTGAGAGAAACAATAACCTTTGACTATAAGCATAATCATTAGAGTGTACCTTAACAACATGGACATTTAGCAAAAATAATAACTGGTTTCTATTACCTACTAAGCTATGGGCTTTTCAAAGTTCTATAGTACCAGACATAAATTCTTTCATATGGAACAGGCTTGAAATGTTACCTGAAAGCTGTTGGTTGCCCCGACAATAGTCATGCCACTAACACATCAGTGAGCACATCTTGCCTGATACTCTGTTTTATTGCCTGTTAATTAGCCCAAAGTCCTTGTTCAGCAAAGTGGAGATCATCCTGGTTTCTCCTAATTACATTTGTTTCCTCTCTACATAGTCCATGCTACCATAGAAGCATACTATAGTACCTCCTGTGGCTTCAAAACATACCTGCAGACACTAGGCCCACATAGAGCTCCTCATTTACAGTCAAAAGTAGTTCTGCTCTTCCAATTTCTACACCCAAACTTCAGGCTTGTTCATGACTCTTTTTATATTCTTACAATCTGTTTTCAGTACTTCAGAAAATACTGCTGATTATACTTCAAAATATATTCAAGATAAGAATTTTCCTCACAACTTCTACTGTACGCCTCCTGTCTCCAGGCCATGACCTCTTCACTGTTCTATCCCTGCTATCCGTCTTACTTCCTTGGTCTATTATTCTTCTGAATGTAGGCAAGGATTTGCAATTTTTAATTATGAAAAATAGTTGCTCTTTTACTACTCAAAAACCTTCCTTTAATTATCAGTTTCCCATCTTGATCAGCATAAATAGCTCTGATTTGCCAATAATTTTGTCTGTCCTATAGCAAATGGCTCCTTGTGGATCACCTCAGGGAAATACTAACTCTCGTCTCATAATATATTTGAGTCTGAGGCACTTTCTTACTGTTTCTTGCTCCCACCAAGCTCTTGGCTCTTTATAACTCTTGACTGTGCCATTCCTTCCAATTCAAATGCTCTCCTCCCAGATGGCTTCATCCATATTGGACTCTCTCTTCCTCTGTGTCTCTGCTCAGATAGTCCTTTATCACAATTATATGTAAAATTATCCCCTTCCCTCTCTCTTTTACTCTCTCACCACCATTCATGAGATTAATCTCGTTGATGACCTTACTATAATCTGTATATCACATGACAATGAAAGCCTGAGGCTCAGTGGATAAGGTATCTGCTCACAAATATGGCGACCTGAGCTCAATCCTTGGAAGTTCACATGGTAGATGTAGAGAACTAAATTCCAAACTTTGTTCTCTGGCCTCCACCCTTGAGCCATATCATCCATGTGCATTTCCTCTCCTCTCTCTTTCTCTCAGAAGTAAATAAATGAACAAATATTTTACAGAAGAATGTAAGCCTACTATTCTATTTCATTCTCAGGCCTCAAAAATTATTTGTTACATAATAGAAGCTCAAAAGGTATTACATGAATTAAAAAGAAAGAAAAATCAGACACAGTAATATATTAGGAGGTCAAATCATCCTTAAAACACCGTAAGTTCAAGCCAGACCCAGTGATCTAAAACAACACCCAGTTATGTTGCTCCTAGGTGACAATCTGGGATACTGTCAGATGATTTTTTTCTCTTATTATCTGGGATCAATCAAGCATCTGTGACCTGAACTTAGAAGCCCAGGTTAATATGATCTCAATTGGAATGACTTATCTGTGGTCCAAATGCTGTACCATTGCATCTTGGTTGTAAATTTCCAACAAAATGGATGGAAGTTCCAAAAGTCCCTTGAAACTTGGGCTCAAAATAATTTGCTAAGGAATTTAAAAATAAGGGAGAGGCACTGGGAGAGGGTGAGGGAGGTAAGGGGATGAAAGGACGGGAGAAGGAGGGAAAGTGCAATGGGGACCAAGGGGGAGGGGAGGGGAGAAGGAGAGGATGGGATTACCTATTGAGCTTGTATGATTGAGAAAAAAATAAAATGTGGGCGAAAGACAATATTGTTATCAAGGTATAATGTATGATATACAGGAAATTATGCAGTTATTCTAATCTACCATACTCATATTTGGTATTTCTCATTCCTTCTGAAGATTATAATTCAACTGGCATATTATGGATTGTCCCTGTATACCTATCTCCCAGTGTTGGCTTCTGTAATAAGGTGCTAAGACTAGATATCTATAAACATCAAGTATTGATTTCATATAATTCTGTATACTTGAAACTTGGGGTCACAGTTCCTGCATAGCAATTTTTTGCTTAGGACCCTCTTCTCACTTTCAGAGAGCTATTTTATTGTGCCATGACAAAACAGGAAAGAGGGTAAATTCACTGAGGCCCCCTTGATAAGAGCCTTGTGTTAGCTGTTTGTCTCCTGATTCTTATGATGAAATACTTGACAAAACTTAAGAAAGGGCTTATTTCAGCTACTATTCCATGGGATACAGTCCATAGCGGCAGGGAAGGCATGGCAACATGAGCATGAAGCAGCTATTGTGCCTGCAATTGGGAAGTAAAGAGAGATGATGGGTTTTATTCAGCTACTTTCCTCTCTTTCTTAAATTATTTTAATTTTTTCCTGGTTTTACAAGCATATTATAAAACCTCCATCCCCCTTGGCTTCCTCCCCTCTTTCTCTACCTTCTTCCTTCATGGCTGTCTGCTTCTATGGGTTCTTTCTACTGGAGGTTCAGGTCTTTGTGGCAGACCAAGTGACCCTTCCTTGGGCAGACCAACTGATAGGGGCACTCCTCTTCATCTGTCTAATCCCAGCCCTTAAGGTTTCCACTGCATGGAACTATGTCTTTTGAGATTCTCACTAGTCTATGGAGACACGTTGATATGTCAGCTATTATGCAGGTCTGGTAAAGAGAAGTTACAATGCATTGAGTTTCTGAATGTGGCAGCCCTGCCTTGTGTGGAATGCCTTGTCCAGCGCTGAATTTTCTCATCTTTAGGCTCTTACAATCTTATTGCCCCTCCTTCCGCAAGGTTTCCTGAGCATAGGATGGGGTGAGATTTGGTTGTCCTGATTCCAGGTGAACAATTCAAGGTCACTAGTACTTTGCATTATGGTTGGCTGCTGTCCATTTCACTGCTTTCACATTACACTAGGTTTCATCCTCTTGGTGTTGAGATCCTCTACCTCTGTTGTAGAAGAAGGCTTCTAGGTGGAGTGCTAAGTGTTCTTTCAATCTATGGGCATAATAACAAGTATTTACAGAGCAGCTTGGTGTACTGTCTTCCTGCATATAGGTTCATAGTCTATTCTTCCCCAGAATTTTCTGCCTGTATATAGGTTCTTATTTAGTTAACAGTACCAGGATTGTGTTCCAATCTCACAAGCATGCCTTGAGTCCAATCAGAAAGCGATTGGTTGTTTCCTCTTTACTCATGCCACTATTGCACCAGTGGTTACTCTTGCCATGGTGATTTTTATTGCAACTTACAGATCTCACAGGTTGATGAGGCCTTTGAATATGTTTTCTCCCTTAGTAACTTCTATAGTAGTCCTTGGAACTGTATAACCTATCCAGAAAGGAGGAAGCTCTCAAGCCAGTTCCATATAGTATATATTTATCCATGTCTTGTGAACTATATGTGTTGCACCTTCAGTAATAGGGTTGTGCTATTGGGTTTTTTGGTGGACAATCAAGAGCAATGGCAAAAGCCTATGATGTTTGGTGGCCTTGAGATTTCTTTGACCAACAGCTTATCAGAAAGTGTCACATTCCTGCAATTTCTAGTAGTTTTAATTACCACCGGCTTCAAAGTAGACTGGCTCAAGGATTTTTGTTTTCCATTTTGCATTGTTTTCCTTTCTCTGTGTTCCTCTATAAATGAACTGTCCATTCCTGTTCCTTTTTTAAAAGAAATGTTTTTTGACATATCAACAACATAGGGGATTCCCACAAGATTATATCCCACAATCACAGAGTTTTTCTGTAGGTCTCTCTGCCCCTTCTATATCCCATTCCCTCATACTCCTCTAGGTATTTCCCCATTTTCCCTCCCTCACCCTACTTGCCATGGTATCCTAAATCTCCTCCTCAAAAAGTTTCACCCTAACCATCCCTTCCTACCTTCCCACCAATCGATCTCTTTCAAATTTTCTGACTCTCTTACAGTAATTTCAAGACAAATAATTTGACAGGAGATCAAAGCTAGCATCCCCACATAAGACAGAATATGTAACATTTGTCTTTCTGTGTCTCAGATAACCTCACTCAAAATTAAAATTTTCATTTCCATCCATTTATCAGCAAAGTCCCATAATCTCATCTTTCTAATGGCTGAATAATATTCCATTTTCATTTTCATTACCTCTGTTGATAGGCATGAGTCCATTTTCTTGCTATTGTAAATAGAACTACAGTGAATATAGATGATCAAGTATCTTTGTAATGAGATGGAGTGCCTTCCTAGAAGTGATATAACTGGGTCATATGGTGGTTCCACTTTTAACATTTTGAGGCACCAACACTAATTTCCAAAAGAGACTGTACTAGTTTACACCCCATCAACAGTGAATATTTTTTCCCTTTTCTCCACATTCTTGCCAGTATTCCTTGTTTGTGTCCTTGATCTTAGCCATTATTTTCTTCTTGGCCTAATTTGGCCTAATATAGTTACCTTATATACATAGAATCTCCCATTGACTTACCCAGAAATTTCTTTCCATGATGATTCTAAACCCTGTTGAGTCTACAATTGTTAACTGTCACAAGTATAAACCTGTTTGTAAGGACCCTCAAGACCTTAGCAACTCCAAAAAGCTCGTCTTCACTGAGTGAATCTCAACATTCAAGAAACCCAAACATTTGGTGTGTAATAACGTCAAATACTGAGCTGCTAATATTTGTCCTTTCAGCTAATTTTTATGATGGTTCAGCTCAACTTAGAGATGCAAAAAGTAAGGACCAGACATTTCTCAACACAGATATTAATGGCAGCACTATGGATCCAAGTCTGGCGATGTCTGAGTGTCAAGCAAAGATTCTCTACCTTGATGCTACCGGTATTTGAAGTTAATGACTATTGTGGAGAGATTACTTGGGAAGTGTACAATGATATGTAACATCCTTGTCTCCTCTCCACTAGGCACAAGTGACTTTAACTTCTGGATACAATAGCAAAACAAACCTTAAACATTGTCAAATTCCCCTTGGGGGAGAATACCCCAATCATCTTTGAGGAGAACTATTACACTAAACCATGATTTTAATCACATCTCACTGAGTTAGTTGTGTCTGTAGTGAGGGAGCTGACTTTTAGAGGTTCCACTCAAGTAAATATTCAGGATAAAGAGAACTGTATATGTAGGACCCAGTTAGAGCTGGGGTAAGTTTGGGTGCTGGTACCAGCGTTCCAGCAACCTCCTTGCAGATGTATGTTCAACATTTAGCCTTTCCTTTTTGCAGATGTTCTCAACTTCCCATTACAAACTCAGCATCAGAATCCTTTACCCAGGTTTCAGCCAAAGAGTGCCAGCTATCTCCACCCCCATGGCACATGAAAAGATGGCCCCAGACCAGACTAAAGAGAAAGCTCCAAGTTACAATGGCTTTGCCATTGGTGGCAGGGAGTTAAATATTTCATCTTCATAAAATAAACATAGATCGTCTCATCATGAAATATACATAAAATGTTTAAACATGTTAATTATTAAACCAATATTGATTCACATTGGATGAGGCATTAAGGGAAAATTAGCTAATGTATTTAATATCTCCTCCACAGTTGACTAGTATCAGAATTCATCTTATCTAAACCACCAGTAATCATAAAAGTGGCAGGCAATATTTATGATCAGGGTTGAGTGACTATCAGGCAGGAAAGGACAGAAATGGAGAAAACAGAAGATTCTGAAAGAAAAAAGCCCTTCAGTTGTTTCAACCCCTCCTTAAGATTTCAGACATTAATCACTATACACAGGCAGTCACATCATCAAAGTTTGATAAACCTTTCATGTTGGGACAGTTATTGAATATCATTTGGATCTTGCTTTCTTCTTAAAAATGAAATTGGATGACAGGTGGACAGCTGAGGTAGAAAGAGAATTAGAGCAAGGTTTAAAAATCTTGGGTTAGAATTCATTCTCAATGGTTTTGCAGCCTTGGGCTCTATTAATATGCCTGAAAAATGCAATGGTGATAGTTACATCCTCTCATTTTATGTTTTACTCTATTTTAAAGTATAGAATCATTCTTCCTGTTTTTTATTCATTCCCTATGCTGAAATAGACTCATTTAACTCTATTCCAGAATCTGAGAATTCTGGACCTGAGTTCTACATCTGGAACAAGTTTCTTTTCTGGGTCTCATTTCCTTATCTGTAAAGTAACTCACCTGCTGGTTAGATCAGCTATCACTTGTGGCATATGAGATCATACCTTGCATGCAAGAAGTATGAGATAACTAACTATAGAAATGATCCCTGGAGGGTGGGATGGAGCTGGTGGTAAACACCAAGAGAAAGGAGGGAAGTAGGGGAGAGAGGGATGAAGAGAGGGAGAGAAGAAGGGATGGGAGGACAGAACCAGGGAAGCGAGGGTGGGAGAGGAATGAGGATACCTATTCATTGAATTTGTATAACTAGGTAAAATTAAAAAAAGAAATATGAGATATTTGGTGGAGGTCTTTGTTCTTTTGGAACAGTAACTACAAGAGAGTTGGCAAATATTCAATGACTTCTCAATACAATGGGTTTTTTAAAAAACTTATCAGCTATTAAATAACTAACAGTAATTTTCAGTATCAGCCCCTGTAGATAATTACAGAGTCATACTATCCAGTTTCTGATCTAACCTTGGTCAATGGTAAGAATAAATCTCATTAAACCTCTATCTTAGAGTCATTCTACTTATACATGGGGCCTGGTGTTTGGAAGACAGACTTTCTTGCCTTAATGTGAAGAAATGTATGAGAAGAGTTCATTTGAACTTTACTTCTGCTACCAATGCCCTTAATCTCAGCCTAAGAGCCAGTCTAATCTTTGAGGAAAAAAAATTCAAGCTCACAATTTCACATTGAAAATAAGTGGGAATGAAAAATAGTGCCAATTTGGTCATTTAAGGTATTAATATGATTTTTTACAAAATTATTTATGTATAACAGAGAGAGAGGCAGAGACAGATCGACAGAGGAGAGAACAGGTACAGAAATAACATGTTGTGAAAGTTCAAAAAAAACTTTTCAGGAATTTACTTCTCTCTTTTCATCATGTTGGCTCTGGAGACTGAACTCAGTTTACTAGGTTTGTACACAGGCACCTTTACCTGCTGCGCCATCTCACCAACCCGAGTTGTACACTTTCATAAAGATTCCAAAAGCCCAAATTCCTTACAATTAATCTGTGTATCAAGGAGCTCTTTCTAGATTATTACTTGTGTCCTTTAAACTTGAAAATGTCTTCCATCCAGTAGAACATAGTGTTATCCATCTCACCGTATGAGGAAAAATACCCTAAATCACCTCTACTGGAGTCAAGTTGTTGCCAACTAAAAAGAGAGAGAAAAAAACCTACTGTATTTTCTGTCCTAGTGAAGTGTCTTGACTTTGTGTGATGATATTACTCATCAATAGGTGGACAAAATGGCAGACCCATAGACAGATCTCGTCTCTTTAAATGTATTTTGTCATTTCAGAAACCTTTATGAGAAATGGCTTATTACTTATATGCCAGGGTACAGCGAACTCTTGAGTTGAAAACCTATCCAGTAACAGTTTTTGACTACCAGGCGTTACACAGATGCACTGAAAATTGCTATCTGAGCTCAGAAGAAAGGAAAAGAGAGGATTGTTGAAGCCATAGAGACATATGATGCAGTAAACAGTGAATTTAATTTCATTTTAATGTGAGAGATAGCACAACTATATAAATATAATCTGATCGTTAAAAACAAATTTATGGAAGTTTAGCAACTTTGTCAGGAATGTGTGACTAATAATACAGAGTTGTAAGGCCTCCAGAACATATCTTTCTTAATTGACTGGTGTTTAGTTTGGATTATTGACTGCTAAATCAAAATAAAAGTTTTCACTTGAGGTTTACATTTCATCTGTGATGGATTTGTCTTCATGCAATACTCATCTCGGATACCCAGCTTGGCCATAAAAGAGCCTACTGTAATAGAAACAGAGAATTTCCATGTTGAGAAAGTTCTTAGGACTCCATTTTCCTCCAGCTCTTTTTTTCTTTGATGCAAGTAGTATCATCTGGTTTGAATTGCAACTATATTTTCTGAGTAAATGTACTATTACTATTTTGGGGAAAATTTGGGAAAGAAATTGATAAAAACATGTCATCTCTATTCCCTTGATTGTATCATTCACATCCATTTCATTCTTTTCTATATACCTCTGTTTCATGCACAAGATAACTGTGGTACACAAGAAAGTTATTTTTGATCCTTCATTGTCAATACAAAATTTTCATGACTCCGGAGTTTAATAACATGATAGTGCTGTATAAGTAGTTGTGCTATAACTGATTGAGCAATTTGCATTACTGAGGTATTTAAGACTGCACATGCTGCCTGCTTATGGGTTTATTTTTGTCCACGTATCAGCAACATGGTCTTGATATTGAGGCATCCCCTCTATTTTGCTGGTAAAACAGGGACAATGTTACTTACCCATTTCAGAGAAGTTATGAAATATCAGTGAATGAACTTATGTGTGAAACTGCTACCTAATAGATCACGTATTCACAGCCAAACATGAATATCATGTAAAATATTTTCCAAAATAGTGAAGCATATCTTTCAGTGGCTTCTCAAATCATTTTCATAAAATTGCAATAGAACAGTGACCAAAACACATTCCGTACATTGCCAAAATCAAATCATCAACTTGGATTACACTTTGGAATTGCTTCCTTGAGAACTAATAGCGTCTTATTTTAGGTATGGAAAGATCTCTGAGTCATGTGTCTAAGTGACATAGCAGTAAGTGGCACTATCAGGATTAAGATGAAGGCTGACTTGGTGGATCATGTTCCTGCCACAGCCATGGGACTTTTCAGGTTCTTGACCTTGATTTGGGAAGGAACATGTTACGAAACTCTGCAGTTCTTGAGATTTCATATAGATGTATGAGGACAAATCATTCCATGATGTGACTCGAGACTGCAAAGTCAAAAAGGGTATCCAAACTTTTCTAAAGTAATGTCTTAAATGATTTATAGTTGCATAGTTAGACCCCAAAAGGCAATCATAAGGAATAGAATGTGCTAGATAATGAAGCACACTGGGGCTGGAGAGGTGGTTCAGGGGTTAAGCCTGTGCCTTGCAGGTGGAAGGTCCTGAGTTCGGATCCCAGATCCCACTTATAGACGCCAGGCGGAAGCGGGGGTGGCCTGCGCTTCTGGTCCTGGTAGGGCGGAGCCTGTGAATCCCGGGGCGGAGTAAACAAGAAGGAGGTGGATGCGGTCCATGGTGGTTCCTGAATTCATCTGTGGTTCTACACACACACAGACACACACACACATGCACGTGTGCGCACACACATACATACACACACACGCACAATTGAATAAATAATAATAATAATAAAAATTAAAAAAAAATAAAGAAGCACACTGTGCTTGCTGGATGACTTAGAATGACTCCTGGAAGAAATGACTGTAGCAAGTTTAAATAAATATATGTATAAGTACAATATGTACTTATGCATGCATACATTTTGTATAAGTATAGAAATATAAGGGCTTATGTGCATATATTATGGGGTTTATATGAACATATTACATACATATGTAATGATATGTGATCTTCTATATGCAGGTATGAGTAGATATGAAATTGTTATATGGTCATGCTTGATGGGTATTTGTTCTGAGAAATGTGTGGGTGAACACTTAGATAATTTCTGTCCTTACATGAATATGATGGTGAGTATTTATCCATTACATTACGTATCTTACTACATTCTTAAGGCATATGATGGATACTGCTGTGTGTGAGGCCAACTTTTGAATGAAAAGTAATTATGCTGTATATGACTGTATATATGTGACCATACAGAAAGAGAAAAGGGGGAATTAAAGTAGAATTTTCCTATTTTGAATGCGTAGTTTTGTGTTGGGGTCCATATGATAATGTGTGTATGGGCATGGATGTCTTTCTTTATCATTTTTTACTTTTTTAATATAGGTTCTTTCACTTGTCAATTCAATTAGACTGACTGGTCAGCAAATCTCAAGGATCTTCTTGTCCCCTCCTCTCCAGTGTTGGAAATCCAGGCACATACCACCATGTCCACCTAATTTTTTTTATGTGAGTGTTGGGGATCGAAATCAGGTCTTCATAATGTGTGGCAGTCAATTTACTGAGCCATCTCCCCATCTCTAATTTTTAATATTTCTTATTTGGGCTTTTAAAATCTTATATACTCCTTGTGAAATTGATTATATAAATATATGCATGAGTGCAGTACATACTTGAAAACAATGTTTCAAGTCTCTGTCTTCATGCCAGGAAAAATTAGGGATCATTATCATTACACTGTGCTATCAAATCTGAGGTTTGCCTACAGCAAGTAAAATGGGGAGGCCAGACTAGACTCTGAAGACCCTGAAGACAAAGAGAAATTAGGCAGACAGTAGAGCTTTCAGTTAAAGAGATTTTACACAGACCAAACTTTAAAACCTCTGATGAAGCTCTTTAACTTCTCATGCCAGTTTCTCATCTATGCAACTAGAGCTTTAGACTGACTTTGTAGGATTTGTGTAAAGGTTAAATCAGATTATTTCTTTGAAGCACTTGGTCTAGAATCTGGCATAGATTAGATGCTCTGTATGTGAAATTTACACCCACCCCACATCCTGGTTCCTTTCTTCCTGTCTTCTGGCTTCTTTTTCCAAAACAACTCAGCAGAGATGACATAATGCTTCAGTGACCTGACCCAGCCCTGCTGTGGGCTCACAGCCATGACCGGGCTAGATAAAGTGCTACATAAATACATCTCCTGGAAGCACAGGCATGACCCTAGTTACCATCAGGTGACACCTTGAGAGAAAAAGAGATGAATGTCTTGGTCTAATCTTGTAACTCTAGAGAGAAGTAGCTGGAGTTACAGCTTCTTTTCCTAGGCATTTCTGGACTAATAGTTTGTTAGACAGAGACTTTTCGTAGCATAACCTAGATAGACAAAAGCTTTCTCTGGATGGATCTGTTGTGTGGCCATCTACAGTTTGTTCTGAACTCTGCTTTCAAAACATGTTTAGGGATATGCACCAAAAGTGAGGTTTAAGGTGCAGATATCTCAAATACCTATTTATCAACGTATTTACTCAGTGACCACAATACAGGGTCTCTCTCTCTCTCTCTCTCTCTCTCTCTCTCTCTCCCCACAGAGAGGAAAATTAATGCACTAAGATTATGCCCAAGCATCATCCTGTGGAGCAGTATTTGGGCTTTCTTGTTCTCTTCCCTTTTCCTCATGTGCTTTTATCAAGAGGAGAGGTCAGGTGGGTTGACTGTGTCAATGCTCAGGTCCTTTGTCCTCTCTAAGAACGGAGAACATTGTTTCAAGGTCTACTACCCTTATTATATACTCTTAGATCTTTCAGAGGGAAACCTGCATTTGACTCCATTATTCCTGTTTGGATTTGACTTCATGAGGACAAAGTCTCCACATGCCCTTGCAGCTGGCCACATCCCTCTATGCCCAGGTCAGGCATGAACTCCACAGTCATGGAGAAAACCTTAACCAAGAATGGTATGGGTGGATATGAGTCTGTTGAACAACCATGGCGATTTCCAGGTTCAGTGTCTTGGAACCAAAAAAATTAGAAAGACACACATAGCTGGAAGTACCATTTATTAAGGAATAATAGTACTTCCAGAGAGTGAGGCTTGGAAGCAAACCAGAGCTAGGAGGACTAGAAGTCTAATGGGAAGAAGCCCAGAAGCTCATTTGCAAGCTACAGGATGTTTATGCTTGTGTTTTGTCACTTGTTACATGCGTGTGAGTAAGTGTGTGTGCGTGTGTGTGTGTGTGTGTGTGTGTGTGTGTGTGTGTGTGTGTTGGGGGTGGCAGTTTATTCAGTTTTCTTCTCTGTCTACTAGTTTCTTTCACATGTTAATTTGGACATCACTCTCAACCTTACTCTTCTGACACAAAACAACTGTATCAGTTTCTTTTCTTATTGTTGTGATCAAAAACCTGACGGAAAGCAAGTGAAAGGAGTGAAGGTTTTATTTTGGGTCTGGATTTAAGGAACGGAACCTGCATTGCAGTGGGCCACTTGCTCATTGATATCTTGATACAAAGGAAGCAAAGAGAGGTGAGGCTGGTGCTCGGCTCCTTTCTTCTCTTTCCTTTTCATTAATTTCCAGATGTCATTGCAAAGGATAGTGCCTACTACAGTCAAGATGGGTTTTCCCGCCGCAGCTAAACCTCTGAAAATGTGCTTATAGACACGCCAAGGGTGTGTCTCCTCAGAGATTCCACGTCTTGTCAATTTGGCAATGAAGATTTACCATCACAACTTCAAACCCACTGGGGGCTTAAGGTGCCATTTGGACGGACGGTTCCTAACCTGAACATATCAGCTTTCACCAGCTGGAAGTAAAGTACTGGGTTTAACCAGTGCCTTTTATCCTGTATGGGAAACTGGGTAGCCTGTAGCAGAGAGGCAGGATGACAGTATTTGGGATCATTAGTGTTTTAGCTCAGCCCCTTAGGACTTAGATCTCACCTTTCTCTAACTTTGTAGCTATGTGGTTTGGAAAGCTGATCACTTCTTGGATCATCTGTCTTCTGTTACATGGGGCTGAAAATTCATCTGTCTCTTAAGTTTAAAAAGTTAATGAATTTCTTGAAAATAGGAGGCAGTCTGGCAGGGGAAATGAAGGGCTATAAGGGTGAAAAGGAATGCGGGTAGGGGCAGGGATTAAGGAGTAAAATTATAATAAAACTCATATATGTGGCACTAATTTTTTTAAAAGTTCACGCACTAGTGTATTATCAACTCTTAGCAGCATTTGTATCCAAGGAAAGTTCCAATATTATTGTACCTAAAAGCTATGCCTTTAATAGTAGTGATCTTTTTTTTTCAATTTTAGTTTTCTATGTAACAGTTCTTATTGAATTTGTCATTAACAACTTCATACATGTGCTGTAATCCTTCTTGTATCTGGATATATCTTGTCTATCCCCCTTTCCCATATTACACCTTTCTGCTTCCATCAGGCACTTTCCTACCTTCATGAGGTCCATGCAGAGAGGTTCTTCGCATGCATTGCTCTCACTATTCTATATAACAACTCCTTGAGGTTGCGTGCCTTCAGCACCATTTTACAGACGAGGAAGTGAAGCTTAAAATAAAAGAAGCAGAACTACATGATTTTTATGCAGGACACATTTAATTTGCACCCATCCCAGAGCCTTGACTGAACTTCTAAATCCTGTTAATCGTCATCACAAAATAATAGTGAATACTTAAAAATGTATTGTCTCTGTTAAACATTTTCACTCCTTGAATCTTCCTAATAACTTTCTGAGGTGGATGACCTGACCATCCCTCTTTTCATACAAGACAGAGGCAGTGTAAAGAGGGAATCTTGAAGATTACGTCTTGACCTATAATTTATTTCATTGAATTCCAATGTATTTAGTCGAACACTAACTTTGTAATTTTCTCTGTAAAATAACAGATTTTGTGGCATACATCTTTTGGAAATTCTGTCCAAAAAAACTCCTTATTGGCCATACCTTGTACATATTTGCATATCAAAGAGATGGAGAGTTCCTAAGAGGTAGAAACTTATTAAACTTTGTTTAACCCAGAATTTCCCAAAGGGATCTGACCAGGGAGACCGGCTACCTTTCCTCTACTGCCTTATATTCCTGCACATCTGTCAACACCCTGTAAAGCCTTTAGGCAAAGTTCATTCTAATTCCACTCAACCTACATTCGTCAAAGGTTAGGTCTGTGCCCACCCTCATCTTCCCTATGCTGCAACTTTAAGAGCATGTGAGAGAAACTCTGTGTCTCTTTGAGGTAACAGTCCTCTTTGAGAAATCACATGCAATAAATATTTGTAGAATATTCTGGATCATTAATTGAGATGTTTGATTATGAAGATGCCTCCCATGGGAGAGAGGGAAGTGATGGAAAACAATAGGGGCAGTCGAAATGGAGAAAGAGATTTTATCTGACCTGTGAAGAATGAGGCCCTGTAGAAGAAGCAATTACATTCCTCAGAAAGCACCTTGTATCTCATAAACACTGATTTGTCAGTAGTGGAGAAGTTCCATCCTTACAATTGGACTGCTGCATGTTCGCAATAAGAGAGATTTTTTTTCTAGCAAGCTGGTAATAATTTTGGCTGCTTATTGCTGTCATTAGGATTATCATAATTGTTTTCTAAACTGCATGATTACATGCTTATTAAACATAAATGTTTCTCAGCACATCCCAACTTTGTTTGACTCCATCTCTTTTTCTAGCACCATCTCAAGCTTGGTGATTCCTGTAGGAGGTTTATCCTTTCTTGTTGTCCTCTCATCCACTGTTTCTATAAATAGGTAAGTTTTCTTTAATGAAGAAGCTGTAGAAATCACACAGTCACCAGCAGCTTCTTCCTTTGCTGTTGAGTGGATTCATTCCTCATTCCTGGTGTCTTTGAATTCTTGACACCATGGTTGTTTGATGGAAACCATGTTCTCTAATTGACCCTTGGCAAATTGGATTTTCTTTTGGAAAACATAACATAAATGGTATTTGGTAACAAAAATGACTATTCAGGATTGGGTAACCTGGAGAAGAGACAGTCATTCCACAAGCTATGGGGTTATTGAAACAAATGACAGGTGATGCAGAATGAACTCTTGTACCAAGGCATTAATAAGGAAGGCCAGATTATGAGGTATAAATGTGTCGTACTTGCCTGGCATCACTACTTGGTTTGAATGAGATTCTGAGATCCTAAGAACACTTCACCTATTTTAACTGTTTTCCTGTCATTACCCACCCCATCCCTTCTCCAACTGATCCTAAGACAGTTGTAGTATTTGCATTGATGTCATAGATATCAGATTCAGCTCCATGGTGGTAACTTGCTATGACCATCTTAACTTTTCTTTGCTAAATGGCTTGACACAGGCATTCTTCCAGGAATATCCAAACACCACCCATTCATGCCAAGCACATTTGTAGACAACAACATCATGTCAGAGTGGCAAGAATTTGAATACCCTTGCTGGATCTTTTTTGACAGAATGACGAAAATATCAGACCAAGCTGTATAGTTAAAATTTGTCTTTATTCAACATTGTTGAATAACTGAAATATAGTGTCTTATGTACTCTGGTGAGCACTAGAATTGCAAAATGAGAGTTCCTGCCTTGAGCAATTATGTAGGAAGGGACTCCTGTTTATTACCTAATTTGATAGATAATAGATATGAGAATTATATGGAATAAATGATAGCAAAGGAAAGAATTGGGTCAGGGAAAATATCAAATTTTATGTCACAAGTTCTATGGAGGTGAAGCCGGAGAAAGATGGAGATGATGGACATGGAGAGAAATGGGCAGGAAAACGTACACCGAAATTCCCAAATATTGCATTGTTCAGAATCCTCCTTTGTTATGCTAACTATACATCTGTAACTTGGGATGATCAAACCATAGTTCAGTGTAATCTCCATTTTCTCAGCTCTAATAGAGGTAAAGATAATTTTAGTGTGTTTCTATCAAGAAATAAATTATATACATGCTCACAAGGCACTTCAGGTAACATCCAGTGCATAATAAATTTTAGATTAATATTAGCCATCACAGTGATATTAAAAGTTACAATAGCCTCTCTGACTCAGGCACCATTTTCAGGACCTATGATAATGAGAATGAGCAAAACATGTGAACCCATTGATCTTGTAGAATATATTTTCCACATTGGAAAACCAGAATATATAATGTTTAAAGAGATTTCAGATGATGTTGAGTTTTCAAAAGAAAACTAGGGTGTTCTGTGATGAAATGACTGTTTAAGTTAGTCAGGGTAGGCTACCTTGAATAAATGACATTTGGCTGAAATGCCAGTGTAGGAAGGAATAAACATTCAAAGATCCAAGTACTGAAGTTTCTGAGATTTTTTCTCTTTTATTCTTTTGGTGTTTTATCCACAAACATAGTAAAGGTCTGATATTTAAACACCTTAATCCTCAATCCCATCTTCCCCACTTTTCCCAATGCAACTCGTCTTCCCTGCAGGTCTCCCTCCAATTTTCATGTCTTTAGCATGTGTGGCCCACTGAGTTTCATTTGTGTTCTCTTTTATAGTATGTGTCTGAGTGTTTGCTTAGTATATGAATCATTTATTAGTGAGTATAGTATACCATTGAGAAAAGCATCTTCCCTATCCAATCGACATTAACTCTCATCAGTTTCCCAAGGAGGTATAAGAACTCTTGAGATCTTTCTCTTTAGTGGTGAAATGTAGTTAGGTCAAATCCCATGCCAGTTTTGTGGAAATATACATAGCTGTGGTGAATTCATGAATATAACAGCCATGTCCAGAAGATGTTTGACTTTGCCCCTGACCCAGCTTTAGTTCTTAGAATTTTTTGGCTTCCTCTTCTGTTCCTTGAATCTTGGGTGAGATTTGACTTAGATATTCTGCTTCAAAAAGAGCAGTCCACGTTTACTTATTTCCTGTACTTTTGGCAGTTATAATTTCTGTAATAAATCCAATGCAAAAGTAAGATTCCAATCTATAGGTATAACGATAGATAGTTTAAAAGGCAGTTTGATAAAGTATCTATAACTAAACCTTAATAACTTCTACCCCAATCCCCATCTTAGGACTATGCACTCCTCTTTCATAAGTTCTAGTTCTGGGTTACAGTACCAAGAATATGATCCCTGCTGAAAAGTGGGCCTTAAATCCAATTAGAAAGCTGTTGGTTACCCACTTGACATTCATGCCATTGTTGCACTGATGGTCGGTTCTTGCTAGAATGACTGTTACTATAACTTGCAGCTTTCAAAGACTGAGGATTTTTTCACAGATTGAGGATTGCTGATTGCTTTTCTCCACAACTGGTTTGTACAGTACTTTCTGGTACTATGAAAACTATTTGTCAAGGAAAAAGCTTCCATAAAAATTCCATGTTTTTTCATTTGTGTCCTGTGATCGATGTGTGTTGTGTCTTCAGCAACATGGGCTTATTTTCCATTACTGGTGTACAACTAAAAGCAATGACAGGGCTGAAGAGATGGCTTAGGAGTTAAGACTGTCTCGCAAGCAGAAGGTCCTGGGTTTGGATCCCAGGTCCCATGTAAAAATGCCAGGCAGAAATGGCGGCGGCTCACACACCAGTCCTGGTGAATAGAGCCTGGAAAATCCCAGAGCAAAGCAAGGATGAGCTAGAAAGAATCCAGGATGATTCCCAAAGTCACTCTTGACTCTTCACAGGGTCACACACTGCCCTTTAATGCACACATACATACAAACACACACACACACTCACACACACACACATGCAAACAAATAAATTATATACATACATACATACATACATACATACATACATATATTTACATATTAAGAGCAATGGCAAAGGCCTATACTATTTAGGGGACCACTGAGACCTCTGACCAACAACTTATTAGAAAGTATCATTTACCTGATACTTAGATACTTACCTGATATTATTTAATTGTGTGTGGGTTCTAGTTGTACAATCACAGGGCTTTTTCATATAAGATATGTCTGTTTTCAGTGTTTTGTAAACAAAAATATTTTTTGTTCTCCTAATAATATAGGCAGTTTCTATTTTGTTGTATTTTACAAGCTTAATGTTATTTATTATTCCTTCAGTCTCTCCTATAACTTATCCCCTTATCTCCTCCTCTTTAACTTTTTCCCAATTATTTCTCTTTCTAGTTCACGACCTGTGGTTTTTTATGTCTCCTTCTTTAATATCTTTACTTAGTCTCTCTCTCCCACCCTCCCTTATTGGTTCCTTTCAGGTTTTCTTCTGTTGCAGGAATCCTAAATTAATTATATCAGAAGTTTAATGGTAACACCCACATGTAAGACCATTTGTCTTTCTATATCTGAGAAACTGTGCTCATTATATTTTCAGTTCCATCCATTTACCAGAAAAATTAAATAATTTCATTTTTCTTGATGGCTAAATAGTATTCCATTGTGTATATGAACCATATTTTCATTACCCGCCCTTCCATTGATGAACATGCAGTCTGATTCCATTTCCTTGCTATTTTGAGTAGAGCTGCAATGAACATGGATATACAGGAATCTCTGTAACATGATGTTGAGTCATTTGGGAGCACATCCAGAAGTGATATAGCTAGGTCACATGGTAGTTCCATTTTTAGATTTCTAAGGAACCTTTATAATGATTTCAGAAGTGGTTACATCAGTTTACACTCCCAATAAGTATTCTCTTTTGTTTGCATCCCTGTCAGCCTTCATTGTTGTTTGTATTCTCACTTTTACCTGTGCTAACTGTGGTAATAGGATATCTTAGAGTAGTTTTAATTTTCATTTCCCTGGTGATCATGGAAGTTTAACCCTGGTTAAGATTTTCTTTGATATTTGAATTCTGAGACTTTTCCTGTGAGGACAAAGAACTTTGGTGAGATCGCTCTTTCCAAGTAATAAGTGGAAAGAAGGCCATTCGACTGAGGCAGAGTGACAAGAGGTGGAGAAGATGTGATTAGAAGTGAGACAGGAGAGGGCAATGAAACACGCAGTGAGGAAATTGGCATCTATTGCACACAGCTATTTCCAGAGTTGAAGCAAAAATGGAGCTGAAATAAACAAAGGACACAATTAGTTTTTTTCTGAGCTTTAAAGTTCAATATACCTACGATAAGAACACATTCCCCTATCACTAAGTGGGGACACTTTGGACTAGATGGAATTTCTACTCCCACCTTCCAAGATGATTTATCATGAAGCAAAGGAAGGATATCAGTAATCACTAAGGTCAGCATAACCCAGACAGGGCAAAGTGGAAATTATTGTAGAAATATGTCATAATTAAGCACAGGTGTCAATTTGACTGTTGAGAGTTTGAGCTCTGGGCACAGTTGTAGAGAGTTGATGGTTGAGTTAAGCCCAGAGCAAACCTGAAGGACATTGTCTAGTTGACGGGGAAGGCCCAGCCTCTGGTGGGTGGGATTAGGCCCTGGAAAAATCACAGAGAGCTGGTTGAGAAGTTGGCATCCTTCTGTTCACTTGGCCAGATATGCCTGTCTGGCAAGTAAGGATTGTCTTTCTCTCAGCCATTATGTGGTGATGTGTGGTCAGTTCTCTCGGCCCTGGTGTTGGTGCGTGCTCTCCCGTTAAGCTGGACTAAGAACTGTAACGGGACTGTTGTAAGAAAGTAAACCCCTTGTTCCCTTAAGCTGTTTGATGGTCATTTATCAGCAACCATGCAGGTGGACTGCAACAGAATTTGGTACCCGGGAAGAGGGGTGTTGCTGATAAATCTGACTATATGGACTTTGTGGCTTTTGAATGGTTTCACTGGGCAAAGTTGGAAATGCTTGAGAATTTTCACTTTGTGGATTTACAAATACCATTCTTCAGAGTTTAGTGGGCCAACTGCATAATGTCAGTGCTGAGAGAGATTGTTTGGCCCCAATTTGTGATGAGGGGAATAAGGACTTTGGTAAAGCTGAATTTAAAGATGATGGACTGGTTTGCTTGACAGAGGAGAGCTGTGTTGGCAGCCTTGAAGGTTTGAATGTGCAAAGGGCAGGCAGCAGAATATCTGCTGCTATTGGAGAAATGAGCATTAGTGAAGGAAACCTCGTGACTTGCACTGGGATGGTGGAAGACGTGAAAACCACCTTATGGCAAGTTCATTGTTTGAAAACTCAAATTCCTTCAGGGGCCGAAAGCCCAAGTTAAAGCCGTTTCTTGCCCTTTGGATGTTTGGCTGCCTAAAAGAGGCTTTTCTAGCATCAGCCCATAAAACTTGGTACAGCTGTGGCTCACGTGGACTAAACTACATTTCAGACTTGCTTTGGAGTCTGGCAGCATCCCCCAGGTGGTACTGGTTTTGGTGAACGATTTGAGGGGTTCATGGAAAGCAGCAAAAGCTTGGCACCGAGTGGCAGGCAGAGAGTCCTGCAAGAGAAGGTGAAGCTTCATACCGAACCTTAGTCTATACTACAAATCCATAGTTATAAAAACAGCCTGGAACTGGCTCCAAAATAGACACACAGACCAATGGATAAGGGTTGAGGACCCAGATATAAGCCCACAAAGTTACAGCCATTTGATCTTTGACAAAGGGGCCCAAAGAATCCAATGGAAAAAGAACAGCATCTTCAACAAATGGTGCTGGCAAAACTGGATCTCCACATGCAGAAGATTAAAGCTGGACCCGTACTTGTCACCATGTACAAGACTTAATTCCAAATGGATCAAGGACCTTGATATCAGGCCAGAGACTATAAAAATCATAACTGAACGGATAGGGAACTCCCTTGAGCTGATTGGGCTAGGCCAACATTTCCTAAACAGACATCCAATGGCACAGTCACTGCTACCAACTCTCAACAGTTGGGATCTTGTGAAATTAAAGAGCTTCTGTTTAGATAAAGAGATTATCATACGAGCTCAAAGGCAACCCACAGAATGGGAGAAAATCTTCACTAACCACATATCTGATAGAGCTCTACTGTCCAGAGTGCACAAAGAACTTAGAAAATTAAACACCAAGGAAACCAATGGCCCAATTAAAAAATGGGCCCTGGAACTTAAAAGAAATTTTACCAGAGATGAAATTAAAATGTCTAACAAATATCTTACAAAATGCTCCACTTCTTTAGCTATCAGGGAAATGCAAATCAAAACTTCCCTGAGATATCATCTCACCCCGGTCAGGATGGCAAAAATCCACAATACAAACAACAACAAGTGCTGGAGAGGATGTGGAGAGAGGGGAACCCTGCTACATTGCTGGTGGGAATGCAGACTCATACAGCCATTCTGGCGAGCTGTCTGGAGATTCTTAAAGAAATTAAAGATTGAAATGCCATACGACCCTGCTATTCCACTTTTGGGAATAACCCCCCATACAGCAGAGGTTTGCCTTGATAGCACCAGCACGACTATGTTCATAGCAGCACTGTTTACAATAGCAAAGTCATGGAATCAACCTAAATGTCCAACAGTTGATGAGTGGATAAGGAAACTGTGGTACATCTATACAATGGAGTACTACTCAGCCATCAAACATGATGAATTACTGGAAGTTTGCTGGAAATGGATGTCATTAGAAAGAATTATATTAAGCAAAGTATCCCAGACCCAGAAAATTAAGCGCCGTATGTACTCCCTAATAGGTGGCTCCTAGTACCAAACTCACCCAGCCCACATTGAGACACTCAAAGGTAAATCTATGTAATATGGTAATTGCAAGGATTGTGAACAGGAGGGATGGGGTTGGAGAGCCACACCAGACACAAGGAGAGAGGGGAACATGTTACAGCAGAAAAAATCGACCTCCAAGGAATGCAAGTAAGTAATGTGACACCTGGTTAAGTTCACAGACATTCGTTCCTGATCATGTACAACTGAGGGGGTATGATCTCACCAGAAGGAGAGGGCATATAGTCTGGCAGATGAAAAGAGATCATTTTGCAAATGGATGACTGATCCCTCCCTCACCGAGGTTTCCTACTTTTTTTACATCTATCCTTGAATGTGCTATTATAACAAGACTCCAGTTTAACAGTTTTTTGTCTCTGACCAGGGGGTGACATACAGTGCCCATCAGGATGGAGGGAAGGACATAGCAGGAGCAGCAAAACTGCAAAAGAGAATCAACAAACCACAATCCAGAACTTCAGAGACTCTATATCATCCACATAGAACTAAGCCAGCCTAATCTCCCCCCATCCTGAAGCTCAGGGATATCTGCGGAAGAGGGGGCGGTAAGATTGTAAGAGCAAAAGGATGGGGGGAGCAATGATTTGAAGAGTCTCCACACTAGATAGGACTGAAGCAATCATAATAGGACTTTGCATGCCCTGCGCCATGTCCGTCACACTATTGACCTCACAAAGTCTAACATCGGCTAAAAGCACCAAGATCCTTGGAGGCAAGGGATTGATGGCCACAATAGTGTTCCTATGCTTAAGGGGAACACGAGAAAGGGTTCAGGGAAATGCCACTGGGTCCTTTTACGTCATCAGAAAGGAGGACCAAGAGGAGAGTTAGGCATACGCAATAAAGGACTCTTTGGGAATTGGGGGGGGGGTACTGGGAGATGGGGAGGGAGGGAGGGGGAGCAGGGGGTTCGGGAGGAGGAGGAGGGGGGAGGGAACTGGTCTACCTATTAAGTTTGTATGAGCGGAAATAATAATAAAAATGTTATAAAAATAAAAGAGATTCAGCCACTCTTTTATAACTTCAAAGAACTCTGCTTTTATAACTTCGAGCTGCAAACAGGGACTTGGAATGCCTAGAACTCTTTGAGCCACCATGACTATGATGAGCAACAGAAGATGGACACTGAAGTACAGGATGTGGTAATTTGCTGGACTTTGGTCTTACCTTGTTTTCTCATTGTTACAATGATTCCATTTGGAATATTTAAAGATTTTATTTGGCATATTTAAAGAAAGACTTTTAGTTCCAACATTTTAATAACTGAAATTTTAATGAGAATATTTTAAATTTGTTTATGAAATGTATTTATATTTTTAAGATAACTTTTAACATCTATGGGGACAAGGAAGGGTTACAGTTTAAAAGTGCTATTGTTTTTTTATCAAGTTGACAAGGGGTGGAGTGTCATAGTTAAGCACAGGTGTCAATTTGACTGTTGAGGGTTTGAGCTCTGGGCACAGTTGTAGAGAGTTGATGGTTGAGTTAAGCCCAGAGCAAACCTGTAACAGATTGTCTAGCTGCTGGGGAAGACCCAGCCTCTGGAGGGTGGGATTAGGCACTGGAAAAATCACAGAGAGCTGGTTGAAAGAGTTGGCATCCTTCTGTTCACTTGGCCAGACATGCTTGTTTGGCAAGTAAGGATTATCCGTCTCTCAGCCATTATGTGGTGATGGTGTGGCCAGTTCCCTCGGCCCTGGTGTTGGTGCGTGCTCTCCTGTCAAGCTGGACTGACAACTGTAACTGGACTGTCATAAGAAAGTAAACCCCTTGTTCTCTTAAGCCATTTGATGGACATTTATCAGCAACCATGCAGGGGGCTGCAACAAAACATAACCAATGTTCTGTAGCCATTGGTGCCGTTCTGCTTTTAGGTGCCAGCGAGGAGGGGGATCCTGTAAGCAACACACAGAACAGTTGGAGATGATGAAAGTACTGGTGATAAAGACATGAATATAAAACCTGTGAATATAAAACATCTTAGGAAAACAGCTGATATCTTCCCAGGCCTGGTAGAACAGGGGAAAAGAATAGCTGATGGAACTTCAAGAATGTCACAGCAGTGTGAATGGGATGCCAACATAGCTCTGGCCTCAACAGGATAATACAGCCTTGCAGAAATGCGGGAGGCAGGGAGATAGCTCAGTGGCAAAAGGACCACCTTTAGTTCCAAGAAGCCCACATGGTAGGAGGAAGAGAATTGACTTGAGGAAATTGACCTCTGACCTCCACCCATGCACTATGAAATTCATATTTTCTCTCTCTCTCCCTCTCCCTCTCCTGTTTCCTCCCCCTCTCCCTCTCCCTCTCTCCTTCTCTCTCTTCGTCTCTTTCTCTCTTCTCCTTTTCTCCCCTTCACCCCCACTTCCTTTTCTCACCATTCCTCTTTCTCTCTCTCTTTCAAATAAATAGATATTCAAAAAGGTTTAATAAAAGAAATGCAGTACTGTAAGGAGAAAAACTGAGCAGTAGCACCCAAACTTTTTTATTTTAGACTTTCACATGGCAGTTGAGCTGTGTTCAGTGTTTTTTTCACATATAAACCTCTGAGCCAGGCTGTAAATGGGACCTTTTCTGCTTTTTTTTAAATTTATTTTTTAGTTTTACAGGCTTATTGAGTACTAATTAATCCCTGTTTTCCATCTATCCCCTCTCCTTCTCCCTCACCCTCATCAATCCATCCCACTCCCTTCCACCCTTCTCCCTGGCAACTTCTATGGAATCCAGGGTTCCCTCTGCTTGTCCACTCTTGTAGGGGTTTGTTGTAGTCACCCTGCACGGTTGCTGATAAATCACCAAATGGCTTAAGGGAACAATGATGTTAATTCTTTCTTAAGATCGTCTGGTTACAGTTCTAAGTCCAGCTTGACAGGAGAGCTCACATCAATACCAGGGCCAAGGGAATTGGCCACTCGATCTCTACATAATGGCTGAGAGAGGGATGATCCTTACTTGCCAGACCAGCATGTCTGGCCAAGTGTACACAAGGATGTCAAATTTCTCAATCACCTCTGGTACTTTATTCCAAGGCCTAGTCCCACCCACCATAGGCTGCACATTCTCCATCAGTTAGACAATCTCCTACAAGCTCTGGGCTGAACTCAAGAACTAGTTCTCTACAAATGTGCCCAGAGATCAAACCATCAACTCTCAACTAACTCAAACACTCACATGTGCCTAACTATGACAGGGTTCGATAGGGAAAAATAGCCTATGAACATATAGGTAGAAAGACAAAATACCAAACTGCTCTGTAAATATTCAGAGAGTATTTAGCGCTCAGCCTAGAAATCCTCTTCTACAAGAGAGATATAAAATCTCAACATTCGGATAGGATAGAGTCTAGGCCAATAGAAGAGCAGCGAAATGGGCAATGGCCAGCCATAATAAAGATTACTGGCAACCTGGCAATGCTCTCCAGAATCCGACCATCCTAATCTCTCCCTAACCTGAGGCTTGGGGCATAACTGAAATACCAACATGCTCCCCGAAACTATAAGGAATTGAAGAGAGATAAGATCACACAGGGGAAGCCTTAGGTACTAGAGCTAGATGAGTGAAAGGAAATGCTCCTATCAGTGGGGGTGTCCTGAGGAGGGTCTTCAGTACCCAATCAGTGTCACCACTGTCTGCATTCATTGGATGCTAGGAAATGATAGAACATGTTAGGAAAAAGACAAGCTCCTCACTGATGTCAGTATTCTGAGATTTGACTGTGTTCAGTTACATGATAGAAGACAGATTAAGGCTGAACATGGAATGATGGGTGCCAATCATCAGGCTGAATAGAGAAAAGTTTCCCCTGTCATATTGTCTGGACTCAAAGAACTTCAGCAGCTAATGTGCGCCAGCTCACAGATCTGATTCATAGTTCACGGATACTGTGTCATAGCCAAAGTTCTGAGCTGGGAACCACCGGACAAAAATCAAGAGGTCAGTAGGATGCCTTCTTTCTGGGAACTTTAGGGGAAGTTGGACTTCTTTTCTGCCACTAAAATACTTTGGTGGAAGTTTAAAAAAAATTAGGCTGGGAAATCTAACACAAGAATGAATACAATAAAAATAAAGGCAGAGTTGTCAGTGAGTTGTCTGAATAGTTAAAGGCACCTGTTACCAACTCTAAGTTCAAATGCCAGAGCCCAGAAAAAGTCAGTTCTGAAAGTTATCCTCTGACCTCCACATCCATGCCATTTGCATGCACCCATTATCTCTCTCTCTCTCTCTCTCTCTCTCTCTCTCTCTCTCTCTCTCTCTCTCATAAATATTTCTATGGTAGAATAGAGGAAGAAGATTGAAAAGAATGTCTGAGAGTAGAGAGAAAGCTACCTGAGCTCAAGTCCTCCTTCCAATCATATTATGGCTTCTGGCATTCCACCCAACCTGCCTGGGTCTCAAAGTCCTCTTCTATGAAATGACCATCCACCTACTTCAGTGTATAGTTAAAACCACTAAATGATATATAGGATGTGAAATATTTTATTTAATTGACATTGTGCAGCAAAAGACACCTGCAATATTATGACCATAGGATAAACGGTTTGATGAGAAAGACTCAGTTTTGACATTCAGAACTCCAGCTTCTTACTTCTTGTTTCTATGCTTTTCCAATTATGAATTCTTTTAATGTGAAAAATTAGGGCCCTTCTCTAAAGCATATTTTCCCATGGGGCCTGGAGCCATCCTGCCTGGACTATAAATCTTTGCTTTCAGTGTTAAGATTTATGTGTTTTGTGGGAAAAGATAGGTTGTAACATGTATACACAGAATCATGCGTGCAGACATACAGTGAATATTTTAGAAAACCAGGCAAGCCTGTGAGAGACCTAATTGAGGAATTCGTGACATTTGGATCACATACCACACTAGCAAATGCAACACCCTCATGTGTACAGGGACCACCCCCTCTACACATTAATTTTAACTGTTCCCCAAATAGGTGTCCAAGGAATTAAACTTCCCAGCTCCCTCAGAAGTACATGGATGGCAAAACCTGAAACTCACGTATGCTCTGTACCTCGCTGCCTCTATCAGACCCTCAGTGAGTTTTGAGGCCAAATAAACACTTAACCCTGGCTGAACTGTGTCTCCAGAATGGCAGTCATGAGGAAAAGTCGAATTACTTTTCATGACTTTCAAAATGGCTTGAGGAAGACAAGTTGGTTTATGTATTAAATTTATCTAGAATTTACATTTTGATTGGCCAACAGTCTGGGAGAATTCCACAGTAACCTATCGATCTGCCAAAGATATCTGACAGCTCTAAACAATTGCCGAAATGGCTTTAAAAACCCAGCTGGCCCATGAGAGCTGAGGGATTTTTCTCAGAAAGCCATCTCATTCATTTATAATGGCTCTCCTACCTCCCCCACTAGCCTTGGGGCAGCTTCCAATAAAACCGATGGAGACATATTTCCAATGCTACCAATGGAAAACCTACTGGAGTCTCTTCTGTTGCTTCTCCGTCACTTGGCTACTCGTTTTCTGCCTTTCAGCCTCGATCACATTTGCCAGCTCTTTCCTTCATAAATTCACAGTTGGTACAGGGCCTGCTTGCTTGGGACTGATGGAGACAATAACTGTGTGTCTCCAGGTTACCAGTCCAGCATCTTTCTAAAATGCTTCCTCATCTCTGTGAGCCTAGCTCCAGACTCAGAGCCAGAAATCATCTTTTTTTGATCTCTTTTTCTATCTGAAATATAATCTGTCATCTAAGATATACATTTTTTTAGCATCCCAAGTCAGCATGACTTCTTACATCATGTCTCTGTACAAATTATTTTTCACTTATCCTACCTATCTTGAATTCTACCAACAGCCAGTCTGCCTCTCTGGCACTGGGAAAGGCCCCTAGGCCACGCCCCAAGCCCCAGATCACCTTCGTGCCCCACTAGCAGCTAGTCTGCCTCTCTGGTTTAATTCTATGAAAAAAAAAATCAGCACCAATTATGTTTGGGATGTTTCTAAAAGAAATATAAGAAGATGGATTCACTATAGGTCTTATAGGATATTATAATTCAAAAGGACCATAGTTCTTAAAGTGTGATTCCCAGGCTAGTAATATTAACATTATCTGGGTACTTATTAGACTTACAGTTCCCTAGTTTTTCTCTACAACAACTGGCTCAGAAACCCTGGAAGTGTGCTTGAGTAACTCCAAGCTGTATATAATGGGAACGAAAGTTTAAGAACCACTGTTTTAAAGCTTCTGAGACATTCATGAAAGCTAATATTGGTTTATATGAAAAAAGAGATAATAGAATGCAAATGAGTATTCAAAGCAAAAGAACCACTGAATGTAAAATGTAGAGCAGGAAGGTTTCATGAAAAGTCCTGATTCTGTATGTGGATATAATCTTTGGATCATGTTTAGACTGAGGAAATGGGAGGAACAAATGAATAGTGCCTGTATGTCAATTGTTACCAACAAAACTATCCTTTTCCATGCCCTAATCACAGAAGACATTATTAATATATCATAGAAATTTAACGTTTTCAGGCCAACAGTAACAATTAAATAGAACTTGGATTAGTTAGTCTACTTCTGTTTATAGATTGAAGTTAGAAATGTTCATTCACTGAACTTTGGCAAATAAGGTCCCTAGGCAAATAATTTCAAAGGGCCCTGAATGCCAAAGAAGAGTTTGAATTTATTTCTATAGAAAATAGGGGTGTATTAAAAATGTGACCCAGGAAAAGGATATAATCAGGGCTGTTTTAGAATTAAACATTTTATCTTTTTCTCCCTTTAGAAGTCATTTCCAAATATTAGAATCACCTAGAGAGCTTTTAAAACTCATGATGCTCTGACCACATCCCACATCAATTAAGTTAGGATCCCTCCAGCTATGCAACCAACCTTGATGTTTTTCCACAGCTCCCCTTAGGGATTACATAGATATTCCAGTAGTTTTGATCATAAATGAACTTAAGTAAGGATGTGTGATCCATCCATTCCTGTATTCTATGCCAACCCAGCACAATATCTTAGATAAAGAAAAGATCTAATACATGGTCCCTAGTAATTAAGTTAGCATTTAGCTAGTAGCTGCGGTACTCAATTACCTTTTATGTAAAAATTCCTTTCCCTTGCTTATGGGAAGATTTGAAGAACTCAGGCCAAACCACTTTGAAATAATCATTGCTTTTCATCTGAAATTTGACTGTTGGATGTTTTGCTGTTTGATGTTCATGCCCTAGTGATTACTTGAATGGATAGATTGGAGGTTTTTTTTCTATTTGTGTAGAAAAAACTTGTAGAGAGTCAAAACTACAAAATTAATGGATAAACTATCAGATCATGAAAATGCACATTAAAATGTTACATGAATACAGAGTTTGTAAGGTTGGTGTGACATTCAGATTAGGAGCTTCATGTTATTTCCTCTGTGTCTTTTGTTTTTCCCCTTCCCATTTATTCCCAGTCTCATACTTACTGCTTAGTTACTGGTGACTCCCTTGTCTGTTCTTCTCTCTACCAGATGGTCATTTATTTCTGTCTTTGCATCTAATAATGATACATATTTCTTTAAACTCTTCCTGTTACCCAAGCTAACTTTGCCCGGGACACTTTTCCACCTATTTCCCCACAGAGTCAGCTTTTATAGGATTCAGTGGAAATGGCTCCTCTTTATCTTGTCTTCTTGCATGAAGAACTGGTTATCTCAAAGCAATAACCTTGATCAACATATTTATTTCATTACAGTGAAATGAATACTTCAAATTTCTCCATCTTCCTACAGATTATGAATGTAGCACACTTGTGGGTACGTGTGTGTGTGTGTGTGTGTGTGTGTGTGTGTGTGTGTTCACATGTATTTAAGAATCAGAAAACCTAATTTATAAAATGTGAAACTCTTTTATAATTCTTCCCCTGGCAAAGTTAATGACAAAGATTAAGGCTTCAAGGTAGTATCTGTGTTAACTTAGATTAAGCCGCAGCTTAATAACCTAAATACAATGATAGGTGTACCTTTGTTGTTGAGGGTAGTTGTTTATTATTGGAAATAATAACATTTGATACTGGTTGAGTTCTTCTTAAGTTCTTTTTTGATGTATTAACTTATTTAAGTTATATTAACCATAAATTTATGTATTTTCATCAGCTATTTCTTATCCCCACCACATCTCTTCTACAGTTCACTCATTTTCCTCCCTCTCCTGTATCTCACTGTATGTGCAAACAATTGAGTTACCTCTAGGATACCCATATTAACTAAGACTTGGGCATCCGTAGGGCACAAATGGCCCACCAGTGTAGACCATAGAGGAACTCCCTCTCTTTTATCTAATACCAGGCATATACAGTCCCTCAGGATGTGTGTGCACTTTTGAAAATGCAATTTTGATGCAGGAATGTTGGAGTTAAAAGTCTTTAAAGATTACATGCTATGTAATTGCATTTGTGCGAAGTGCCTGGGAAAGGCAACTCTATAAAGACAAGAAATAGATCATTTGCCTTCTGGGGGTTAGAGTGCAAATGGGATCAACTGCAAGATGTAACAAGAAAATATTTGGGTGATGAAACTGTGATAAAACTATGCTGTGTTGGTGATTAAACAACCCCACAGAGTTACCAAAATTCATTGAATTTTATACTTACAGTGTGTTACAAAAATTATGACTCAATAAAGACATTAAAAATTTAAAGATTCCATCCCAAACCCCATTTATAATGATGACTTCAGTTTCCATCCTAGGACTGCACCACATTCTAATAAATCTTTTTAAAGTATATTCTTGTTTCTAAATATGCTATTATTAAAACATGCACATGTACAAACACAAATTTCTGCAATATTTACCTTTGTGTATTTTTCCTGTCTGAGTTAGAAATATATCTTCTTAGATCCTACAAGCATGAATACTGCTTTAAAATACTTTAAAGTTATTTCTCTCTTAATAGAATTGGTAAACTGTCTTCTCAAAAGATGTAGGAATTTCTATTTCCAGGATCAGGGAAGAGTGCTGGTCTCACAGATCCTTATTTGGAGTTGAATTATTTCCTCCAGTTTTGCTAATTTGAGAGATGAAGATAATAGCTCTTTGTCTTAATGTTCATTTATTTTATGCCTTGGAGGTTGTCACTTTAAAACACTGTTTACTTAGCATTTGCATTATCCCTTTTCTGAGTTGATTTCTTGTGATATTTTCTATAGCAAGTTGTAGATTGAAACCTAAATATTTTCCTTCAATTTCCTGTATATTTAAGGATAACTGGCATTAGTATATATATTTACTTAAGAAAAAGGTCCCCGTGTTTCAATTTTGTCTTTGTTGTTTCAGTACATATATTATGAATTTTTTGTATAATATCAAATTTTCCATATGTTTGTGAGAGACTGAGAGAGATTTCATTTTCTGAAAGTAACCTCTTACTCTTTACCTCTCAATTTAATCAACTGTCAATGTTAATTACCTTTTGATTTTAAGAATTTTATTTAGTTCTTTAATAAGCCTGCAATTATTACATGGGAAGACTTTTAACCCTTCATGAAGTAGCTCAGGATTATTCATTGAAAATAAAATTTCACCCACTGTTATGTGTTACATTGAAGTGATTTTCAAATTTCTATGTGGCATGGTAAATATTCTGAATATTTTAATATGAATTTTGCTCATTAACATATATCACATGGAAGCATGATGTTTCCTTCCTTACTTTTGCTGTATAATATGTGGTCAACTTCCTCTGAATAGTTTTTACTTCACAAAAATACTTAGCTATTTTTTACCTATTACTATTATAGATGATTTCAGTGTAGTCTTATAAAGCTTCAGAGAATATTGTCTTACTTTGATTGCAAACATCATAAACCTGTAAGCTGATTTAGAAAAACTAATCTGTTTGCATTATTAAGCCTTCTACCCAGGAACACAATTTATCTTCCCATTTAGTTGAGTATATTTTATACCTCATTGTAAAGTTTTGTGGTTTCCTTCACAAACATCTTACATATTCCTTTTTACAACTTAAAACTTCTTACAGGTGTTTTTGTATTTTCTGTTGCTGTTATGAACAAGATATTTCAAAATTATATTTTACAGCTAGTTGTTCCCAGTAAGGAAAAATGCTATTATTTTGTTGTATTTATTCCATAAATAGCCTCTTTGTTCAGATTTGCTATTAATTTTCATAGTTAAACAAGGTGACTCTTTGAGATTCCTAGGCATCAAAATATATCTCTTCCAAATTATGATAATTTTGTCTCCCTATTTTGGGTCATTATTCTTTGAGCAAAACTGTCTATGTTGCAAAGAATAGAAGCCTGTGAATTGAGCATAGGAAAAATGAATATTCTGATATAGGTGGCAGAAGGGCTATGTCACTGGAGTGACATAATAGACCATCACCATGGAATCAGGAACCTAATACAGCCAACCATCATGGTACCTGGAGCAAGGGAGCTACTAGAAACTAAAGCCATTCTCCATGTATCTTAGAAGCTACATAATGCTGTATTTCTTTCAGTTTCTTCATCTGCTAATCTCTCCTTGTGTCTGTCCTGTCATTTAAAAGACTTCTGTTGAATAGCAGTTAAATGTACAGCTGTCCTCTTTGTGCTAGGACGGACCCCACTGTCTTTTCTTTAGGTTTGTGTCCAACTATCCAAGACAGAATCTCTCTGAGAAACTGGTGAGATGGCTTAGTGAATAAAAGGCATTTGCTGTACAACCCTGATGACTGAAGTTTGATCCCTGGAACTTACACAAAGGTGAATGAAGGGAAGAGACTCCTCAATGCTATCCTCTGACCTTCACATGTACGCAGTGATAAATGTACAACTTCTCCCTCTCTCTCTCTCTCTCTCTCTCTCTCTCTCTCTTTTCTTTCTCTCTTTCTGACACATACACACAGTCAGTTTTGTTATCTTGATCAGTGACCCACATTTAGTATATACAGCAATGTCTACTTTGAGGGCTCAATCAAAATATAGTAACATATCTTCTAACAATATTTATTTATTTTCAGATCCATGACACTAGAGCTAAAAGTTTATCATGCTTCCATGAATGCAGTAACTGCTCAACTTCTCTGCACCTGAAGCAGCTCAAAAGGAATAAGAATCATCTATACATTGAAAGTTGTAGAGAAACTACATTGAGTTGACAATGAAAAAGACAACTTTTAGATGACAGTTTTCCAAGAAGTAATTCTTTGACACCTCTTTCGATTTCTCCCATAGCTACTATCTGGTGAGGTCATAAGCATTTTATTGTCTGTATTGTTAAATGCCACTTTCCTGTCCTTGAATCTCAGAACCATATTTCTTCATTCATCTGTTCTACTTAGTTTTAAGCCTGAGGCCTGGCCCAGAGCACACCACTGGTTTGTGCTGAATTGAAGTGATTCTAATCCAAGGTGACACACAAAATCAAAAGAGATCTGGACCTGGAACCAGATAAGAGAACTGAGTATTATCTGGGTTGGTTTCTAATTAAGCCACTCTGCATCTAACTCTTGATGTGTTCAGTGATGAACACTGGGATGAGTATGTAGCTGGGGAGACGTCTCCAAAATCTTCATATTGCTTTAACATTGTGGCTTAAGCTTATGTGTGAAAACTGAACTTCTACTAGGAAAGTAAATGACAGGAAAAATACTATGCTGATCCTTGCAGAACGAAGGAAGTATTAATAAGCAAGTAAATAGCATATTCATGAATTGGGGTGCATTTAAAGTGGAAGATAATCATTTGTTAGTTCAAACACCTGAGAGATCACCTCTCAACAGCTTGGGAGGAATGGGTCTGAAATCCCAACATCTTTGAAAAAGAAGAATTCCCAATATATTATCCTTGAATACTCTTGTTGTTTCGTTATGACTTAATGGTCTTAATCTGGCCAGTTTCACATATGAGTGTAAACTGGACCCATAATTCTTACATTTTTCTAAAGATGTCTCCTTGATGTGCATATCTCATAATACCCTTGGATCATGATGAGAAGCATATACATGTGCAGATTCATATTTTCTCATGACTTAGCTTTATTGGCAAGAAGGCCTTATGCTTTATGGTTTTACATGCACTCTTTATTTTTCTCAAAAGTACACTCAGTTTGTGAAAAAGCAAAAGGAGGCAACCTACCTTCATACACTTTTCTGTGCTTGGGCAATGGTCAAAAGTAGCACTCATCAAAAGCACCTGAACTGAAGGAAGTCAGTAATTTCTTGAATACAGTCCCAGGATCAGGTTACTCTAAGCTCCAATTTCAAACATGCATTTCAAATATGAAACACAAGCATTGATTGCAAACCTGAAGACATTTTCATTTTGCTCCAGGCTAGGATTTTTAATTTAAAAAAAATAAACCTGTCAAGGTCTGCAAGAAAGGCTCTTAGATATTCTGGCCAATGGTGTATTTAAAAATCCAATAATGCAATTTCTTCAGCGGCAAGAGACAAGAGACCTTCTCTAAGCTAAATGTCCCTTAAATGGAAGACTGTTAGATTCTCTGACCATAGATCTAAAAGAACTCTACCAAAGGAATTCTACCTCTGAGCCCAGAACAATATATAAATCCTGAATTCCCTTTCTCTATGTTGTCACAAAGCATCACTCACTATCCATGCAAGTTTAGCAAATCAAATAATTGAAATGCAAAATTTAAATGCTGCCCCCCCCAAAACTGAACCCCATGACAGTAAGAGCTTCACAGCACTGCTTGACACCCCAACAAACTTAGAAACCACAGGACGCCACAGAACCACCAAAAGGGGTAGCAGGCCAGTGTCAATCAATAGAGGGCCACAAGCATCACACTATAGTGGACAGCCATATCACACAACCAGAAGGTACAATACAAATCCAGAAGACTTTTCCCAACAACAGCTCATCTGACTCAGGAGAGCCAAAATCAAGTACCAAAGAAAACAGTCATAGACTTAACAGAAGATGCCTAATTCATATTGTAAAACCAGAAAACACACAAAGTGTCAGGAAAACATATCTTCTACAAAAAGCCCTACCAACCCTTTTACAATAGATTCCAATCAGAATAACCATTCAGGAAAACAGCACCCAGGAAAATGTCTTCCAAAGAAATGTTACTGACATGGTCAACAAACTTCAAAAAGAATTAGAAGAATGACAAAAGGCTCATGAAGAACTAAGAGAGAACTAAGAGTAAGCATATGATTTTATGAGAACAGGAAAATAGTAAAAAACAATTATCTGAGGTGAAAAAGGAAGAGATTGGAAAGGCATTCGTCAAGTCATGAAAGATCACAAATGGCAACCTAAGTTTCTGTATCCAGCCAAACTATCAGTCATGCTTGAAGGTGAAATAAAAATATTCCTTGACAAAAATAAACTAAAGATGTTCTCATTTACCAAACCAGGGTTTCAGAAGATACTAGTAAAATTTCATAGGACAAATGGAATTGGTCAGCACACTCAAGAGGATAAAATGGAAAAAAAATGGCAATACAACTATCAGGCAGAGAACTGCCAACCCAGAGACACAATAAACTCAAAAATTGACAGGAATCAATAAAAACTTCTCAATTTATTTTAAACACAAATGGGATCAACTCCCCAATCAAAGGACACAGGCTAACAACATGGAATAAAAGGTACAACTCATCAATATGCTGCTCCCAAGAAACACACCTCACTTTGAAAGAGGCATGATCTCAAAGTCAAATGATGGTCGAAGATATTCCAAGCAAATGCAACAAGGAAACAAACAGGAGTAACAATCCTAATATCTGACAAAAGAGACTCCAAGCCAAAATAAATCATAAGAGATGCAGAGAGATACTATGTTCTCGTCAAAGGAATGATGAAGAGTCCACAATTCTAAACATATATGTTCTAAATACAGACTCATTAACATTCATTAAATAAACACTATGACATGTAAAACAACAAATCAACCCAAACATGATAATAATAGGGGATTTTAACATGCCATTCTCACCTATAGACAGATCAACAGCCAAAAAATAAACTGGAACTAAATCAAACTAAACATTGAAATGAAACCAAACCATAAACCAAAGAGACGTGACAGATATCTACTGAGCATTCCATCCTAACACCAAGGAACATACATTCCTTTTAGCTCTCCATGGAACTTTATCTAAAATGGATTACATATTAGGCTACAAAGCAAGTCTCCACAAATACAAGAAAATCAAAATCGCCATCAGATATATTCCATCTGACCATCAAGGAATAAAGATGGACATGTATAACAAAGCAAACAACAGAAAGTAAACACTCTTGGAAGCTTAATGGTACCCTACTGAATGAAGAATGAATCTATACAGAAGGAAAATAGAAATCAAAATTTCCTACAACTCATTGGTAATGAAAACACATCATATCAAAACCTTGAGATACAATGTAAAAATTCTTAGCACTCAATGTCTACATAAAAAAACAAAAACATTGCAAGTTAACAACCTAACAATGCAGTTTAAAATTTTAGAGAAACAATAGCAAATCAACCCCAGAAGAAGTAGACATGAGAAATATTTACATGCAATGGGAACCTTAGGAGTTAGGGCTAGACAGGTAAAGAGGAATGTCCCTATCAGTGGGTCTACCAACTGAAGGGTCACTTAATCTGCTACAGAAGTCTGAGCTCTTACTAAAATAGACAACACAAGGGGAACCCTGTGCCCACACAAATAGACAAGCAGAAGGGCAGGAAGAAGAAGGATGGGAGGGGAGGGAGGGAGAGTCAGGGGAAGGAGAGACAACTACTCATTATACTTATAAAACTAGAAAAATAAATAAATGAAATCAATAAAATAAAGGGCAAAAAACCTTAAATCCTAAACATATGATTTAAAATGTGAAATAGACCTGCTAATCATCTAAACCTAGACATTCAATCCAGGGTAGAGAAATGACTTCTCTAAGTACCATGTAAACCTACTTTCATAGTCATTCAAAAAGTACTACCATGGAACCCCTGACCAATCATACTCTGTCTGTAACCTGTAATCACAGATGTGAAAAGGAGGTTTAGTTAGATGTAACCACTAGAGCTGTAAGAGCCATTTTTTAAAGGCTAAAATAAGCATATGGGAGTGGTCAGGATGAATTATGGTTAATATGGTGAGAATTCTGTTTAACAATGGACTAGAACATGTGAATACACACAAAGGAGATGAGAGATATGCAACACAGATAGGCTGGAGAGAAAGAGAGATTGAGAGAGAGAGAGAAAGAGAGAGAAAAGAAGAGTCTAGTTTTCTCCATAAGCAGGTCTCACTTGTATTATTTTGAGTAAAGAAGTTGATTCCTGTATCTGAGATAACCATAGGTATCTTTTGTCTTACCCTAATTTAATTAGTAGACATTTATTGATTGTGTTTCTGAACCAGCATTTCCAGTGACTGTTAAAAAAAAGCATTGAACAAGACACACATACATATGTGCCTTCTGAGTTTGTGGATCTTAGATTTCATTTGATAGGAAAAAGAGCAGATGCAATATAGAAAACCAAAATCTGTAAATAAACAGGCAGATAAGAACATATTTAAAAATGTGCTAAATGAATGAAAAACTTGAGAGAATCTGAGAACTGGGGCCATGATGAAGGATTTTTTCAAATAAGAAACTCTCAGAAAAGTGTAACAGAAGCTTAAGACCCAAGGAATGAGAAGACCTATGGCAAAATGAACAAAGAACACTGTGTTTCAGACAAACTCCATAATGATAAATCTGGAGGAAATGTACTTGACCTTCAGTCTCATAGTCTTTCCATGAACAGCACTGCTCTTGATCAGGGAGAACTACAGATGAAATTCATGGATCTGTTTGTAGTCTTGAACAACTCTATTTGTTTCTCTGAACCTGGTTTTCTCATTTGTAAAATGAGGCTCAGGATGCCTGTCCCTCAGGTTTCTTAGCACTTTAGCAATCACAAATGTAAATGTATAAGCCAATAGATGCTCAACAAGTGTTGGTTGTTAGTTTTATGATTATGATTATCTCAGAACCATCTACCATGTAAACAGCCCTGCCTCCCATCTCAAGGCATTGGAAAATTAGTAGGTTTAACTCAAAGTGATAGGATGAGGGAAAAACACAAAAATTAAAGAAGAAAAAAAAACAAAGGCAATATTTAGCTGTTTGAAAAGAAAAGGAAAACAGAACCATTCTTCAATAGGCGGAGAAAGAAAAGAAGAAAACTCAAATTGCTCAATTAAGATGAAAAAAAGTATCATTGGTCTTTCAGAAATATTAAGTTATTACTGAATATAGTAGGTAATTGCTTGTCATAAATTGCACAGTCTAGAACAAATTCCTAAAAAGACACAATGTATAGAAACAGACTCATGAAGAAATAAAATGTCTGAATGAACAGGCAGAATGGGCAGCAACAACATCAATAAAATCCCTATGAAGGAAAGCCTAGGACAAGATTCAGGGTTGGGTTTAGCACTTTTCAAGAAAGTAACAATGTACTCTGGGGAAAAAAATTTGAGGGAAAACATGATTGTGTTATCTCCTAGTTTCAGAAATTCGTGGTCTGTTTTTTCCATTGCTTCTAGGTGTACTGGGAGAGACGTGGTGGAAAAGAATTCTGGACAAAAGCTGATCATTGTACAGCAGCCAGGAAACGGAGAGAAAGGAGGAGGGAAGGAATTCCCTTCTAAGATATGCCCCTATGGATTTATATTCTTTAACTGAGTGACATGTCCTAATAGTCTGTTCAGTTCTCAGTCCAGCACTGGATAAATTCTCTGATCATTCAGCTCCCTCAATAGTGACATTAGTTGCAGGCAGTGATTTCAACAGATGGACTTTAGAGTCACCGCATATCCGTAACAGTAATGAATTAAATAAAAATCTTTGAAGAATGATTATCATCAATGTCTCACTTGGACTTCCAAAGAGCAAGAAAAAATTAAATACTTTGTAACTTATTTTGTAAGAGCAGTGACTAATGTCAGGCACAGACATCATGGAAAAAGAAAATTAAGTGAAAAATTCACATGATAATTTAGGTGCAACATCATCTTCAACTATTGCAAAATGGATCCAGCAACATATAAAAGTCACATTATGACCAAGTGAGGTCCCTTTCAGGAAGCCAAGGATGGTTCAATCAAAAAAATAACTCAGTGTGCCACAGTATTTTATTTATTAATTTATTTTTAATTATTCTTTTTAATGTTTGATACAAAACTACAGTGAATTTATGATAGTTTCACACATTACTTCCCAGTCACCTTTTCCCTCCACTTCCCACTGCAATCCTTCTTCCCTAGAACAGTATTTAAAAAAATACAACTAGTTTATATAATTTCAAGAAATATAGAAAGAAAACATGTGGTATACTTCCAACATGATTTCCTGATAAAACCATCCATGAAATTAGATATGATTTCTCAGTTTGGCAGCAACACTAATAAATAAATCTCACAGGTAACACTAAATAAAAAAAACTGAAAATTTTATTTCATTTATTAGGGACAAGACAAAACACATTTTTATTCAAAGGTCTATTGAACATTTTATTCAGTATGTTCTGGCAAAGTAAGAGTTTAAATTTATCAAATTAAAGAAATATCAATATCCTTGTGCTATGAACACGACCATGTTCATAGCAGCACTGTTTACAATAGCAAAGACATGGAATCAACCCAAATGTCCAACAGTTGACTAGTGGATAAGGAAACTGTGGTATATCTATACAATGGAGTACTACTCAGCCATCAAAAATGATGAATTACTGGAATTTGCCGGGAAATGGATGTCATTAGAAACAATTATATTAAGTGAAGTATTCCAGACCCAGAAAATTAAGCGCCGTATGTACTTCCTAATAGGTGGCTCCTAATACCAAACCCACCCAGCCCATCTTGAGACACTCATAGGTAAATCTATGTATTACCTATAGTAATTGCAAGGACTATGAACAGGAGGGATGGGGTTGGAGGGCCACACCAGAAACAAGGAGAGAAGTGACCATGTTACAGTAGAGAAAATAGGCCTCCATCAAGGACTACAAGAAAGTAATGTGACACCTAGTTAAGTTCACAATTTGTTCCTGATCATTTACAACTAAGGGGGTATGAACTCACCAGAAGGGGAGGGCATATAGTACAGCAGATTAAAAAGTAACCAATTTGCAAATAGGTGATTGACCCCTCCCATTGCCTAATGCCATATGACCCTGCGATTCCACTTTTGGGTATAAGTATTACATCTACCCTTGAATGTGCTCTTATAATAAGACTCCAGTTTAACAGCTTTCTGTCTCTGGCCAGGGGTTGACATACAATGCCCATCACGATGGAATGAAGGGCATTACAGAAGCAACAAAACTGCAAAAGAAAATCAACGAACCACTATCCAGAACTTCAGAGACTTATATCAACCACCTAGAACTAGGCCAGACTAATCTCTCCCCATCCTGAAGCTCAGGGACATTTGCGGAAGAGGGGGCGGTAAGAGTGTAAGAGCGAAAGGATGGGAGGAGCAATGATTTGCAAGATACTCCACACAAGTTAGGGCCAAAGCAATCATAATTGGACATTGCATGCCCTGTGCAATGTCCAATACACTATTGACCTCACAAAGTCTAGCATCTGCTAAAGGCACCAAGATCCTTGGAGGCAAGGGATTGACAGCCACAGTAGTGTTCTTATGCTTAAGGGGAACACAGGAAAGGGTTCAGGGGAATGACACTGGGTCCTTGTATGTCATCGGAGAGGAGGACCCAGAGGAGAGTCAGGCATGCACAAGAAAGGACTCTGGGAATCAGGGCGGGAGGCACGGGGGGATAGGGCGGGAGGGGTGAGGGGAAGGGGAGCAGGGGGCTGGGGGGGAGGAGGGAGGGAGGGAACTGGTGTACCTATTAAGTTTGTATGAGCTGAAATAATAATAAAAAATGTATTAAAAATCAATATCCCATGTCTATATGAGCTTGAATGTAGAAAAATCATAAACACCCCATGAAAAGTTTCTAGAATTCACAAACTACAGGATACAAAATTAATATATAAAATTCATTTCCTTTTCAATATTCTGGAAACAAACTATGAAAATTTATTAAAAATAATTCAATTTATACTAGCATGAAAATTAAATGTGAATAAATCTAGCAGACTTTCAAAATTCATATTCTGAAACATATAAAACACAATTCATAATCTGAAAACTATGAGAAACCATAGCATGCTTCTTTTTAAAGCTTTTTTCAATTTTTCTACTTTTATAAGAATATTGAGTATTCATCCTTACTTACCTCCATCCTTCCTCCCTCCTATCCCCTTCCTTCCCTTCATCAATCCCTCACACTCCCTACTACTTCCTGCACTACTTCCTGCTTCTTGATCAAAGACTTAATATTAAGATTGAACCAAAATTAAGGAAATCCCTATTAAAAATCCCATCAGATGTATATGTTCAAATTGACAAGATGGTTCTAAAATTCCACTGGAAATGCAAAAGATGCATATGGTATGCAGTTCTGGAAGAAAAAAAAAAGAATGAAACTAGAGAACCCATATAGCTTCATACAAAATGAAAGTGATCAGAATAGTGTGGTGCTAAGAAAATAGAGATAAATTAACTGGAACTGAGGACATTAAAAATACATATTTTGTTTAAATGCATTTTCATAAAGGTGCCAAAGCAGTTCAGAGTAGGAAAGAACTTTGTTTTCAACAAATAATAGTGAAACATCTACATTGAAGGGACAAAGCTCGATGTTTTTCTCATGCCATAAACAAGCTAAAAAGAACTGTAGTATTAAGTTGAAGAACCAACTATAAAATTCTTAGCAGTAGAATTTGGAAACTTGATTAAGCAATGGTTTTTTAGATCAAAAATGAAAAATGAACTAATAACTAAATTATACTTCATCACACTAAATATTTTATCCTTCAAAAGACATCATGATAAATGTGGGAAGACAACTAAAAGAATGGAGAATATTTGCAAATCATATATTTAATGAATAGCTTGCATCTACAACATAAAGAATTCTTGTCATTGATTTATTATGTATGCTGCAGCAAGTGCACAGATACATGCTAATGCTGGCAGTCCTCAGTGAACTCAATCTCTCTCTCTCTCTCTCTCTCTCTCTCTCTCTCTCTCACACACACACACACACACACACACACACACACAGAGGATTCAGAAGAAAGCTTGCTGCAAAACAGTTTTTCAGTGGGAAAAGGAGGGAGAATGAAGCAGGTAATATGGGATGAACATGACAATAATCTATTCCTTTCCTGTACAAAACTCTCAAAGAATATAAATTTTAAAATAAGACATTTATTTTTATTGCTTAGTATAAACATAAGAGTTCTAACAATGTGATAACACACAAGTGACCCAATTTAAAAGTGAGCAATGACTATCAATAGAAACTTCTCCAAATAAAATGTAGAAATGTCCAATGAGTACAAGGGTCATCAGCTACGAACTAAATGCAAATCAAAACAACATGGAGTTTCCAATGTGTAAACACTAAAGGTGTCTGTTATTAAAATGGAAAACTTTTTTTAGAAAAGCAAATGTGACGAAAAATTATAGGTTGCGTTATCTGCGGCTCCAATATAAAATGCATGGCCATTTTAGAGACTAGTCTGATGGTGCCTCCAACACCCCCAAATGGGCTGCAACTGCTAATAGGCACAGGACTACTTTTGGAGATAATTGATATGTTTCAAAATTGATTATGATCATAACTGCATGACTCTGGAGTAGTACTGTTAAGGTTGATGAATTGTGGAATACATAAGTAGTATCTCACTAAAACTGTTAGAAGTAAGACATAAGGAACAACCACTTCCCTGATGACACCTTAGGAAACCTGGACTATCTACTTCAATTTCTTTATTTATTGTGAATTCTCCTAAACAGAAATGTCAGAGCCATTTATTTTGGGGATGGAATATATTCTCTATGCAACTGGTCTTTCCTGCACATCATACTTAGAAGTAAAAGAACATTCTCAGGTCTTGGACTCAGAAACTTCAAAATACAAGGTGAAATGTTTGGTGATTTTTTAGCGTCTTTCAATATGTTTTTCAAAGTCAAATGAAGCATTAAAGGAGATGGTAGTTACAATTTGCTATCTACTTATTATGTAGCAAATCTGGGCAGATGATTACAAAGGTTTTTACTTATTTTTATTTCTCCCAACCATTTTTTAGTGATTTTTTTTAAATTTCCCATGTTTTTGAATATGACAGTAGAAACTCAGTTTTGTTAATTTGTCTAAAGTCACATGGTTCCTATGTGCAAATTTAGGAGTGAAAATTCAGGTGTTCAGGGTCCATATTGTGGACCTCTAATTATGCTGCTTTTTGAAACAATAAGATTTTATATTTGGTTTTATTTTTTCCCTACTATCTTAGTGCATCGTTAGTACATTCTTAAAGAAATGCCTTATGGGTGGTCCTTGGAAATAACCAGACATTAAAATGAAGAGAAAAAAAGCTTCTAATGAGATCATATTATATTGATATTTATTAGTAAATAAAATGCACATGATATAGTCAGTCAATTATAGATTATAAGCAAGTAAATTGTATTACTGTTTAAATAAATATTAACTGCTGCAATTATTTAAATTATATATATATTACAGGCACATTTACATAGATCACAAATATATTTGTCTATACTACATGTATACATTTATATATATAGATATTATATAAGTTGTCTGATTGAAAATATTTGCAAAAAGAGAGATCCACAAATATTTATAGCAAAATGCTAATTGCCTCTGAATGGATTTAGGTAAGTATTTTACGTTTGGCTTTTCTATGTATTTTAATTGCTTTAATATGATCATCTTTGACTTTTGAACTAATCAATTCCTGGATGCTTTCCATTTTGTGTGGAAATAGGACTAATGCCCAATATAACTTAGACTCTCCTCAGTAGGAAGCCGTTCCCTTGAATGCTCCAGCCTGCTTCTGTTTTAACTGACTTTCCATTAACCCACAATTACAGATCCTGATCTCGTCAGATAAGAGGGACTTTATTGTAATGGGGGCAGGGGGGCGCCCAATGTCAAGCAATTAGTGAAGGGAATCCAGCTACAGTGGAGTTGTTCTTAGGAGAGAAACAAGTGTAAGTGCAAAGCCCGGGAAAGACCACACCCATGTGGGCAGACAGTTCCTCCATCCTGCCCTACATTCTGTTAGTCTTTTAGATTCTGTTTCTTTCTTTGTCCTTTCTTTCAAAGTTTTAATCATCAGTCTCACGGGGCAACTATAGAAACACCCATTGATAAATCACCCTTTGGTCCATTAAGTCCACTAGCTGAAACTGGGGACTTGACTATGTTGAGTCAAATACCACAAGGTGTTGATTTGAACAGAGAGCATATTGTTGTTGACATTTGGACATGCTGATATCACTGTTTGGAATGATGAGAAATCAGTGAAAGTCAAGAGGTCCGAATGCTGATCTATTGTTTGTTTGTTTTTTTAAAAGATGACCAATTCCATTTCTTAGAAATGGCATGCATGTATCTATTCTACGGAGAGTTCAGCCCCTGCTTTTGCAGAGGTCTTTGCCATGAGTTTTTCTGCTCATAGAGCTAGAGACAAAAAGAAGCCCAAACCTATATGAGAACAATACCATGGAAGAAGCTGTTGACTCAACAAAGTAAGTTATTTGCACAACCAGAAAGCAAAGTCAAGCATCCCTGACTTCAGATTTAGGGTTCTGCCATATGGGATTGGGCGGCTGAATAAGTGAGCATGTTCATTATTAGGTAAGAAAACATGGAACGCTGAGCATAGGGATAAGCTGAAAAGAATAATAGTCTACCCCTAATGCATTGGACCCCTAGATTTTAATTTGCTTACCAGATTATATGTCCATGTGTCTCAATTAGAAAGCCCAGCACAACCATAAGTGGTCTTATTTTATTCATATTGGAAACATAACATTGTTGCTTTAGTGCTTTTAGTTCAGTTGCCAGTCTAAACCTCTTTGCACTCAGCAGCATAATATGAATTGGTCCTTTAAGCTATGTGAAAGTTGTTAACATAATTTAGCACGTTGTATTAACAGACATGAATGATAATGAGCATTTTGATTTTTTTGTGTATGTGCATGTATGTGTATGTGTGTGTACACAAGAGGGCACTTGGGTATGTATGCCTTGGAGTCCAAAGGTGACAAAGGAAATCATCTTGAATTGCTTTACTGCCTTGTTTTCCTCTGGGGTTTCCAAGGCTCCATCTTTCAGGGCTGGAATTTCAGGCTGCTACCATTTCCCCCTAACATTTTTACATGGCATCTGGGGATCCCAACTTAGGTCTTTTGGCTTGCAATGCAAAGACTTTAACCACTGAGCCATCTTCCCAGCCCAGTATTTTGATCGAAAGGAATGAATTCCCCAGAAACTTCTACCTATTGGCTAAACTTTTCTCTCTGGAGTCAAAGAGGAATAAGTTTCATTCCTCTTCAAACTGATAACTTTTGAAATACAATATATAACTTGTATCCCTTTACAGATTTTCTCATCTCCCTTAGCCATTCTTCATATGACACATGATATTCTACTAGGTGGTGTGTTCGGAAAGGTAAGGTAGAGTCCCTCTAAACCAAAATAGCTTTTCTGAAAGTTCATCATTAATCCAGGATACTAAAGTATTCAGAGAGATGTCAGAAGAAGTAGAAAGAAAGATTCTGAAAGGAAACATGAGGAGGTCAGTGGAAGTCAATATTAATAATGATGTCACTTAGCATATATCAAAATCTTGTAGTATGTCAAGAATTCTGCTGGAATCCTTACATTCAATTCACAATTATTCCAATAGGGAGATACGGTAACCCCAATGTGTGCATGAAATCTCTGGGCACTAGGGAGATCAGTGAGCTATCCTTAGTCTACTTGGTTCCACAGTGGCAGAGCTGGGATTTCAGTCAGATCAGTGTAATTCTAAGGTTGGTGCCTTGATTTGATGAAATGGTATACTGTGCTCTGTGATGAAATCCTTCAAGCCTCTTTTCTGATGAGCTCTTCATAATTTGTTCTCTTCTCTCTTTATTTTAATTTATAAAATTCAATTTCCAAATAAGACTGGATGTTCTTCTATTAAGAACATTTAACTGAAGGGATTTCTTTTAAAATTTCTTTATTTGCAAACAAACTGAGTTTTGTCCTTGCCCTGATCGCTTCCTCCCACCCTCTTTCTTTCCCATCTTCCCTATCCACTTATACTTCTCTCCTTCCTTCATACATACTGTTCTGCTACCCCCCCCCAGTCCCTTTGTCCTTTTGCTTCTGAGTATCTCAGGACTCCCTTTGGGGGTTCCTGTGTTGTAGAGAAGTCAGATTACTGTTGGACTTTATGTGGATCTTCAGTAGGTAAAATAGTCCTGAGCCCTCAAAATGATATACTGAGGGAGAAACTTCTATAATACCCACTACAACTGCCAACAAACATAACTTGGGAGGGATGGGCAAAGAAGACCCTGAGAGAGCTGAAAGAAAGTAACGCAGATTAAAATTAAAAAAAAATACTCCTAGAGCTCAATGAAGTTGCACCTTATTACAATGGAATACTAGTGAGGCAGAAAACCACATAAGGCCAGAGTACAGAATTTCAGTTCAGCGAAACTGGAATACTGAGTCCTAACCAGTCCATCAAAATCGTATTCCACACCAGGCTCAGGGAAACTTGTGGAAGAAGGGATGGTAAGATTGTAAAAGCCTAAAGGTGGGATGAAAGAAGTCTTATGCATGAAAAGATCTCTATGTCTCTAAATGTTCACCCAGCTTCCTTGTGGCTTTTCCAAGTGCTCAGTATTACAAATGCATGTTCTCTCAGCTTTGTCCTGCTCTGATTGGTGTTTTCTACTTGGAGAACTTGTACATCATGTTCAAATCAGAACTCGAACTTCTTACATCCCTTTTGTCCCCTTGCCTTGCCACATAGTTCATAGTTCATAGTTCATAGTTTATTCACCACCAGCTCATGACTGTATCTCTTTAATCCTCTGTTAATAAACAGCTTGTAGACTATGAATGCCCGGGAAACAAGTGGACATCTTTTACTCATTCTTTATCTGGATTACACAACATAGTACCTCGAATATTTTAAAAAAATAATAATATGAATTCAGAACTTATCCTGTAGAAGGCACAATTGGTCCTGGAGCCCCACAGTGCTTGGCTGTTGCTGTAACGAGGACACTGCACAAAGCTAGATAAGCCAGGCTTCCTTCCTCCACATCAATTAGCATTTTATTAAATGTGATGAATCCCATTTGCTGCAAAACTACAGCTCTTAAATGACTTTCATTTGGATATAGAGATGTGCTTTCACGTTCAGAGAGCAGAAGATAAAATCAGGTGCCCTGTCATTATTACAACCACGGTCGTTATGGTTATGATGATGAATATGAAATTATTATTATTTTTATTATCTTTAGCAAATGAGTTTTCTTTCTTCCCCCAGAGTTTCCAGGAATGTTTCTCATATGTTATGTGCTGTTCCATCTTGTTTTGACATTTCAGCTGAAGAACTGGGTAAAGCGGGAATGAGAAAATGAATCCAGAGGCTGCTGACCTTGGACTTGGACTGGTCTGCGGGCAGCAGACTTCCCTGAGGCTGCAGCCCCAGCTCCATCTCTCCCTTTGCCGCCCTCAAGGCCACCATTGATCAGCTCTCTGAAGGCTTTACAACTGCAGCCTTGGACAGGCGGCTGGACAAATTGATTGTAGTCATTTCCCAACAGACTGAGCTGCATTGACTTGTCTCCTGGCCCCACTAGTGAGTACCTTACTTCACTTTTTAATTACTCTGGTAGTCTTTTTGCATGCCATGTTGAAGAGAAAGAAGAAAGGCAGAGGGGGAGGAGGAAGAGAAATAGACAGAGAGGAAGGAGACAGGAAGAGAGAGAAAAAAGAAGAAAGAGAGAGAGAGAGAGACACCGAGAGAGAGAGAGAAAGAGACCCAGAAAGACAGGTACAGAAACTGAGAAAGAGGGACAGGGATATGGGCCCTGAAATTAAACAGCCCTTCTCAGATCAGAGTGTTCCTTAACTTCTGCCAGGAAACTAGGTCACATTTGTTCATTATGAATTTAGTTTGTGGATTATTAGAAATTTTGATTACAGAATCATGAACCGAGTTGAACTCCAGATACAAGTCAGCCAACTAATTTTGTAAATTTGTCGTTATTTCATACAACTAGGAATTAGGTTCATAACTGTAAATGAGAAAATTGGTAAGGCAATCTTAATAGCAACAAATGTTTGTAAATACAAATAAAAGTATCACTCCTAGTGCCAACCCAATAAGGACATAGATGATGATATGTGTCATGATTTGCTGAATATTTAAGGCACTGAGCACCATGATAAATGTTTTACACAGATAATTTCTTTCCTAATAAGTTTTAAAAATAGCACCTTGTGATATGTTTAAAAGAAAATATTCTCCTCTCTTTGATATAATTAGGCCTTCAACTAAGAAGTTTAAACTGATGCTAAAATTTATAATATTAGTGATTAAGTTCGAGTTTCTCTGGACCTAAAGCCTCTGTTCATGTTTTCTATGTGAAATACTAGACAATTTACAGAGTATGATTATATAAAACATAATTTCATGTTCAGGCTTGTCATTCTATATATGCACATAGCAGAAAATACACTTAACACAGACGTCTTGGCCTGAAAATCATGTGGTTAAAAAAAAGGCTCCATTCTATTTCTTTCTCAGAACAAAGGGAAGATCTCTTTCCCAGTAGATATTTGTAATATCTCTTTCCCAGTTACATATTTGCATCTTTGCTTTTAAGACAAACTGGAGTTTGAACAAATAGTTGTTTCTGCTTTATAAGTTCTTTCCAGCAAACCTTCAGTCCTCGTACTCCCAGAATTCCTGTGGGTGAGCAGTAAGCCACTTGCCTCAAAATGCCCTGGAAAAGTGGATCAGGACGGTGGTCCTAGTCCTTACTGTTCATAGCACTGTGTGATCAGAACTTCCAAGGTCAAGTTTCAAGACGCTGCATCTCAACAATGGCTTCTGATAATCTTGGAAACACTGATGCTTGAGAGTCGAGTCTATCCACATCTTCATTCCTTACTTCTCTCTTCTGTTAATAATCAAATCTGGCTCAGGGGAATGCTCTTCTGTCCTAGAGGACAGTCGTGGCTGTTTTAAGCCATGGGTCAGTCTTCATTTGTTCGTGAGTTCCTAGAACTGACTATGTGACCTGATTCTGGCTAATCTTAGGTAGAATGTTTTGGAAAAATGCCTATTTCTCATAAAAGAGGAAACTATAGAATATAAATGTGCCTAGCCAGTACAATTGTTTTCTTGGGTATTTTGGAAACAAATCTGCAATTATAGGAGCTTGGAAACATTGCATCTATTCTGGGACCATGAGAGGACATGGGACAGGAGACTATAGTGGGCCTGGAAAATAGAAAGGTGTAAAAACCTTGTGTCCATAAAGTGAGTTCCGAGTATTCATCCAAGCCCGAGATCCACTGATGCTAGTCTAATTGTCTGAATAATGAATGTTCTTTTGGTTAAGTCACTGTTAGTCAAGATCTACTATTACAGCCAAAAGCACCTTAACTTTATCCTTTCCTTGACTTGCACTTAAGCTTTCTTCCTTCAGAATCAATGCAGAAAAGTTAGGCTAAAGTTTTATCGACTCAGCATGCTGTCTGACACAAGAGGGAGTTAGATGAAGGAAAATTAACATGACCATTTGACTCTGCTGTCAAATATTAGATGTCATAACTAATCTTTGGCAGATTCTAGAAGACAGTGAATTAATGGTAGGGTTCTCACACCAGAATCGGTCCTATTGATTAAGGGTACAAAAACTGTGGCTCACAGGGCTCTGGCCTCCTGCCTGTTTTTGTAAATTTGATTGGAGCACAGCCACACTCATTCACTGTTACGAGGTGTGTGGCTGGTTTTATGCCACAATGGAAGCAGAGCTGTATAGTTGTCATAAACACCAAATGGCCCAGCGAGTCTGCAATACTTGGGATTTTGGCCCTTTGCAAAATAATCTTGCAGATCCTGATTATAGATAATGTAATTGTTGGTCAGAGAGAAATTCCTGTATTTGCAATCATATGAGAAAGGGATACAAGGAGGCCACGCTGCTGAAAAATGTATGAGTCAGGCTTTTAGTCTCATTCAAAGAGAATGCATACTCTCTACTCTACATACAGGTAGATAGAGGGAGTAACTGTAGACAGGCCTTCTATTGACTCCACTGGAAGAGCTTTAACTTTCCCTCATGTTTTGAACAATGCTATGGCTTGAATATGAGATGCTTCCCAGAAGTATGTTGAAATTTGGTTAGATCCCAACTACCATTTACCTGGTAATCCTAGACACAATATGTCCCTTTATCTGGGTCTGCCAATCTTCACACCAGGATTGCCACCACCCAGAGAATGTGATCCACTTAGATGCAAGCCAAAGTGATGAGGGGTGTGCCTTAACCCACCCTCAACCATCACTTCCATTATCACTCCTTTTCCTCCTTTTCCTCAGCAAGACACAGAACAAAAAGCAGAGACGGTCAGCCTTCCAACATGGGGGTTCATGAATCATGTGCTCTTTGAGTTTTAAACTCAAAGAGAGGCATTCTTCTCTTTCTCGTCAGTACTATTATCTAAACTTGTAAAATTTAGATATGCTCTTCCTAATATTCAGGACTTTTTGCCATTTCTTTGAGGACTCGAACTTCTTTGCCTTGTAGCTGCCTTAGTGAAAGCTGATCAATAACTGACATTTTCAAGACAAAGTAGCTCAAACTGGGCAGGGTGCGTTTCTGAGCTTGGAAACAAGAAGTGGTGGAATCAGAGAAAGAGGACGGCCAAGTCCAACTCAATACTTACGAGCTGCAGTTTGTGGATTTGGAGTCTCCCTTTAAATTGCTCTCAAAGGCTTTGGTATAACAAGCTGGCACACTGGAGATGGTTGAGTGATAATTGGTCAGGTGTACCCGCATTTCTGTGTCATATAAGAACCACTATTTGAGCCCTTCCCCTTTTTATTTATAATTAAATAGAAAAAGGAGATAATCTTTTTATCTATTAAAGGATTGTGTAGGGACTCAGGAAAATACCTTATATTAAGCAAGAAGACATGAAATAAATGTCTTTTCTCAGACTTGGAAAGAGTATTTATGGTCGAAGGAGTAGCACTATATATAATCCTTGCCTCATAATTTAGACAACAAGGGCAATTCTGAGCTTGTTTTCTCCCTTATAAAACGTTGCATGGAGGTGTTGGCAAAAATACACAAAGGCCGTGACATTCAGAAACATGCAAAAATTGATTCCTAGATTACCAACTTCTCTGTGAACGTGAGGTGTTATGATTTTTAGTAAATTAAACCACATACTGATGGACTTGCTTTTGGGTTAGCCACATGTCTAAAATAGCTGTCCAAACTGACCTGTGGAATGGGGATAGTTCCTAACTGTCTTTGAGGTGTTGGAGAATGTTGTGTCTAAACAGGGTTTCTCCGCTCTATTTAGTTAACAGAAGATTCTCGTGCTAGTAACTAGCCACCAGATTCAATCTCTTACAAAGACTGTATGAGATAATATAGCAATCTCACATACCTCAGAGTGCTTGGTCATTTTCCTGCTTGTTAAAAGGAAAAGAAGGGACTAGAGAGATAGCTCAGGGGCTAAGATACTGCCTCGCAAGAAGTTCCTGAGTTCAGATCCCACGTCTCTTGTAAGAACGCCAGGCAATGATCCTGAAGTCGCCCTTGGTCCTCCACAGGGACATATGTGACCTCTAATACACACACACACACACACACACACACACACACACACACACACACACACAAACACACACACACACATACATACACATGCACACGCACATGCACATGCACACACATGTGCGCATATACACTCACATACCCACCCGCACTAAAATGAATGACTGAATAAGTAAAGTTTTAAAAAAATTAAAAAAGGAAAAGAAGGAGTTAGCCTAGTTATCTAACAGCTTCAACATATAGTTCTGACTTCATACAGAGATAAGATAGTACAAGGACCAAAACACACCCACAGGGTGTGTGTTTCTCACAACAACATCATCTGGACAAGTGGAAATTGTTCTAGCATCCTGCACACCTATGCTATAAACAAAGATCACTGCATGGAATGCCACCCACAGAGTCTGCCAGGGTAGGGAGCCAGACACAGAACATCCAGAACCTTCCTTCTGCAGATGTTTTGCACATAGCCAAACCATTCAACTATAAATTTTTAAGTGGAATAATTAAAGAGAAAGAGAAGGCAGTAGTAAAGATGAATATCACCTGTAATGTATTGAAGTAAAAATGAGTACACCAAAATGCCGAATCATACAAAGAGAAATAAAACATCTAACTAAAAGATCTAACTTGTCTCTGCTGTTTTTATAAAGCACCTGACAAAAGCAACTTAACGATGGGTTTATTTTGACTCAAGATTCCAGGAGGGATTTGATAGGGGTTCGCAGGAGGTTACTGCTTGTGTTGCATCCATATTTTGGAAGCAGAGAACAATGAGTGTTTAGGCCATACTCACTTTCTGTTTTTTTATTTAGTCCAGGATTCAAATCCATGGAATGGTGCCATCTACATTTGGGGTGGCTGTTCCCATCTCAATTAACCTAATTCAGATTATCCCTCATGGACATGGCTACAGATTTGCTTCCATGGTGATTCTGAATACCAACAGGCTGACAATCAAGATTTACCATAGTGCCGGACATTTCAATAGTGTTCCTCAGTGAAAAGAGACTAGGAGGGATCACAAAGGGTCTTGTGGGAGTCATTATGCTCTTTCCTTGTGTTTCCTTCCTTTTTGTTATTAGTGTATATTAATTGTACAAAATAATGAGTTTTATCATGACATTTTCACATGTGGGTAATGTATTTTGTTTTTATTCACCATCATTACCCTCTCTTACCCTCTCACTTTTAACATCTTTTTTACAACTAGTCCTCCTCTACTTTTATATTTTTATTTTTGTTTTTTTATTATTTTATTTTTCTAGTTTTACAAGCATATGAAGTACTCATCCCTGCTTCCCTCCATCCCACTCCCACCCCATGCCCCTTCCTTTCCTCAATCCATCTCCCTCCCTCCCAATCTCCTACCTGTCTGCTTCTATGGATCCCAGGGTTGTCTGTAGCTTTTCTACTCTGTGGGGGTCAAGATCTCTGTGGCTTATCAGGTTGCCTCTCTTTGGGCCATCTCACTGATAGAGACATTTCCCTTCACTCATCCATCTTTAGTCCCCAAGGTTTCCACTACTTATTCTTATTTCTCTTAAGTTTCTGATATTCTGTGGGGGCATGTTTGGTATGTCAGTCATTATGCAGGTCTGTTAAGGATAAGTTTCACTGTAGTGAGTTCCTAGATGCAGCAGTCCTGTTTGAGTGGAATATTTTGTCCAAAGGTTAACCTTATCACCACCTTTAGGTTCTTATATTCTCACTTCCCCCTCTTCTGTGATCTTCCCAAACCCTTAAGATGGGGAGATTGGTTCATCATGTAAGCCAGTCCAAAGTCCAAGACCACATGATACTCTCGATAGATGCAGAAAAAGCTTTTGACAAGATCCAATAGCCTTTTATGATCAAAACACTAAAGACAATAGGAATGGAAGGAACCTTTATCAATATAATAAAAGCTGTATACAAGTCCACAACAAGGATTATGTTCAATGGGGAACAATTGGAAGCATTCCCACTTCGATTAGGAACTATACAAGGCTGTCCTCTCTCACCAATTCAATTCAGTATTGTACTTGAAGTCTTAGCTGAAGCCATAAGACAAGAAAGGGACATAAGAGGGATTCAAATCGGCAAGGAAGAAGTCAAGCTATCCCTATTTGCAGATGACATGATCTTATACCTGAGGGATCCCAAAAACTCCACCAGGAAGTTCCTGGAACTAATTGAGAAGTTAAGCAGGGTGGCAGGATACAAAATAAATGTGCAAAAAGCAGAGGCCTTCCTATATGCCCAGAATGAAAGAAATGCAAAAGCCCTGAGAGAAACAATCCCATTTACTGTAGCCCCTAAAAAAATGAAATACCTTGCTATAAACCTAAGCAAGGAGGTAAAAGACCTTTACAATGAAAACTTTAAAACCCTCAAGAAAGAAATTGCAGAAGACACCAGAAGGTGGAAAGACCTCCCATGTTCCTGGATTGGCAGAATCAACATCGTAAAAATGACCATCCTACCAAAGGCAATATACAAATTTAATGCTATGCCAATTAAAATCCCAAAGCAATTCTTTAAAGAAGTTGACGAAACAATCTCAAAATTCATATGGAGGCACAAAAGACCCAGGATAGCAAAGACAATCCTGAGTAACAAAAACACTGCTGGAGGTATTACCATACCCAACCTAAGTCTATACTACAAATCCATAGTTATAAAAACAGCCTGGTACTGGCTCCAAAATAGACACACAGATCAATGGATAATGCTTGAAGACCCAGATATAAGACCAAAAAAAAAAAAAAACAAAAACAAAAAAACCAGTCATTTGATCTTTGACAAAGGAGCCCAAAGAATCCAATGGAAAAAGAACAGCATCTTCAACAAATGGTTCTGGCAAAACTGGATCTCCACATGCAGAAGATTAAAGCTGGACCCTGTACTTGTCACCATGTACAAGACTTAATTCTAAATGGATCAAGGACCTTGATATCAGGCCAGAGACTATAAAAACCATAGTTGAAAGGATAGGGAACTCCCTCGAGCTGATTGGGCTAGGCCAACATTTCCTAAACAGACATCCAATGGCACAGTCACTGCTACCAACTCTCAGCACTTGGGACCTTGTGAAATTAAAGAGCTTCTGTTCAGATAAAGAGATTGTAACATGAGCTCAAAGGCAACCCACAGAATGGGAGAAAATCTTCACTAACCACATATCTGATAGAGCTCTACTGTCCAGAGTGCACAAAGAACTTAGAAAACTAAACTCCAAGGAAAACAATGACCCAATTAAAAAATGGGCCCTGGAACTTAAAAGAAATTTTACCACGGATGACATTAAAATGTCTAACAAATATTTTAAAAAATGCTCCACTTGCTTAGCCATCAAGGAAATGCAAATCAAAACTTCCCTGGGATATCATCTCACCCCGGTCAGGATGGCAAAAATCCACAATACAAACAACGACAAATGTGGGAGAGGATGTGGAGAGACGGGAACTCTCCTACATTGCTGGTGGGAATGCAGGCTCATACAGCCACTCTGGCGAGCCGTCTGGAGATTCTTAAAGAAATTAAAGATTGAAATGCCATATGACCCTGCTATCCCACTTTTGGGAATAACCCCCCATGCAGCAGAGGTTCACCTCGATAGCACAAGCACGACCATGTTCATAGCAGCACTGTTTACAATAGCAAAGTCATGGAATCAACCCAAATGTCCAACAGTTGACGAGTGGATAAGGAGACTGTGGTACATCTATACAATGGAGTACTACTCAGCCATCAAAAATGACGAATTACTGGAATTTGCCGGGAAATGGATGTCATTAGAAACAATTATATTAAGTGAAGTATCCCAGACCCAGAAAATTAAGCACCATATGTACTCCCTAATATGTGGCTCCTAGTACCAAACTCACCCAGCCCACATTGAGACACTCAAAGGTAAACCTATGTAATACAGTAATTACAAGGATTATGAACTGGAGGGATGGGATTGGAGGGCCACACCAGACACAAGGAGAGAGGGGACCATGTTACAGCAGAGAAAATAGGCCACCATCAAGGAATGCAAGTAGGTAAGTTCATTCTTGATCATGTACAACTGAGGGGGTATGATCTCACCAGGAGGGGAGGGCATATAGTCTGGCAGATAAAAAGTAATCATTTTGCCAATGGGTGATTGACCCCTCCCTCACTGAGGTTTCCTACTTTTATTACATCTACCCTTGAATGTGCTGTTATAACAAGACTCCAGCCTTTTGTCTCTGACCAGGGGGGGGGCATACTAGTGTCCATCAGGATGGAGTGAAGGGCATTGCAGGAGCAGCAAAACTGAAAAAGAAAATCAACAAACCACAATCCAGAACTTCAGAGACTCTATATAAACTACATAGAACTAGGCCAGCCTAATCTCTCCCCATCCTGAAGCTCAGGGACATTTGTGGAAGAGGGGGCGGTAAGGTTGTAAGAGCAAAAGGATGGGAGGAGCAATGAAATGCAAGATTCTCCACACTGGTTAGGGCCGAAGCAATCATAATAGGACTTTGCATGCCCTGCACAGTGTCCAACACACTATTGACCTCACAAAGTCTAGCATCAGCTAAAGGTACCAAGATCCTTGGAGGCAAGGGATTGACAGCCACAGTAGTGTTCCTATGCTTAAGGGGAACACTAGAAAGGGTTCAGGGAAATATCACTGGGTCCTTGTACGTCATCGGAGAGGAGGACCCAAAGGAGAGTTAGGCATACACAATAAAGGACTCTCTGGGAATTGGGGGCGAGGCACTGGGGGACAGGGAGGGAGGGGAGGGGGAGCAGGGGGTTTGAGGGGAGGAGGAGGGAGGGAGGGAACTGGTCTACCTATTAAGTTTGCATGAGCGGAAATAATAAAAAATGTATTAAAAAAAAAGATGGCGAGATTGGGTTGGTCTGATTCCGGATGTGCCTTGCGGAGTTGATGGTACTGTGCATTGTGGCTGACCATTGATGTCCACTTTGCTGCTCTTCTATTCCTCTAGACTGCATCCTCTCAGGATTTTGAGATTCTCTACCTCTCTTGTAGGAGAATATTTCTAAGCTAAGTACTAAGTGCTCTTCCAATCTGAGTATAATAGTAGCTATTTACAGAGCAGTTTGGTATACTATCTTCCTACTTATATGCTTATTGCCTGTTTTTCCTTACTGCTCTATTTTTATTATTTCAATCAACATTATACAAATGACAGAAATTAAGCAGCATTTGTCTTTCTGGGTCTGGATCATGTTCCTTCAACATGATGACTTCAATTGATTTTTTTTTAAACATCATTTAGATCTACTTTATGACTGACAGACGAAATTTTGTTTACCTATTCATCCACTGGTGGATTCCATCACTTGAGTATCATGACTAGTGCTGTGAAAAACATGAGTGTTCAGATATTTCTATTGCACACTGACTTTGATTTCATTGGCAATATACCCAGAAACAACACAGCTGGATCATATAATTTGGTAGTTCTATTTTTAATTTCTTGAGGAACCTATGCAATGATAGCTACAGTCACTCTACTAATTTAGATTTTCCATCAACTGTATATAGTGCTTCTCTTTTTAGTCACATTCTCACTAGCTTTTGTATTTTGCTTTGCTTGTATGACAATATCCACGTTCTTGTGTAAGAGGCAATGTAATTTTAATTCACATTCCTTTGATGACTAAAAATGTCAAACATTTTTTCATGTATATCTTAGGTATTTGTGTTTCTTTTAAGAACTATCTGTTCAGTTTTGCTGCTCTCTTATTAGTAGAATTCTTTGTTTTATTAATGTTTAATTTTTTTGGTTCTTTATATGCTCTGGGTATTAATTCCCCATTGTTCCAATAGCTGGCAAAGCAGTTTGCCAATGTGCAGACAGTCTCTTTACTGTTTGCTGTGCTGAAACTTTTGAATTGGGTCCAGTCCCATGTGTCAATCCTCACTATCATTCCCAAGTGATTAGAATCCTATTCATAAACTCTTTAGCCTATGCCTATGTCTTGAAATATTTTCCCCAAGTTCCCCTCTGATTCTTTCAAAGTGTGGGATATTAAGACCTTTGATCCATGTTGAGAGCATTTCTGAACAGAGTGAGAGATTTCTACATGTAAAGATCTGATTGTCCCAGCACTGTTTGATGACATTGCTTTATTTTCTTCCACCCATTTTTTGGTCACCTTTGTTTTTTTTTAACATTTTTTATTATTATTTCAGCTCATACAAACTTAATTGGTACACCGGTTCCCTCCCTCCCTCCTCCTCTCCCGACCCCCCTGCTCCCCTCCCCTCACCCCTCCCTCCACATCCCCCAATGCCTCCCACCCCAATTCCCAGAGAGTCCTTTCTTGTGCATGCCTGACTCTCCTCTGGGCCCTCCTCTCCGATGACGTACAAGGACCCAGTGGCATTTCCCTGAACCCTTTCCTGTGTTCCCCTTAAGCATAGGAACTCTACTGTGGCTGTCAATCCCTTGCCTCCAAGGATCTTGGTGCTTTTAGCAAATGCTAGACTTTATGGGATCAATAGTGTATTGGACATTGCACGTGGCATGCAAAGTCCAATTATGATTGCTTCGGCCCTAACTTGTGTGGAGTATCTTGCATTTCATTGCTCCTCCCATCCTTGTGCTCTTAACAATCTTACTGCTCCCTCTTCCGCAAATGTCCCTGAGCTTCAGGATGGGGAGAGATTAGGCTGGCCTAGTTCTAGGTGGTTGATATAGAGTCTCTGAAGTTCTGGATTGTGGTTTGTTGATTTTCTTTTTCAGTTTTTCTGCTCCTAATGCCCTTCACTCCACCCTGATGGGCATTGTATGTCACCCCTGGCCAGAGACAAAAAGCTGTTAAATTAGAGTCTTGTTATAAGAGCACATTCAAAGGTAGATGTATTAAAAGTAGACCAGTGAGGGAGGGGTCAATCACCCATTTGCAAAATGATTACCTTTTATCTGCCAGACTATATGCCCTCCCTTTCTGGTGAGATCATACCCCCTCAGTTGTAAATGATCAGGAAGGAACGTCTGTGAACTTAACCAGATGTCTAATTACTTACTTGCAGTTCTTGATGGAGACCTATTTTCTCTGCTGTAACATGGTCCCCTCTCTCCTTGTTTCTGGTGTGGCCCTCCTACCCCATCCCTCCAGTTCATAATCCTTACAATTACAGTAGGTATTACAGAGATTTATCTTTGAGAGTCTCAAGGTGGGCTGGGTGGGTTTGATACTAGGAGCCACCTATTAGGGAGTACATACAGTGCTTAATTTTCTGGGTCTGGGATACTTCACTTAATGTAATTGTTTCTAATGACATCCATTTCCCGGAAAATTCCAGTGATTCATCATTTTCCATGGCTGAGTAGTACTCCATTGTATAGATATACCACAGTTTCCTTATCCACTTGTCAAATGTTGGACACTTGGGTTGATTCCATGACTTTGCTATTGTAAATAGTACTGCTATGAACATGGTCATGCTTGTGCTATCGAGGTGAACCTCTGCTGCATAGGGGGTTATTCCCAAAAGTGGATTCGCAGCGTCATATGGCATTTCAATCTTTAATTTCTTTAAGACTCTCCAGACGGCTCGCCAGAGTGGCTGTATGAGCCTGCATTTCCACCAGCAATGTAGGAGAGTTCCCCTCTCTCCACATCCTCTCCAGCATTTGTCATTGTTTGTATTGTGGATTTTTGCCATCCTGACCAGGGTGAGATGATATCTCAGGGAAGTTTTGATTTGCATTTCCCTGATGGCTAAGCAAGTGGAGCATTTTTTAAGATATTTGTTAGACATTTTAATGTCATCCCTTGTAAAGTTTCTTTTAAGTTCCAGGGCCCATTTTTTTAATTGGGCCATTAGTTTCCTTGGAGTTTAGTTTTCTAAGTTCTTTGTGTACTCTGGATAATAGAGCTCTATCAGATATGTGGTTAGTGAAGATTTTCTCCCATTCTGTGGGTTGCCTTTGAGCTCGTGTTACAATCTCTTTATCTGAACAGAAGCTCTTTAATTTCACAAGGTCCCAAGTGCTGAGAGTTGGTAGCAGTGACTGTGCCATTGGATGTCTGTTTAGGAAATGTTGGCCTAGCCCAATCAGCTCGAGGGAGTTCCCTATCCTTTCAACTATGGTTTTTATAGTCTCTGGCCTGATATCAAGGTCCTTGATCCATTTGGAATTAATTCTTGTACATGGTGACAAGTATGGGTCCAGTTTTAATCTTCTGCATGTGGACATCCAGTTTTGCCAGCACCATTTGTTGAAGATGCTGTTCTTTTTCCATTGGATTCTTTGGGTCCCTTTGTCAAAGACCAAATGGCTGTAATTTTGTGGGTTTATCTGGGTCTTCAATCCTTATCCATTGATCTGTGTCTCTATTTTGGAGCCAGTACCAGGCTGTTTTTATAACTATGGATTTGTAGTATAGACTTAGGTTGGGTATGGTAATACCTCCAGCAGTGTTTTTGTTACTCAGGATTGTCTTTGCTATTGTTACTCAGGATTGTCTTTTGTGCCTCCATATGAATTTTGAGATCGTTTGGTCAACTTCTTTAAAGAATTGCTTTGGGATTTTAATTGGCATAGCATTAAATTTGTATATTGCCTTTGGTAGGATGGTCATTTTTGCGATGTTGATTCTGCCAATCCAGGAACATGGGAAGTCTTTCCACCTTCTGGTGTCTTCTGCAATTTCTTTCTTGAGGGTTTTAAAGTTTTCATTGTAAAGGTCTTTTACCTCCTTGGTTAGGTTTATAGCAAGGTATTTCATTTTTTTAGGGGCTATAGTAAATGGGATTGTTTCTCTCAGGCTTTTGCATTTCTTTCATTCTGGGCATATAGGGAGGCCACTGATTTTTGTACATTTGTTTTGTAACCTGCCACCCTGCTGAACTTCTCAATTAGTTCCAGGAACTTCCTGGTGGAGAATTAACCCCATAATCATGGATTCTGGTCACCTTTGTTAAGAATCAAATGTCGCTAAGTTCATTAGCTTATCGCTAGGCCCTCTTTTCTACTAGTATCCATGCTTGTTTCAAGAACAGTATCATGCTGTTTTTGTCATAAGGGCTGTGCGGTATAATTGGAATCAGACATGGCAATTCCTCTAGCATTAGGTTTAATATTTCTTTTGCTATCCAGGATCATTTGTACTTTCAGGTGAAATTCAGAATTGTTCTTCCTATAGTATTCTCTTCTCACATTTTGGTGGGAAGTGGTGCTAAGTTTGTAAAAATATAACATCTTGTGCATTTACAATATTTCTACTTTTGTAGAAGTGTGTTATACTTGCACAGCAAAAGTTTTTTTAAATTTTTTAATAAAAGCAGTTGCACATGTCTATTATTCCTGGACTTGCGAGGCAGAAGCTGGAAAATATCAACAATTTTGAGACCAGCTTGATCTATGTAATGAGGCTGTACAGGAGATCTTATGTAAAAAAACATAAATAAATAAATACATGCTACATTATTTATTTATTTTGCGAGATGGGGTGTATATATACCATGATGTATGTGTGGAGGTTTGAACGCAACTTTTGGGAATCAGTTCTCTCCTACCATGTGGGACCTGGTTTATGAGACTTGCCAACAAGCATTATTACCCAAGACACATCACAAGTTCAAGTTTTAAAACTAAATGAGTCAGGGATATAAGACAAGCAAATATTAGGTTGCTGTTGTGACTTAGAAAGTCATTTCAGCTGGTCGAGCCTTGGATTCTTCATCTATGAAGACAGATCAATCATTCTTGCTTCACATGGTCATCGTATACATCAGCTGGAAAGGTAAGATTACATGCAAATGTGTTTCCACTGTGTGAGAGTTGTATGACTCTTAGGTAGTTCAGCCTGACAGCATCTCAAACTGTTGACATAATGGGTTATCACACTGTTAGGTGGACAACAGACAAGGGGGAGGACGATTGATAAATAAAAGTCATCTAGGAAAAGATCACAGAAATTAATGAAGCCCGGTGGCTGGATTTGTTTGTCCAGATGGAAGTAACCAAAGACTTTTGCTTTGAATGGAGAACTCCCATGGAGGTTGGACATATCCAGATTAATCTAGAAAGGTAAAGGAGACTGCAGTGAAAGATGCGGAGATGAGCCTCATCTCATAGAAAGTGTTCCATGTCTCCAGAATTGAGAACATTTTGTTATTGCCTTTACTATCAGGATCAGGCCTCTCGACTCCAGTCTCTGTTCTTTTTGAGCACTTGTTGGGCACCATGCATTGAAGAGCATTATCTCATCTAATCCTTACTCAAAGCACAATGGGAATCCTTGTCATTTATCAAGTTCCTCCTAAGTGCTAGGCACTTCTCCAAGCCTTTTATACATATTAATGCATTTAATACTCACAACAGCTTTGCAAGATAGGCACTATTGTTATCTCCAGTTTATAAATGGGGAAAACAGAGCAAGGACAGATTAAATCGCTTATCCAAGGCCATCCACCTGTCAGGTGATGGAGCTGGAATTCAAACCCTGGCAACTCGACCCCAAGGTCCAGTCTCACATTTATTATGCTGTGTCCACATGCTGGATGTGATTAGGCCAATATTTATATGAATTACCAGAACAGTCAAATGACTTGCTCAATGTCAACTTCCTTATTTGGTGACAAAGTTTTTGCTCCTTCTTCGTATCCCATCTGCTAAGAGAAAGGAATGGTGTGTGGATGTGTGTGTTATATCCATTTGAACACATAAGAGTAAGAGTATATGCCAGTATGTCTCTGCATGTGTATGTGCCTGCATGTGCATATGTACATGTGAGTGTGCACACTTATGTGTGCCTGTGTATATGTGCATGCCTGTGTATACATATGTGTGTGAGTGTGTGCATGTGTATATGTGAGTACTTACTCCTGTGTGTGCATTCATATATATGAGTATACATGCCTTTGTGTGTGTGTAGATTAGAAGACCCTAATTTTCCTGCTGTGTCACTCTCTGCTTTATTCTCTTGAGACAGGGACTCTCATTGAACCCGAAGTTCACTGTATCAGGTACACTGCTGGTCAGTGAGCTCCCAGGACCCAACTTAAGAGCATTGAGGTAATGTGCATATAGACATCCTCAGCTTTTTTACGTGGATACTGGAGATAGTTCAGGTCATCATGCTTGAGCAGTCAGCACTCCTACCCATTGAGCCATCTCTTCAGCCCCCATAAGCATTTTTAAGGAGGAAAACAGCAGCAATGCTAGTAGTACTCACTGAGTATATACGCAACAAGATGCTTATATGCTATATGGTAGGGGTGTTCACACATGTTGCCATCATTGAAATCCTGAAAGGAAGTTGAATTTTTGATCCATTTTTTTCACCAGAGAGGAAACCGAGGCGCAGAGAATTCACGAAATGATTGAGACATTCAAAACAAGGTTTTAAGCATCGCTCTACTCCATTCTCTCTCAGTCACAGACCCGATTTTGGAATCTTCTTTCCATCCCATTTCTAGTAAATTCTGCAGTTATTGGTGTCTCTGGGGAGTTTTAAAAGCATTCCAGGCTTTAAGCTGTATAAGGAATCCGCAGCTAACTATTTCTGTGCAAGCCGCAACAGTGGCAAATCCTTTCCTGGCAGAGTAGCAAGCCTTGGGGCCCAGGCACAGCAAGGGCTTGTCTGACCCAAGTGTCACCTGCATGTGATGTATCTCCTTTGCCTGGGGCAGAAACTCGCCTGATCTGCCCCTGCTCCTGCAATTCTGCAGCAGTGTGGCAGTAGTGGGGGGGAAGTACTGAGGGCTTGCTTAAGAAGGAGCCAGGGTTGACTCCTTTGGGGCCTAGGGAAGGTTTTGGTTTCCCTTATTCCCCCCACCATCATAAATACACAAAACTTCATTGGGATCTAAAATATTTATCTATTTATTTTTGCTTTAGTGTCTGTGTCTATGTGTCCCTGTGTATCAATAGCATTGTGTATGTCTGTGGTAGCCCAAGAAGGGTGACAACAAGAGTTGCCTGGATTGTTTCTACCTCCTTTTTGCTTTGCTCTGGAGTTCCCCTGGCTCCACCTTCCAGAACCAGAAGTGCTGGCCGCCACCATTTCTGTCTGGCATTTTTACACTTGATTCAGCATCTGAACTCGGGTTCTTCTGCCTGTGAAACAGAAGCTTAAGCCTTGAGCCATCACTCCAGCCCTTCATTGGGATCTAGAGCAGCCCTCAGTCCTAGAGTTGGTAAAATCAAGCTTCCTCCCTTTAAGCCTTTGAGAAGAATTCGAGGAGTCCCTTTCCATAAATTTTATGAGTCCTGCCTAGGAGTCTGAAATCTTTTATTTTATATGAGTCTTTTAATAAAGCTTCTTATATCAGTTGAGGTTCAAGCAGAGAAATAAAAAGAGATGTAGACATGAAGCAGAATCAGTGCAAGAAACACACACTGAGAAACATGTACAGATGCCACAGACATTATCAATCTATCTATTTATCTATCTATTTATCTATCTATTTATCTATCTATTTATCTATCTATCATCTATCTATCTATCTATCATCTATCTATCTATCATCTATCTATCTATCATCTATCTATCTATCATCTATCTATCATCTATCTATCATCTATCTATCTATCTATCATCTATCTATCTATCTATCTATCTATCTATCTATCTATCTATCTATCTATCATCTATCTATCTATCATCTATCATCTATCTATCTATCTATCATTTTTCTCTCATCATAGTTTAGCTCCTATATTTGAATATTTGGTTATCAGCTAGTGGTGACATTTGCGAAGGTTATGGAACCTTTAGGAGGAGAAACCTTAATGGAAGAAAGAAAAACAGTGTGGGGAAACTGCAGGGTGACTAGAAGATAAAACGCCGCTCTGCAGCATTTCGCTAGGATGCTCTATCCTTCGAGAGTAGGCCTCTCGATATCCCAGAAAGAATCATCTTCTCTTGAGCCAAACTACGAAAGAAGACAAAAAGAAATGGCAAGAGGCGACTCTGCGTCCGCATACGCCGCTCACTACTTCTCAACACACCCTCTTCCTTCCCCTACTTTCTTACTCCACCTCCTCCCCCCCTCTTCCCCCTTCTCCTCCCTTCTACTCTTCCATCATCCTCTTTTTTCCCCTCTCCTCCTCCTCCTCCCCTTCCTCCTCCTTCCCCCTCCTCCTCCTTCTCTTCCCCTCCTCCTAAGTATGGCTGCAAGTTTAACAGCCAGGCTGCAGGCACCCGGTCCAAGCATTGCATTTTTGTCTACTGTCATGTGCTCCCTGCCATGACAGATTCTATTCCTTTCCTTCTTTCCTGAAGTTGCTTGGGTCAGTGTATTTTAACAAGCAAGAGAAGAGTAACTAGAACAGTCATCTGTGGGTTAGATAGCAAGCTAGCTAGCTGTTTCCTCCTCTTCCTCCTCTTCCTCTTCTTCTTTCTCCTCTTTTTTTCTTCATTTGTCTGTGTGGAAGATCAGATTGATAAGATGGTAAGACCTACAGTTCATTGGTAGGATGTCATCTCCCTCTGGAAAAACCTTAGTTTCACATTTAAATTTTTCGACTAATTTTACAAAGCCCAGATCTTAGAGGAATCCATCAATTACATGTTTACTGTATCTCCGAAATGTCTTCATATAAATGCCTGTGTTGGTGATTGATTGTTTAATTGTTCCAGAAGATACGCAAATAGAAATCAAAGGAGATCAGATTTGTGACAGTCAGTGTAGAAGGCATTGCATTTTGGACTAATTGCAAATGTGCCATTTAGTGTGACTATTCTTCACCTCTAGAATGCTTGCCTTCTTTTCCCTGGGTCTTCTTCTGCTCCAAAGTTTATCAACTTACTGTGCTAAGCAGGGCAAATTGTAAACAGATTCCGAGAAAAATATCACCCATTAGCACCCATCAGATACATTTTCTACATTTATTCAAGAGAGTGTCGCAAGATAAATCAGCTTAGATACTTGAACCCAGAAAAGCACTGGAACATAAAGCACAGAAACATCTTTTTAATTTCGTGTGTGTGTGTGTGTGTGTGTGTGTGTGTGTGTGTGTGATGTGTGTTGCTGAATGCAGATGTGCATGTACTAATGGTACATGTGTGGAGGTCAGAAAACAACATTTAGGGATTGTTTCCCTCCTTCCACATTGTTAAGGCAATGACCCTCTTGTTTCTGCTGTTCTGCATATTCTAATCAACTGGCTTTGAGCTTCCAGGTGATTCTCCTGTGTCCCCCTCAGATCTTGCTGGAGGAGTCTCAGGTTTGCAGATGTGAGTCATTACATTTGGATTTTCTGGGTCCCAGGGACCAAACTAAAATCTTCTACTTTATGCAGCAAGTGATTTTACCTCCTGACTCATCTCTCCAGACTGACACAGTCACATTTTTGACATTTGTGTTTAGTACCATGTATGATATTTGCATAAAGATCCAACATGACTAGGTCTTGACATTGGCCTCAGGTAGAAGAGTTGCAAAGTAAAGTGCATGCTGGCCAATAATAAATGTCCTTTGAGGAAGAGCATTTGGATAAGGCCATGGTGCAGGGTGATGTTATTTAAATCGAAGGCAAGAAAGCACAATTTTATAGTTGGAAAATTGTAGATGATAATAATGGAGAAATTTGCACCAATACTTGGCCCTGGCTCCCTCTTAGAAATGTGTTGTCCCAAACTCCTTTGTATGCACCCTTCTTTCTCTAGATTTGTGCACAGATGCTGATTATGATAAGCTAAAAAGGGCCACACACACACTCATGTACTTAAACATAGCTCCGACTGATTCTGATGAGTTTGTTGTGGCTTGAGACCAAGTCTCAAGAGAGATAAATTTTGCCATCCAAGCAGAGGCGGCAGAGCTGACATGGAGTCTGATGACAGAGACATCGACCTCCTGCCATTGACATCGCATGTCTGTTGATTTTGGAGCATGTCAGCTGCCGAGATTGTTCAGTGTGAAATTTAATTTGGGCTCTTGGGTGAACAGGGAGGAGGGCGTGAAAGATATGACACTGGTTAATTTCATGTTTTACAGGCCCAGCAACCCCAGATGTACATTTCTCAGAGAAAACTGAGAACCTACAGGCCGCTGCATGTAGCGATATGCAGTCTCAAGGGAAAATGAAAATAGAGAAGAGGAAGAAAAAAATGACGAATATATCATTTCCTGAAATCAAATAAACTCTGAAACTTCCATTTCAATGGGTTAGATTGACAGGCAGAGAAAAAAAAAAGGCTGAAGAGGGTTTCTTTTAACTCTTGCCAATGTATTTGCACATGACTGCAAACACTTCTCGTCTTAGCTCTGAGAGCTCCACATGTCTACCCTTATCCCTCTTTCCAAATTTATAACTGGTCTTATCTCACTCTTGCTCAAAATTTTTCTGTGTGTCTCTGTAGATTACATCATAAACCCTCAACTACTGAAAAGAAAATAACTTGATTAAAGCCTGTATTTGGCAGTGTTCTCTAGGGAACAGAGACATAGACTGTATACATAGTGTCTCAGTGTCTCTTCTGCTGCTGGGATAAAAATGCCATAATAAAGGCAATAAAAGGGAGAAAATGTTTATTTTACTTTACAATTCAAAAATACAGTCTATCAGTACTGGGGAGTCAAGGCAGTGGGAGCTTGGGGCACCTGATCACATTGCACCCACAATCTTGAAAGGCAGGAGCTTAATTGCTTATACCCAACCTGAGTTTTTCTTTTATTCAGCCCAGAACTCCAAGCCCAGAGAATGGTGCTACCAACTTTTAGGCTAGGTCTTCACACATCAATCAATGTCATGAAGCCAATCTCTCACAATCATTCCCCAGGCTAAGCTTAACCTAAGTAATCCCTCTTGAGTGCTCCTGGAGATCTGCTAAGTCACAAGTTGATGACCGATGCCAAATATCCCCCACAACATGAAAGTGACTTGATGGAAAGATCACCACCCGGGGTAGCTGAGTCGCCCAATAGTGAACATCTGCATGCTAGAGAGGCTGAAGATCTGGTCCTCCTCAGCCCATGAAGCTGGATGCTTCACCTCTTCTAATCTTCCACTGGAGGCCTGGAAGATTCCTGGGGGCATGTCCATCTACCATTCACTAGCAGGAAGCAAAGGCTGGCAAGTCACTGCTTTTCTTCAGTTCTTGTTTTTTATCCAGAACACAGATTGAGCATATGACCCATTTCGGGGAGAAGGGCACATAATCTTGCCCTATAAATTCGTCCTTCTTTGAAATTCCCTCACAAACCTTTCCAATGGCCTGTCTGTCTGCTGACTTCATATCCAATTGAAGCTACAATCAAGATTGACTATCACAAATCTATCCCCGCCACATAATACATTTCATTTAGCTTTTATCTTTATTCAGTCTGGTCTCACATCTGGTGTCTCCCTTAGCTTTACATCCCAAGCTGCGGGGCTTGAACCTGAAATACCCACCACGAATTATTATTTTGAATACTTGTTTCCCTGTTGGTGATACTGTTTTGGGAGGTGTTGATGCCTTTAGGAAAGGTGCCAAGATTCTTGAGTTATGTCAATAAGGACAGGTCTTTGAAGGTGATAGCCAGACTCTTGTGCTGGCCTGTCTCTCTGCCTACTTGTCTATTGAGAAATGGATAAGGTCTATCACCTATCTTGGCACTATGCCATCCTCCCGTGATGCAGTGAACATCCTGAGCCCGTGAGCCAAAATGACTCTTTCCTTCCTTATTCTGTTTATGTCAGATGTTGCCACAGCAATGTGAAAGTAAATTAATACATAGATTAAGTCCCTTATGTCAGCATGGCAACGGGGGACTGAGTCTTTCATTAAATTTTTAAAGATTAGTAATTGGAGCAAGCCCTGGGAAAGTGCGTGGGAGATTTTATGACTGATAGAAGAAGACTCAACTCGTGCATTATGGGCGGGACCATTCCCAGGGCAAGTGGGTAAAATGGAGAGAGGAAGCTCAGTAGTTTGACATAGTTCCACACACTTTGGCAAACTTGCACTTTGACAAGTAAGGAGGTTTGCTTCTCTCTCAGCAGTTTCTGTGGATCCGTTGTAGCCAGTTCGCTGGCCTGCTGATGTTGGTGTGAACTCTTCCACCAAGCTGGATGATGAGCTGCAACCATAATTGCAAGATGAAATAAACCCCTTCTTCTCCTAAGTTAGTTGAACATGAATAACTGCAGAATCCATCTTGTCTAGAATTCCCTTTAACTTTGATCTGTCCTGCTCTTCTGGCATTGGCTATTTGGCGTACTAAACACTGGCTTCCCACATATCACCTATAGGCTTCAGTGAGCTTAAAACTTTTCTGTCATTAGTTTCTACTGGCTGAAAGAGAGGCTTCTTTCTCTCTTTCTGGATGTAATGAGCATTAAGTTGTTTCAAGTCTGTAAAATATGGAGCATACTGCCTGAAATGGAGTACTCAGTAAGTGGCTTATTCTTATTAATGAACTTAGTTCAAACATTCCTTCCTCTGGGGAGTCTCCCTTATTTATCTAAAGTAGAGTGAGTTGCTATTTCTACAAATGGTCCAATGGCACCTCAAAGTTGTATCAAGTTCTGTAATAATTGCTCCTCAAAGTCACTGTGTGTTCCTCCTTCCACCTTTAAGGTGGTGTCCATAATTATATAGACCTACTTTGGTCATGTCTGTATATTAATGTGTAGTAAAAATTCATATATGTGGCCAGATTATTGAATGACAGAATAAATGAATGTTTACATGTATAGATCACTTTTCAAGACCTAGATCAAGGGATAGTTTGTGTTTGATGTCTTCTCTCACTCTATCAGCAGGGGAAAATGTCTCCTCTTCAACTTCATTTCTCAAAATAAAATAAAATAAAAAACAAATAGTGCTGGCAAGATGCCTCAGTGGGTAAAATGCCTTTGTGCAAGCATGTTAGGCTTAATCTCCAGAGCTCATATGATAGAAAGAGAGAATCAGATTACAAAAGTTTTCTTCTTATTTCAGCTCTTATACCTGCTATGTGCTCTCTCTCTCTCTCTCTCTCTCTCTCTCTCTTTCTCTTTCACATACACACACACACACACACACACACACACACACACACACACACACACACACACATTAAGCAATAAATAGAAAACTCTCCAATGTGCTAAAGTCACATTATAAGCAGAACATAGGATCTCTATGTCTGCTCATCTGTACAAAGCCTATAACAGAGAACCTGGAATCCTCTGTCTTTTCCATCATCATTCTCTTCCACACCTTCATTGTATTCACCCTGGAGGCACGTGATGTCCACAGCGTCATTGGGGCCGGATGCCAGAAGGCATGCTAGATATGGGGACAGTGATATGTCTGAATTTAGGACCCAAAGGAAACCTCTAAATGCAGATAGTGACAAGATCCTCTGCAACATTGTCAAAGGCTGCCATAGGATATCCATATTCAGGAGAAACTATAAAAACTACGAGGACACTAAAAACTGTTTGCCCCTGAGCAAGATGGTCAGTGTCTGCTTATAAGCAGAATTTTGAGCCATTGTCTACTTTGGGAGTTTTGGAACAAAGGATGCTGTTAAACCATTCCAGATAAATAATACAGGAGGAAAATACAATTACTGGATTGATACTTTATGTATATTTGAAAGTATTTGTAGAGGGTACTTGAGAAAAAAATAAAACACGAATTTAGTCTGCATATAACATTAGAAAGAAGTGCCCTACACATTTTAATGTGAGCTAAATTCATTCACACCAGAAGCTTATAAGGTAGGCATAATTATTCCCACTTAAGACATAAGACTCAAGTATAGTAAGTGATTGGCTTAAGTTCACATGGCTACCAAAGTGGTAGCTCTAAATTTACACTTGAGCAATGGAATCCAAATAGATGGTCTTAGTGTCTGTGGAGAGAAGAGATCTGTGGGTTTTAGGAAAACAGAGAGGCTTGGACGTGTGGTCTGATAATTTAAAAGGTATTCAGCTTTGGACTGGCAAGAAGGTGCAGATGGGAAGGCATCTGCTTACAGATCCCATGACTTTAGTTTGATCCTCCAGAAACCCACATGGTGGAAAGAGGACTGATTTCTGAAAGTTGTCCTCTGACCTCTATCTGCGCATCATGACATCAGCATGTGCATCTTTTTACTCTTCTCCTCTCTCTCTCTCTCTCTCTCATGAGCATGTGCATCTTTTTTCTCTTCTCCCTACTCTGTCTCTCTCTCTCTTTTCCTCTCTGTCTCAAACAAATAATAAAATAAATATAAAATAAAAATATATAATATACATTTGTTAAGTACCAATTTTTTCTCAGAGCAAAGGAAACGAGGAGAGCATGTAAAAAGTCTTGCCAGGATGTCAGTAAAGAACTCATAAAGGAACTGGATATCCCCTTGAGGAACACACCATTGCCTGAGCACTATTGCCAGAGAGCTGATTTCAATTATGACAGTGCTGCACAAGAGTGATGATATTGTGGGACCCTCAACAGGGTCCCTGTCAAAGCTCTGCGGAGCTACAGCACTTTCAGGAAGAGAGAACTGGGATGGACTTGGTGACAGATGGCACCTGCTCACTTCTGCCCAAGGAGGAAGGGACTTGGGGTCAGTTGGCCATGGTTTTAGATCCTCACCGCAACAGCCTGATCACGTGGCTGGGGGCAGCTCTTGTCACTTTCCAGAACTTCTATTTCATCAACCGTAAGTTGAATAAAAAGACCTTGAGAATATACTTCTGAAAGGCCTGGGTGTATTTTATATTGTTCCTGCTTTATTGGTTAATGATGCTTAGGTAGCATTGTGTGAATATGTGTGTGTGTGTGTGTGTGTGTCTGTTGTACACGCAGTCTGAATCTTAATTCTTATCAATCCTTAATCACTATCTCTCTCTGACTCTCTCTTTCTTTGATTCTCTCTCTGTTTCTCTCTTTGTTCTCTCTCTGTCTCTTTCTCTCTTGTCTCTCTCTCTCTCTCTGAAAGAGCTCAGACAAGCCTATTCCTGCTTCTTGTCAGTAGGTAGAGACCTCTGCTGTAAGCACAGGCTATGACTTTTTCTGCATGTGTCCCTAAAATCACAGCATTTTTCAGAGTTCTAGTCCTCCTTTTGTTTGCAGCAGTTCTTAGAGAGGACACTGCCCAAGGGCTCCATCACCTAATGACTGCCACTATCTACTGACAAGCAGCTCACTCCCACCAAGAGTTTGTCTCACCTTTTCCTTTCTTCCTCTCCTAGTTACTTCATCTTCCATTAGCCTGCCATTTCCTACCCCATTCTAGAGGTCTTTCCTCACCTCTCATGCCCAATGTTATGATCATCCTGTCCTTAATGTATACCCAGATCTCCACTCATTTTCCTCACAACACACAGCCACTGCTGCAATTATTGCTTATATTTCTTACTTGGATTTTTTTACAGACCAATGAATGTCAACACATGGTAATTTTTACAGCAAAGGGACATTAAGCAATGTCTTTAGACATTTCTGCTTGTCACAACTGGGAACTGCTGTTCCCTAGGTAAACACATCAGGGAAATCATCAAATGTTCAACAATACACAAGCAAGTTCCTCCTAATAAACAATAATCATCCCCAAAATGCCAGTGATGTCCCAATTGGAATGCTTTGCCATGCATCACGAACCTCTTGTGGGCAAAGACTTAGATGATTTTATTCATATATTTATACACTACATTGGGCCATGAACATATCACCACACATATGTGTGAATACACACACACACACACACACACACACACACACACACACATACACACGCATTGATGTTTGGACCAACCTATACAAAAATACACCTCATCTATACTTCTTTCCCAATGGTCTCCCAATTCTTTTATAGATAAGACCACACATCTTTGAAACATGGTTCTTAAATGAGAAATCCAGCTTATCTGCATTCACTTCTTGTCATATAACATGTATGTCATCCCTACCTATCAAATGGCCATCTCAGCAGTTTTTATCTGTGTTTGGGTTCTTCCTGAGCCCTCCACATATATTTGCATGTGTAGGTGCAGCTAACCATCAACCTAGCACGCTTATACTTGTCTGCATATCATCTCATCAAACACATCAGCTTGGAAGTAGAGCTTTTTGCCTCACCTCAGGTAAAACAAGCTTGGACCTGCAGACATCCAGACATATGCACACTAGTGCAAAAGATGATGAGGGAAATGGCACAGGGTCTGAACAAAAACTCCCTGGTCCTATCTAAGCCATGGGACTATATAAGATACATATCATTAAAGCTAGCTCTGAAACCAGACATCAAGCAGAGATATCAAATGCGGCTCCTGTTGAAATCTCTCTCTCTCTCTCTCTCTCTTTCTATGTACCTGTGTGTGTTTCCTTACTCTCTCTGTCACACACACACACACACATACACACACACACACACACACCTTTATAAACTTTTTTTAAAAAAAGAAGTCAAGCTGAAGAAAATAATTTTAATCAACGCCATGCTAGTATGAGCTGAGGGTGAAATAGGATATTAATGCTTTTATCTCTGCTGGGGACATGGCTGACTTCACCATTGATTCCATTCGAAGTCGCACCCAGGTGTGTTCCCATAGCATTTCTGCATTAAACAGCTGTGAGACCTGGTCTAACGTCTTTTATTATCTCGGCAAAGCTGCACACACCATGTGGCGGGGCCATAATAAAAAGATCCAATACCCCATTAGCACAGCTAAATATTTGACTTCTAAACTCAAGTGGAAAATGAAACTCGGTGCCTGGAGTGGAGCTGGTGAAGTTTCATGATGTCTGGGAGCTGAGCTGCGAGTCTTTCTCATTTTGCCGTTTACAGAGGTTTGGGGGTGCATCTTCGCACTAAATTTCCACGTCACACCATGTCCAGTTATTCACCTCTAGTTGAGTGGAGAGAGCTAGCATTTCAAGTAGTGAGATTACTCACTTGGGTAACTGGGCCTGAAGCCACACAGCCTGACGCCCAGGTCCTCAACTCCACGGCAAAGCAGTCTTTTTACAGAAAGAAACTTCCATCACGTTCAAAGTATCAGGGCTACATTGAGAATTTTTAAAAATTCTACCTTCTTTTTTGTTTCCTTTATTATATTTTTGTTCTTTTAGTGTTTCATATATGAGTAGAGTGAGTTTATTATATTTTCAAATCTTAATCCCTAATTCCACTTTCTCTCCCCTTCCCACCACAACTCTTCTTCCCCTCCCTCCCTGTTTGTCTCCCTCCTATTTTTGCACGCATGTGTGTGTGTGTGTGTGTGTGTGTGTTTAATATGTGAGTGACCTACTGAGTTTCATCTGGGTTACATGATATGATCACTGCTGATATGATCACAAATCATGTATCAATAGGTATACCACGGAGGAAAACATTTTCCCTCCAGTTTCCTATCAGGACTGACTTTAAGCAATCTCTCAGGGAGGTATAAGAATTTCTCTAAGTGAAAGCTATAAATTCATTTTCATCATGGAAAAGCCTAAATTCCTTCTTCCCTTCTTTCTGCTTTTCCTTCCTAAATTTAATTTCCAAATGAAGAAAGAAAAAAAGCAGAAAACATGTTGAGCTCTCAATGCCTACCGTGTACAGAATGGTTGGAATGAAATGGAGGAGTGACTAGCACATATGATGTCCATCCAAATCACCATGGATCATCCCACGTAGCGGAAGAGTAGGCTGGCGTATTTAAATTATAATTGGAAATTAGAAAGCAGAGCAATTCAAGGAGTTGGAATAGCTAACAAAGACAGGGTGTTGGGATCATCCTAAGAAAATGACATTGGCACTGAAATTTAACTAGGACTTGATCTTGAAGAAGTAGTCAATGGGTGCAGCTAGAGATGATGCTTAAAAGAAACAAATCATGCAACCAAAAGCTCAAGAATGCAGGAGGATGTGCGAAGGAGTCTTGGGAACAGTTCACTCTGGTTAGTGGATATTGTTGGTGAGTTGACCAGCAAGGCAGGTGAATTCGACAGGCTATTGCCAAATTTTAAACGACCAGGTTAAGAAGTGGCAGAGGCCGCATAATTACTATGGAGTAGTATGGGATTTTTCTCAAATTCTGATGTCTAAACAAACCAACTGGGCATCGTTTTAAGCTAAAGGTTCTGATTCAATAGGTCTAGGATGAATCTGAGATCTTGCCTTTCCAGCAAGCTGTCAGGTGATGCACCAGGGGGAATCCATGAGCCACATCTTAGTAACAAGGCTTAGATCTGAATTGCCCTGTTTGGTAGTCACCATTTACTTAATGACTCTTGAACAATCAAAATCCTATGGGTCAAAATTGATGTGTAAATGTAAATGATGTACCTGTTCCTAAAGATCTGGGTTAAAACAATATGAAAGCTATTATTACCAATAACTAATTGTTTTCCATTAACATGATGTTATTTTATACGTATTAGATTAAAAATTAATCATGCTATCATGAATCATTCCATCTAGGTACCAGAGGGACTAACAGATTTAAATCATTTTGAAAAATGGAAGCGCTTAGAGACTCTAGGGTCTAGAAGTCCAAGGGGATGTGAGAAAGGTGAAATAGAGAAGTGACTCTAATAAAATAAACTATATCATTAAAACCATATCTTATTATTAATTCTACCAGATTTCCTCTTTTCAAAAGTGGGTATTAAGGACTTTAAACTGCATATTTGGCATCTCATTTTATTTTTGGAGGTGTGTGTGTGTGTGTGTGTGTGTGTGTGTGTGTGTGTGTGTGTGTCTTTGTGCGTGTCCCTGTGTATCAAAAGGCACTGTGTGCCTATGGAAGCCCAAGGGTAATTGTAGGAATAATCCTGGATTTCTCCCATTTCCTTTTTGTTTTACTCTCGTTTCCAGGCTCTGCCTTGCAGAATTGGAAGTGTAGGTCGCTGCCATTTCCACCTGACATTTTTATGTGAGATCTGGGTTCTGAACTCAGGACCTTCTGCGTTCAAGGCAAAGCCTTAACCCTTGAGTCATCTCTCCAGCCCAGGTTCTCATAATCTTGATACCAGACTGCACTGGAGTGTCTTTCTGCCCTGATTAAATTTTTTTCAGTGTTCTTTCTGTACTGTAGAACTTCCTCTCTGGGCTTCTGCTACTTTCAGAGACCTCTTAGCTATTGATATTATTCAACTGGTTTAGGAGAAAATGCTGGTTCTCCTATAAACAGAGGTTTCTATCTGTGGAATTTTCAGAAATCAGTGGGGACTAAATCTAATTGATTCTGATCTAAATATTAGACCTCAGGTATCTGTAATGTGTATTCAATACATCAAAAGTGAATGGAGAGCTAATCCAGATGGTTAAACCAAAGAACAAATACCAGAGATTCAGTTAAGGGAACAAAATAATCATGCTTTCTTGATGCTCATGCTCCTTAATCCTTCTTTTGCACCTTAAGTGATGTCATTCATTCAGGTCATAGTACTTCTCTCTTAGTTCCATTTGCATTGTGATGCTGCAGAAAGGAAACTACAGTTCTGGGCAACCAGAGAAGTAGAAAAAGCCCTCTCTGGAGGCAGAGGAAGGATTGTCAAAAATAAATGCCAAAGGAACAAATTCCCAGTGTTGAGACAAATAAGATCTCCCATTTAATAAGTTAGTTGCACACACACCCACACACACACACACACACACACACACACACACAGTAGAAAATGAAATTCAAAGTCTGGGGCCTTTCAGGAACACAGATCTACATGCGTCCTACTCAATCCCAGGGTAATTCTTTCCTGGGACGCTTTACAACAGACTTTGCCAGCTGACATCTGGTTTACCAGAGCCTTGCTTTGGTTACATGGCATCATCAAAACCAGTCTGTTATGAACTGAGCCAGAATTCCCCTGGGCTTCCTCCTGTGATTATCCCAATTATAATCTCCTACGGAATTTCAATAGATGGTCTCGACATTGTAGTAGCCCAGCAACATTGGCTTTCCTTGAGGAATGCATCCACTCTTCTTTGTAGGTTCATTTGTTAAACTTAAAAGCAAAAATATTTAGAGGATTTTTCATTATTCAAATTGCCTTCCTGGGAAGGAGGGCAGATTATTGAAGTATTGCTTAATGACTTTTGATAAATCAGGAAGTGGTTCAAAGCTGATATCTGATGGAACAGTGTGTCCTGAGTTTTATCATTCCAGACCTATGAGGGCTTCAGAATTTAGGGTGCTCATTCTCCTTGTTGTGCAATGAGTGATACTAGCCAGAGATAGGACTGCTTGGTTCATAATAGGCCACAAAGTCTTAATGGCTTAGAAGGAACAAGGACTAGGTTCCTGGCCTCTCAACCTCTCATATCTCAAAGGAGATGTAGCTGGAATAATGAACAAAGCAGGTTATTCCTTTCAAAAGGCTTAACATCAGCATGAACTTATAAGCAACACCGTGGGTGTCTTCCAATATTTTTTCCTCAGCTGCTTAAATAGTTGCTTTTTCTTTACTGCAGTATATCTCTCTAGTATCTCTGCTCAATGGAAATATAAGAAAAGGCAGGTGTGTAGCTTTGTTTATCTTGCTTCATTCACTTGATTTCACCTTCGGAATTTCTTTTACTGGGACCACTGTTTGTGGTGTTCTGCAAATACAGTCAGGCAGCTAGTAAAACACCAGGTTATGAATCTTTTTTTTTCAGTCTCTAAATATCTCATTTAACAAGAACAGGGTAGTTCACAGCATTTCTGAACACAATGAGAACAGAATGTGTAGCTTAGTGTCCCCATGATGAAATCTCCCCCAACCCAAGCCCTACTTTCCTAGCAATGCTTGCACATTAGCCTCTGAAGCCATAAAAGGTTGTTGTCACCACCGTCAGGGACATATCTCTTCTCTCTTTTGTTCTCTGCTCCTCCTAGCCAACCTTCTTCCCTATGGTTGACCACATGCACCCTACACACACACACACACACACACACACACACACACACACACATGCTGTGCATGGTGCTTCTCTTCCACTTTCACTGCCCTCTTTGACTTCCAGCTACCTCTTCCCCTCCAATGCTCTTTCAACTTACAGCTAAACCATGGTTCCCTTGACCCTCAACTCTAATGAACTTACATTTCTTAAACCTCCCCTTGTGTTAGTTTCTCTTTGTTAATGGGCCTCCACATGACCCTTATGGATTGTCATGGTCACTTTGTCCCTTAAAACTAGGAAGTCTAGCAGAAATGCACATCTTTTCTGGTCACCACCACAACCAATGATAAGAAAAGTGACCATAATTGTAATATTTATGTCTTACTGTACTGAATATGTTTAAAGTTTTTTATTTCAATTTGCAACCAACAAAAAGCAATACTGAGGCATTTTATACTTATTCATTTTCATGCTATGATTTTGAAATCTAATGTGCATTTTACACATCCAGGAGGTAGTTTAGGGTAGCTCTATTTCAGTGTGTCAAAAAGCCACGGTTGGTTTCTTGCAAACCAATTGGACTATTTAGCTTGAGGACTTAGAGAAGTGCATGGTCCTTAGTTACAGTTTGAAGTAGTAAAAAAAATGTGAATGAAAGAGTCCACCTCACAGAATGCCTAATGTTACCCATCCAGTATCACAAGAAGCAAAACAAGCTGGAGAAGGGCAATGACTTTCTCAGTAGTATATGACATCACTGTTTCCTTCTCAGATTGGGACCTGAATGTGAGGCCAACACATCAAGCCAGCCCATCCTGTCCTGGAACATGCTTACCCCATGGCTTAGCACACACTCCCAGTGAGTATGTGCTAAGGGAAAGGTTATCTCGCTAACTGCCAAAAGCAGGATGCAAGATCTGGGTTCCTGTATCCTGCCCAGGGCTCTTTACAGTACATCCCGCTGTCATGAAAATTGATTTATTTTCAGGACCTGGAATAGCATATAACAATTGCATCAAGGACATGCTGGTGAGGTGCAGATGCCGAGGCCCTGATCACTGTTTAAATTTCTGTGTGAGGAGGTGTCCAGTGGGCACAGTTGGAGCTCATTGCATTGGGGTCTGAATTCGCCTGCAGTAGGATGTTGGATGCCATTTACGCAGGAGAGGATAGACACCTGCTACCCTGGTTCCTTTTAAACAAACATATGTTTGGGATGTGCCGGCAGCTTGCTGAGATCCAAACCTTCTTCCTAAACAGGCGGAGGCAGATCTCTGCAGCTCCCTTGTCCAGCACCACTGTGTGGCCATGTGCTCCTTGTGGTCAGTCAAGGCAACACCTGCAATGCCTTCCCAAGGCATCCAGAATCCCTGCTTCTTCGTTGGGATGGGGCAGGGCGGAAAGAATGCCTAAGTCTGCACATGTACTTATGGCTCTTCTGGCTTACAGACAAGACTCCTCTCTAAGACACATGCTCTTAGGATGAAATAATTACAAAATCTGAGCTTAGCTCTTTCACTCCCTCCAAAGCAAGGCTTCTAAGATCCTTCCATTGCCCATGTGAATCTTTTTTTTGCATAGTCCTACATGTATAGTTACATAAAATTGGTATACATATAAAATACTGATAAGTCATGAATAAATTTATTTTACAACAAGCCTTTGAAATACACATAAATTCGCTAGCTATTACAAAGGAAAACAGGTTCACATATGAATTAGATGCATTTATTTTCGAATAAACAAATCAGACCTCAGCTGACCATTTGGTACTGCAGGATGTAAAGGATCTTCAGCATTTTCATAATTCTTTTGGCATTTTGACTTTATAATCACCATTACCGAGACTACCACTTTGCATAAATATGTTATTCGGCATGGTAAATGTAAATTTAGGGTCATCTCAGATTTGTAAGAAATTCTGTCCTAATTCCAAGCCTAAAAATTTACTTAATGATTATTCATAATGCTCAACTCAGCAACATCAATGGTAACTTTTATCTATTTTTTAATTAATTTATTTTTGTGTGTATGTGGGTGTGCATGTGTCCAATGCCACATGTATAGAGGGGAGAGAACAAGTTTCAGAACTCAGTTCTCACCTTCCTTGTTGAGAGTCAGTATCACCTTTTTTTTTTTTTTCTGCTACCGTATTCTCCATCCAAATTGGCTCACAAAATTCCAGAAGCTTCCCCTCGTGAAGTATGAAAACTACTCATGTTATTGAACCTGGCTTTTTACATGGTTTCCTGGGACCAAATGCTGGTCATCGGCAATGCACAGCAAGAGTTTTTAACCTTCTGTCCCATTTCCCTGTCCCTCAAACTGCAGATTTTAAAATGAAGCATTCTAACATAATACCAGCTGAAGATACACTCTTTTGATACTCACATGCTAAAGAAGGACAACAGGAAAATATTAAGGCTTTGCTTCCCATAACTAAGCTGTAAGAGTTTTAAAGAGTAGAAAAGTTTGCATAAACACCAAGGCAGTGTTTCTAAGGCAGTGTTCACTGACACTGTAGGTAGTTACTGCTAGGTGTGTATGTTGAAGGCTCAGAACCAAGGTTGCAGTGAAATCTTTTTCATCTTACTTATTTATCTATTTTTGTGGACGCATGTACATGTTCATGTATTTGTATATATCCGAGGGCACTGTGTGTGCCTTTGGAGGTCCAAGGGTAAGTTGGGGGAATCATCCTGGATAGATTTTGCTTCCTTGTTTCACTCTGGGGTTTCTCGGGCTCTGCCTTCCAGAGCTGGAAGTGCAGTTCGATAACCATTTCTGCTTGACATGTTTACTTGGTATCCTGATTCTGCTTGTGAGGCAGAATCTTAGTTCCTAAGCCATCTCTGCAGCCCCAGAGAAATCTTGAGATGCAACACTGGTGAATACACTATGGATTTAAGGTACATCTGATTTAAGAAACATTTTTTTGGTCATTATGTGTTAGGATCCGTGAAATACTAACAATTTTTTTCATGGTGTCAATATACATTTAAGACAACCTACTATTTAGTGAGCTATGTTCTTTCTAAAGGAGTTTCCCAAACTCTCCCATCTAAGTCCTAACTATGTTTGACCCTGTGTATCTTCCGAAATAGACAAGATTGGGTAGGTTTAAGGTGTTATAACTGTGGCACTATTGATTCAGGGAGGCCCTAGCCCAGGCTCCCGAATCACAGGAGGTCCTGGTTGCAGACAAAGCCAGAACAAGTATGGACAAGCCCGGGACATGCCCCAATAGAGGAACCGTGCAGGCAGAGGGATGAATAGCCAATAGGAAGTGGCCATCTAACCTGCCTCTGCAATGGACACCTAGTAAACAGCTAAATGATTAGTGGCTGGTTCCCCCCACCCCCAGCGGAGAGCTAGCAACACCTGATTGGACCCCTGACACTATATAAGCTCAAGTACTTCCTTAAATAAAGGAGTGGCAGCTTGTTTCTGCTCACTTCTCTCCTGACTCCCAGTGTCTGTGTAGTGACTCTGCACCACTCACCTCCTGGTTTAGAGCCCCGAGGCCCCTGCGGATTCCCCCCTTCTTTCCCCAGCTGGTCTAGCAGGGATTTGGCAACAGTAACCATAGACAAGTTTCCCAAGCTCTATGTATTTGTATACCAGGACACCATCTTCAAGGTGGACACTGCATTCATCCTATTTTCTTTATGTCTATTTGCTTTCTAATGTTAAATATTTTTTGTTGCATTGGTTTATGCAAAAATTATGCTTAATCCTCCTCTAGGCTATTTCCTCTGTGGAAATGAAGATAATGTGTCTCCTGGACCTGAAGAAACATTTGTGTTTCTTAATCTTTGTGTGTATGTGTGATATGTGTGTATTTGCATAAAGAGTGTGTGTGGATATATATGTTTGCGAACTGGGCGGGCAGGGTGTTGCCCAGCCCATGTGAAGTTCAGAGGATTGCCTTTGGATATTGGATTTTACCTTGTTGAAATTGTCATTTTATTGTTTACAGCTGCATACTCTAGGCTAGCTGGTCTCTAAGCTTTCAGAGATTCTCCAGCCTCTGTCTCTACATTCCATCTTGCTACAGGAATCTGGGATTACAGATACATGCCATACCCATACTATAAACATGTTACTGGACCTGGCTTTATATACTTTCTTGGGATCTGAGCACAGGCCTTTATACTCTGGTGACGAGCATTTTCCCCACTGAGCTTTCTCATCCCCAACATTTCCATTTTGACTTAATTCACTCAACACTCTGTTGCCTGGACTATCCAAAGTATTTCCCATGAAAATATAAACCAAGCCACATGGGTCTTTTTAAACTTATACTAACTGCATTTAAAAAAGGTGCAAAAAGAAAGAGGTAAAATTAACTTCAAATACAATATTTTTTTTTAGCTCACTGCATCCTGAATGCTCTTAATGAAAATCAAGGCAAAAATTATTAGTAGATGCCTCAGTAGATAAAGGCACGTGACAACAGGCCTGATGATGTGGACTTGACCCCTGGAACCCACAAGGTGGAAGGAGAGAACTGGCTCTCCCAAACCGTCCTCTGACCTCCACAGGTATACCACATACACATACCCTCATAAGTAAGTATGCAAAATTTAAAAACGTATTAATGGAATAATCTCCTTTCTTGGACATCAAATCTTCAAAATTTATTGTGCATTTTATATTTTTAGCATATTTAAATTCAGACTTTGTCCTCTTTCCCTTCTCTTCTGATTTCTCCTCATTTTCTGAAGGATCAAATGCAGAACTCAGAGTACTATACCACTAAGCTGCACATACCTCAAAGTCTGAATTTTTGTCAAATAAACAAATTTCATAAAATTTATTCAAAACAGAGGTTCAAATATCCAAGGTTTCTATACATAGGCAAAATTTCCTATCCAGCTAAATATCAGCTTTATATTTTAAATTTACATTATGCAATACTAAAAAAATTAAAATTCAATTCCTTATTACATGGGCTACATTTCAAATACAGTAACCTCAAGTGACTAGTAGTTGTCATAATAGACAGCTCAGGTATACTATGTGTCCCAATTTTGATATTTATTTCATTATTTTTATTAAGCATGTATGCTAAACTCACATTGAAATTACTTGCACCTTTCATCCTTAATGAAAATTCTAGATTTGTTACAAAGTAAAGCAATTAGATTTAAAGACAAACACATCAAATTTATTCCTTTCAAATACTCATTTTATCACATACTCTGTGTTACATGTTAATAGTTGGAGCCCATCTCTGTCTTTTTTGAAGCTGAAGCAAAAGGAGATGAGGTTATTGGCAAAATGCTGAACTAATTAGCTCGACTGCAGGTTCACTTAGAAGGCTCATTTTAGCAGCTGTATTATTTAAACATCAGATAACTGATTTGTTAATAACTCTTTTTTTCCTCCAGTGAGTATAATTTTCTTCTCTGGGGTTCAAAAAGGTAAAACTTTCCCCACACAGAGTCTTGATTGTAGTGTTCAGTCTTTGATAAGGTGTATTCTTAATGCCAGCTTGCTGGTTGGCTTTCTCTCCCTCCCATCTCCCACCCCAGGTTTCAGTGCTGTGTGTGGGAGTGCTAATCTATCCTGGATCTTTTCTTCCCTCCCTCCTCTGTTTGTCTTCCTTTGACTATTTTCTCATGTGCAGACAAATACAATAATAACATCTTACTTTCTAAAGCTCTTTTCATCCTGATCGAGTTCCGAGTACCACAGAACACACTGCATTTCAAAACTTATGGAAATGCGGTCTTACAGGTTACAAATTTAGACAACATGAAAAGCCAGGCAGTGCAGGGCCCTCCAAGCACATTAATTCACTCACAACATGCCCTGTCCTCTGAGCAGCTACAATTAATCGTCTCCAAGTGAATCCAAGCCTTTTGCTGAAGGTAGCCCAGACCTTATTAAGAAAGGAGGAACGATGTTTATTTATGTGTCTACATTTCCATGCAAGTATAGCAGCCCACACAGATCTGGTGAGTTCAAGCCAGCAGTATTCATAGCTTGTAATCTCACTGCAGTTTTTCAGGTAAACAAAGTTCTCATACCTATTGTAGGACTTACTTCTCTGTTCCCTCTCTCCTATGTTAGGAATCCCATTTTCTTTTTGCAAACTATGCAAAGATTGCATGTGTCAGAAGTATAAAATATAAACTTCTACCATCTTTGTAAACAATATTCTTTTCTCACGTCAAAGCTTGACTGCTCCTTATCCTACCACCCAGCATATAGCTTCTAACCACCTGTGCTTTCTACTATCATCAATATTTGCATAATTTTGGCTGGACCTGCCTCATTCTGACTCCAGGCGTTCTTAAGTTCTTCTATGAGCACAAATCCTGCTGTCTCCTTGTAACCTCTCAGGTCCTGGCTGAAATGACATCTTCTTAAACAGGCTTATTCTACTCACTTCTCAACTGTGACAATCTTTTCTTTTTTATTATTATTTATTACTTATTCAATTGTGCATGTGTGCGTGTGTGTGTGTGTGTGTGTGTGTGTGTGTGTGTGTGTGTGTGTAGAACCACAGGCGAATTCGGGAACCACCATGGACCACCTCCACCTCCTCCTTGTTTACTCTGTCCTGGGATTCACAGGCTCCGCCCTACCAGGACCAGAAATGCAGGCCACCCCTGCTTCTGCCCTGCGTCTATACGTGGGGTCTAGTATCCGAACTCAGGACCTCCTGCCTACAAGAGAGAGGCTTAACCTCTGAGCCACCTCTCCAGTCCTGACAATCTTTTCTTATATCATAGATTATTTTGCAGGTCTTCACCATGTCTTTCCTTTCATTGTGTTCATCGATTTAATCAGTTACTGTTTTGTCTTCCTGTGAGAACCCAACATTAGCTATTAAATGGAACGTTTAAGATCTTCCCAGGAGCTCATCTTCCTCAGTACATCACTCTTGACTGAACACAAGGTGGGGGGCAATCTCAGTGATATTTTAGTTACCTAAGATAATCAGTGTGTGGAGTCTGAAAGACATGTTTTGTTTTGTCATCCCTGCTAGTAGTAAACAACTTAAAGAACAGTAGTTCTATAATCATGACTAGATGATTATCTTATGGTTGCACAAAATCACTGCTCAATCATATTGATAAGAGGATATGAATATTCTGAATCACTAACTTTTTCTTCCACCTACCTGGACTTATTTAACTCATCAGTACATTTTCTGGAACTAACTTTCTCAGCATTCATAGATATTGCCAATTTCTTTAAACTGTATGTTAAAAAAGCAAACCCGAAATGAACAGGAATCAAAATTGATCCTTTCTCTCTATCATTGTCCTTTAGTTCATATTCAAGCTGAGTTTCGTATTTGTAGTTTTGGAAAAACTATAGTCACGTGAACTCAAGTGGAAGGAGAAGGAAGACAGAGGGTAGGGAAGAGAGAAAAAAAGGTACATTGCTTGATGACACAAGTTCCAAAATACTTTCACATATAGAGCCCCATCTAGTCTTTCCTGGAACTAGAATAGAAGTCAATAATGGTGTATTTCACCTGAAAAATTTGAGACACACATGAGCAAAGGAAAACCTGTTTTGGCAGGTAGATTTGTTGCTGAAAATTCTGTAAGATAGGTCTGTCTGTCTGTCTATACATACGTGTTTCACTTGGATCTTACCTCAAGAGTGTCCACTGATATGTTGGTAATAACGCTGGGGAAAATAGTTAAAATTGCTTCTGAAAATTTGTCAGTTCTTGTCTCCCCCCTCACCCCCTATCAAAAAGACAGGAGAAAGTTTAAAAATGTCTTCTGGGGACATGGCAGTGTGCATGCCAAATAATTTTAGCCTTTAATAAATACAAGTTTCCAAAGTACTAATCTTCTATGTGATCTGAATTTTGAAGCATTAAGATATGCAGATTCTATCTCTTACTTTTCCAGTAATGAGTAGTGCGGTCTTCAAAATGTCACTTCCTACTTAAAAGTTATTGTGCATCTGAAAAAAATCAGGATATCGGAGTACATGATTGATAAGATTGTATGCTGCCAAAATAGTCTGTGATGTTACAGGAAGTTTATAATGACTATATTATTAGAACAAGCATACTCTTATATAAAGGCACATTTCATCCTCATATACCAGCATGTTTTCACTTCCTCTTACTCACTGAAATACATTACCTAAATGAGACGTTTACTTGTATCAATAATCTAAGTATTTAAAATACCAATATTGACTCATTTGATGTAAAATCATAAATAACTCATGTGTTTGCTCTAACACATCTTGAGAGGTACTCAGAGCCTCATTCCTAAATGTTGACATAGTTGACCAATGTAATGGAAACTGAACACTTAACTTGTCAGGAAAGTAGAGAATGGAGAAACAAAGAAACAGACTCCACAGAAAGAGAATCTGAAGACACAATGATTTGTGGAAAATTTTTCTCCCATCTATGACCACATAAAGCATGTGTATCAGAAAAAGACATCAGAATGCAGAGAAGAAAATTCAGCTTATATATATACAGATCACCATACCAGGAATGATACCTTCCTTGCCAAGCAGTGTGTCAGAAATGATTTGCAAAGTCTCTAGGACTAATTAACAAATAGATTCTCAATGTTTGAATATGTAAATGTGTGCCAGAAAGAAGTACAAAAATAAATCCTGCTTTATCCTGAAACATAGGGATAACCAGTGTTAACTAGCAGTATAATTAGCCTAGAATTTTTATTGGTAAACACATTCATATCAAACTCTACTTTGTTGAGATATAACACACACACATACACACACACACACACACATACACACACACACACACACACACATATATATATATATATATATATATATAATCTATTTTAAGTGTATGGATTAATCATAATTTTTTGCAAATATATGCAGTCACATAACTATCTCCATAATAAGCATCAAGAAAATTTTCTTCATCTCAAAGAAATCCCTCATGATCTTTGACATGAAATCCCCAGGCCTGACTCCTTGCAACTTCTGTTTTGATTTCCCTCAGGACAGATTCGTACCTTCTTGAGATTTCTGTTAATAGAATCAAGCAACCTGTTTTCTTCTATGTCTATCTTCATTTAGAATAAAACCTTTAATAGTTATCAAGGTCTAAGAGTTTTTCAAAAAATGTCTTTTTTTTCTGCAGCTTCAATGTGTCTCCCAATTGGGTGGTTTAAATTCTCTACTTCATTTTGTTTCAAGAAAGGTTTGATTGTTGCATGTTGCTAGTATGTTCATATTCATCTTACTATCAACTTTTTTATTTCTACAGGAATTCTTAATAGGGTATAATTTGAGATTTTCATAAATCTTGTATCGGCTTAGGCAAAATTGATAGCTTCAAGGCACTAAAGCCTACGGTTGATGATTATGGCATGCATCAATCATTCATTCATACCCTTTTAAAATTTCTGGCAGCAGAGCTCCTTATTATTAAGTGTAAAATATTGCACTTATTAACTAAATATATTGTCAGTGCTTCATGATTTTCAATATTATGATAAACGTTATTATTTTAAAATTCAAATCATTAATTGTTTATTTAAAACTATCTTTGTCCATTGATTAGGAATCTTAATATTCTCCTCTACTTGTTGCTCATTGTTGTAGGTTCGTCATAGAGTTTTGTACAAAGTTAATCAATGTAATTTGGAAATGACTGTTATTTTTTATCATTCATATTTTCTAATCTGACCTTTATTGTTTGGTTGCTTGGTTTATCACATATTCCACATCTCCAGCATCACTGAACATAGTAGTGAAAACAAATATTCTTTTCATGTTTCTGACATTACTAGGGATGTGTTCTATCTTTTACATTTATAAATTTATGGCTTTAGGATCTTTGCAAATGTTCTTTATTAGATTATAAAATTTATTTTTCCCCTTAATATGCTGAAGATTTTCTTTTATCATGACTGTAAGTTAATTTTGTTTTCAAACTATTGTTAGCATTGGATGAAATAATCCAGGGGCTTTCTTGTCAATGTACTAATGTGGTGAATTACATTGATAGATTATTAAATGGGCATATTGTAAAGTATTTCTCATCTTTCTACCTAGGTTCCTGGATTGAAATTAAAGAATTTAAGACATTCCCCCAGATTTTCTGAATTCTGTATCCAACATTTTTATACTGTAAAATATATTTCTTCTTTTACTATCTATGAGGTAAACAAATGATAGTACTTTTCTTATTGCCAGAAGGCACAATGTGTATCATTCTTCTAATTGCTGTAGATAGATTTTTTAAAATTGTGTTCACGTTTTTCAAGTATTGGTGTTTTATTATATTTTATTAATTGCTTGTTTTCTGCCTTGGTGATGTCTATCTTTATCTTCCTTTGTAGTTCTTAATTATGGAAGAGCCACTTTTATTTATTCTAGTTTTTCTACAGAAAATGTGGCATAGACTTGGACTTTTATTCTTTTTAGTATAAACATAAATGTTATATATTTCTATTACACCACTAGTTCTTTTTCATCCCACAATTTTGTCATGTTATGTTTCAGTACTCATTCAATTGGAAATGTTTACAATTTCCTTAGTTATTTAGAAGTAGGTTGCTTATTTTCAAATATCTGAGAACTTTTAAAGCTTCGTTTTTACTTTCTCATCTGTGGCTTATTTTCATTTTGGTTGCATTCTGCAAATATTTTTTTTCAGGGGAAATGAAAAATTTTATTTTATTTATCTATCAAAACTTAGGTGAAACTGTTTCTCCTAATAAGAGGAAATAAACTAGAATCAACATAAATATTTCCAGATTAAATTTGCTCAAAAATGTATTCATCTTTGTAACAAAGTACTGGAAATTGAGCAGCATTGGGCATTCAATTTTTTTATAATGTATTTATTTATTTATTTTTTCTCCACTCATACAAATGTAATAGGTACCCCGGTCCCCTCCCTCCCTCCATCCTTCCCTGTACCTCCCTGCTCCATCCCCTATTTTCCTCTCCCTTTCCCCCCTCCCTCCTTTTCTCCCAGTGCCCCCTCCTCCCATCCCTGGAGCATCCTTTAATGTGTATGTCAAACTTTCCTCTGGGTCCTCCTCTCTGATGAAGTGTAAGGACTCAGTAGCATTTCTTAGAACTGTTTCTTGTGTTCTTCTTAAGTATAGGAACACTATTGTGACTGTTAATTCCTTGCTTCTAAGGATCCTAGTGCTTTTAGTCCATGCTAGATTTGAGGGACTGATGATATGCTGGTCATTGCGCAGATCATACCAGAGTCCTTTTATGACTGCTTTGGCACTAACTTGTGTGGAGTATCTTGCATATCATTACTCCTCCCATCCTTGTGCTCTTACAATCTTACTGCTCCCTCTTCTGCAAATTTCCCTGAGCTTCAGGATGAGGAGAGATTAGGCAGGCCTGATTCCAGGTGGTTGATATAGTGTCTCTGATGTTCTGAATTATAGTTTGTTGATTTTTTTTCATTTTTGCTGCTCCTGCAATGCCCTTGGCTCCATCCTGATGGGTCTTGGATGTCACCCCCCAGCCAGAGATAAAAAGCTGTTAAAATAGAGTCTTATTATAAGAGTAGATTCAAAGGTAGATGGAATAAGAGTAGGAGACCGCGGTGAGGGGGGGTCATTGCACAATGGTTACCTTCTAGCTGCAAGACTGAATGACCTCCCTTTCTGGTAAGATCATACGCCATCAGTTGGAAGTGGCCAGGAAATAAAATCTGTGAGCTTAACCAGATGTCTTATTACTTACTTGCAGTCCATAATGGTGGCCTATTATCTTTTCTGTAGCATGATCCCCTCTCTCCTTGTTTCTGGCGGGGCCCTCCTTGACCTTCTCTCCTGTTTACAATCTTTGCAATTACTGTAGGTATTATAGAGATTTATCTTTTTTATTAAATTTTTTATTATTTATTCAATTGTGCATGCGTGTGTGTGTGTGTGTGTGTGTGTGTGTGTGTGTGTGTGTGTAGAACCACGGACGAATTTGGGAACCACCTTGGACGCCTCCACCTCCTCCTTGTTTACTCTGCCTTGGGATTCACTGGCTCCACCCTACCAGGACCAGAAATGCAGGCCGCCCCCGCTTCCTCGTCTATACGTGGGGTCTAGGATCTGAACTCAGGACCTTCCACCTGCAAGGCAGAGGCTTAACCCCTGAGCCACCTCTCCAGCCCCTACAGAGATTTATCTTTGAGTGTGTCTCTAAGTGGGTTTGGTACTAGGATCCACCTCTTAGGGAGTACATATGGCGCTTAATTTTCTGTGTCTGGGATACTTCACTCAATATAATTGTTTCTAATTACATCCATTTCCTGGCAAATTTCATTAATTCATCATTTTTGATGGCTGAATCGTATTCCATTATATAAATGTCCTACATTTTCCTTATCCACTCGTCAACCGTTGGACATTTGTGTTGATTCCATGACTTTTCTATTGTAAACAGTGCTGCTATGAACATGGTCATGCTTGTGCTATCGAGGTGAATTTTTGCTGTATGGGGGGTTATTCCCAAAAGTGGAATAGCAGGGTCATATGGCATTTCAATCTTTAACTTCTTTAAGTATCACCAGATGGCTTGCCAGAGTGGTTGTATGAGCCTGCATTCCCACCAGCAATGTAGAAGAGTTCCCTTCTCTCCACATCTTCTCCAGCATTTGGTGTTGTTTGTATTGTGGATTTTTGCCATCTTGACAGGGGTGAGATGATATCTCAGGGAGGTTATGATTTGCATTTCCCTGATGGCTAAGGATGTGGAGCATTTTTTAAAGATATTTGTTAAGACATTTTAATGTCATCCCTGGTAAAGTTTCTTTTAAGTTCCAGGGCCCATTTTTTAATTGGCCCATTTGTTTCCTTGGTGTTTAGTTTTCTAAGTTCTTCGTGCACTCTGGATAATAGAGCTCTATCAGATGTATGGTTAGTGAAGATTTTCTCCTATTTTGTGGGTTTCCTTTGTGCTCGAGTTATAATTTCTTTATCTGAACAGAAGCTCTTTAATTTCTTAAGATCCCATCTGTTGAGTGTTGGTTGTATTAACTACGCTATGGATGTCCGTTTAGGAACTGTTGGCCTAGTCCAATCAGCTCAAAGGAGTTCCCTATTCTTTCAACTATGGTTTTTATAGTCTCTGGCCTTATATTGAGGTCCTTGATCCACTTGGAATTAAGTCTTGTACATGGTGACAAGTACGGGTCCAGTTTTAATCTTCTGCATGTAGACATCCAGTTTTGCCAGCACCATTTGTTGAAGATGCTGCTCTTTTTCCATTTGATTTTTTGGGCCCCTTTGTCAAAGTTCAGATGGCTGTGGTTGTGTGGGCTTCTATCTGAGTCTTCAACCCTTATCCATTGATCTGTGTGTCTATTTTGGAGCCAGTACCAGACTGTTTTTATAACTATGGATTTGTAGTATAGACTAAGGTATAGACTAAGTAACCTCCAGCAGTGTTTTTGTTACTCAGGATTGTTTTTTGCTGTCCTGGGTCTTTTATGCCTCCATATGAATGTTGAGATTGTTTGGTCAACTTCTTTAAAGAATTGCTTTGGGACTTTAATTGGTATATTATTGAATTTGTATATTGCCTTTGGTAGGATGGTCATTTTTATGATGTTGATTCTGCTGATCCAGGTACATGGGAGGTCTTTCCACCTTCTAGTGTCTTCTGTAATTTCTTTCTTTAGGGTTTTGAAGTTTTCATTGTAAAGGTCACTTACTTCCTTGGTTAGGTTTATACCAAGGTATTTCATTTTTTTAGGGGCTATAGTAAATGGAATTGTTTCTCTCAGGGCTTTTTCACTTCTTTCATTCTGGGCATATAGGAAGGCCACTGATTTTTGTATATTTATTTTGTATCCTGCCACCCTGCTGAATTTTGGTATTAGTTCCAGAAGTTTCCTGGTGGAATTTTTGGGATCACTCAGGTATAAAGTCATGTCATCAGCAAATAGAGATAACTAGTCATTTTAAATTTATTTAATTATTTTGGGAGGCATGGAATGGCATATTACTTTGTTAGCAGTAAATTTTACTCAGAAATGATAAATGCCTTTCTGTTTTTATCCTGTACTCTAAGAATATTAATTTGGTCAAATTCATCAATAATGTTATTTAATTCCTCAAATTCCTCCTGAATTTTTGTTTCAACTATTTCTAAAACATGAGTATTGGTGAGCCCTAATTATAATCTGTATTTCTTTATTTTCAATATTTTAAAAAATTATCGAGTTAATTATTTATTTTTCATGGGAGAAAGGGATGCATATGCATGCCATGGTATGTGGATAGGAGTCAAAGAACAATTTTGATGAGAATGTTTTTAATGTATTTTTTTAGTCCTGTTTTCTGCTCTTTAACTTTTTCCTGTACTCACATTAGTTTTAAGGCTTATTATGCCAGGGTCATAGAAAGCTACATGACAATTTTCTTCTTCATTATTTGCTGGCCTTTTCTCTGATCATCAGTCTGAAGCATCCCCTGATGATGTCACCCATACATTGGCAATTCTGCTGGCAGTGGCTAATGCCACATAATTTTCACTGTAGATGCTTTGTTTTCATATTCAGGATTTCCATTCTCATCTTATTCAGTTTCACATTTCTTCTCTTGGCTCTGGCTTGAACACACTGAGTCTTTTCCCAAAGTTACTTTGACATTATTGCATTCACGCTTCATTTTCCATTTAATGCCCCTTATTCGATTACTTTAGTTTTCTCCAGGTTGTTGTAACTGCTAGCTATTTTGCATACATGGTATTTTTTATTAAAAATTTATTGTATTTATTGCAAAGTTTTCTGTATTTCATAAGGGGACTGTCATACAAACACATATTGTAAGTAAATTTTTTCATTATATATTGCACATTGTGATACTGTTTGCGGCAGGGTCTTATGTTGTTCAGGCTAGCCTTAAATTCACTGTGTTGATGAGGCCGGCCTGAATGTCTAGTCCTTCTCCAACCTCCTTTCCTGGTATCACATCCAGAAATCAGGCATTGTGAATTTTTTTTCATTGCATGCTGATAATTCTGAATAGTTTATATCGATCTTGCAACATAGATTTCCTTGTAATTACATCCTTTTTATTTCTAGACTTCTTTCAAAACATTCTTATAACAGATCCATAGCAGTATTTATTGAAAGACTAATTTAATCCTGCTCACATCAATGCTATTCTTAGTATTTTGTCCTAATGCCTCAAAGATGATGATTAGGTTCCAGTAGTGAAAGGTCCTCTACTGTCCATCAAAGCTCTCTCCTTGGTCCAAGCTAATCTCATCTCAAAACATTTAAGTCATACTCAGCATATACATGAGACAAATCCCATGCAGATGTCTAAAGAGATTGTTCTCTGTGTGTCTCTTTTGTCTGTGGTACTGTGCCCTGAAGATTCTAGATATCTTGTTCTTCTGAACAATGATTCTCATTTCCTCAGTTAGGTGGATGCTGCATTCCCTATTTCAGTTCCCTTTCCTTGTTTTATAACATGTGATTTTCTTCCAGCAGAATCCTTAGACAGTCATGGTGGTGAACTCTCAATTCTGTAATGCTGTTCTTGTCTTCCATTTGTTTTTTTGTTTTTGTCCATGTTTCTAGCACTAAATATTGATTCTCTCAGCTATTAATCCTGTGGGGTAGAAGACTTAAATGCTCATTTTCCAAAGGTTCTTTTTATATCTGCTATCTTGAAGAATTTTTTAAAATTTTGTATTCATTGTGAACCAATCCTTTGAATACTAAATGTTATTCAGACTCTAACTGCTTTGTGGTAATATATAGCTGTAGTTAATCAATATCTTATAGGTATATACATAGGGGCAAATTTATTTAAAAAAACTAAGTCTTTGGTATTTTACTGAAAATTTCAAAGGGATTTGAACAATAGAAAGAATGATAAATGAATAAAGGTGCTTGAACTGGAAGCCTGAGTTTATTCTCCAAAGCCCACATAGTAGAAGGAGAGATTTGACAATGAAAATGGTCATCTGACCTCCACATGAGCCTTGGTGTATGAACATGCTCTCCCCTGTCTCTGCTACTGCCTCTGCCTCTGTCTTTGTCTCTGTCTCTCTCTGTCTCTCTGTCTCTGTCTTTGTCTTTGTCTTTGTCTCTCTGTCTCTCTCTGTCTCTGTCTTTGTCTCTGTCTCTCTCTCTCTGTGTCTTTGTCCATCTCTTCCTCTTCCCCTTCTCTCAAATAAACATTAAAAAAGACTAATGGTCATTTGCAGTACTCAGGGTATAAAGGTATGAAAAATAAATCACAGGCTCTTTACTAGATGCATTATTTTCCTAGAACTAGAATCCTTAATGTGTTTTTCCAAGAAATCAGAGCAAAGACAAAGACATACTTGCTGTTGATATTAGGATGCTTGTACCATGCCTTGTTGCCAGAATCCCAGGTACACAGCACGGAAGATGCATGTAATTTCATTTTTTTCTTAATTTTTGTCTGTGCATTTGTGTGTGTGTGTGTGTGTGTGTGTGTGTGTGTGTGTGTGTGTGTAGATGAAGATGTATCCATGCCATGAAAGTCAGAGGACAATCTCAAGTGTCAGTTCTCACTCTCGATCTTGTTTGGGACATCTTCTTGTTGGCTGTTGCATACATTTGCCAGGCCATGTGATGCACAAGCACTAGGACTAGAGGGGTGACCTTGCACTTGGTTGGTTCTATGTGAGTTCTGGCGATTCAAATGAAGGTCCAAATCCTTGCGCAGGAGCTTTACTAACTAAACCATTAGCTAATTAAAAAATAACTTCTAAGAACCATCCTTGCAAGAAAAAATAAATTGTGCTGACTTTTCTTGACCATCCTCAACTACTGTAACGTAGAGAAACTTGTAGTAGTTTTTTTACATCAATAGTCTTGATAGTCATGATAGTATATACTTCACATTAAAATATCCTAACAAGCATATACTCTCTATATATGCAATTTATTTATTCATAAGTGGATTAGTGTACCTCTACAGTATGATTTGACTGATTACTATAGAAGAAAAATGAATTATGAAAAATGAGAAAATACACACATGTAGAGTTGTAATATTTGCTTCTCAAAATATATAATGGGTATATCTTTCCTCATTTCTTTTTATGTATTCTATTTTTTTGTATGTGTGTGTCTAAGTGTAAGTGTGACTTCAGGAGTCATTCTGGACTTCTTCTACCTCCTTTTTTTTTTTTTTTGGCTTTACTTTGGGATTTCTCAGGCTCTGCCTTCCAAGGCTGGAAGTGACCTAGGTCACTTCCATTTCCACCTGGCATTTTTACAGGGGATTTGGGATCTGAGCTCAGGTCCTTCTGCTTGCGAGGCAAAGTCTTAACACCTGAGCCATCTTTTCAGCCCATTTATTTACTTGGGGGGGGGAAGAACCACACAGACAGTCATGCATGCCTTGGTACATGGTGGAAGTCAGAAGACGACTTTCTGAAGTTGGTTCTCTCTTCTCCTTTCAGGGATTCTGACACCCCATGTCAGGGTTGCATGGAGGTGTCTTTATCCATAAAATCATCCTGCCAGCTCATCTTTTTCATTTCTAATGTATATGTTGATACCCACCCGCAAAGAATCATCTCTGAAATATGAAAGCATATAATAATGGAAGAACAGGCAAAGTGACTTACTGAGTTGAAATGTGACAACATGGTGATGTTTAAGGTTGTAATTAATACACCTTTTATAAATAAGGAAACAGACTTGGATAGGTAATAGACACCCACAATTTCATTTTATATAATAGAATCCTTTTCTATAAGTGTGAGGACCCTCATTCTGAAAGCAATTGACCACTGTGTTCCACCTATTAAAATATTAAACACATGGGCAGCATATTCGGGTAACCTACCATTGCTAACACAAAAATCCTTATAAATTAAAACCTTAGTTTTCAAAGAGTTTTCACATTTGTGTTATTATGTTAACACAGCATTTCATTCCATGTTTCTACATCATTTTCCCTCTTATTCCTCCTCTCATTTGGATACAGAGGTATGGTTAGTGGGTATTAACTTCTCATTTCCAGCCAGAGAGGAGAGGAGTTCAGATTAAAACTAGTCCTAAAAGACAGCATGTAAATTGGATAGAAAGGGGAAGAGGAGAACTTTGGAAACAGAGGAATCCTTGGGGGAAAATTCCAAATCCCTGCTACTATCTGCCAAGTAATCATACAGAACACACAGTAAAAGACTGGACTCGATTCAGTCACTGGCCTGGAGATGAAATTCTCTGTTTTCCATTATCAACTCGGCCAGAACTCCTCTCCCCCTCGAGCCATATTTAGCCAGGTTGCTATCTGGGTCCTCTCACCTGATTCATAAGCACAGATACAGACACAGAAATGCATAGACCCAGCATTGTCTTCCCGAAGGGCAAACTATTCTTGTCCTGCATTGAGCAAAGTGCAGGGGCCAAAAATGGTTATAGCAAATAAAAGCACAATATTATATCCTGTTTGCAGTTCTGGGAGTGATGCGTGCAAGGAGATAAGGAGAGGGGAAGAGGAATTGGAGCTGCAGATCTTTAGCCACAGGCTGTGGTTCTATGAATACTTTTTAGACAGGTGTGCTTCTCTGTAGGAAAAACAGTATGAATTTGACAAGGGAGAGACCTGAGTTCACGTTTCCCTATCTAGTATTTCTTGTAGCTGGATAATTTAGCACACTGCTTCAACCTTGTTGAACTACGTTAGATATTTCAGATAGGTATTCACCTACCAATGTCACCATGAAGAAAATCTTGATTTGAAAATAAAAGCAAACAAATATGCTTAGTTAGAATTCATCATTTACTTTTCTCTTCCCAGGCTCATGACGAATTCAGTCTTCACTCTCCACTACTTTCACCTAAATTATTTTTTTCTCAAGATCTTTTGCAACAGCTATGAGCCATGTTAACAAAGAGTAAAAACAAGTTAGTTATAACAGCATGCTATTAGATCCTATTTATATACAATGCAATCAGTTCCATATATAAGTACATACAGTTATGGTCTACATCTTTTCCATATTGTTTTCAGTGACTGGTGTGGGCTCCATACTTCTAGTACAGCTCAGTTCAGAGCAACCAAGTTTCACTTATACAGTAGTAGCTTGTGGCTAAGATGCTGTTTCTTACACAGAGAGTCCAAAAGGGATGCTTTGCCGTATCCTCGGGTGTGAGTGACCACTAGACAGCCCAAAGAACATTCTCTAATGCTAGTACATTTTCAGAGATTTAATCAGTTTTAACCACCTGTCCTGAGATTTGAGATATAATCATGAGATTGAGAATGAGATAGAATTCAATGCAGGGCTTGACCTTCAAGCAGCATTTTAGCTCCTGGTTCAGTGCCTCACGGATGCTATTAAAGATATACCCTGTTGTTGTAATAAGCAGATAGACATCCCGGGAAGATAGTGAACCAGCACAGAACAGAACCCTTGTGCCCTTAACTTCGAATTCAACAAATGTTCACAACTTTGGATGCTTGTGGAGTCCAAGGGATTCTGTTTGTGCCGCATGAATGCAGGTGTGCCCAAGAGTAAAAGACCCCTGCCCAGTCTAGCATGACCTGAGCTTGGCAAGCTCACTAAGGCACAGAGGATTATGCAGTATAAATTGAATGTGAATGGCAATGGCTGTTAGAAATAGCCTCAACCACAAAAAAATTAAAAATGAAACTAAAATGAAGATTCCTTTCTCCAATCATGAAATAACATCTTATCTGTCTCTTTACTAAACCGAAAAATTCCTAGATGCACCCAGTCTTAAGTAAATCTGCTAATCTTCAGATCTTGCACCTATTCAAGTGTGGAAAGGTAGCCTTGAATTTCTGAAGACGCAGAAACCCTTGCAAGGATCTGGATTCCTCTGTTTCTGTGGATGCCTTTGGGAGGAGTACAGACCGACAGTCACTTAATAGGCAGGTTGTGGAGAGCCACTGATCATATCTATTGTAGATGACATCTTCCCAGGAGACAGATGTTTGTGCAATGATTTCTGGGCACAGTCAAACAGGATACCACTTAGAGGGGCATTTGTTTGCAGAAGAGAAATGTAGCTCACATTCCACTAGAGACCCGGAGAGCAGCAGAATACCAACGCACTCTCAGGACGCATTCTGTTGGGCTTGAGCTGATGATGAACAGCATGGCTCTTCTGGCTTGAAAATAATGAATGATGCAAGCACTTGAGACTGGGCTGGAAAAATCTACCTCCCTACTTCTTCCCAGCTCACAGGCTGTGCTCTGTAAGAACAGTCAGGGGAGCAAAGGACCTTCTAAATCCAGCTCATCCATCAAAGGTTTTAGCAAGGAGTCTTGTCTACACAAGGCCGATTGAAAAGGAAGAATCCCTAAGGAACCCCTGGATTGTCTTCAGATAAACTTTGAGAAGCAGACACAACATAAGTCGGCCCAACCTGGTAACCTCTCAGGAACTTGAGGAACCAGTCATAGTTGGAACATTGTGATCCCCCCTCTCAGTTTAAAGGTCTTTTTTTTTTTAAAGAAGTCTTTTTATTATTATTATTTATTCAATTGTGTATGTATGGTGTGTGCGTGTGTGCATGTATGTGTGTGTGCGTGTGTGTAGAACCACGGACGAGTCTGCCCCGGGATTCACAGGCTCCGCCCTACCAGGACCAGAAACTCAGGCCACCCCCGCTTCTGCCCGGCGTCTATACGTGGAGTCTAGGATCCGAACTCAGGACCTTCCGCCTGCAAGGCAGAGGCTTAATCCCTGAGCCACCTCTCCAGTCCAGTTTATAGGTCTTAAATAATAATCATCCAAGCTTCATCATATTGTAAGAATGGCAGTTAAGGGACTGTGTCTCAACTGTGTAGTTGTTACAATCCAGGTTAATGCACCACGTTGAAAATATATTTTGGGCTGTTACTGTATGCTAAAGATTTCCAGTGCTGCTGCATGCAGAAAGAGAAAAAGAGACAATTAGAATGTGTTGATTAATCTTAAAGTATTGATTTTTTCCAATTATTCGTTCAAAACAAATTTATTCAATACATACTTTTTAACACACAATATCCATGTTTCTGCATTTAAATCCTGAATCAATCAACAGATCTATGACACTTTATTAATTTCTTTGGCAGTGAAATAAAATACAATCTGATCTAGTCATACACCGTATCAAAAAATTATATCAGAAGCCATGTCAAATGGTAATATTTCAATTCTAACTCAGCTATCTGGTAGTTTCAGTCCAGTTTTGCATTCAAGCAAAGTGAGAATCAGAGGTAAAGCAATTGAAACCAATTCAAGTAGTTGCAGTGATGGGTCCTAAGCCCAAGATTTTCTGGCCACAAAGATTATATTCTTAGAAGCTGTGTGAATATCTTTATAATGACACAGAATTGTTATCCTGTAACATTTTAGAGTAATATAGTTATTTCATGTATTAGCTTGAATATCTTTATAGGAGATTAGGAGCGTCTCTTTGCCAACCAAATTTTGGAAGACTGTGTTGGCCTTTTAACATGGAAAGTAGATCACTCAGCCCTCTCTGAGTTCCAGTGTTTCTGATCAAGGCTTTTCTGCTGCCACAGAGCTGAGACCTGTCTGGGCAGCAGAGTTTTGCTGCACCTGGTCCTGAATGGTGGCTTCTGTATGAATGTGATTCAGTAGGAGACTAAGCTATAGTTAGGTCCTGAGTTTATGCTCGATCTCAACACTCAACAGCTTGATGAGATGGAAGAAGCTTTTGTGATTTCTTCATTCAGTCTTCTCAAAGATGAGGTTCTGAAGTTTTAATAAGTAGTTTTACTCTCTGTATTGGAATTTCCCTGAGTATCAGAATGAAATAGACAAATAGGTAGGTAGATGATAGCTAAAATAGATAGTAGATAATAGACAGATAAATATATAGATGAAGACTGATGATTGATTAGCTAGCTAGATATATGATTGATAGATTAAATAGATAGATAGATAGATAGATAGATAGATAGATAGATAGATAGATAGATAGGCAGGCAGACAGCAGACATTAGGCACATGATAGAAATGATAAATATCTGAAAGATGATAGATTGGCTAGACAGGTGGATGATAAATACATGATAGAGGTGATAGCTATCATGTAGATACATGAAGGAGAGACAGATGACTGAAAGATAAAATACATGTATGTCTAGATGATAGATCAGTGACAGATAGACAAGTAATGGATAAATGATTGATAGGTGTATAAGAAGGAATTGACTCACATAAACATAGTAACTACAAGTTGTAAGATCTATAAGATTTGAAAGTTCCAAGCAAAGGATGATACCTCAGAGAACTGATAGTATAGTGCCAGTTTGAGTCCAGAATAAGAAAACTGGTAGAATAGACACTTCCATTTAAGTTTAAATGCTGGGCATTGTTAACTTCATAAGTGGAAGTGAAGCAGGCAAGAATTCTTTCTTATTGGAAAGAAGTAATGAGGGAGTCAACCCTTTCGTTCTGTGGAAGTCTTTACTATTTGGGTTGTGTCTACTTACACCAGAGAAGACAATCTACTTCATTTTAAAATAGTGTTTGGTGCCTTAATCTTACTGGAAAACTCCCTTCAGAAAATACTCAATTAACTATGTTAAATTAACTATGTGATAGCCTTAGTCAAATACCCACGTAAAATCAACTCCAATGCACCTACAACTGTTTAGTTGTGAATAAGATAAACATGGGTCTCTGAATTCAGTTTTAGAATGATTTCTTCGCATGCACTGATTTGTAGATCTTTAAACATATTGGTTAGAAATAGCCATCAATATGCATTAAATAGTGTACTCTATTAAAGTTGCTAATAGAAATTGAAGAGTGGAAAAATAGCATACACAGGTCATTGTTAAGTGTTCTATTGACATTTTCTATATAGATATCTGAATTATGCTCTGATGCTTACTGGAGTCAGAGAAAAAGAGATAAAAATAATATTTCCTAATTCCACCCTCTAATATTACTCACTTTTTCCTGTTCTTTCTGGTACTTCTGAGTTTGACCATTCAAAGTTTGAATAATGAGAATTTTTTTCACTATCTATACCATTGTTTATTAACATTGTTAAAATATTCAAGAATAAATATGACATTGAATTATAAAAATGTGTGAAGTTCAGCAGTATTCACAAATATTTTGATAAAATATTCTGGAAATCTTAGACAAGCTTGACAAAAACTACAGGAAAATATCTCTCTATTGAAGATGAGGATTACCAGTTGTAGGATGTTGCCAAAGTGCACACAACTAGACTTCAAAGCATTTCCGACTATATTTTTAGGTGAATGTTTAAAAAGTATGTTAAAATTTACAAACAGTTGTTTCATGTCTGCCTAGATGCAATTTATGAAAACATGTTATTATGGTCAAAGTGGCTCTAAGACAACCATTTGCTCCTTTTGTAGATCTTCTCTCTTCTTACTTCTGGAAAGAGCATCCAGAATTTCCTCAGGAGAACCACATTGACTCTCCCCAACCCATCTGTTAGGAATAAGGTTGTGCTGTTCTCTGGGTTCAGATACTCCAAGGATTTTGATGAGGATTCAGTAAAGGGAACTCCTGAATTACAGCCAATGTACCACAATCTGGGGATCTTGGTTAGAATCAACCAATATTGATTGGCATTTAAACTATGTGGGGAGAGAGTTAGCCTATGAGTCATTCAGGGAGCTGAGAGAAGCTGAGTGGATGCTGGTAAGACAGAGCTGAACCTGAAGCAAGTTCAAACTTCATATTTTTAGATATGTGAATCAATAAACAACTTCTCATCTCCCCTCCTCCTCCTCTTCCTCCACCACTTCTTTTACATCTCATTTTTCTTCTCTCATCCTCCTTTTTCTATCTCTTCAACTAATTCTTTTTTTCTTCCTTCTTCACTCCTCTTTTTCTTCCTCCTCTTTTCCTCGTTCCTTCTTCCATCCCTCCCTGTCCTTTACTTTCTCTTCCTTTCTTACTTCTCATTCTCCTTCTCCCCCTCCTCCTCTTTTACCTCTTTCTTTTTCCTCCCCACTTTTCTTTTCTGTCTCTTTCTTCCTCTTCATTATTTTATCTTTACTTTTGGATTTATTTAGTTCCATACAAGTTTTCTCTCATTTCCAAGAAAAGTGAGTCTAACTGATATGGTGTATTTGATTGACAATTCCCTCTCAATATCTGAAATTCTTGTGGCTCCTAGAGTGTGTAGCAATCCTGCAGGATGATGGTGTGCAGTAAATGGAGTGCTTATATTGTGGTCTGATTATTTAATAATGTTTTTATCAGTAAGATGCAATATAGCTAAACATCCTAGCATAAAAGAACAAGGACTAAATTCTTTGACCATGGCTTTGTTTACTCTCTTGTTGTTAAATCAAACCTATATTAATTTGCTTCTAGAGACACTTATTCTTAGTAAAACCTTCATTGCTGCCACGTTAATGGAAAAAAAGTTTGCTATACACAACTATGCCTTAGTTCCATAAATACTGTATTTTACACAAGCAGCAATAGGGACTCAGGCTCCATTAATAACTTTTGTGCTGACATTTGCAATGAAGCACAAACAATTGCACAAGCTTGTTATCATTTGAATGTTAGGACATAAAGCTAAAGATGTGCTTAATTTACAAGTTGCATAATTTTTGTTTGATTATGGAATTGGACAAACACTCTTTTATCTCTAAGGTTTTCAGAGGTCCTTCACAGAGAGCATACATGATTGACTTCTAGGTTTTACCTCAAGTTTCAGATGTAATTGATTGGCATTTGCTTTGTGATTCTGTTAAGTATTGTAGTTTTATAGGAGAACAGACTCTAGTCAATTAGTGATGGCTGCCCCAGGCAGAGGACACACCAAGAGATACTGAAAATCTATAAAAGATGTAAGGAATGAAACAAAGAGTAGCAGTTAAACTCAAGCTATTGTCCACAAAAGTATATTATCAAAAATGCCCAAAAATTTATTAAAAAAAAAAACAATAAGCCAACCATGCCTACTCAGTGAACATGAAACAGAAAGCAAACCTGTCCCTGTGCTAGTATGAGGTCACTTTGGACTCATGTGGATGAGACAGGCAGTCACTGTGCTGCATTGGACCATGGAGTATCACAGTTATACTGACCTCAGAAAGAGCTAAGCAACAGAAAGCTCAGATTGCAGAAATGCAGTTTAAAGCTTAGCGTTGAACTTGATAGCCAGCCATGCGTGCTTAAGCATAGCATTTTATCTCTCAATTTTTTTTTCATTCATGAGAATGTAAGTAATGTATCCCCTAAACCTTTTTGGATTTTACTTAAATTTATTTAATTAGATGAATTAAACAATATTTGAGAACCACTTAGCAAACATTCTGGAACATTGTATATGTGGACCAAATGGGAAATCGAAGCAGCAAGAGATAGTAGAAGTATGAGGTGTGCCATCTTATCTAACTCTCAGATTAGTGCTGGTGGCTTGGTCAGACTCTACCGTCTGTGGAGTTTTCATAGTGTGCAGGTGACACACATGACTGGAGACACTGGTGTTCAAAAATCAAACAAGAAAAATCTCTACTGTCCTACCCCTTGGCATTTGAAGCATCTAGTGAGATACAGTAGAAAATCAAGGTTAAATGTATCAACTTGTGAATAAGCTACCGGAATTAAAACCTTACCTTGATTCTAAATAATTCTGTTCTCATAGAGGATGAGGTTACAACGTCTACCACTTCATATTTTAGTGACAGTGATATAAATTAACATACCGTTAAGAAAAATCTCGATCCAATGTAAGTGTTCAGCAAATGCTGTTGTGTATAACTGTGCCATTCTTATTGGAAGCATACTACCTGTAAATGGAAACACTTCTGATAGTAACACATATAATACTCCATTTTAATGTTTATATCATTTCATTATTAAGGCAACCTTATTGGGATGGATTTTACATTTCCATGTTTCAGAGAATGCTCTCTGCAGTGTTATAGGTCACAAAAGATTCAAATCATGAGTTTTGAATACGTTTTTGGCTCCACGTTTTCCAAAGGCATGAAGCTTGTCTGGATTAGAGTTATAAATGTAAAGTTCCTGTTAGGACTATTCTATGACTCTTTGAGCTGCAGTTATGCTAGGTTTTATCTCAAATCTATTTGATTCTAACTTTATCAAATCCATTACGCTCAGTAACTGAAGAATAATTAGAGTTTTTCTCAGTAAATACTGGTGCCAGTAAGTTAGAATGCCATTTTATTAAACAATATGATATAAGGGAAATGGAGAGGCAGTCTCACGTTCATCTATGGTTATGTGTACCCAGATGGGATTAGCTGACAGATTATACATCAACAGGGAAAGACTTTATATAGTGAACTCAGTGGGTAGAGTAGCGTTTAGGACAGAGTAGGAGGTGTGCCTTCTTTCCCCCTCTTTTTATAACCCAGGAGATATTTATGAACACCTTTGAGATGGTTTATTAGGGACTGATAGATATTTTAGGAATCCTTGGATAGTTTAGCATTGCCAGACACTACATCCTGATCATGCAGTGTCAGCTGAAAGGCAGGACTGTAGATGTGATTATTTCCTGCTACTTTATAAATTACAATAATTTTCTCTTGTAAATCAACAGAGTGAGAGACTTACAACACATGTATGCACTATCTCACAGCTTTTTTTGTCAGAAATCCAGGAAGAACTGACTGACAAGATTCTTCATTTAGGGTCTCATGGGGACAGAAGGGATAGAAATTGAAGGTCAATTAGGACTGCTATTATCTGATGTTCGCATATACGTTTACTGGTTGCTGGTAAAAGTCATTTCCTATGATTGTGGATTTAGAGTTCCTAGTCCCCTGCTTGTTGTCAGTTCAGGGTGCGTGTTGATATCACAGATTCTTGCTGCGTAACTTTCACAGGCAAAGTGACTGGCTTCTTACAGACTGCCTAGTGTGTATCGCTTAGACCTCCTTTCCAACCAGCCTAAGAAAACTGCTTTTACTAGTCCATCCAGGATAATATCCTTTTCACCATGTAAAATATCAAGCACAGGACTTCTAGCTCATTATGTGATTAAGTTGCAGTTACACTGAGAAAACAAGAGGGTTACATAAGATGCCATGCTATGGTCAGCCAGATAACTCAGTGGGTAAGATCAATGCTGGAAAATCCAGTCACCCAGGTTTGATCCCTGGAAGCCCACATGGTGGATGGAAATTTGTCTTCTGATCGTCCAATGCATCATGGCATGCAGGCATGTTCTCTACTCTCTCATAATAATAATAATAATAATAAAATGTTTTTTAAAAATTTCTGCTACCACATAGATTGAGAACACATGATCCAGTAGGACAGATGGACTCAATTTTTCTGGTGCACAGGATTTAACAGAGATATTACTCTTCACTTGTCTCATAGTTCATTTCTTTATCTATTTATGACTGGTCACATTATTTCTGATCTCTCTAAGTCAAACACCTCAATGCTTATATAAAACGCAATTATTTGATTTATAATGCCTTACTAGTACACATTTGGGAACAAATGATAAAAATCCAAATCAAGTCAAAGCAATGTTCTTGGCTCATCAGGTTGTCTGTCTCTGACATTGGAACTGTGTGGGTCCTCTTGATGGCTGCATCTTTTTTCTTGCTGTCTTCATTGTGGTGACCTTGTGGTGTGTGATAACGGTCAGAGCTCCAAGACCCTACCTAATAGGAATGTCTATCATCATTATTGCATTTTAGAAAACTTTTAAATGAATTTCCTAAGGCTCAGCCTGATCAATCTACATCAACACCCCTTTCTAAAACAATCACAATCAGAAAATCCTGAATAGCCCACCTTAGTCATATGCCATAGAGCCAGGGATCAGATTAACACATGCAGAACTATATAGAGTGAAAAACTGAGAAGGCTGGTTTCCCAGTGGAAAATTGTTGTTAGCAGAAGAGTAAAAGGGCCAGGAGGCAGGCAAATGATTAAAAATAGCCTATGTAGGGCTCCCCCTGGTGGATCGTGCCAGAGAATATGAATGCTGGCTGGCATTTTGAATATGGGAGGGGCTAGGAGAGCATAGATTTCAATAGATGAACCCACCCAAACAGAGAAATAAAGAGCCAGTACATCAGCTTTGGTGAATTTTAACATGGGGCTCTGGTGTGGATCCTTAATTGCAAAGGTTTTCGAAAGTCATCAGTTGCCCTTGAGCTGATGTTATGTGTTCTGTAAAGTGGGACTACCTGCTGTGTGCACCTCATCTCTAAATCACTGCAAAAAAAGTATGGTTGAAAAAGAAATAGGGACAAGCAAGGAATAAACGATGCGAGATGTTTTTAAAACCTCACATATGCTGAATTATTAATGCAAGCAGGATATTTCCGAAGTTTGCTACAGGAATATTCCTTGAGGCTCAATCAGTGGGACAGCAATGTCAGAGTTTTCTGATACCATTTGAAAATTATATGTTACCAAGATGAAGGTAATGTAACAGGCTTCAGGCAAAGCAAGCTGAAGATATAGAGGCATGGAAGGGAGAGGGAGAAGAAGAGAGAGAAGGATGGGTAGAGGGAAAGAGGGAGAAGGGGAGAGAGAGAGAGAGAGAGAGAGAGAGAGAGAGAGAGAGAGAGAGAGAGAGAGAGAGAGAGAGAGACCTAGCAAAACCAGTTTTTAATGCACTGGCACACAAACATATCCATTCTTGTAGTGAAAAGGCTGATGAGGAGTGAACCCAGGTGAAACTCCTCACCAGTATATCAGTAATACTTGGCAACATGGCTCCAGAATGTAAATATGCTTGCTGCAGAAACAGACAATAGCTGCAATACAAAAGGCAAGACCGACATATAGAAATAACTCTCAATGAAAGACAAAGTGAAGTGCATTGGAATATTAGAAAGGACAGTATATACTTCAATGTCAAAGGGAACTGGGAAATTTTTCTGTTAATGAAGACAGAGTCACGAGAATCTTTCCATATGAAGGGCTAAGTAGCATTGTTTGTCTTCTTCCGTTTGGCTTCCTAAGTTTGAATCCTCTGTCTAATATGTGATACTGGGCAATGTGATCAGCTCATAGGACCTTGGCTTTCTTCATCTGAAAATGAGTGTGATGATCATAGCATCAATAACACATTGCAGCAGCATTTGAAGAATTAATTGAATTAATATCTGTGCAGCACAAGGAGTAGTGACTATTTGTTGCATTTTGTATCCTCAGTTTTCACTGTTTTTTGTAACTTTTTTCTCTCTATTGATAAATTGTGGAGGGAGGGATAGAGTGAAGACCTTAAAGGAGGAGATATAAAAGACCACAGATGGCAAAGGAAAAGGATTAATGAGGTAGAGATTTCTTTCTCCATCCTACCCTTCACCACTCCTTCTTCCTTTCAAATTCCCTCCCATAGTCATGATATTTTTATTTTGTTTTGTCCCCTGATGAACTTAAGCTCTCTCTGTCATCATGGGTATGGAGCCGGATACCCTCCATACTCCCATCTGTTTGTTATTTGCTGGTTGTTTATATGGGTAACTGATAATACCCCATGTATTCCTCTGCTATCCACAACTGACCTATGGTTGAGAGATTATGGTTAGTCAGGTTAACAATACTAGACACAAAGTTTTTCTTGTGAAGTAGTAGCATTAAGCTAATCAGAGAGGAGTTGCTTACCATCGTAACAGTCATGCTGCTGTTACACCAGTGTTTATAACTTGCTTAGCAGGTTGGAATTGTCATCCATAGAGTTCACAACTGGGCAAGACTGTTGATGCCTTTGACACTGATAATTACTTTGTTACAATGTTGAGACATACTACGAAAGAGACATTAAGGGTTGTAAAAGAGCTGATAGACTTGCTCTTGGGGGATGGCAAAGTGACATGTGCATTGATGCATAGTGGATGAGAAGAAATTGAGTGGTAGTGTTATAGAAATTGAAAGAAGTATAAAGGACTAGATGCAGGAAGGAACAGGGCAAGCTCCAGCAAGTAAAAGAGTGCAAGTTTGGATAAAGTCAAGAGGCTGGTATGATATAATTGAGAAAGTTTGTACCAGATCATGGGCCTTGTAGTGTTCATGCTAAAGTCTGCTTTATCTAAATCTGGGTAGCAAAGGAGAATGCATGTGAACTGAGAGAAGGTCACATGTCTTCATGGAGATTTGTGTTCTTTCTGGGTTGTAGTTTTTGGTACTATATTTTCCTGACAATAAAAGTAGGGTGACAACTAATCTTAAAAATATTGTAAAGAACACATAAACCAGGTGATGGGGGAGACACTGAAATTTTGCATGAGTAGTTTGAACTCTATAGAATCTACCAAGTTTTGGATAAGCACAAAAACTGATGGGAACTTACTGTAAGTGTATTGCCCCCAATAGAGTTTTGATGGGATGAGAATGAGAAAAGGAGAAAGGAAACAAGAGAGATGTAGTGAGGAGATACTCACATGAACCAAGATGAGAAACACAGGAGGCTCATGCTTCTGACCTACAGTGATTACTCAATAAATAGTATTACTCATTACTTCAAATGTTTTTAAGACATTATGTAATATCTCTGTGTGTGTGCATGCATGTGATATGTGTGTGTATATTTTCATGTATGTGCATGCACGTGTTAAGACAGAGGTTGATGTTGGGTGTTTTCTTCTGTTGATGTCCACCTAATTTTTTTTCAGGTAATATTTCTCATTGCACCTAAAAATGACTATCTCAGATAGACTGGTCACAAGCAAGCTCTCAGTATTCACCTCTCTCTCTTTGTCTTTCCATCACTTGGATTACAGGCATCCACCAAAGAGCATAACTTCTTACATAAATTCTGGGCATTCCAAATTCATGTCCTCATGCTTGCATGACAAACACTTCACAAACTGAGCCATATATCCTGCCCCCACCAATAGCTGTTGATGGACTTCTACCTGATATGAAAGCATACTCTTCCCTCAGAGCTTTCCTAATATTTCTGAAATGTTATGACAGACCATCCACATTCTGTGACATATGACAATACCATCTACATTCTTGACACACTGTGACTATTTAGGCACAGGTACAACCCTGCCATAGAGTTTAGACTTCTAAAGTAGAAGCCAGCAAGCTACTCACTGCTAAGCTTTACACATGACCTCACTTTCAGCAGGAGCTTAAGAAAGACAGTCTTCTTTCTGCAGCTGTTCAGCCTGCTCAGAGCCCAAAGTGCCTCAGATTAAGGGATTTTAACTCCTTTGAGATTTGACAGGAGTAGTAAACTTAAGCTTTTGAGGCAGCAGCAGGTGATTCAGAGTTCTGCACAAACAGGGCAAAAATCTTGTTTGTATTTAAGGAGTGGAAAGCAGAGCCTTCACTGTATCACTGAAAACTTATCTGTATCTTTTTTATACATTTTTTATTATTTCTGCTCATACAAACTTAATAGGTAGACCAGTTCCCTCCCTCCCTCCTCCTCCCCCCGAACCCTCTGCTCCCCCTCCCCTCCCTCCCCATCCCCCAGTGCCTCTCCCCCCAATTCCCATAGAGTCCTTTATTGTGTATCCTTTCTAGAATAAAAAAAATGTTATTTACTTGTTTACCTCCTTGCTGGTTTCCTCTTTGCAATTTCTTCGGTTCATATTTCAGTGAGGCAAACTACAACACTTAAAGTCAGACAAGAGATTGGAAAAGTCACCTAAAGGTGGGATCACTGCTCAGGCATTTGTGAATTAGACCAAAAAACAGAGATTTTTAAAAATCAAATGCAAAAATTTATGGGATTTTCATAAACTCTTTTTTTCTTTTAATTTCACAACACAGAGAGGCCATAGCAGTTGTAAATCCTAAGATGAGCTGAGACGTAGACACTGTTCGTTTATTTCATATGTCACCATATGAATGGGGTAGCATACGCATCCTATTTTCTGAGTAAATGTCCTTGATAAAAGTCTTTTTAAAGAATTACCTCAAGAACCACAGATAGGAAGTTCTCTCTCACTTCTACCCTAATTTTTTGGCAACTCCTCCCCATGCAAGCCTTCGGTAGATTCAGTGGAAATAGCAAGCAGCTGCTTACCAACACCCACCCAAAGAAAGAACAAGACACTTCTCACATATCTCAAGCTGCTTTAAATGTTCTTTCTTTGGCAAAGAAGAAAAAAAAAGAGAGAAATATATTTTTGGCCTCTAAACCTTTTCCCACCCATGTGTATTTCTACAGAAATGTTATCCATATGGTTCCAATGGCTTTCTCCGTAAGTCATTAGGAATGCTTTGCACTAGGAACTTCTCTGATGACCAAGGAGTCTTTGGAGACATATTTAAATGCCCTCTTAGCCTTTCCTCGTGGAAACAGAGAAGCTAAACACAGCCAAATGCAAATGAACTAAGACCTGGAAAGGTTGGAGTTTTATTCAAAACTTAGAAACCATAAGGCTCTGGTGAGCTTTAAATCTATCCATGCAAAGCCCTCACACACTCCTCCAGGGGCAGCAACTGCTAAATCCTTCATTGGCACAGCTTTTGTAGTGATCCCAGACATTCAGGGTCCACCAGAGTGACTCTATCAAATTCCAAAATCTTCCAGTCACCTCAGATTTCCCTACTATGTCCCAAGGACATAGCAAAGATTTTTGGATTTGGATGTAAGTGTGGAATTCTTGGCCCTGACAAAGCTTGACAAACTGCTCTGTAGGTATGCTATTTGAGTTTCCCAAAGTCCAGACTTTTTACATAAGAAATCATTATCACTATTTACCTCATACTTTGAGACAGATCTCGAATCTCAGCCTGGTCTTTTTGCCACCAAATCCCCGGGGCTAGGGTTTCTGGAGTGCACCACAACATCTGGTTAATGCAATGTTGGAGATGGAACCCTGGACTTTCTGTCTGCTAGTCAAGCACTCTACAACTCTGCATCCTAGCCTCTCACACAACATCATGCTTGTAGGCAATAATACAGAGACAGTTTAAATAAAAAAGGTTTCTGCCTATCAGTGTTTTGGCACTAGGAAGAATTCTATTTCCTGAGTGAAATATTGACTGCTTTCAGTGAGGCATAGAAAAAAAAAAAAAACAAACAGGAGATTGGACCAGGTTAAGTCTACTTTTTGTAAGGCATCTGGGTCACAAGAACCTAGCTTGAGGAACTGTGAATGAAGAGGTAGGAAGAAGAATGAGTGTGTGCATTGCATCTCATCGGACTAGGTGTGTTGCAGCCTGGTTTCCGACTTGCATCACCAGCGACTATTACTGTTATTGTTGGAAGCTGCTCCAACCTCGGGGTGATGGAGCAACAGAGAGACGCGGACAAAGAAGTAGAGGAAGTGATGAAGGAAAGAAAGGGAGGGCAGGATAGGAGATGGTGGCATGGATCCGGGAAGAAGGTGTGTGGTGAATGCTGTTCTTTTTCATTGGAATCATCGTAGGAACCACTAAGCAGGATCTGAACTTCAGCGGGCAGAAACCGAGAGGAGAACAAAACTGGGTTGCCAGAGTAAAATGGGAGAAGTTTCCATGAGCCAGAAAGGAAACATCAAGCTGGTCAGAGAGCTGTCCGTGGTACTGCCTTTCTCAAATGTAAACACACTAAATAAAGGAAGTCCTGATTGGCTTCTGCTACCCTTTTCCTCTCTGGATCCCTTACCCTACTCCCTGCATCATCAGTTTCATGTGTTTTACCACATTCTCAGGCCATCATTTAGTCTTATCCCGTCTGTTTTGCTTCACAACTCTTCCTTCTTCCTAGGAGTCCGCGGGCTCCTAGGCCTTCCTAGTTACTATCCCTCTTTCCTGTCTATCACCTTTTGGGTAATAAAAGCCTTGATAACAGTAGGAATCATAGCAGCGCATAATATTAATATGTATTGTGCAATGACTACATGGGAGGGATCATTCTATGTGCTTTGACATACTTCACACGAACCTTATTACAGAGGTAGTTTTGTTATCTAATTAACAGGTAAGGAAGAAGACTGAGAGATCATTTGGCTAAAATCCATAGATAGAGATAGATACAAGATTCGGCTCATGAAGAGCCTGTACTTTTTTTTTAACGGAATCTGGGTTCCTTTATTTTCTAACATTTTCTTTATGGCATCCTGCCCACCGATCCCGTAGCTTTGTGGATGCTTCTTACCCTAGAAGAATCTCATGGGACTCGGAATCTACACTTCTGATGCAGTTTGGACCTCAAAAGAAGCACAAGTTGCAAACACAGAATATTTGCTGTGCAGACTGTGTGGGGGACTCAGTTCTTAAACTCTCTCTCTCTCTCTCTCTCTCTCTCTCTCTCTCTCTCTCTCTCGCTTTCTGTCTCTCGCTTTTTCTCTCTCCTATTTGCTTCAGGGAGAAACCTCACATCAGCATTCTCTCTCCCACTGCCACCTCCACACTTGGGGTCTTTTGGGGTACCCTGCCCACCTCCCTGCTTCTGGTGGTCTCCAGAGAACTTCGCGTTCGGTTCCTTTCAGCTTCCCACTCCTACATCGTGCCCACGTAAAGAAGCACTTGCTTAATTCGAGGAGGTTCCGCGGGCTCTCGCCTACGCACAGATGCAGTCTCCAATACTCAAAGAGCAACGCAGAGACACCACCGGACCCAGATGGGCATCATCACCCCAGACACAACCCACAGTCGGGGAGATACATGCAGTCACGCGAGCGAGCACCCGCATACTCACAAACACCCAGACACTCGCGACGCACTCCGCTAAAGCCCCGTTTAGGAACGCCACGATACGAGATTTATGCACACAGTCTCTTTGGATGCTAGTCTGCGGCCGCCCGCCACCCTGTCCCCAGACCCAGACGACTTTCCCGGGGACTCAGCCTTGGCCCACCCCAGGCTACTCCTCCCTCCAAGAGGCCTCGTTTCTCTCCTCTTCTCCCTTCTCTTCCTCCTCCGCCTAAAGACGTACAAACCACTCCTCAGAATAAGCCCGGGCTCGGCTCCTCCCTCCCACCCCCACCCGCAGCCGCTCCCCCATTCATTTGCGCCGGTCTCCAGCGAAGTCCCTCCCCCTACCTAGCCCAGCCTCCGCTGCTCCCCGCCCGGAGACCGCGGCGTACTTGGACTTCCCTCTCCATTCGCCAGCCGCCTCGCTCTGGGTCCCCACGGCTGCGAACTGATCTGGAGCAGGGGGGAGGAGGAAGAGGAGGAGGAGGAGGAGGAGGAGAGCGCAGGCGATCGACAGAGAGAGCGAGAGCGAGAAAGAGAGAGCTAGAGAGCCGGAGGCAGAGGGAGTAGCGAATGCCTTCCGGAGCCGGGATTCATGCCTGTCTTCGGGACCAGCCAAGGGGATTTTACGGCTGAGTATGAGCCGGGCTGCTAGGTGCCAGGTACCCCCATTCCTGCAGTCCCAGCGCGGTCCCCGGAATGCGAGCTGGACGCAGGGCTCTCCTAAGTTCCCACCGAACCGAATAAAAAGCGTCCCCCAGCAGCTCTCCGCCAAAGACGGACATTGACTCCAGGTAAGGCAACGCTGGGTGCAGCGCCCTGCAACCCGCTGCCCTTGGAGCGGCCCCCGACCCACCGCAGTTGGGGCGCCCCGTGCCACCCTTCCCATCCCCCTCCTACTCCCAACATCCTGGTCCACTCTTCTCCCGCCTCCAAGTCCTCTCTGGTTCCGAGAAGGGTGTCCCTGTAGCCTCGGCTCCAAGGGTTAAATGCTGATTTTAGTTAAGTGGCATGCGTGTCCCCGCGCGCTCCCGACGTATGGTACCATGGTGGGAACTCGATGTGCTCTGTGTATCTGTGTGTGTGGCGTCGTCTGTGTATGATGTGTGTGCGTGCTTGTGTGTGTGCGTACGTGTGTGTGTGTGTGTGTGTGTGTGTGTGTGCATAAAGAGAGGAGTCCTATAACCTACTTTCAGCGCAATGTGTGTGCATGTTTATACGTGAGGGTTTGTGTGTGCTTGTGTGTCTTTTTAATTAGCTCTCTAGATTGCACCGAACAGTATCGGATCCTTACTACATGATCATGTAACCACCAGGAAGCCCGCTCTGGACTTCCTTTAGGGCTCTGGGCTTGGGCTTGGGGGAGATGACCGGAATATAGATACCTTATTGAGCTCTATGTTGGTACCCTTGAAAAAAAATTCCTCTGTCGGATGTAGCCCCCCCCCCCCCCGCTGCTGCACACTTGGACCCACCATTTGAAATGATAGAGATGTGTCCAAACCTCAAGGCAAGTGAGATGCTGTCCCTTTAAATTCCACACTGGGAAGACTCCAGGATTCTGATGGGAATTTGGAGACACTGGGTTTGGGGTCAGAGGAAAGGGAGGAAGCCAGCTGTATTCTTATCTGGAGCTTGGCAAGTCTGGAGTAGCGAGATCTGCCCTGTTGTAATCACAGCAGCATAACAGCACCTCCTGCTTCCGGTGTCTCCTGGGGGGACCCTGCAAGTTTGCATGCATCCCCTCTGGGTATGGAGATGGCATCGTTGGGGACTTGCTTGTCTATCACAGAGGATATGAATTTGGGGGCAGTTCTGGGTGCTTCCGCAGAAGATCCACGGGGCACTTCCTTAAGACATATTCTGCCTCCCTTCCCTTTCTCCGGCAGGCTTGGAAAGCCCAGGGGAAATGTATTCCACAACTGAGTGTCTCTGTGTGTCTCTATGAAGTTAGGAAGAAACTGAAGAAGACATTTTATATGTGTGTTTGTGTGTGTGTATGTGTGTGTGTGCACACGCGTGCGTGCATTTCAGTACAGAGAGACCTACAGTTTGCCAGGGATTGTGGGTGGGGAATCCATGACAGGATGTGGTGGTAGTGGGGGTAGTTGACTTAAACTGCCGATTTGCACCTCACATTCATGCTGGTTCTACAATATCAGGCAAGGACAGGGGGGCCTTGGGAAGAATCTTATTTAGGAAGGTCCTCCTTCCTGTTACTCCACCCTGTAGGAGCTTCTATAGGTAGGTCCTTTGGCCGCTCTGCCTAGATATGGTTAGCCTCTGGCTGTAGGTCCAGTCATTGATTTGATTCCCAGCTGCCTCTGAAGGACTGGCCCTACTCAGCAAAAAATGCTGAGTTTTACTGCTGTGAGCATGGCTTTCAGACTCGGCAGCTGCTACTTTCCCAAGGTAAACGGCAACCGTTTTGCTTGCAGACGGCACAGCTAGACGATAAGGTTCAAATTGTGGAATAAGTGTGTAGAAATGTCCACTGGAAAGACCTTTCCAGAAGGGGAGGAGGGAGGCAGAAGTATAACTACCTTAAAAATATTTGTATATGTACATAGGTATCTTCTGAAGAGACATAAAAGCAGATGTATGTTTGCATGAACCTGCCTTGGCGGGTGGGTAACTGTGCCTGCAGGCACTAGCTCACATACCATTCTCTAGCTAGGGGCTCATCTCTTAGGTTGAAGTCTTCCTGAGGCCATGACCAGAGAGTTTGGAGTACAGGTTCCCAGTTCATTGTGGGGAGGGGGTGTGAGGATAAATGTAGAGGCCTCCTATCATTTTCTCTTGTCCAGATGCATAGACGATTGAAGTCAAAAGGAATATAAAAAACAAACAGGGCCAGAGAAGTACTGTATATAGGAACTTCCCTCCAATCTCTAGCAATTCGGTGACATGCCCAGGATTACAACCTAGGTTGCCTGTGAGCCAGATCTATGACCTTTTCACCCCACCAACTTGCTGCAGGACCACCTCACCAACATGCTCCCACCCAAGCGAACTGCTGATCTTCTCTCATGAAACTTCTCACTTCAGAGATATATTTCAGACCCTCTCCACCTGGAGACATGACCCCGGAGAGAAAACCTATTATATCAACCAATCTTCTTGCTACACATAGGCAAACACACACACACACACACACACACACACACACACACACACACACACACGGGAGAGAGAGAGAGAGAGAGAGAGAGAATAGACCTCTTTTCCAATGTCATCAAAAAATTGAGTACTGCCCGCATGGAGACCCACAACTTACTATAACCGGTCTATAGAAACCAGCAGAGCATTTAGATTGCTTGAATTCCTGATGAAGAAAAACTTTGCTTTCTAGTGATCAAAGTGTGCACTGATCCATCCATGCAAATACTTCAGGCAAATCAGTTTTACATTAGTTAGCCTCTCTATCCATGTTGCAGGAGCCTATGCAAATATGTGCACACATGCATCCATACACATATGTGGATATATCAGACCAGAAGTTCTTCCTACCTGATACATTCTGCCCAAAGAGAATCTTCACCTTTGAGCCTCATTCATTTTCCCCCTGTAAGGCATGACCTATAAGTGGATTAGGACTCTAATCTCAGGGAAAAGGAATTTTAAACCCTTTGAAGAGCAGATCCTTGAGAGGTTGAAGCCAGACTTTAAAAAAGTGGGCTTTCCATCTTTTAGATTCTCTTTTTTGGGGGGGAGGGGATTCAGACAAATACTAAGAAACATGGGGCTTTGAGGCCCATCTGCAATAAAGCCTTTAACAAACTCAGGCTTTTCTGGGACTGGATGGCACCTTAGCTCCCAGAAGGGGGAGCTGTGACTCCATTTCAACCAAGGAGAAATGGCTCACAGATTCCAAATCAGCCGTTGGGTACCCCCTGCTGAGTTTAGAAGGCCCAGTTCAGGTTGCCATGAATATATTTGTAGCAGTATAGGTGAGGACCACGGGAACACTCTCCCTATCTGGCTCAAGTATGGCATCTTTTTTCCTAGTGCTTCTGAGAGAGTTTACTGTTGATTTAAAAAGTTCTCCATTTCTCTGAATATGCTTTTGATCAAAAGGTCTTGCAGTGGTGTGAGGAAATGTTTTTCTGATTTATCTGTGCCTCTCCCCCTCTCAATTATTTAAATAAAATTGCCTGTCCCTGTCGCCTAGGCGGACCCTCAGGTATATCCAACCTTTTTACTGATATACAAAGCTTAACAAAACAGTTACTGAACTACCGTAACCATACAAATGGCATGAGGCAGGTTATGTGAAATCTTCAAATATATTTTTCCTGAAATAATTCTCTCCTTTGTTTTCACTTCTAATCATCCATTTTCAGATACAATATCTCTGTCATATACTTTTCTACCATCCACTATCAGCCTTTAGTTTGTAAAATCCTCCTCATATTTTAATATCCAGCTCAAATAATCAATCAATCCTTCAAGAAGTCTTCCCAAAACCTTGCCTCAGAATTAAATTCTGTAGTCTGCATTTTAATGTAATTTTGTTGGAAATTCTGTTTGGTTTGTATCTCTATTTGACCTGTTTGACAGCTTTGTGGGCTTAATTCTTTCTTGCTCATTTCAACATGTCCTTCTTAGGAGCATTTGTTTTAAGCCCTGGGGAATGATTCATAATAGTTTCTCTTTCCATGCTAGTTTGTGCAGGTCATTTACAGTCTCAACAGCAGCTACCATGTGTCTTTCTTTTCCTCTGTCTCTTACTCTCTTGGGCAATGTTCCAGTCTTACTCAAAGCCATACCATTATGGCTTCAAAATTATATCACTTATACTAACCAAGTGATGATACAGACCAGTAAAGTTATATCCTACATGGAACTAAGTGAATATTGTACTATGTATGTCTCAAAAATCGTTACTTTCCTTCCCAATCCAGAGGGACAAACCTCCCCTCACATAGAGAATTGGAAAGGGAGGCTCACACTAGATAGTTTCCTTGCTCAAGGTCACAGTAATCAGCAAAGTAAGATTTTGAACTTAAGTCCCTTGAGTTTTTCCCATGTGATTCCCGCTGTTCTTTCACTGTACAACTGACTTAACAGATGGCTGGTGAGATTTGCTTGTTCAATAGATGCAGAGTATAGTGGGGGCATATTTTAACTCTTTGAATTTGATGACATGGATATGTTGTGGATCACTGGATTAAAAATAATCACAGTGTTTTCCAGGAGAAATTTCCCTGAAGAAACCTTTAAAGGTTTTTCAATAACACAACTTTTTCCTTGGTCAGGAACCATAATTTCTTTAGGTAATGTATGTACACGAGCCATGGCTACTCAATCTTCTTTTTCATGCTAGGAGTGACTCTATTAACACCCCAGCCAACTTACATTGTAGTTGAAGAGATTTGTGGGATATGTTGATTGTAAATCTAACTATAAGTTTCTGAAATGTAGTGATGTAATTCTCTCGTAGTTATCAGATCTTTGCATATAAAACATCACTAGTCATATCACTAAATTATTCTTCTGAGCACAAGGGCTTGTCTGTGATATTCATTCAGAAGTTCTACATCTTGCCTGGGCAATTAATTGTCTATGAGCATTCCACATATCTTGCCTTTTGGTTTATGAGGAAAGAAAAGGGGAAAGAAAACCTGTTATTGGATTAGGATTTAAGGAATACATTTACTCTTTCAGTAATATTCACTGAATGTCTACTATTTAGCAAACATTGTTACCCAATAATACTATGAAACAGAACCTTCAAGAGTGAGAAAAATGTTCTCTGTTCATTCAATGTGGTAGCCAAGTCAAGACCTTAAAATGTGCCTACTGTTCTGGTGAACTGAGTTGTTAATTTCATACAGCTTGCAGTTTTAAAATTTTTCTTATGTAGCTGTGTATGGCTGTTGATCATTGTAATATATAGTGCATGTTTAAACTTTACAAAGGAAGCATGAACATGGTTGTGACGTCATTGGTGCTCAGATGTGGGGGAAGAGATGGATAACAAATGATCACAAAAGGAGAAAAGCACAGAACTTGCATCTAATATTAAATGTCACATAAGCAATCAGCTAAAAAGGAGTGTGCATGGTAAACCTTTAGATTGGTTAGTCATAGAATAAGAGAAGGAGGTAGTGCTGAAGTTGAGTATTAGATAAGAAAGAGCCGGCTGTATGGTTATGTGAGGGAAAGAATGCTAGAGATAGAAAAAGGTGAAGTTATTAAGCAAGGGGAGTGTGAGGAAGTCTAAGGATGGACTGAATCAAGCATGGATGAAACCATTGAATGGGAAGGAGCCAAAAATGTAGGGGAATAAGGGGGCGGTGGGCGCATCACATGGGCCTTATTGAAGGGAGTGAAATGTCCTGACATATCCCTCAGCACCTCCCTAGATGGAGTCAAGTGATCTGAGAACTAAAGACGGTTTGACAGAAAATCATCATCAAGTAGTCTTGATGGATTTTGTTTATCATGCCCATTTTAATCTGTCCCTTTCCCTTTCTTTCACTTGATGTGTGTGTGTGTGTGTGTGTGTGTGTGTGTGTGTGTGTGTGTGTGTATGTTTGCTTTTGTGTGGGCATATGTGTCTTTGTGCAAGTGTGTGTATGCAAATGCACTTCAGTGTGTGTGTCTGTGTGGGCCACACATGACATGGAGAATCATCTTCAATCGCTCTTCCACTTTATTGCTATGACCCTGAGTCTCTAATTAAACCCAGAACACACAATGAGATCTAGTCTGGCTAATCACTTTGCTCTGTGGAGCCCTAGAATCTTTCTTCCAGTGCTAGAACCTGCATAGTATTTTTATGTGGAATTGGGGGGGATCCTGAACTCAGGTCTCTTTGCTTGTGAGGCAAGGGCTTTAATCACTGAGCCATCCCCCAAGCCCTTTTGTTCAAAGCAGTCCTTTCAGTATAATTTTCTAATCCTGATATTTAGTCCTGTTTTGAGTATTACATCCTAGAAGACACTAAACCTAAAAGGAAGAGTAAAAACAGAAACACATGGACACAAAAGTGGGAAGAGAAGGAACAGGGTGGGAACAGGGAAGTGAAATGAAATGTAGTAAAAAAAGGTGAAGTCTGGTACCACTTTCGATTTACAAAAGTTTACTGCCTATCTTTCTACACAAGACTTTGAGCGTGACGTACCAAGTATGTTAGTGAACTTACCTTGCTAAGTTCTGGCATTCAAACAAAAGAAAGCTGCAAACTCATAAACATTGTTGATCGGAGAATGATAATTATCATTTCAGAGTACCTTAGAGTTTGGAGAAGGGGAAGACATATCAAGAAAGACAGTGATGAGGAAGATGGCAGGGATCATCAAATGTTGGAGATCAGACACGGCATGCTGTCATTAGTCTCCTTTATTTCCAAATTTCATATGGTATAAGCCGAAGGGCATAGGACTCTGATCCTAATCCTGCCTCTTTTTCAGGTCTGTCTAGATCTCTTCAGAGCCTATCTTTTTCTTTCTGGGCTTTGCCTCCTCTAATGTGGCTTGTCTCACTGAAGAGGAAGATGTTGCAAGACAACAGACTTGTAAAAGCAGAGATGGGGAGAGGGTGTCGGGATGGTGGTCATGCTTCATTATTAAGCTTAGATGTGCTTACCAAGATAATCACATCTAAAAGTCAAACCACAGACCCTGATTCAGGGCAGAGTGGCTGAGTGGGGACAGATGGCAACTTCCTGACATTGGCTCAGCTGTTAATATCAGGGTGATTAAGTGTTAACATGAAACCCCACTATCCTTCTCAAAGATAGTGACCCCAAAAAGGCTGTCTACAAATCCATAGATAGTCCCTGCTACTGAGAGGATGAAGAAGACAATTAAGAAAATAATGAGGCCGAGGAAAAGTGAAATTAATTTTTTTTCATATGAGAGCGAAGGGGATTTTCATCTCCCCAGGGAACTGTCTTTTGGTGATTGCCGGGTAGCCTTATGGAGACTAGCCAGGTTCAGACTGGGTGTGAGAAAGTGAACAGTGGTAAATTACAGAACCCACCTGTGCCTTGCTGCCCACACACAGGAGAAGGAGCCTGATGAGGACATGTGATCTATCATTTTGAGCAAATTCTGTTCCCACAGGGTGCAGAGCTGTATGGGAGTGTGTTGGCATCGTCTTGGGAATAGCTCAGTAACTATAACCCCCGTAAGTGTGGGAGGTAGATTCATAAGGCAATTAACAAAGGCAAGATGCAATCGTTTCTGTGTAAACTGTAAAGGTCGGAGCAGCAGGACTCCCAGCAAATGACCCATCTGAACAGCTAGATCCCTTTGCAAGGGTTAACTCAATATAGGCCCCAAGGGGTTTCTGAGATAATTTATCTAGCCTTTTAAAGGCCCTGTAAATGAGCCTGTGGGAAAGAATAGATCCTGAGGGTATGGGGACTAGCCAGGGTTACAGATTAGGAGCTGATTAAGATGGAGGAAGACAGATCCAGATAGGATTGCATGTGCAGTGCTGAGTTTTCAAGTCCCTGTTCTAAGAACTAGCAATCCGCAAAAGTGGATAAGACACTGCTGGGCTGTGGAATTCTTAGAGACCTTAGAAGCTTCTAAAAAAAAAAAACCCAGAAGAACATTCTAAGACCTGTGACAAAGATATAGCCTTGATCAAGTATGTTGCTGTTTTTGACTACGGAACAAGCCAGATTTCTTGTGGACTTTATTGCATTCTGAGTTTATAAGTACATTATAGAGGAAAGACCTACACAGAGCCTTGCTGATACTATAAAAACATCTTCACAGGCACAACGGCCATTGAAAAATGAAAGAAATCAGTGCTTGGATATGTTCAGGAATACAGGGGAAAGATTGAAACAGAGAGTACCTGGCAAGGACCGGTAATACAGTTTTGCCTCTGGGACACATTGTTGGAGCCCTGACTCTTTCAGGGGAAGTGGTCCTCATCAAATGCCATTTCCAGAGATGGCTGAGGCTATGGAGGGCTGAGAGGGGTCATAAAGAATTATATTCTCCATGCATATCACCAGCACAGCCTCGTTCAATGTCCAGTGAAGCCTTACAAAAGATTTCTGCAAATGTTCACAGCTCAGCCAAGGTATTGTTTATTCTTTCCACTCTTTTTCTTCTTAGCAGTGGGAGACCTACATTTATAAAGTGTGGGATCTCTACCCACCACATTTAGGGATGGCTGAAAGGCCACTATTATAAAACCATTCTTGGAATGGGAACTGCACTTGTCCAACATGTCACGTGATCTTGGTGCTATGGATACTGGATAGAATTCTCTGGCTGCTTTCAACAAGCAAAACCTTCCATTGCAGAGATGAGAAAACTGAATGTAGACCAGGAATACTACCTGTCAAGAGCCATGCAGTGGTGGATTTCGAGGATTTGAATCCATTTCTATCTGCTTTGAAAGTACAGTGATTGAAACACTAGAGTCCAATACTTGCAAAGACCACCTACTAGCTTTCTGACCTTGACCAACTGACCTACTGCTAGTATATCAGTTTCCTAGTCTGTAAAATGGTGACTACATATGGAAGTGAGATGGGAACTAATGAGTGTATATGGTGCATATTCTGACTCTGCCTGACATTTCATCACAACTGCACAGCATAGGCTATTATTGTTCTTCTCACTATTGTACTCTCGTATAACAGAGTGAACGTTGTCTGTGTCCATATGTTTGTTTTCAAATAGAAAATGTTATACAGACATGAAAGGGATTATATTTAGATATGAGGTATGACCTTGCAAAAAAACTCCTACAATTTTTTTTTACCAACTATCCCCTTCCCTTACTGCAGAGTGACAGCATAATTACAGGAAAAAATGAGAAAGTTAAAAGACGCACAGAAAGCATGCAGAATTACTAAGGCAAATTTTTTAAAATTCTCTTTACCTCCCTGCAGATGTGGACAGGTCATTCACCTTCAAAGCTAAAGTCATCCTCAACAGAGTCCAATTTAATTCCTTCTTTTTTTTGTCTTATTTTACATGTAATACCTTTCTTCCTAGGATCAAACAATACCTGAGTTGGTGCTAGAACCCCAAATCCCTGCAATTTCTCTCCCTGTATCTCATGACTTAGTTTTCTAATCTGTAAGGCCAGTGTATAGTCAGGTTCACCTGAGAAAGCGGATGATTGACAACAGGAAGATGCTCTGCAGACTGTTTATCTTTGTCCTTGCGACTCCTGTTCACTGTGTATTTACTTTTTATTTTATCCAATGCTTGCATGTCAGGACATGTTTTATTTATTTTTCAATATTTATTTATTTATCTCATGTTGTGCATGTTCACGTGCTATGGTAGATGCGTGGAGATCAAAAGAGCATTCAAGGGAGCTGGGTTCCTCTTTCTATGATGCAGGTTCCTGGGATCCATCTCAAGTTGTCAGACTTGGTGGCAAATGTCTTTACTTACTGGGTTGGTTCCCTGACTGTTGTCATGTTTTCTCTTTCATCTAACACTCACAGTAATGTTGCAAATTTGGAATGGTTCTCCCCCAGTTTCTCAATGAGGACATCATGTCTCAGGTGAAGGGATTCACGCTAAGATATGCACGATGTAACATCAGAGCTCAAGCTAGTGTCTGTAAAGGCACAGTAAATATGAAGCTCTTTCATTGACAGACTCTTCTTCCTTCTGCTAGCTTAAGGCGTATTCTGAGTAACGGCTTGATGGTTTCCCAAAATGGAGGCTCACAACTGCTCCTTGGTTTCTCTTGTCTTGGGCCCGATCAGCCACTGCAAATCTTCAGTCATTATGTCGCTCAGACTTTGCCCTCGTTCTGATCTTTTACAGGCCTGAAGGAAAAAGGCATCCATTGTATGTGTTTCAGAAAATGCTGTAAAGGATGCCCTAGGAAGGAGCCTTCCTAAATCTCCTCAACAATGTGCATTTTCCTTTCTAACCTCCTTCATCTGTCAGTATCATGAATATCTTCCACTCTTCCAGTGCTTTCTGACTGCTGACTTCACAGCCTCTTAAAATAGTAATTTCATTTCACAATGCTGCTACAGGAAACCTTAGCTTAGCCTGTTTATTTGCACTCTTGAGATGTGCAAGTTCAAATACTGTGGAAGCAAGGGGCTAGCAGTCACAGAATGCTACTTTCTTACCCTGAGCCAAAATCAACCGCTAAGATTTTACTTTCAACTGGACATAACAACTCCAAATCCACCTGTGAGAACAGTATTGCTTTTAAAGACAGCTCAGGAAATAGTAGGGTGCAGGTACTAAGCATTCAACAGTCAGATAATGTAGTGTATATATTTATGTACGTGTGTCTGGATTTTTTTCAGGATAGCTTTTTAATTTTTTAACTTTGTTGTTACAAAGAAAAATTTAAAATAGGAGTAGACCTCACAATATTGTATATGAAATTCTCAAACCATAAACAGAAATGCAGTCAATGATGCAGGTTCCTGGGATCCATCTCCTCAGACTTGGTGGCAAATGTCTTTACTTACTGTGGTGGTTCCACAGTGCATTCCACAAGACAGATAGAAATCCAAAGGAACCCCATTGCAATAAAAAACCCAATCAAATCCATAGTTCCAGGCTCTGAAGATGGCATTGATACACAAATCTTTCAACACAATAGACAACTATGTGCAATATCACCCTCTCTCAAATCATTGGTCACCTCTGTTGCAATCACACCAACATACCCAAACTTTTTACTTTACACATAGCCACATGGATTAAATAAAGGAGGAGGGCTGGAGTGATGGCTCAGGGGTTAGACTCTGCCTTGCAAACAGAAGGTCTTGAATTCAGATCCCAGATCCCATGTCAAAACACCAGGTAGAAATGGCTGCAGCCTGCACTCTGGGCTCTAGTAGGTGGAACCTGGTTAATCTCAGGGTGAAGGAGGTAGAAGAAACCCAGGATGACTTCTGAAGTCAACTTTAATCCTCCACAGGGATACAAGGTGCCCTTGACACACACACACACACACACACACACACACACACACACACACACACACATGCAAAATAATAAATAAAACAAAATTTTAAAAAAGGAAGATTATTGATCATGATTACAAACAGATAGAAAAAACAAAATATTCTGTTTGTGCACAAAGTAAGAAGTAGATCTTCTTAGGGGATGGAAAGGATTAGTGTGAAGATGCAGGATAATGAGGGAGGATGACAAGAAAAGGAAATGAGCAAGATCAAAATAAAATGGCACATGTGTATGGAAATGCTGTAATAACTGCCCCAGTTCTCCAAAAAACAAAAGACTTTTAATATGTATTGGTGAAACTTTTAAACTTTCAATATAATGTTCCAAGACATAGGAGCTAAAGTAGGAAGTAAGGAAAGTAAGTAGGAAGGAAGGAAAAAGAAAGGAAGGGAGGAATGAGGAAGAAAAAGAAGGAAGGAGGGAGGGAGGAAGAAAGGAAGGAGAAAGTAAGGAAGGAAAGAAGGAGAAAGTAAGGAAAGAAGGAGGAAGAAGGGAGGAAAGGAGGGAGGGAGGAAGGGAGAGGGAGGAACGAGGGAGGGAGGAACGGAAGAAGGAAGGAACAGAGGAAGGAAGGAAGGAAGGAAGGAAGGAGAAGGAAGGAAGGAAGGAAGGAAGGAAGGAAGGAAGGAAGGAAGGAAGGTAATGTAGTGGAGTAAAGCTTTTCTATGTAGAGGTAAATAAATAAAAACAAACCAATGTGATGCCAAATAGCAGCATCAGGTGTTTTGTTCATTGTTTGTTCTCATGGCAGACACAGGATATGACACAGGAAGATCCACACTCAGATCTAATGTTAGGAACACATATCGACTACGGGCCCTTTATGAAATGCGACTCTGCTTTGCAAACAGATAATTCTTTTCATTTTTAAACCGAAGAATAACATGGAAATTTGCTTATCATGCATTTACTCTGTGCCAGACACTGTTCTAAGAGCTGTGAAAACCGCAGTGTACACAACTCACTGAGACCCTCCTATCCTCATCTTGGAACTGATGTTCTCACTGAGGGAGAAGTTCTTACACAAATAAACAAGTAAAAATATAGTGTGTGTCAGATGGTGGTTAAGTATAAGAGAGAAAAATAGAGCGTGGTTAGAGAGGGAAGGCAGAGGGACAGATGGAGGGTGGGAGAGGGCAGCTGGCTTGTGACGAGAGAACAGGGAAACCTCACCAGAGGTGAGGTTCGTCTCGCTCTGTCTCATCTTCCTCTCTATTTCTACCTCTGTTTTTATCTTACGTGATCACTCTATTTTTTTTTAAAGAAAAGTGGAGGATGTTCCTATTTTAAGAAGTCCCCTATTCTAAGAAGTCAGTTAATTAGAAGCAAACAAGCTTGTGAACAGGAATTTTATCAGAATGTTTCTTTTGGGGGAAAAAGGAAAAAAATGAAACAAAAGGAGACATATATATATAATGGACTACTCTGATGTGCAGATATTAAGAATGGCCCTTGGGAAGCATCTTTATACCTTGGAGAGCAGGTTGGCCACAGGAAGTACCATGTATAAAACTAGCTAACAACATGGATTTACAAACAGTTTTGCTATAATGCGTATCAGATATATAAAGCACTTAGCAACACCTTTTACAGAGTAAGTGCTCATACATGGTACTTATGGCATCTTTCCATATTGATTTATTTTTTGTTGAACTATTGAAATATAAGATGTAAAATATGACAAAAATATGCATTGACTCAGGTGCAGTTTCTAAAAAGTGGCTGTCATAGAGAAGTGGCTATGAATGCGTTCATTCTTTGGTGGTTACCTGTATTTCCTAATATTCTGTAATGAATGTGAATTACTTGGGTAATCAACATTTTAATTACTAGGATAAGTGGGATTAGTGAGCAATTTATGGCAGGACAGAAGATGAGCTGAAACAGAGGAACATATCCAAATGCAGTCTTGCTTGTTTTATTCATTATTTTTGTTCATGTATATGTGTACATGTATGCATGTATTTATATCTATATTTGTGTTGTACCATAGAATACCTGAGTATGTGTGCCTGCAGAGTCTGAAGAGTAACTTCGGGAATCATCCTGGATTGCTTTACCTTCTTATTGCTATTTCCTAGAATCTACCTTTGAAGTTCTTTTGGGTACAGACTGCTACCATTCCCACCTGGCATCTTTACTTAGGATCTGGGAATCTGAACTCTGGTTCTTTTGCTTATGAGGCAAAAGCGTTAAACCCTGAGCCAACTCTGCAGCCCTGAATCTAGTTTTATAAGTTTTTGTGTGATGGTGTGTGTGATGGTGTGTGTGTGTGTGTGTGTGTGTGTGTGTGTGTGTGTGTGTATGTATGTATGTGTTGTCTGTTTATGTGTATAAGAGTGAGTGTGTGAGTGCCATTGTGTGTGTCTGTGGAGGTCAGAAGACAATCTTCATGTGCTGATTCTTATCTTTCCTCCTTGCTTGGGATAAGACTTCTTTGCTGCTGCATTACCAGACTAGCTGGCCTAAGAACTTTGGAGCTTCTCCTGTCTCTACCTCCCACCTCTCTGTAAGGGCATGCCGGGATTACAGATGCTTGGACCAGGGCATCAGGCTTTTATGGGGATTCTAGGGAATCCCAAGTATATCATCAAGCTTGTAAGACAAGTTGTTTTACCTGCTGCCCCTTATCTCCAGTCCCTAAATACTGTTTGCTACATTAGTAAATCACTCTTTCTAAATCAAATTTAAATGGCTCCATTATTTCTTTTTACTTACCTTTGGCCTGAAAGATATTCACACACACACACACACACACACACACACACACACACACACACACATCACACACACACACACACACACACACACACACATTAATAAAAGACCTGATGTTTGTCTTAAGCGATTTGTGCTTTCTACTGCACATCAAGATATCTTAAAAATTGTGGTGCCACATACATTTTCACTTCTGGGGACATTGGGTGCTTCATAATTTGAGAATCCTAGCAGTTGCAACTCCCAGCACAGTATTAGAAGACTTTTACTCTCTGGCTCTCTTTATTTTACATAAATTGCATTCCTATGGAGACTTGCATTTTCCCCACCTATACTCTGAAGACTTTATGGTTTAGCAGAGATTCTCAGGAATATTCTGAAGGTCACCATGACATGACATGAGGAGGGTATAAAAAAGTGAGGCTTGCTACCAACATCAGAGCAGCCCCACATGCCTGAGTTGCTTTCCTGCACTTTTGTAGGAATTAAATAAAAAACTAAAAGAGCACTCAAAGCATGATTTGATATCATTATTTTCAAGTTCATATGGTGGTACCTGTGAGAGTTAGCTACTATGCTGAGCTCTTTGCAGACCAGCATGGCTTAGGTACATCCCTGAGGGCTCACTGAGATGAGACAACAGATGTAAAACGGCACCAACATCACTAGATGATTCTGGGTTTCTGAAAGTACAAGAGAAGGGCATTCCAAATAGATGATATGCTAAGGACAAAAACATGACCTCAAGTTTGTATGTCTTTATCTCAGAACTATAGGAACAATAAAGTCATTAAGATTGAAAACAGGACCATCTTGGCCTATGTCACAATATTTCTAAGTTCAGTCACTAAATCCTAGAACTCCAGACTCCTGAGTCAATTCCCAATTCCCAATTTTCCTGCCATAATATTTTCACATTATTTCTCAAGGGGCCTCAGTTGTTTAAAAACTCAAAGGTAATATGTTGTGTGTTCTGAATTTGGAAGCCAGCTTTAATTGTTTTTAATTCAAGCATTCTCAAAATGATTTCACCCTAGAATGTCAATCTTCCATATCTTTTTTCGTTTAGTTCTTATCAGTGTCCTGGATGACACGCAAAGGAAACTCTATGTACTAGAAATATGTCATCTAGAGAAAAATCAGAATTTATATGAATGAAAATTTTTATATAGGCTATTTCAATAATCTATATTATTTTGGAAATGATGATCATTACCATGGAAATCATCGGAAGATAGCAGACAGGGCAATTTCCTAAGTTTATCATAAATTTCATTTTTCTTTCCCTTCTGCTTTCTTGCTCTGTTCTTTGATGCCACCTTCCCTCCTCCTCTGTTGCTTTTATTTGCTGTGAGAAAACACTTTGACTCAGGCAGTTTAAGGAAGCAAAGGTTATTTAATTGGGCTTAAGGAGATATTGTCCATTATGGCAGAGAATGCATGGTGGAAGGCATGAAGGGCCAAAATAGGAGATAGTTCAAGTCATAGCACCCATCAAGTAGCAGAGAGAGAGAGAGAACCAATTACCAAACCTTGAGGTCCTCCCTCAGTGGCACGCTTCCCCCAGCAAGTCTTTACCTCCTAGAGGTCCCATCACTTTTCTAAGCAGCTGGGGACTAAGTATTCAAACACATGAATCAATGGGGAGCAATTCACATTCAAACCATGACTTTTTTATCCTGTGTTTATCTTATTTTATTCCTGCTCCCTTCCCATCCTTTCTTTTTTTCTCTGCCAAATACATTTCTTTAAAAGTAACTGTGTTTCAGATTCTGGAACATTTCTTATAAATGGAACATTTTACTGGACTGAAGCAAATGGCAGTTTAATAGGAGACAGGTGTGTAGCCTGAGATAATGTGGAATAGGTGGGTCTGAGGTTGGAGCCTGAACAGCATGTGTAAGAGAAGGTAGGAGATCTGTCCTTCTGACTTGGCACAACCAGTTTGTGTAGATGAGGAAAGACCATTTCAGGTGGTGAGAGGGAACATAAGGGCTGTAGTATGCTTGCAGAGCCCACTAGGAGGTAAGGCCAGAACAATGATATAGACACAGGTCATATAAACCTCAGGATGTATACCAGCTAATCTCTGGGACAATTATTGATTACTGTGAATTTAGTTATGGACTTGACTAGAACAGGGATTGAGAAAAATCAGGAGGTGGGTGGGAGCAAGAAGAGGAAAAGTCCCAAGATGTGAGGGTGGACTAGAAGCCACATGGAAGATGTCCTTCTAGACTAGAACACTGGCAGCGAAGTGGGTGAATTCAGGATGCACTGGGATGGTAGGCAAGGGAGCAGGTGCAGTTAAAGATGGCTTCTTCCAAGGTTATGCTAGATCTAGGTCTGCTTTATTTAAGCAACTTCTAGAAACAGCAGGGTCTCAATTATCTCACCATGGGCTGTGAAATTCTAAAAAAAAATCTCAAAACAAAATTAAGTTTAATTTGCTTTAATTGAAAAATAAACACATGCCATGTACAGCACTCCCAAGAGGAGGAAAAAAAGAGCTGGAGAATGAAGTGAACAGTTGGGTATGGAAGACCAGTAATGAATGTCCTGAAATAGGAATTGAGATTGATTGAGCAGATGCATTTAGAGTTAAATCTAAAAACAGAAAGAAAAGGCCTCCTGCTTGAGACTTGGTATTATCGCATTGTTATTAAGGACGCTGTAAGTTAACTGTGGGATGTGGAAAGCTGGAGCTGGAGCTGGCGATTTGAGTGTAATCATTTTCCTATCCCATGAAATGAAGAGACCTTTTATGAATAGTCCATCTTAGAGGCGGTCTTCTCATCTGTAAGATGGGGAGAAATGATAGATTCTTCTCTGGATTCCTGAGAGGGTCAAGGGTTTGCTCTACATGGAAGTTCTACATGGTATAGAAGGGTACAGATGAGAAGAAAACCTAGAGGAAAGTTAGCAGATGAGGAAAAAGGAGGAAAAGGAAGATTGTTACACTGAACTCAGATGTCTCACTCATTCTCAGCATTTTTCATTCTGGATTTGTGGTAGATGTCAGGGGACAAAATATCAAGGACTATCCAAGTTCACCTCCATGAAAGGCATATTCTGATAATGAGACAGTCTTAATTCTTAGGCATGAAATGGAGGTAAGGGCAGTCATGGCGCAGAGGGACGTACCTATAAAAACATGAGAAATGTTCTAAGAGCTTTCCATTCTGTAGCACGTTTTTTCCTTTTCAGGACCTCCCTGTCCTGCCCACTGAGTACAGTTGCATTGACCCTGATTTAGAATTCTGCTGCCTCAGAGAAAGAAGTATGGCAACTGTATGCTTATCAAAAGATTTGAGGTTGAACTGAGCTTGGAATTGTGAGCACCAAGTGTCAGATTCTTATAATTCTTATAATTCTTATAATATAGAAGTATTTGTAGAATATAAAAATCCAATGTTAATACTATCAAATATTAAAAGTGATAGAATGATGACATTAGGGTTTTTAGGAGAAAGATATTTTGTAGCTCTCTGGTGCACACTCTTTTTCATTTCAGAGGAAATGCTAATGCAGCAAAGTAAAAATTAAATATTTTTACATGAATAGGCACACAGAAACGTTCCCATGAGACATGCTTAATAATGGGGGCCAAGAGACCCCAATACTGGAGAACAGTGAGCTTCAGGATATTACAAAACTTCTTGGCAGCATGATGGTCAGCTTTATTGATACTTTGAACAAACATGCATCATGCACAAGAGAAACTCCAAGCAAAGCAGGATTAACAGGGGTACTCGCTAACCACTTCTACTATAACCTTTTTATGATTGTTCCTGTCTTTGCTGTCATTTTAGAAAGTGTTTTCCTAAATGTATGACTTCTTAAAACCTTAAACTTCAGGAAAGCAACCTTGATTAAAGACTCTGAATGATTTTTGCAGTGTTTCTAGAGATGTGTTTACGTAGTTGAACAGTTCAGGCAATAGACCTGTTCTCTTTTCTGAGTGCACTGCTATTCACTTCTGTCCTGGCTCATGTTCCCTCTGAGCACAAGCTTGCCATATCTACACCTTGTAAAAAATTTCATATCTGTTTCATATGTGACATTTATTTTCCCCAGATTCCATATTGTCTCACAAGTGCTCATATTCAATGGCACACTTTAGCAGGTATAGGAAGAGTTTGTTCGGAGAGTGTGTAAAACTCTTGTATTCCATTGGAGCTTTGTGTGTGAGCATTTATGTGCGTTAGTGTACATAAATATGTATGTGTATAACTGTACAGCTGACTTAAATTTTAAACTTTTCTGTTTTGTATGTGAGTTTGCAGTTTGTGCTTGAATATATTCATGGATTCCTAAGTTTATTCATATGCAAATAAACTCACATACATGACAATGATTGTTCTTATTGGTAGGTAAGACATGCATATACTTACATGTTCTTCTATACACATCAGTTGACCATCTATTGTATTTTTAACAATGAATGAGGGACTTACATGAATATTAATGCATTTGTTTTTCTAAGTATAAGTAGGGATGACAAATTTTATAAATAAAATGGAATTAATATATTTGAGTATGTTGTATCTGTGTAGCTGTGTGTGCATGCATGTGTGTGTGTGTATGTGAGTTTTCATGTGTATGTGGAACACTGAGTACTTTTTAATATATATTTCTTAATAAATGTGTATGTATGTGTACTGTCATAGTTAGATATGATTGTCAACTTGAAAATTGAAAGTTTGAGCTCTGGGTACATTTGTAAAAAAAATTGAGAGTTGAGATAAGCCCCAAATTGATAGGAAAGGTTCAGTCCCAGATGGGTGGGCCTAGCCCCTGGTCAAGTGAACAAGATAGAGGGAATTGGTTATGGAAATTGGGATCCTTCTGCATATTTGGCAAACATGTTGCCTGGCAAGTGAAGTTTATCTTTCTTGCAGTACTGTGGATAAGATGTGGCAAATTCCCTTGGCCCCTGATGTAGATGTGAATTCTCCTGCCAAGCTGGACAAAGGACTATAACCAAAAATCGTAAGAGACAGTAAAATCCTTTGCTTCCCCTTAAGCTTTTAGGTTGTAAATTTCTCAGCAAAATATGACATGCAGTTTATATATATATATATATATATATATATATATATATATAGAGAGAGAGAGAGAGAGAGAGAGAGAGACATATATTTGCAGTGATTAAACATTAACCATGCAGCAAGACAAATATTTGAATGTTTGTGTGTGACTTTGGGGAGCAGGGGAAGGTAGACTATTTGTGCTATGCAAGGAAATCATCTAAGGGGTGCAGGATGACAGTTTAACATATACTTTCGTGTTACTCACTTGACAATATATTTTCAAGGGTTCTATCCAAGATGTTTTTTCACAGTGTATATCTGTAGGCTCACTTAGACCAACTGGGTGAGACAGTCCTCTATAGGACTATGACTTGGGTGTTTTGTGGGCATTCTCTTAGCAGTTCATAAGAGTACCTGTGACCACCAGACTCTGCTGTGGGAGATTTCATTAAAGCAGCTGGTGTTTTATGGCAGTCGTGAGACAGTGTCCCAGCATTCATTATCCCCAGAGCCTTTCTCAGTAAGTTCAGGGCTAGCGTGCAATCATTTGGATAACACTCAGCGGTGTAGTGTCCAGATCAGGTGCACACAAGATTGTCCCTTGTGAGCCTGTATGTTCGTAAACATGTCTGGATGTGGAGCGCAGCCATTAAAGATGGACGCAGAGACACCAATGAGAAGCATATTCCAGAGAGTGTCACCAGGCCCAGGGAGAGAAAGAGAGAAACACCTGGGGCTCAGGGTTTAGTGCTTTTCTTGAAGTTGCAAAGTATTGAGAATGGAAGCATTTCCTGCCAACTTCAATTCCTTCCCCTGCACTTTTTTTCCCTCTCCTTTTTCTCTCCTAATTTTCTGTGCTAGACTTGAACCCACATAAATCTTCCCCAGTCTGACATCCAGCCAAGCCACATAAACATTCTGCATTCATTGCATTGATGGTCAGAGGGGCTGCAATAGAACTTTGAAATTCTCCTTCACTTTTAATTAAAAAAAGATTTAGGCCAACCCTGGGTTCCCAGTTCTATTTAACCAAGACTGCTTTCCACCGTCGCTGTATTTTTATTGTTGCAAATGTGTCGCACCGATCCATCTTCCTCGTAATGCTGCTCCGTTTCTTTTCCATCTGTTGGATAGGAACCATTTGCGGAAATCTCTCGGCTTTTCTCCAAGGGCTGAAACCTCAGTGCTAGCAGGGAATGTTGGGCCGGAAGCAAAGCTAAGCATCAATGGGATCAGAAAATTGATCAAATCTGTTTCTAGTAACTTTCCAATTATTATTTCCCAAGCTAACAGTGTCCCTTATATTCTGCCAGGGCTACTGCATGCCGAGCTTGTATCTGTGGATCCGTGTGCAGTCATTCCACGTGGCGATGCTTCCTGCTTCCCAATGTAGCCATTAGTTTTGTTCTCATGCTTGCCTACTTTTCTATTCTTTTCTTTTTTGTATGCATGTGCATGTGTGTGCATGTGCCTGTGTGTGTGATGTGTTCAAGAGAACACTTAATTGTGTGCCTATGGAGACCCAACAATAACATCAAGAATCATCCCAAATTGAGCCCACAGCAAACCTGAAGGAGATTGTTTAGCTGACGGGGAAGACCCAGCCCATGGTGGATGGGATTAGGCCCTGGATAAATCACGGAGACCTGGTTGAGAGTCGGAATCCTTCTGTTCACTTGGCCAGACATGCTGGTCTGGCAATTAAGGATTGTCCATCTCTTAACCGTTATGCCGTGATGGTGTGGGCAGTTTCCTCGGCCCTGGTTTTGGTGCGTGCTCTCCCGTCAAGCTGGACTGAGAACTGTAACCGGACTATCACAAGGAAATAAACCTCTTGTTCCATTAAAAAAAAAAAGAATCATCCCAGATTGTTCTATCTTCTTATGATTTTGCTCTGGGGTTTCCCTGGCCCATCATCCAGAGACTGAATGGCAGGCTGCTCTATATCCACTCATTTCACATGGGATCTGGGGATCGAACTCATGATTTATTTTGCTTGTGAGGCAAAGGTTTTAAGTCCTGAGTCATCTCTTTAGGCCCTGTCTCCTATTTTAACAAGTTATATTGAGGAGTTCTAATTAGCTATTATTAGATTCTTTATAAAAGGGACTATATATCTTAGGCTTAAATCCTTGCTTTAATATGCATTAGCCTAGTGAATCCCTCAAACTCTCTGAGCTTAAATACCCTGTGAACATCTCAAAAGGTTATACAAATCAAAATGACTGAAGCTAAGCACACATGCTCTGTGAAAAGTGAGATGCTACACTTGACACTGCAAGTATCTAGCCAAGTCAGATCATTTTGTTTGCTGATGTATCATTCATTCATTCACTCATTCGTGTGTGTGTGTGTGTGTGTGTATGTGTGTGCGCACGTGCGCGTGTGTTGTGCGTGTGTGTGTAGGTAGACAGTGTTTGCATGTGGGAGGATATACTTGTATGTATGAGAGAGCACATGAGTGTATACATGTATGGAGGCCTCAATCAGTCTTCTACCTTATTGTTTGAAGACCAGGTTTCTAATTAAATCTAGGATGTACCATCATAGCTTATTTCAGTTGGCCAAATAGCTCCAGGAATTCTCAGACTCTGTTTTCCAAGACTAGAATTATGGGTGGGCCACCATGCTTGCCTGGCAGTTTTTACATGGAATCTGGGGATCCAAATTCTGGTCCTTGCATTTTTGTAGGAAGTGATTCAACTGCAGAACCATGTCCCCACTCATCAGAATCATTTGCTAGGTGAATACTATCCAAGTCCTGTTTTGCTATGGGATACTAGTATAAACAAAGCACATTTGTTACCTCAAAACATACACATCCTTGAGAGCATCATGCCTTGATATGGTGGATTATTCAAAGAATAATAGAATAGACTTGTGCTGGAATTTAGAACTGATTTCTAAATCTAGAACCCTGGCAATTCTTGACATATCTCCACAGCTACAAAATTAAACATTTTCTTTCTAGAAAATCCAGTGGTCATTGGTATTTATCAAAAGTCATGAAAACATATGTCCGTACTTAAACCTGGATGCTAATTTGGCAGCCTTATTTATTTCCACCAAAAACTTGGAAGCAACTGAGTTGTCCTTCAGGATAAATAAACTGTGGTGCATCTAGGTAAAGTAATATTACACAGAGGTAAAGAGGAATGAGTTAATAAAGCACGAAAAGACATGCCACTCTGTGAGAGATACCAACCTAAAAAAAAAGCTACGTACCACATGATTCCAACTCTCTGCTATGCAGAAGACAAAACTACAGAGACAGAATTTCAGTAGATATCAAGAATTTAGAGTGAGAGTGAGATGGAGAATTAACATGTGGAGCATACAGAATGTTTAAAGAGTGAAATTATTCTATGTGATACAACATTTGATGGATTTTCTTATGTACTTGTTCAGGCCATAAGATATGTAATACAAAAACTGAACCCTAATGCAAACTATGGATTTAAAATTATGATGCAATATGAGTGTAAGTTCATCAATTGAAACTGAAGTGTTCACTGTAATACCAGACATTAAATGAGAGGCTATGTAGTTAGATGCTCTGTGTGTATGTGTGTGTGTGTGTGTGTGTGTGTGTGTGTGTGTGTGTGTGTGTGTGTTTGTGAAGGAAGTTACATGGGGATTACTTTGTACCTTTCTTTTAATGTTTTCATGTATATGGAAGGAAAGAAAAAAGTAAGTTTTCATTTGGGTGGGTGAGATGGGGCTAAGTCAGGAAGAACATTCTAGTAGGAGAAACAGCTTGAGAAAATGGCTGAGGGCTAAACAGATTTGGGCTTGCTGAGAAAAATAGATGGTTAAAGCAGAGGTGCTGGGAAAGAGCTGGAGAGGGAAGTGTGAGGAGTAATGGATTAGATTGAAGACAGATCCTAGCTTTCATTTAGAGGTGGGATGAGCCATTGATCAAGACATCAACCAGGAATCCAGTAACAGTGACAGCTGTTTTTTAACTCACACTTTCTATGTGACAGACACTGTTATCAATTTTCATTCATCATTTCATTGCGCCCTCACAAAGGTGCTGTGAATGAAGCACAATTTGATATGGAAACAGGCATTAAAAGAAATTGACATTACTTGTCCACATAGCTCGTGACCCTCTGGGTTTGAACCTGAGTCAGGTTTACATGTCTTTTTCTCTGGGTCAGATTGGCATTTAAAGATATCTGGATAGCTCTGGGAAGGACTTGCTAAGGGGAAGAGATATTTAGCAACAGAAAGATAATGTTTTTTTCTTCAGGGTAAAAAATAATAATTAGAACTACAAATGAAGAATAGATGTGGTGGTGGGATTGTGGGTACAACCCTTGCCTCCCCGGGGAGGTATTCTAGGACAATGACCTGTGTCCATCTGAGTAGCTCTCTGCTGTGCACATGGAGGATGGGTGTCTGAGAGGGAGCTGGGCCCTCTGGGACCTGCTAATTAACATCCTTCACACTGAGTCCAATGGGTTCTGCAGAAACACCTAACATTTCTGGATAATGTCAGAGAAGCTGCCGTCCTTGACAATTCACTAGAGGCAGAACCCAAAAAGTGAAAAGGCCATAAAACCATGCATAACCTTTATTTTTTTCTCTTCCAATTAGATTTTTATAGCATCTTACATTCTTGAAGGAAAAGCCATGGAATTAGAAACTCTTAGATCTGAAAGTTCTTTGAGATTTTCCTGTGGCTTTTTCTCAGTCTGTGAATATAGCATAAGTACCACTACATTCTGCCTTTCTCTATCCTACAGTCTTCCTGTTGGGATATTTTTCCCTCTGTGAGTCTCTCTCTCTAAAGTCCTTGGACCAGTGCTTATTGATTGGTGGTTTTCAAACACTGTTCTAAAGTCTGATGTCAAAATCTGAAGAATTCTTTTTTTATTCTCTTCCTTACTATATATTGGTGGTAAAAATATTATTTCTGTTGCAAGATGCTGGTAATTTTGCTGAGTTAAATGGCCTCTCCTGGAATCAGAAAATATTACTAATATCATGTTGGCCAAAATATTAATTCTGCAAATCTAACTTGCTTTGAAGCCTAGAAAGCTGGGTCAATATTCCAGGTCACAGGAAGTAAGTCTCTCATGATACAATTACCAAGAGAATTCTGACTATTAGGGAATCTTTATAACTTTTATAATCTTCCACTATACCTTGGGAATGGTGAGATCATAACTGGTCATCATCAAATATGTGATAAGATAGCAAATCTCTAATAAATCAAAAGCACAGAGTCTCTTTTCTATTTCAGGCTTGTTTGATGTAGATAAGTCACACAGGAAGTTTGCACTTAAAGCTTTTGTGTTCTTTAAGTTTGCACTTAAAGCTTCTGGGTTCTGTAAACTCAGTTGTTCACTGCTTGGGTTCTACAACCAGCAAGTTTAGATTTCAGTCAGGCATCCCCTCTCTCTAGCTATGTATTCTCATGCTGGTTGCTTAGTAACGTACCACCTCATTTACTGTGTCTGCAGGGAGACTAGCAAAAGCCTCATTGGAGTTGTGAAGGCTGCGTTAGTTGACTAAAGTAGAAATCTAAGAGCTGCGTCTGGCACATAGTAGATGCTTGGTAGACTTTAACTCTTGTCATTAAGGATGAACATTACAGATGGTGGGATTAAGTGTTCTGGTTGATCTTGAGCAGAAGATGTGGGTTCAAGTTTTTTCCATTAGCACATTAGTTGAGGAAACTTGGAAGTGTCAGTTAAACTTGTTTAAAACACAGGTTAAAACAAGATCTTAGAAGAGCTTAATGCACATAGGATGAGGGGGTTGAAAAGCCTCCATGAAAAGAATGTTAAAAGATGGGGAGGGTGCAGAGAGATAGTCCAATGAGCAAGGCACTTGCTCTCTGAGTGTGAGGACCAGTGTTAGAATTCCCCAGGATTTACATAAAACCCTGTCACACATGTTAGCCACATGTAATCTCAAGGCAAGCTGGTAGCTACTCTAGCTGATGGTAAATCTTGACTTCAATTGTGAGACTCTGATTTAATAAAAAAAAGAGAGTGATCAAAGATAACACCCTCTTCACCCCGCCATCACATACATGCATATGCACTCATGCACATGTGCTCCCACATACGTGAATACACGTGTACGCACGTGTATGCACACTCACACATACACTAACATGCATGTATATATGAAAAAGATGAGTCAGGAAATGCTATGGATGAAGGCAGTAAAATGGGCAGTCAAGGAAATGAACTCACCTATGAGTCTACTTCAGGAAAGCTGTTTGAGGAATTATTAGTAAGATTTTTCTTTTCCTTTTGGATCATAGATATTAACACTATTATAACCCACAGGGTGTTCTTTTCAATGGAGATGCTAGAAATAGAATTTCCCTTTTCCTCAGGTGTTCACTGCTTTGATGAAGACCTTATCACAAAAGAATTGATGAAGAGATGATATTAATGTTGAAAATGGAATTAAGGGAGCTTAAATCTTTAGCATGAAGTTGCTTGAAGTGTGGAGCTGTTGTAGAGGACGTTTAAGCCTGGCTCAATCTGGAAAGGGTTTCAGCAAGGGAGTGGACTCAGATGTGTATGTGCGTGTGAATATTCAATGAGGCAGGGGTGCTGGGTGCTTCCAACTCTCAAGATTTTGCTTATTGCTGGGGATTAGGCTGCCATCTGGCTACTACCTGCATTCAAGATGTTGCATGGATTCTTGCTGATCTTCTGAATTTTTCAACACTTGCTTTTGTTTTCATGCAGCGAAGAAATAGCTGCTGAACATTAATGTTCTGAGAGGCAACTGATCGTGTTGGACAGCAGGAAGTCTGAGGCTCACTTTGTTTTTCTCAGGGTCTGAGTTATAAAACACATATAGCAAAGGGTGCTGAATGAATAGTGTGGTTGACTGAATGATCCTCTTAGCGCAATAAGATAGTTCCACAAATTGACAAAGCTGTGGCCTTGAAGTTGAATATGTGCTCTCAGAAACTTAGAGGTAGAGCCCAAGCTCACAACTTTGGAACTGGGTAGCAGGTCTGTACTTTCATGGTAGTGTCTTGGAAATCCCTCTCCCTGAACATGTTCTCTCTTCACAGTTAGGCATGGAAAAGCTCCTCTTTGCGCCAGAAGCTGTAGTGGAAATGTGACAGATATTCCTCTGTGTTTGAGGACCTGGATGATTTGACAAATAGATGTTATATAACTTTGGTACTAAGTGCTAGTGATACAAATATAAACAAGCCCCTTGAGATCGAAGGGGCTTACATATGGGAAAATGTCTAATATTATGTGAACATGTGTGTGATGAGAGCACTGACCTATATCCATGCATGTATGTATATGTTTATTTTGGGTATTTGCCATTTTCAATTACTGTACCAAAATGTTTTATATGTATTGTCCCAATTCTTCTTTCTATCTTTTGCAATAGGAAAGATCCAGTTATTATCAAAGTTTAAAATTAGGAAACTCATTCCAAGATGTTCAGTAAGTTACTTAAGGAAATAGGAAACATCTCAGAAGAGAGGGAAACAAGTTGAATTTCTCCTATTTGATTCCCCCCCCCACTTCCCCGCTCCTGCTCTTAGCTTCTTCCTTTAGTATCATCTCCACAATGTACTGGATGTTGGTGCTTTGCAAGAAAGAGTAACAGGTGTGATCGCAATAAGAATGGGAGAAGGCAGCCTACTGTAGAGCTATTAGATTTTCCAGGAGGGAACTTTGGAGAAAGCATGTCAGGCTTTCAGGACAACATGTGCCAACACATCCAGGTCTGAGCCATCATATGTTGTTGAGAGAGAATAATTAGCTCTGAGCTGGTGAGTTGGGGGCAGAAAGGGTGTCTCAGGCTGTCAGCCTCAGGCAGGTAGCAACAGCTCAAATCTCAGTATCTGCCTAGGAGGACCATTTCCCAGGAACTGTGTGCTGGAGGAATGCTTTGCTGACCCGATTAGGGAACCCTGAAGAAAACCAGATGAAGGAGGAAGTGGGTATGAAATGTAGCCAGATGAGCTTCCACATTTAAGATCTCCTTTAGGATGGCTGGAATATAGGGTGCTGATGAAAGCAAGAGAAGCCAGCACATTGGAAAAATCAGAGCCACAAAGTAAAATATAAACATAATGAGTGTGGCCAGTGTAGTGGGTGAAAAGAGACCTGACCGGTGCCAGGCAGAGAATGGAACACTTGTCCAGTTCAGAGTTTATAACTTGAGCTACATAGCCTGCTTTCTCTTACTGTTGTGTTTTTAATCGGATGTTCTTCTGAAATTCATCCTTCGCTGATTCCATATCTCATTCCCCCAGAGGCAGTAGGGAACAATCTGTTTGCATCAGTACTTGATACAGCTGTGAGTCCTTCTCCCGTCACACCTGGTGGGTCACATCTTGGACACAGCTCAGCTGCCAGTATACCAGTGTGCTCGTATGACCGGGAGGAAGCTGCGCTTGACACCGTGCCCTTGTCACGACAGAAGCATTTAGCGCATGCTTTTGTGCTCTGTGTACTTGGCTAGCTGCTTCACATGTATGACTTGATTTGATACAGGAAACTGGCCAGTGTCTTTCAGTAGTAATACCTTTCTTAGATAGAGATGTAAGGAGGCAAAGACGTTAGACGGAGCTTGCCAAGATTAATGAGTGAATGAATGACAAATTTAGAAATGTTTCTTTTAGGGGTGTCATGCCAGGGATCTCCCATGGAGCCACACCTCTGATTCCCATATTTAAGATTTGGACTTAAGGTCCTCTGAGATCTGGAGCCTTGTGCTTAACCTATCACAAATATTGGTTGTCTGATGCTGTGCATGGATTTTATTTTAAGTACAAGTGTAGGTAGGTGTCATCTGGGGCTGAGTTTTTATAGTAGTTATATCGCAGGAACAGGAATGAAAGCAATATCTAGCCAACACAAACACCATTGAGTTAATTTTGCTCACAAATCACCAGCTGTCCACAACGGGTTCTTCCTGTTCTTGTGTCTAGAGGTCTCCCACAGACTGGATGTGTTACCTGCTGGTCTAGCTTCAGGCCATGAAGCAAATGCATGTGTTTTCCATTCAGAGACAGGATGGAAGGCATAAATGGAGACACAGGCAGGTACTGTAATCATCCTAAGGTGGTAGCAGTGCTTGGAAGATTTGGGGTCACCAGCAAGGCTCTCATGACCCTTGAGTTCTTACTAAATAAGACTTCATGCAGCTCGTCTCCTTTCCTTGTCTACAACACAAAGGCAGTGAATCATACCAAGTCTCCAAAGTGTCTGTCTTTCAGGTTTAAATTGAACAAATTCTGTTGTGTTTTAATTCCATCCATGATACTTAACATATTTGCAATCCAGCAAGGTTTTATATTATTGTACGCATTTCCTTAAAAAAACTTTCTGTCATTATTATAGATTTAAAAAATAGTCACTGACTACATGCATAAATACAGTGAAATTAGATAAGTTATAGATTCTGTTCTTGCTTACACATTCAGCTATATTCTTGTGGACCCGAGTTAGCACTCTGTGAGTTAAAAATTAGTATTTTGGTGGACTTAGTGGAATGCATGTGCAATCCCAGCACTCAGGAGACTGAGGAAGGAGGAAACCTGCCTACATAAACAAGTACCTGATTAACCAAGGTTACATAGTAAGATCCTACCCCTGAAGGAATGGAAGAGGGAGGGAGTTAATAAACTGTTATCAACATATTTATAAGTGATAAAGTAGGGCTAAAATATAATGGGAACAATATTAGCTTCTCTCCTTGTTTCAATCAGAATCAGGACAGAATTGAAAGTTTTTTTGTTTCATAATGGTAGTTAAAGTACTTTCTAAAAAAATGGGTCTCCATTTAAAAGTCATGTCTCTTCTTGCTTGTGGGAGTGACTCTCTGGGAAATGTTGGGTGAGGAAACTTGGTGCGTCTTGCCCATTTTTGTGTTCTTTAAGTCTAAGTTTTAAGAATCTCCACCAAGTTAGAGCTCCAGTTGGAAGTAGACTTGGTTGCCTGATGACGCCAAAGCACTCCTCTGGAATTTGACAAAGCAGTAGGAGGTGGAAGGAGAGCTATAGCTTGGTCCTGATCTTTGAACAGCTATCAGAGAGGCAGCACCAGAGTTCATATAATACCCAGAGCCAGAAGTTTGTTTACAGAGCCAGCGGTCTCCTATTCCATGCTTTTCACTGTAATTAGTTGGTTTTCGATACTGTTTTCCTCCCCTCCCTGGAAACATTCTCTCTGTTCTTACCTTACTGCCCTGCCCTTCTTCACCCAGGATATTTAAATATCAATTTAAAAAAATTGTGTACAGAGCTTGGAGAAGGCTCAGGAGTTGAGGCTTTCACCACGCAAGTGAAAGGACCTGAGTTCAGATCCCCAGATTCCACATAAAAATACTGGGCAGATATGGCAGTGGCCTACAAGTCAGTCCCGAAAAGCAGAGTCTAGGAAACCCCAGGGCAAAGCAATAAGAAGGTAGAGCAATCAAGGATGATTCAATTACCCTTGACCTTGACAGGCATATACTCAAGTGGTCTCTTGTACACACACACGTACACCCCCATACACATACACACATGCATGCGTACGTACACAGGAGATTCTGTCTCCTTCATTGATTGGGCAGTGGATCCATATGCTGTCACTTCTGTCAAATGTCAAATGACACAAGCCATGGTCAATGTTTTCATTTTTCTATCAGAAAAGGAAGTAGACAATATTGTGAACCCAGTAGAGCACTACTGTTTCTGAAGCCCCCAGAATGTGACCCTCTCCAAATCCCCTGCTTTCCCTCTGTCACTGTGCTGTGTCTGCCCTGGGGAAGAGGTAGTTCTTGGATTTGGAGTGGGGGTGGGCAGTTCCTAGATCTTTCCCTGCACCCCAGGGCTGGGGTACACTGTCACACCACTCAGTATAGCCTTTCTTTGTTCAGAGGTTGAAGTCCCATGCTAATGAGACCTACTCATGGATTTTAGCCCCTTGGGGGCCAATTAGCTTCACTTTATTTCAGCTTCCAGGAACTTCAGAACTAAATCCAGATCAATTAGTTCATCCCAGGTGCCTGGTAACATCTATTCCTTCACTGGTTTTAACTATTCTTTGTTCCATTTTTATTTTTAATTGTCCTGATTTATATCTTATTTAACTTTATAATATCAGTTTAACTGTGTCTTGGGGGTAGGTGGAGTATGAATTCTAAGCCAGTTCGAACACCATGCTAGGTCTTACCTCTTAAAGCATCTTCCTCTGGGCAGAAAGTTGAAGCTGCACTAGCAGTGTCTTCAGGGAAATGCATATGTCTTTGAATGCAAGGGATTCTGGGAAAGAGTAGGGAGAGGGAATACGTGTGGGAGAAGCTAGGTAGAGAAACTACACTCCTGTGGTTGGTGAGGACCATGTCCACACAGAGTAAGATGGTTCAAAGGAAGTCATGAAGGGACCAGAGGTCAAGGAGGATTCTGGGGCTATGTGACATGGAGCTCTGAAGGGGCAAGTTGAACTTGCTAAAACACAGTCCTGGATTTTAACTTTTCCTTTTTCCTTGTGTATTGAAGGTAAGTCACTTAGACTCTCTCAGCTTGTTACCTTTAAACCTCTGTTATCTAAGGTTACCTTTAAAAAGAGATAAATAATTCCTGACAGAAAATCAAAAAGACAAGCTTCACTGCATGGTGCTGATCAAGGGTTATCTGCAGATATTTAATCACTCGACTCCTTCATTCACACACATATTCCAGTTGTTTTCTTATCCCACTGTTATTTTGCATGACTTATACCTTGTGCTTGGCAGTTTTAGAAATTGCAAATACTAATGAAGAGTCTACTGCAGATTTCACTGTAGAACTCAATTGTTAAGAACAACAGCATCTGCTCTGAAGAACAAAGATTTACAGATGCATCTTTGTCCTTTAACAAATAAAACAGACAAAATTGCTTCTTTCTTGGTCCTGATACTCTACCTGGGAAGAGTCATACTAAGAAATCAAAACTTAGCATGTGTAAGATTGTTTTCAGTACAGTGAGGTTAAAAGTCCAATTAAGATCTAGATCAGTGATCAGAAAACTGTAGTTTAGTGGGACAAGTCTGGTCCACTTTTTGTGTTTGCAAGTAAAGTTTTATTGAGACACAACCATGTGCATTCATTTACTTATTTCCATAAGACTTTTCTTGAGTAGTTCTAGAGTTGTCCAATTGATAATACCTGTAGCACTGATAAACAGTGCTTTATAGCAGCACCTTTTTAGAAGGCATCTCCCCATGAGCTAGAGGAAACCATCATTTGGAGATGCTATGTAGCTGAAAACAGCTTTTAAGTTTTATTTTGTCTCTCCCTTTACTCATTGCCTCTGTTTTTATTTCTTTTCTTACTCCCCTTTCTTGCTTCTTTTTCCACATTGCTTCCCCCCCATTTTTGAAGTTAAAAATTCCTACCAGTCCAGGATTAATCCTTCCTTCTTTTTGGAGAAGACATTGAACACCAAAAACTGAAGGCAGCTGTCCAAAACAAAGTAGCCAGGGAGTAGCCATGAAAGGGCTGACATGGCTCAGTTGGTTTTTTTCTTTCTGACTCTTTCTCTGAGTACTCAGCCCATTATTAAGGCATGAGAGAAGATGTAAAGCACATAGCACAGCAGTCAGTACAGTTATGACATGTAATAAATGGTTACCAAAGCCTAGCTGAGCATAGAGAGGTCAGTATAGTAGCAAAGGCGAAAAAGGAAATAATTAGAGTTGAACTTCAGACCTAGTCAAAGTCTTAGAGGTGGATGTATTTTAAGACAGGAGCAGAATTAACCTGGAGAGTCTTTCCTTTGCTCCAACACCTGGCAATAAAGTCACCTCTGAGCTCACTTCAAAAACTTCTAATTTAAGACATTTCACTCCACTTGAAAAGAGTTGGAAATGGAGTCTTAGAAAGAGGAGACCATGTGCCCGAGTATATAACACAATGGGAGGTAGCCGGGACTGGAACATAGTCCTTCCCTTATATGTCCAGGCAAATGCTGTTCCATGACAGAACCTCACTAAGCAACCATGGGATGGTAGCATCTGTTATAAAGGACAAGGAACAGTTTTATTCCCTTCAAACTGCAATGCTTTGGAAAAAACTTATGACCTCAGGGAAAGCTTCCTGAAGAGTCAGGGCATGCATGTGCTTAAAAAAAATGACATTAAGTAGGGGGAGCAGACAGAAAATAAGCATTGTGCATCTGTGGATAGAGGAAAGGTTCTCCATGGTTGCAAACTGGAGTGGCTGTGATGATAGGATCAGTTGTGGGGAGAAAGCAAAATCAGACTAGGAAACTAGGTTAGGTCTAGTTATAGAAGGATTTGGGTTCTTTTTTGCATAACAATATTTTAATTTAAACTTTGGCGATCTCATATGTATAATTCATTTGATCATGTCTATCCTTTTTTTTCCCCTACCCAATCACCCTCGACATCCCTTTTCAACTTTCATGCACCCCTTTTTAAAAAATTATTATTATTTCTGCTCATACAAATTTAACAGTACACCGGTCCCCTCCCTCCCTCCGCCTCCCCTCTCCCCTCCCTCCCCATCCCCCAATGCCTCCCCCCCAATCCCTGGAGCATCCTTTACTGTGCATGCCAAACTCTCCTCTGGGTCCTCCACTCCAATGAGGTGCAAGGACCCAGAGGCATTTTCCAGAACCCTTTCCTGTGTTCCCCTTAAGCTTAGGAACACTACTGTGACTTTCAGTCCCTAGCCTCCAAGAATCCTAGTGCCTTTAGTCCATGTAGACTTTGTGGGGTCAATAATGTGTTGGACATAGCACAGGTCATGCAAAGTCCTATTATGATTGCTTCAGCCCTACGATATGCAAGATACTCATGTACCCTTTTTATGTCTGTTTCAAAAATTAGATTCCAATATACAATAATGTATGAGTAGTAAGATAAAATAGAGTTGTAGATAGTTGATATGATTAAGCGTCCAGTTCTATTTAAGAACCATGGAGAAGCTAAATAAAGAGCACCTGGCTGTCCTCTGAGTTGCTGATTAACCTCAGCAGGGAGAGCACACCCAGCAGAGCCCGCAGGAAGCTGTCCATGGTACCTACCCCCAGCAGGAAGCTGTCCATGGTATCTACCCCCAGGAAAGCATCTGTCCACAGCTGAGCTCAGTAAGCCAGGGCCCCAGGAAGCCATTCATGAACGTGAGCTCAAAACACCTGTCCCAGGGAGCCTATCAATGGCTGAACTCAGAACCTGGCACATAAGAATTGGAAGTTACCCACTGTTATTTTTTGGTTGGGATGGGGGGTGAGTGTCCACAAACAAATGCACCCTCTGGGCCATGGGTGACTTGAGTTTGAATCTCACAGGAAAAGTTGGGGTGTGATCATTTATTTGTGTGTAAACATGGAGAGATTTCCTATAGCAATCTGAGATTTCTCCTATTTATCTTTGGGCATGTGGTATCTCGCGTCTTCTTTTTTTCTAATTTTATTTTCCTTTCTTCTCTCCCCTTGACCCCTATTTCCCTCCCTCCTCCTTTTCCCCTGATAGCCCTTCCTCTCCCATCACGAGTCTTCCTATTTTCAAGTCTTTCCACTTGTGTGGTCTGCCGTGTTTCATCTAGTTTGTCTATAATGTCATATGCCTGACATAATTCAAGCTCCAGCAAGTATCATAGATCAGTGGGTACCATTGAGAACAGCATCTTACTCTTCTTCCCTATAAATATCAGTTCTCAAACATCTCTTGGGGAGGTGTAGGGCTTCTTGAGATCTTTCCCCTTTCTTGGTGAGATGTGATAGGACAGCTTCCATGCATCCTGCTTCTACATGAGAGCAATTTGTTGTCCTGTAGCCTGGGGCATGTGTCTGTTCTTTGTTGCTAGACTTCCTTCTTTAACTCTTTTCCTGGCCACTTGATTTCTTCATAGCAGTCTTACCTGCATTCTGTGGCCATTTGAGCTTTCATTTTGAGTGAAAGAATGATACAAAAAACCTCTTCAGGGTGGGCATGATGAAATCAAACCACGAAGCTGTTTATGTGCTCACTAGTCATTCTTTGAGCTCTGTTGTTTGCAAGACTTGAAGGAGACAGGGCTGAGTTCAGAAGGTGAATTGAGAAACTTGTCTATTCAGATGAGATAGGATAAGACTGGCATAAAATGAGCTATGGACATGGGGTAAAAAGAGAAGGCTGAGCCTTCCATTTCCATAGCCTTGGGTACTTGCCCTTTTAGAATTTTTCACCTGGTTTCTTTTATATTATAATGAAATATTGATATATGTTATTATATTCATGCATGAGGGCTTCATGCTCTTCCTATTTTCTCTCTTTCATTCTGCCAAGTGAACGCATGCCATCTGGTTCCCATTCCCTGCCACACACCCCTTGCATACTGATGGAGGAGCTTGGGAGGTAGGTAAGTGCCTTCACAGATCTGCAGAAAGCAGACCAGGGAGAGCCCGGCTGACTCAGTGAGCTGCTTCCTCCAATCAATACACCTGCTTTGATTCCATCTCTGCATTAGACTGCAGCATTACTGTTCTGTCCAACAGTAACCCCATCCTTGCATGGCACCCCACCCCTTCTGCACCGACCTTCTTTATCACTTCTCTCCTGCATTCCCCAGAGGCTCAAATGCCTCTCCATCCCTCATACACTTTGCAATAGGTTGTTCTCAGAATACTGAGAAGCTGGCCTGTTGGCATCACTGAAAATGGTCCTTATGCTGAAGCAAAGCAAAACAAAACAAAATGGAAAAAAAAAACCACTTACCAAAGAAAATCAATGTCAGTAACAATGGAGAACCTTTAAATGGTAAAAATAATATTCAATAGGGGGCATGCTGACATCATCTATACTCTTGATTTCACGCCATTAGCTAGCAGTGGGTGGGATCTCTAGCACACCTTAGTTTGCTTTTCCTACAATGAAGCAGCTGTGCTTGATTGTCTTCAAGAACCATTCAGCCTGTATGTACTATTCCAGAACAATGGAGGAAGAATCACCTTGATATTTCTGAGGTCTTCCTTTCAGTCATTACCTGATTTGTATGTAGCCAGGCCCTGTGACATAATACTTGTATAAACCAGAGGCTTTTTGTCCAGTTGTGTCATTTGTCATAAGACCCCCCTCCTGAAACACACACACACACACACACACACACACACACACACACACACACACACACACACAAAGGGCAAGTCATGCTCCAGTGATAACCCAAGGAACTTTGTGACCACATAGGATGGTGGCTCCTGAGAGAAGTTCTTTCTCTCCCTGATGGATTATGACGATGATCCTCAAACCATGAAACTTCAAATTCTGCACAAAGACCTGGCCAGGCTAGTTAACCTTGAGTCCTTTCTATTTTAGGAAGGTAATCTTACAGAAAGCTGATTCTGGACTTAAGAAATCAGTTACTTTGATCTGGCACAATTCCTAACACATGAATGTGTCCCGTGAGTACCCACGTGTTGAATGGACCACTGAAACTGGCAAAATGTCCAGAAAGTGTCTGTTGTATGAAAGTCATTGGAAGTTGGCCGTGGTATGCTATAGAATGCCCAACCTTTGAGGAGCATTCAGAACGTCTGACTGTTTCCTGTCCATTCAAACTGAGACCTGAGGGTAGGATGAATCTTTACTCAGTTCACCTGATGGATTAAGACTTGAGACCAAGTCTTCTGACTTCCAGACCTGCATGCCATAGGCTGACTCAGACAGCCTTAAGTTAACCATTACTAGAGATCGTTCTGGGCTTCTTACAAATCTTCCTCTTTAGTGGAAGATTCTGTCCCTTCTCTCCTCCTCCTGGGCTGGCATTTTCTGTTAGTCTCAGTCAAGAGAACATTATAATCTTTCTCCCTGCTCTCTAGCAGTACGCGGCCACCCCATCACTCACTCTAACAGACCCTGATGAGTACCCACAGTATATCTGGAAGCCATTTTCTGTTTGGAAGTCAGTGGCGGTCAGCCAACATTTCAGTAATATTTGCTTTCCTAAGGCTTAGACAAATCAAACCCATTCACTTCCTGAGACACAACCTCTCTTGTCTGGCACTGTGTCTCCTCATCCAAGGCAGGCCAAGATTAAACATGGTCAGTCTCTCTCTCTCTGACACACCCAAGTTATGCAAGTCTTTTTCTCCCTAGAATAGACCATACCAGGAATCAAAGTTAAACTTGGGGAGAAAAAAACCCTGAAAACCAACCTCAAAAATCCTTCAGTAGGCCTTTCTGATCATACTATAGCTATCTTGGCAGGAGGGAAAATATTCTGGAAAGAGACAGGCTCCCAAGCTCCTCCCTTTGATTATTAGGCTTTTGAGACAACTGATCCCAGAAAACTGGATCTCATCTGGGAATCTCATGCTAGGGGCAGGAGAAGGCAAGGGCTCTGGTGCCAGCTAGAGGGGGAGTTTGTCTCCTGGAAAACGACTTTACACAGTTCTGAACACACATTAGACCAAATTGCAGGACAGATAGGAAAAAAATGATGGGTTAATAACTGAAACTCCTTTATTATGGTTATTCCTTATCCTCTCTTGAAACTTAGATTTTATCCTGGGACTTAAAGATGGATGCCAGGGGCAGGGTGGGAGAGCATCACTACATTCTTTGTCTCCTTTCCCACTGTGGCCACATTAAATGAATCTCCTTTCTCTGCTTTCCACAATTACGTGTCTATTAATTGGTTTGTTTCTAAGGTGGCCAAGCCTGGCTTCTTAGGACTGCCTGGGCTCAGGCTCTGAACTTAACAACTCTGGTAAGGAGACAGGGGCCCACACCAAGTCCTAGAAGTAAGGAGCTTCACCTTGATCCAGGTCTAGACTCTTCAGTGGAAGTGGGCATCAGTCTGTAACTTAAATATGCTGCTTAGCTTAGTTTAGTGCCTGCTGAGCCTCCCTGTAGTTTATCTTCCATTAGCAGCACCCTTCTGGCTTTATCTCATCCTTGCTGATTGATCTAAAGCTTGGGTCAGATCTGAGTGAGAACACAGAGCAAGGCTGGGTTGTTTTAGGCATGCTGTGCTAACTGGAACAACTGCATTTGTCCTCTGTGCTGGCCACGCCACGTGTGGGAATGTGGTGAGGTAAGAGTCCTCGTTGGTTTTCAGGCATGGGATATGTATATGCTCGCTCCTGCTGATGGACATTTTAGCCTTCTTTCTTCAACGGAAACTTTTTATATTTCAAAGTTGTGTTTCTTATGTAATGGGCATTTGGGGCATCCTGGCAAGGAAGCAGTCCTGGTGTTTTTGGGGAAAAGGATCTCTTTGAGGAGTCCTTCCATTATCTAACTCCCACTGTAGGGCAGGCCAGCAGGGAAGTCCTCCTGCCCTCAGACTACCTTTAGAGCTGCTTCTGTCAGGGTGTGTATGGGCTAGAAAGGAATCAGGCCTCTCCTTTAGAGTTTTACCAAAATGGATCTTTGGGGTCAAAGGCTTCTTAATCTGCAAAACACAAGCGGTTTGCCTGACTCCAGACCTCAGTAGGCTTCCTGGGCTTGCAGGGGTTTTGCTATGGAAAAAGGGATTGTGTTTTGAAGATTAAGGATCCTTTCATCCAAAAAGATGCAATTTTTTTTCCTCTCCTTAAATTCCCAATGAAACACCTTGTTCCTTTCTGGCTTCAAACCTGCAAATTTCCTTTCTTATACACAGATGGATTAGGCTGGACTGAATATTCACAGACTATGAATTGGAAAGAACCTCAATGAATTCCCAGTGGTCCCCTCCTTTAGGACTAGCCTTCTTTTCCTCCTCCAAATGTAGGCCAATCTTCCCATGCTTTATTACTATTAAGACAATCTGGGAGCAGCTCTCCTCCAGATTTCTTGGAGAAGCAAAATGTATCTCAAAGGCAGAGACTGCTTGAACCAGCGTCCTCTGCTGAGGAGCTGAAAGTGTAGCAGGAATTCTGAGATGCATCAGTTCTCATCTTCGAATCATCATCCATATGGTTACTTGTGCTTCTTTGTGTTAGGTTGTTGTTGCTGTTGATTTCTGTGTGGCCATTTGAGATAGCCTTGGTATGTACCTCTGGCTGACTCCTCGTAGTGGACCAGATGACCTGTCACTCCTGCAACCCCAAAGGGCTCTGGGAGAACACAGTGAATGATGTCATCCTTTAAACCAGACTAGGAAGTAAAGATTATTAAGTACGCTGGACAAGGCAGTGGACTGACACATCTGTATTTGGGAGAAAGGCAATCATGGTGAGGGAGCTTTTCTTTACATGCAATTTCTTGGCGTTTACTTCATGCCTTGTAAAGGAGTACAGTCCAGATAGAACAATGTAAGAGGTTAGCCTGAGCCATTCTGTGTGTGTAATTTCCAGTTGTGAAGTCTTTACTTTACAAGTCAGAATCATGCCAATAGGATCCGGCCCTGACCATATTGTACCTCAGAGCTCTGGTATCTGGGTATAGTATTCCTTGGCTAATGTGTTTGGATTCTTAGACCATGTTTATGAAGATCTCTTAATGGGTGACCAGCTATTTTTTTCTGGTTTCTTATTAATCACTTTCCTTCAACAGAACCTATGTTAAAGGAAAGGGGCTGCTTCCGCTTCTTTCTCAGGGTTGTAAAATGATTGGACCAAGTGCTGATGACTTGAAACCATGAAAACAGTCTACCCCAGACCATCCCACCATGAAGATCAACTAAAACAAAGCTTAGACATGCCCTGGTGCAGATCCTGTCATATATTGTATTCATTCATGGTCTTCTTCACTGTTGTTATAAGGACTCAAATTCAGTGGCAAGAATGATGAATCCCAGCATTCTTGAATCTTGCAACACAGATAGATACTAAATGTCATGATGGAGATAGCCAGGAAGAATGCAGATGGGACTGGTGGGTCCATTAGAAATCAGACAGTACAATTTTTTTGTTGTTGTTGTTGCTGTTTATTTTTTTAATTCACATTTTATTCATTTGGCCTACTGAATATTAAACATAGAGTAAATGCAGTGATAAATTGAGAGCCATCAGCTTGCTAGAACATCCTGTTTCTTTACTGAGTATCTTTGGTACCTCGGTCACTCTGGTGTCTATCCCCAGCATTCTTACTGCTTCCTACCTCTTCCTTCATATGCCTCAGTGGGGAAAGCACCATTTCTGATAAATGTATTCCTTTAGCCCCAGAAACATTTAGTTGACTAGTTTGCACAGAGCAAATGTTGTGATCAGATGCTTTTGACCATGCTGCCCCATAACCCAGCAATCTGCTTGTTATATTTGTTGTACTTTCAGCTGGCGGAATTCTTGCTTAAATCATTAGTGCCTACATCAAATGCCAGCTCTCTGAGAGCTTGTCTCGAACCGAATCTTTTTGAGTTAACTCTGTCTTTCTTTGTTCCAATAATACATGCTCAGCTATTTACTAATGCTTTATTCTTCTGCAACTTGGGTTTTACAATCTTATGTTCCTATGAACCCCTAAAGCCATGGATACATTCATCCTTCTCTTTGATTATACAGTAGCTGGTACAGAGTTTGATGTTTTCCTTTAATCCTATGTGGTTCTTATGGTTCTTTCAATCAGTATCTACATCTTCAGTATCCCTCTCTTCCCTATTTTGTATTTTCTTCTTTAATAATGGCTTTGCCTGTCAACATAAAATTCAGCAAAGCTTAGCTATGAGGATGACAGTTCTTCCACTAACCATTGGATTCTGTCTCTGGTGGGAAGGAGAGATCCTGGTTAACGCTTTTCTGTTCTCTCCTACCTGTTCTCTCTGCTCTATGTTTTCTGTCTAATGGATGTGCTCCATTCAAGCTTGAATCTTTTAATGAGTCATCCTTCTTACAAACCTTTGAAAACTATCCATCCCCCCTATATTGTGAAGTGCATGAAGCATTAGGGCCCTTATTTAGCACCACTGTATCATTTTAAAACTTGAGAAGGTTCTTTTCAGGTACATCATTGTCCCCCCTATTCTCAAGCAGTCTGTTCTCCACTTCATGGTTTTTCCCCCTCTCTTTGTGCTGCTTAAATATAAACCTTGCTTTTATTTCTTTCTATTACTCTTGACTCATGGATGTTTAATGGTTATCTTATACATGCTAAGAGCTCTAACCACAACTACACAGCAGTGATTGGCAATCTTCCTCTAGCCCTGTTCTCTCTGTTCATCTGGACTCAAGGATTCCATTGCACACTGGGAATCCTTAATTGAACATTCTCCAGACACCTCAAATTCAACAAATCTAAGAGCTTATCACCGCTGATTCTAAGTCCTTCCATCTTCCTGTTTACGTTTCGAATGACATTGTTTCTGATTTTGTTCACTGTTACAGTTTTAACATGAGTTATGGGCTCATGTGTTTGAATCAATAGTTGCTGTTTGAGAAGGACACAGCATCTTTAGGAGGTAGAGCCTTGCTAGAAAAAGGCGTGTCATAGGGGGTGGGGCTTAAAGGTGTTTAGTCCCACCCTGCTTCCATGAGAAGTCAGCTCTTGCATTTTGCAGCTGTCAGCTTCCATTACTGGACCTGATTTAAACTGCCTCCAGCTTCTGCTGCCAGCCATGCCTTTTCTACCATGATGGACTATACCTCCCCCCTGGAACTGTAAGCTGAATAAATGTCCCTTTTTCCCATAGAGTTTGAGGGGTGTTTAACAGCAGCAAAGAGTAACTGTTACATTCACCAAACTTTCTTTTTTTCCCTCACCTATCCAGACACTAAATCTTATTAGTGTTTCTTTTTTTTTCTTTTCAACTTTCAAATAGAATAGCTTATAAAAAAACCACATGTGTCCCTTCTATTGCATTAGCCTCTTCCATTGTTCCCTTCCCTCCTCCCCTTCAATCTTCCCATTAGCTCCTGCTGTTCAATGGACCAACCATTGAACATACAACTCTGACAGGACTATTCTGCAGATGATTCTACGGAGCTGATCCCAGTTGTTGAGGTATAAAGTTTATTCATTCCACAAATATAGATATGGCATCTGCCACATGATTGGTTCTAGAAAATAAATTTAAAAACTGAAAAACAGAAAGCCTCTGCTTTCTTTTCTTATTTATTGTTCAGTTTTACAAGCATATTGAGTACTAATCCCTGTTTCCCTCCATCCCCCCTCTCTCCCATTTCCCTCCTTTCTCCTCATCAATTCATTCCACTTCCTCCCACCCTCCTACCTGGCTGCTTCTATGGACCCTGAGGTTCCCTCTGGCTTTTCTACTCTTTTGAAGGAGCAACTTGATATGTCATAGAAGCCTCTCTGTGTTCTAGAAAGTTTCAGCTGTCAATAAATGTATGATGCTAAACTAAGGGCCGCAGCAGTTTCTTGGGATATTGCTTTACTGTTTCCCACCTAAAATTCCTACTGAGATAGTCTTTTCCCCACACTATTTCCCTTAGAAAATGCTTCTTTGTCTTCTAAGGCTGCATCAGTGTGATGTCTCCAGGAAGCTTAGAAAGGACACAGGCTTGGGGCTCCGGGCATGTGCTCTGAGTAGTTTCATGCACATGCTTCTGTTCTAGAAGTTTCCTGTTCCTCTTCCTACCTGTGTCTTAGGCTGCAAAAGCTGATTCAAATAGCATAGGCTCAATAGATACTTGTTGAATTTTGCTCAACTGGCACAGAATAAACACTCTAAAATGTTTACTTCACTGGCCTTGTGAAAGATCTCCTGCCGAGACTGCTGATAATCTGGGGAAGAAGCTCAAAAGGCAGGAATGTAGATCTTCACTTTCTAAATATGGCCACAATGAAATATTTATGAAGGAAAAGATGCTACGTGTAACTTGTGCTTATGTTGTTAATTTAAAATGTAATACTTAGGCTCAGAAAGATAAGAATTCTGCCTTTCTCAGTTTTTAGTCAGATTTCTGTGTCCTCTTCTAAGTTTGGCATTTCTAGATGCTTCCCACTTCAGCTTAATTTATCAGTCTTTCACCTTATTCATATCTCTGCAGACTATTTTCCATGACTGATGACTGTCAATATATGAAGAACACAGTTGAGAATGCTATGCGCTCCAGGCTGGATGGCTCCAAGCTCTGCCCCAGGAGTAAAAGTTTGGCTTAGTTTCAAATTACATTCTGCCAGTTTAGATAATGGGTCATTTTCAGACCATGCAACATTGTAAAAACATTACTTTTCTAAGGAACCTGATTTTTATCATTGGAAAAAATAAAAACAATGGCATTTCTCCACAGATAGGATTGTTCTGTGGATTTCTCAGTGTGGGACATGCAATCAAGAGAAAGCCTTTGGCATATTATCTAGAGCATAATATGTGCTCAAAAGTCATGTGTTAAAATTGTATTTTAATTTAATTATTTAAATTTTATTTTAATATATAATTTCATGTCAGTATATATAGTGTGTGTGCGTGTATGTATGCATGTCTTGCATGTGGATAGCCACATGTGTACATACAAGTGCACTTGACTGTGCGTGTTTTTTTTTTACATTCATGTACAATTTTCCTTTTATTATTTTTTATTAAAAATTTAATATACATTTTAAAATTTTTTACCAGTTCCCTCCCTCCCCCCTCCCCCCCCTCCCCTTCCCCCAGTGCCTCCCCCCCAATTCCCAGAGAGTCCTTTATTGTATACGCCTAACTCTCCATTGGGTCCTCCTCTCCGATGACATATAAGGACCCAGTGGCATTTCCATAAGCCCTTTCTCTTGTTCCCCTTAAGCATAAGATCACTACTATGGCTGTCAATCCCTTGCCTCCAGGGGTCTCGGTGCCCTTAACAGATGCTAGACTTTATGAGGGCAACAGTGCGCTGGACATTGCGCAGGGCATGCAAAGTCCCATTACGACTGCTTTGGCCCCAACTATTGTTGAGAATCTTGCAAATCGTTGCTCCTCCCATCCTTTTGCTCTTACAATCTTACCGCCCCCTCTTCCGCAAATGTCCCTGAGCTCCAGGATGGGGAGAGATTAGGCTGTCCTAGTTCTATGTGATTGATATAGTCTCTGAAGTTCTGGATTGTGGTTTGTTGATTTTCTTTTGCAGTTTTGCTGCTCCTGCAATTCCCTTCACTCCATTCTGCTGGGCACTGTATGTCACCCCCTGGCCAGAGACAAAAAGCTGTTAAACTGGAGTCTTGTTGTAATAGCACATTCAAGGTAAGTTAGATGTAATAAGAGTAGGAAACCTCCCTGAGGGAGGGGTCCATCACCCATTTGCAAATGATTACTTTTATCTGCTAGACTATATGCCCTCCCCTTCTGGTGAGATCAGGAAAGAACGTCTGTGAACTTAACCAGGTTTCTCATTACTTACTTGCAGACCTTGATGGAGGTGTGAATTGCACGTGTGTGAATATGTGTGTATGTGTGTGTATGTGTATGTGTGTATAGCCCAGGCACGATATCAAGAATCATCCTTGATCATTCTTCTACCTAATTGTTATGAGCCTGGATCTCTAATTATATGCAAGAATGATAAAAGGGTCATCTGCCATCTAGAGCTGGGATCATGGGTGGACCATTGTGCCAGCCCAGCATCTTTATGTGGGATCTAAAGGTCTGAACTCAGATCCTTCTGTTTTCAGGGCAAATGCTTTCACTGCCCAACTACTTCCTCTAATCTCAATAGTCTTTCATTCAAACTCACTAATGCATGTAAAATGTAATGTGAGTCCTGAATAATCTAGGATAAAAATAAAAAATGGGGATGAACTGAATAAGCAGAGGGAACAAGATGAGCAAAGACTCTGATATGGCACTTTAGTATTTCATTCTTGCCACGGAGGTGAGAACCCAGTGGGGTTTTGGGGAGTGAGAATAAAGGAATGGAGGTTCTGCTCTCCATTGAATGTAAGACCGCAGGGTCAAACAGTCAAATAGAAAAATGTGAGTCTGCTTCATTGGGCAGTACCATAGGTTATCTGTATTTAGATGGATCCATCCATCCTTCTAATGAGTGCTTAGTAGAGAGATGATAGAGGTACGTGAATCCAGGAGACCTGTACAGATGTGATTGTGAAAGTGCTAATGACAGACAGATGCCAAAAGAAAGACAAATGCTAAGAGACTGCCTTGGGAAATATGGAGAACTGTAGCATCCCTCTGAGCTTGCCAAGATGATAGAAGGCTTTATGGACAAATGAATGAATCTGAAAAAGATGCACATGAGCACATTATGGAGATGGTGATTAAATAGAGGGAAAGAGAGAGGAAAGAGATGTCCCAAGCTCTTTAAGGTCTTGATTTGAGAGACTATATGGATCACTGGGGCAGGGAATTCAAGGAGAAGGTCAAGTTGCACAGGCAATAATTTTAATTTGGGATACTTTAAATTTGAGAAGCCTGTGGGATTTCCCCAGAGAAATTGATAATACACTTAAAAATTGTAAAAAAAACATACACATTGTAATAAACCTTCATTCCAGTAGTTTCTGGACATATTTCTCCTAATAAACACACAACCATCAGCCACACAAATTACTATATGCATTTCTATGACTATATGTATGTAAATGTTTTATGAGTATAACCTTCCTTCGCTGAAGTGTCAGTTCTTCAAGAGCTCAATACCCACTTAAGCTAAAGTTTGTGTTAATTTTGACAAATGTAAATCTTCATTTTAACTGTCCTCTTATCTTGAGTGATTTTGATCAATTCTTGCAAACATGATTACACCTCACTATTTTGATTCAGTAGTGAAGCGTGCCCGGTTCTCTGTGGCTCTTTGCTATTTTCTTGTTTGTGGTGACTTAAATTATTATCATTTTCCCAGTCATTTTGTTTCTTTGGGATTTTATGTAAATCATATGCCTATCTGATGACTAGGTTTGATGGTGGACAGATAATATAACCATCAGCCCAACAAGATGGCAAAGGCACTTGCTGCTAAACCTGATGTCCTGAGTTTGATCCTTGAAACCAACATGGTAGAAGTAATGATAGACTCTGAGTTTTCCTTTGGCCTTTACGTGAATGCTTTGGCACACACACACACACACACACACACACACACTGTGTGTTTGCAAATTGCTGTCCAAAATTCTAGTGCTTTTATAGTCTAACATTACAATATCTCTGTTATTTGTGCTGAATCTTGTAAGCAGGTGACAAGTTTGCTAGAATATTTCTTCTCCTCTGCTTGCCAGTCCTTGTTCCTTAGACCCTGGGTAAATGACACGACCACTACAACCCTTTGCCTGGAACCTATTCCCCTTCTAAGGTGGGATCTAGCCTTTCCCACTTTCTTCAGCATCTGATTCATCTCTGATTCATCCCTTTTAACCACTAGTCAGGGGCGGCCACTTCCTGCTCTGTTGACAGATTCCAGCCTCTCTTTCGACTTCTCTTTAGCATTCTATTTTTATATTTCTCTGGGGTGAGTGAAGTGGCCCTCCATCATGTTTCCCTAAGCTCTGGGGAATGTTGAACATGATGTTTGTGTGTTTGTTGAAGTTCCAGGTGGGAAACTCACTTTCTTCTCGCTCTCTTAGTTAAGGGAGTGAATAGGAATTTGTAAGTTTCCACTCACGTCCTAAGTCCCTAACCCCTCCTGCTCCTCTTAAAGACATTGTTTGCTGTGATGTGGACAAGAGGTTAAAAATCCCTGAAATCCATGACCGCCTTTTTGGTAAGTGCTATAACGGTGGTCACAGACCTGTGTTTAGAATATGGCTGGTGTCTGGAGTCACAGGATTCATTTCAAGCCAAGACTGAAGTAGCTGCATTTAAAAATCCCTATTAAGGGCTGAGAGCTCATTAGGCAGCCAGCCCACCATATCCAAATGGTGAGCTTCTGGTTCACTAACAGACCCTGTCTCAAAGAAATAAGATGAAGTACAATAAGGAAGGTAAGGATTTCCTCCTTTGGCCTCTGTGTACTTGCACCAGCTGTGTCTCATTTACAATAGAAACCAGCTCTCTCCGGAGCTCAGAGTTGTCAACAACTGCTCTGGCCTCCATTGCTCTGCTAGACTTCATGCCTGCTGGTGATATTTGTGGAGATTATTTTCTATTAGAAGCAATCTTTGGAAAGCAAAGCCTAATTTAATGGGACACTTGGACAATGACTTCCACGGGCATTTTACAGAGAGGCACACCCAGATTGGAATCCTGAATCTGCTACTTACAGGTTGTGACCCTGGGAAAGTGTCTCAGTGTTCATCTAAGTGGGACGGTGTACCCACCTCACAGGTTTCATCTGATTGAGTAGCTTGTCTTAACTTGGTGTTGGGGGCAGACAGTGTGAGAGTCAAGCACATGATGGATGGTCAGTAAGTATCAATCACATGACCCTTGCGTGATCTGAAGCCTCCAGCAAAGTTAGGGTTAATGTGATCTGTTCACAGAATGAGACTCACAGTGCCAGTTATCATATCATCTGTGACAGCATTTAAGTAATAGATGTTCTAGAGTTTTCATTTCTTTTATATTTTATTTCTTCCTTTCTTCTTTTCATTTTTTTATTACTTATTCAATTGTGCGTGTATGCATGTGTTCGCATGTGTGTATGTAATGTGTGTGTGTGTGTGTGTGTGTGTGTGTGTGTGTAGAACCACGGACGAATTCAGAAACCACCATGACTGCCTGCACCTCCTCCTTGTTTACTCTGCCCCGGGATTCACAGGCTCCGCCCTACTAGGACCAGAAACGCAGGCCACCCCTGCTTCCTCCTGGCATCATATGTGGGGTCTAGGATCCGAACTCAGGACCTTCCACCTGCAAGGCAGAGGCTTAACCCCTGAGCCACCTTTCCAGCCAACTTTCTTTCTTTCTTTCTTTCTTTCTTTCTTTCTTTCTTTCTTTCTTTCTTTCTTTCTTTCTTTCTTTCTTTCTTTCTTTCTTCTGTCTTTCTTTCTTTCTTTCTCTTTCGTCTCTCCTCTCGCTTTTCTTTCTCTTGCCTTTTCTTCTTTCTTTCTTCTTCTTCTCTTTCTTTCTCTCTCTTTTTCTTTCTCTCTCTCTTTCTCTTTCCTTTTTTTCTTTCTTTCTTTCTTCTTTCTTTCTTTCTTTCTTTCTTTCTTTCTTTCTTTCTTATTAGAGTTAATATGTTCTTGCTCATAAAATGAGACTTCAAGTGTCACATATTACTTGCCACAGCACTTAAGTAATAGATGTTCTACTATCTTCATTTCTTTTCTTTTCTTTTACTGTTTTTCTTTCTTTCTTTCTTTCTTCTTCTTTTCTTCCTTCTTTTCTTCTTCATTTTTCCTTCTTTTCTTCTTTCTTCTTTTCTTCTTTCTTTCTTTCCTTTTCTTTCTTTCTTTCTTTCTTTCTTTCTTTCTTTCTTTCTTTCTTTCTTTCGTGTGTGTGTGTGTGTGTGTGTGTGTGTTTGTATTTGTGGCACAGGTGTAGAGGTCAGAAGAAGTCAGTTCTCTCCTTCCACTATGTGGGCTCCAGGGCTCCAAGATTGGCAGCAGTGTCTTTAGACATTGAGCTGTCTCACTGGCCCCATGTATCCATTTCTATTAAAATGCATCATATTTTATAGAACTTTCATTTCTGTTTTTAGTGTTTTGTGAATTACTCTGATTTTCCTTTCTTCTTTTTTTGTGTGTGGTATAGTATAAGCACACACATGTTCAGGAGTGTATACACTGGTATGTGTGGAAGACACAGGTTGACTTTGGGTGTCTTCTTCTGTTGCTGTCTTATTTTTAATTTAATTTCATGTCATTATTATGTATGTGTATAGGTATGTGAACGAGTGCTAGTGTGCATGTGCCATAGGCATTTGTAGAGGCCAGGGGACCACTCTTGAAGGTGCTCTCTCATGGGCCTTCAGGATCAGACCCCGCACTGTCAGGATTGTATGGCAAGTGACTACAACCTACTGAGTCATCCTTGCTGGACATCTCTACCTCATTTTTTAAGACAGACCATCTCACTGAGCCTGGACTTCACCAGTTGGCTAAGCTGGCTGGTCAGAGAGCCACTGACATTCTTCTGTCTCTGACTGCAGTGTTAAAGTTAGAGGGACATGCCACTAGGCCAACATGCTTGCTTTGTTGCTGTTGCCTGAAAATCGAGGATCCCATGCAAGTCCTCATGTGCAGCAAGCATTTTATGCACTGAGCCATTGCTGCAATCCTCCTTCCCCCTTTTTAAACAGATACTCTACACCAAGTCATGTTCCCAGTCCTGCTGACATTTTTCTAAATGAACAGAGAAATGTTCTGACTTCTTCCATGATGAGCTCATCTCTACTTGATGCAATGTGCTTTAACACGAATCCCTAAAACCAAGCAGTTCAAATGTAGCTATGTACGTGCACTGCCTTGGATAGACAGAGTATGCAGAGCTCTGGGTCAGGACCTAAGCAGACAGGAGTCTCAAAGCTGGGGTTATCTTCTGTCAGAAGGAATTGGATCAGAGCAGGGTTGATCCTCTTTGGGTTCACTAATATGTCAGTCTGTTATTCTTTATTATAAGTGACTATTCTGGTAACTGGTAAAATGTTTAGCTGTAGCTCTGATCTATGTCCACCAAGTTTTAGGAATAGTTTTCTAGTTGGGACAAACAAAAGTATCCTGGGGGTCAAATGAAAATGGTCCTCACTTGTGAAGATTGGGTTAGAGCTTATTATATTTTCACTAATTCTATGGCTATGAATGTTGGCTGAGGACTTGATCTGTTACACACGGACACACACACACACACCCCAGCGTGAGATGTAGATTCTCATTTCAGTTCCACTTTTCACAAGCTGCAAGGGTGCTCTCCCTCCTGTTTCCTCCCAGCCACTGCTCAGCGTTCTCTCCCAGGCTCCCACCCGCACCCACTCACAACAGAAGCTCTGTAGAAGGACTGTGCGGGTAACATGCTGTGATTCCGGCAGGCTGCACCTCACTCCGGGGATCTCTGAACAATCGCCTCCACCCCCTGCTTGCCACTCTGGTGGGCTCTGGCAGACAGTCTTGGCAGCTGTAGCTGTTACAGTGCTGCACTCAACGTGTGCGGCTTTGTTTTAGGCTCTGAACAAAACTTCAGGCTATAGCTTTTTCCAGCTCGCTCTCTGCATACGCGCCTCCCTCCTCTGCCCTGACAGCTGGGGCTTGCAATGACAGGCGGATTTTTGTAGCAGCTCATGATAAAATGGTGCAATTGAGCAATTGAGGGAAATACTCAATCGTGCAGAAATCTATCTCTCTCTTTGATTTTTTTTTCTTTTGTGACTTTACTGGCCTTCCATATTCAGCTGGAAGAGCAGTTCAATAAGATGTATTTAATCATGTGTGTAGATGGCTTTGCAGTTGACAAAATGTTTGTGTGCTCGTCCCACTTTAAACAGTATCCACAAAGATCCCAGGTGTAGAGAGGGGTTATGAATGTTCACAGTCACCTGAAGAGCCCAGAGCAGAAGCTGTTTTCTAAAGCACCCTGCCCGTCATAAGGCCTTACAGTCCAGTGAATAGGACAGACATCAAAACAAAGACATGTGAGATGATCAGTGCTGACATACGCTCCTAGAAAATGAGCAAATGGAACTGAATGGAAGGAACAACTTGCATTTGGAAAAGGATGGAGAAAGGCAATGTCCTGGCACTAGGTAACTCTGGAGGGGTGGATAAAGCTTGGGACAGCCACCGGAAGAGGCAAAGACAAGTACGACCAGCAGAGAGACTTAAGTCACTGACCTCAATTCAATGGCTTCCTTTTATTTTTGTCCTGAGAATTGAACTTAGGGTCTCAGTACTGCTGGGCAAGGGCTCTACCATATACTGACGTCAGAGTCAGCCTTCCTCACAACCCTCCTCTCATTCACGTCTCTTACTGAGCATCTGCTCTCTGCTGGGGACTGGAAGGAACTCTTTACAGTGATAATATCATCTTCCTAGTTCTGGGTGCGTGTGTTCTTATTGAACCATCCTTTCTAGGTGAGGTAATTCAGATTCAAATGAGTTAAATAGCCTGCTTGAAACACTGCTGTTTATGGATAATGTCACGTCAATTCACAATTCCTTTCCATATGGAGTAAGACAAGCTCTTTTAAAAATGAGAAAGCTTAGGGGATAAACAGTATATTGTCAGACAAGTAAATTGACTGGCAGATAGTAAAGTAAACCTTGTAACTTTTCCAAAGGCTAAAACATAGTCTTGTCATGTTTCTTGATCTTAAGAAGAAACCTACCCACCTAAGTTCTCACTGGGGATAAGCATTTCTCCAAAGCAGTACCACTGTGCTGTGGCATTTTCAAACCAAAGAGGTAGGTGAGATGACCTCATATGACCTTTGTTGTCCCTTCTGAAAACTAGGAGGACCATGAAGCTCTGGTACCAGCAAATGAGTTTACTGGTCACGAGCTTCTTCAGACAGAGCACTGAGGTTTGCAGAACTCTTCATCTCTACAGCATCCAGCCTGGGTGGGCTGATGTTAAATTATCTAAGACTGCATTTGACAGACCAGATAGACACTAATGTGAGGTCTATATGAGGAGACAAAGGAACTCCTGCTCATTGATTGAGTCCCTGAGGTGAGAGGGAGGTTGCTGGCCAGGGCAGCCGTATAGAACAGACACATGAGTTCCATCCTAAAATCCCTACCTGGCTGCATTAGGCTGTTTCACATTCATTCCTTTCACTTTGTTCTTAATACACATACACCTTGAATATCTGTAATGCACCAAATGTTGAGATTCACATAGACATGTCCTCAGTTTAAATACCCAAGACAGAGCATTATGTATTTTGCATTCATGAACATTCATGCAGCAACCAGAGAAAGAAAGTGGACCCAGATTATCCTACATCTTCTGTGCTTAACCAAATGATCATTGACTTTTTTAGAGCTTAAAGCATCCCACTGAGTACTTATGAAGATATGTTGACCTCTTTTTTCTTTTGTTGTCTCTTTTCTTCCTCTCTCTTTCTCTCATTTTCTCCCTTTCCTTCTCTTCCTCCCAATTTCCTTCCAAACCTTCCTCCTCCCTCTCTCCCTCTTCTTCTTCCTTTGCTTCCTCCTTCCTCTCTCTCCTCTTGATTATTTTCTCTACAGGACTCCACAGAATGGAGCAAGAATGAGAGGAAAAAGGCCGGCAGAAAAGCATGAACTGGAGGTTTGTTGAGGTCCTGTACTTCCTGTTTGTATGGGGCGGTATCTCGGTGCAGCCCTCCCACCAGGAGCCAGCTGGGACAGACCAACATGTCTCCAAGGAATTTGATTGGCTTATCTCAGACAGGGGGCCTTTCCACCACTCCAGGAGCTACCTATCCTTTGTGGAAAGACACCGTCAAGGATTTACAACCAGATATAAAATATACAGGTATGATCTAGGCTAAGAGAGCCTTGCCTTTCATTTGTTTTGTGTGGTGGCGTCAGACATTAGCCAGAGGTGGCATTAAGAAGTATCTGGGTTGAGAGATACCATAGGTCATTTATTACGTCAAGCTTGCATGAAATATTAGCATGACAAGAAGATCAGATATATAACGTTAATTAAGTATTTACCTGTTGCTGGCCATGATGCTTGATGCATATTCATTATCACCTTTAAGTCTTCTAATAATCTAATGCATACTTTCATTATTTTATAAAATGTATACATTAGGCATCTGAGTTCAATATGGTTAAATATGTTTCCTTAAGAAACATATTCAAAAAGTGATGGGACTTGAATTCAAGCGCCAGTGTATGTGTATTTATAGTCACAATAATCTTGTTTTTTTTTTTTTTTTGAGGGAGGCAGGAGGTTTTATGGACAACTCTAGTATTTTACCCAAACGTAACCATGAATTTGGAAAAGCATAGATATAGTCGATGAATGACCATTTCTGAAGTAGGTTTAAACTGGTCCTTGGTTTACAGCTTTTGTACTGAGCCATAAAAAAGAATCAAGCTCTGAACAACAGAGAGTTTCTGAAGATTCAGTAAGAGAGTGGTTGCAAGAAACTAACAGTAGGCACACCGAAAGGAAGGACATCACCAAAAGAAATGGGTCTGGTGGAGGGAAACTATACAAACTACAGAAAGGCTAGGAAAAGAAATGCATGGGGAGTTGACTTGTTATGCAGATTAAGTCTTTCTGGTAGTTCAATTTGTTTCTCTAGTAGTACAATTTGTTTCTCAGAGTGACCATTAAATAAGTGATAGCCAGCGATACAGTACATGTGGGCTAGTGTCTCCTGTCATGTGAGCTATTCTTCCCTGGGTGATGAGATTTGTGGGGAAGAGAATATAAAATAGTAGAAATTCTTTTTAGAGACTCGATCTGCAGACCTGAGGTAACTTCAGGGGATGTGTTACTCTGCTTTTGGGGGAGAAGCGATCAGAAGAAGGAGAATCCCAGAAGGTGACAGACTTTGGTTCCCTTTTAGTTTTAAACATTTCTCATGGATAAGTGCCATATTCGAGGTGCTGTTTTCTGAGAATCAGCAGTACAGACTGCTTTCTTCTCAAGCTTTTCTTCTTTTCAACATTCTACTTACCTCCAATATATTTGATGAATCCACAATTCATTGAAAGTATTCCTCTTTAATAATAAGTATTTTCAGGTATAATATATTCTTACATTTCTTTATACCCTAACAGGAATCTCTTTGACATTATATAAGCACTTCTCTGTGTATGTGTATGAACAGATACACATGTGTACACACATCCGTGCACGTGCACACACACACACACACACACACACATGCATGTACACATCATTCCTGTAATTTTTCTATGTCATTACTATTGTAACATATATATGATAAAGTTTGAGGATTTGAATTGTAGAAGTCAAAATCGCTCTGAAACTTTTATCTTCATGTCCAGAAACCCTAACATTTCAGAGCCAATTAGATTAAGAGAACAGGAAAATATGGTGCAGGAATATTGATCCTCAGCTAAAACGCCTCAGTTCTGACCTGAGACCTTTGGAGTGGTGGCTGTCAAAAGGAAGTGAGTCTGTTTGTGGATCTGTTGGTTAGATTTGTTGGTGGGGATGAGTAGCATGTGAAATCCTTACCAACTGCCAAGCTTGGGCATTAGAAAGCCAGTCCGTGGATGCCTTGAAGTCTCACAATGGTTCTGTCTGTACAAGAGTTCATGGATGAGCTTTCTGTGGTCCCCTAACAAGAGTAAATAAAAAATGACTTCCTTGGGAACGATGTCTCTGAGCATTATGAAATGTAAACAGGAAGAAAAGTGAATAGAAAGTGGATAAAGGGGAAATGACAGAAATAAGAGTGACTGGTCATTTCTTCTCTCAACAGAAGATATATGGATTCAAAGAGCAATTGATTTGAAGGCGTACCTCTTGGGAGAATGATTTCAAATTACTGGAGTACAATAGCTTTCTGTTTAATTTCAAATTTGAATCCTTAAGATAGTTTTTAACAGAAGGCGACTGCTGCTGTTATGTGATTATGCATGAAGCAAAAAAGGCAGATCTACATCAACTGTTGAGAGTACATGCTATTCCCTGAAATGCCTGATCCTGGATTGTTTAGAGTTTTGAGATTCAGGGTTTGGAGTATGAAAGAAGGAGATGAGATCTAGATACTGATCATGTGTGTGTTTTTAGCAAATCATAACAAACTCCTGGTTTGAGCCCATGAAGGACACGAGTATATAAATGGTTAGAATTCATATTTTCATTTTAAAGATGATTTGATGAGTGACTTGGACAAGAAAGTTGGACTCAAGACCAAGCATGATCCACAATCACTCTAATGAATAGACTAGAACTATATATAATAGTTATCTGGTTACGATTTCCAGTTTCCCAGTCTCTGGTCCTATAATGTTAGGGAAGCTTCCCTTTCCTGAATTTACTTTTTTCATCTACCAAATGATAGGGTTGATACAGATCAGTGATTTTTCCACCTGTGCTAAGTGAAAGGCTGAGGACTGATTAAAGTAGCCATGGAAACCACTGTAACGTGGGGAAAGGGCCAAAAGGGCTGCTCAAGCAGGATTTGCTGCCCTCCACTTTTCTTACAAAGAAAAGGTTTGCATGGGCGCTTAGGTTTCATTCTCATATATACTATGTGCGAATTCCACTCCTTAAATAGTGATGAGCATCATCCAATGAGTTGATTTCTAAGATAATTTCTGATATCTGGCATTTAGCATGCGATTTAACCAAGGTCACATGGTTAATTAAATGATGGAGTTCAACCCAGAAGCCAGGCTCTTGGTCATCTAGTTATTATTTCCTTCCTTTTATTTAATCCTGAAATAATCGCTAACCAACAGTTGTAGACCCAGTACAATATTTAGGGCAGATGATACAACGGTGAGTAAGATAAACATGGTCCTCTCAGAGAAGATGACATTAATTAGCAATGTGTGTGTGCACATATACATTCATGTATACATACCATATATGCTACTGCTATGACAGAATCCAGGATAGATATATCTGGAAATTCAAAACTTCTTTAAACATCAATTTTGCTCTTGCTTTTATGTGCACATACATGCCAATAGATGCCCAGGACCTATGTTCATCCAGGTGCACGTCAGAGGAAGAACCAAACAGCACAGCACATGCTAGTTGGAGCATTTGTCATTTGATTCCTTTTGCTTTCTGTATGCTATTTTGTTGGAACACTAAAACATTGTCTAATACGATGGACGTGCTGTCTGCTAACACAGATGCAGGAGACGACAAAATTGACAGTGCATCCCCAAAGGAAGGATCTTCCTCCCAGACTGGCATATTCTCATGCTAGAAAACACATGTTTCTGAGCTGTCCTAGACCTTAAGTTTCAGAGAGTTCCCTTCTCAGCAGATTTCAGGTTGAAGCCCATGGTGATCTGGAAACTTAAGAGAGAAACCGAAAGGAAGACTCCTCTCTTCGCTCAAGTGTGTTGAGATCATCTTTGTCTTGCTTGTGCACAGAGACACCGGCTCTGTTTGGAAAATTATGGTGGGGAGTCGCTGTCAGTGGTCGTAATGAACTTCCCTGAAATCCCAACAGCACCTCACACCCATGTTGCTACATAGGCCAAGCAGTCACATGTGCATAAGCAATGGTTTGAGTGCATGAGATATGCACCTTGGAACTTGCTGAAGCATGAGCTGTGGGCTGGGGGAGTGAGCTAAGGGAGGCTAAGAGAGATCAGAGATCCATTCGCTCACAAGTTTGCCAGTGTGCAGTGCAGAACCTTCGACCTTGGACTCAGAGACCTTACCTGTTCACCTGTTCCTTCTGTGGATGCTTTGACCCAATAAGGGGCTGTGCGAGGCTTGTTTTCACTGGCCCAATGGCCAGTGAACTAGCTGAGGTGGTCTCCAAGGTCTGTCCAGTCTCTGCAAGTTCACCACGATATGAAATAATACATGCATTAGTAGAAGGAATGCTGGGTGTGGCTCCTGGAGACTCAGGTTTCTTTTCTTTCTTTTAGCTTCTCAATGTGAGTAGCTCATTCATGTAACATTTCCTTGCTCATGAACTCATTGTTTTAGAACCTATGCTCAAATTTTGTAGATTGCAAATGAGAACAATGAAATACAAACATATACATCTCACATCCACTGTATCACCAAGTTCAGGGTTGACACAAAGGATAGAGGAATGGAAAAGTGAATGAACAAGTAATCAGCATCCTGCAGGTAAGAAAGACCCCTGGATGCTCAGCTTCCTCCTTTGCAGAAAACATAATGATGTATATTCCACTCACTTAAGTCAAATGAAATGCACGTTGTATGATAATATCTTCCAAATATTTCAATTATATCTGGAAATTTGGATAAAATAATTCAAATAACTTTTTGTACCTTCTGGCAAGAACATGCACACGCTAGGCATTACTTCCAGCCATCCTGCAAGAGAAATCATGTTTCCACCTCATGTGATGAACAAGAAGACAAAGGTATCAAGAGAGGAGCAAATTGCTCACATCACACAGCTGGAGAGTCCCAGAGCTGGGATCCCAAAGCAAACATCTGACACTCTAAGGCACCAGCCCTGAAGGCTCTGCCTTATCTGTTGCTGCTTCCCAGCAGGGGCTAAAGCAGAGACACATAGAACTTTCCTTTGCCTAAGGGCAAGCTACAACCTTTTTTCCCTTTTTTTTCTTTTTTCTCCCCTCCCCTCCCTTTCCCCTCCCCTCCTCTTCCCCTCACCTCTTCTTCCCTCCCCTCCTCTTCCCCTCCCCTCCTCTTCCCCTCCCCTCCTCTTCCCCTCCCCTCCTCTTCCCTCCCCTCCCCTCCTCTCCTCCCTTCCATCTGCTCCCGTCCCCTCCCTTTCCCTCCTCTTCCCTCCTTTCCCCTCCCCTCCCTTCCTCTGCTCTTGTCTCCTCCTCTCCTCTCTCCTCTTCTCTCTCCTCTTCCCGTCTCCTCTCCTCTCCTCTCCTCTCCTCTCCTCTCCTCTCCTCTCCTCTCTTCTCTTCTCTTCTCTTCTCTGTTCTTCTCCCCTCCTTTCCCCACCCCTATTTTCTCCTCTCCTATCCTTCCCTTCCTTCTCCTCCCCTCTCCTCTCCTCTCCTTTTATTCTTTTCTTTGCTTTTTTCTTTTCCTTTTCTTTTTTCCCTCCCCTCCCGTCCCCTCCCCTCCCCTCCCTTCTCCTCCCCTCCCCTTCTTTTCCTTTTCTTTCCTTTTCTTTTTTTTTCAGAGGAGAGAGAGAAAGGCAGAGAGAAAAGAGAGGAGAAAGAGAGAGGGAGGGGGAAAGTTGCATACCAGAGAACAGATATGGAAGTCAGAGGATAATTTGCCAAAATTAGTTCTGTTTTTCGTCTTTGTGGGCTCTAGGGATCAAACTCAGAGCACCAGGTTTATGTGCAGCCATTTTTACCCACTGTACCATCTTGCCAGCCTCTAATAATTTTCTGAGATTCACGTTTTTATCTGTGCAATGGAGATGACAGTAGTTGCCTGTTGTGAGAATATTAGGTTTATGGATCCAGGAATTTTTGTAAATGCTTCATAGAACTTAAATTTATGAACTTAAGTCCTTAAGAAAGTAAGTTTAAGTCCTGCTTTCAATAAGCTAAGTATGTTCCCAGCGACTATGAGTTTTCTGTTATTTTTAAACAGGCTTTCATATCAAATTGCTATAAATTTCACAGATATTTCAAAACTGACTTTTCTTTTGGAGAGGCATTGCATATTTGTTTGTTCATTTTCATGACAGGGTCTTATTTAGCCCAAGGTAGCCTAGAACTCACTGTGCAGTTGAGGCTGGCCTTGAAATTCTGATCTTTCTGCCTTTGCCACCCAAGCACAGACTCTGAAGGAGCCTCTGTTAGGAGAATTATGGCTTCATTTGGAGGCTTTAATTCAGTGTCAGAGGGGAGGCAGTGGTCTACATAGTACTGAGCTATAAGAGGTGGTTTGTTTTGAGTGTTTCTTCTTGGGTGTTGCAAAGCCAAGTGCTTTGAGGTTTATTGCACTCTCCTTAAAGCTGGAAATATCCACCTCAAAGCTGAGTTTAAATCAAATCTCTGGGTAAATCATTTCTAATTGCTTGGCTGTCCTGCATATTTATTTCAGGCTTTTGCCAATCTCAGTTCTAGTGTGTCATCCTGATGTTTCAAAACTAGATTTTGTGGTAAAGCTCTTTGATTGAATGAATGGGACTAGGGTTGAGTCGAGGGTTCTGAGATGAGTGGCAAGTGGTCCTTACAGACCACTCGCTCACGAATATGCCATGATCCAGTCAATGTGGCAGAAGCTACATATTATGGAGTCAATGGTATACAAGGGAGATATGGTCTCTAACTTCAGAAGCTTCCACAGAAGTAGGAGTGAGAGCAAAACCAACTCCTGCTCCACTCAGCAGATGTGTGGTACAACTTGCAAAAAGGCTACACTTTCTGATTTCATATATGATTTAGATAACATTTCAGATAAAAGTAAGATTTCTGTTAGTGCAGCTACCATTAGTCAGTCATGTGAAAAGATATTTTCTGGAGAAAAGGATCTCATATCATTTAAATAATTAATAATAATAATAACAATTGTAATGATAATAATATACTGGGATAGGGAAAAGGTTCAGTTGGTAAGCCTCGTATGGGAAACTGAGCCTGTAACCCCAGCACTTATATAAAAAGTCAGGTATAGTCATGCTCACCCATAACCCCAATACTATGTCTATATGTGTGTGTGGGGGGGTGAAGATAGAAGGATTTCTAGGGCTTACTATTTACTAGCCTAGTTCCTGATGATGTGATGAGTGATAAAAATACTGACTAAGGTGAACGCCCAACATACCCTCCTCTGGCCTCCCTCCACATACGTACACACGAGTATATATGTCTGTACATGTGTGATCATGCAAAAAAAATATGTCACGTGCCCACCTCCCCAAATTTTCAAAAGAGGAATAATAATGTATAATTATTGCATAATACTAATGAATTAAAATAAGAAATGCTAACGTTGCTATCTTAAGCGTCCTGTATTGCATGATACCATTTGTCAAAGTGACTGCCACTGATCTTTACCACAGTCCTACTCAGTAGGCATTGTTACTGTCTCCATGTGTGTTATATGTGTAAGGTGACGAGGCTGATTCATGGCAGAGTAGGCAAGGTCATAATTAAGTCTGATTCCTGAACCTGCATCTCTGGCCATGCTGTGTTGCCTCCCAAATGATATAAATATACACTGTGAAAAGCCAGGCATTTACCCAAACTTACCGACTGCAACGGTTGATTTTACTTGTTTGGGCATATTGCCTTCTGGTGAGAAGACCCAAAGAACTGGTGGTTCTGACTGGTTTAGATGGTATGACTCTTGCTGCTTTGGATTTGTGTCGTGTACCTGTCAATAGCTCAGGAAGTTCTATCACCTCGTAGAGCTTTTGCTTTGAGTACTTTGGCCTGAATCTATGCTCTGTTTTTTTTAATTTAGTTATCTCTCTCTCTCTGTGTGTGTGTGTGTGTGTGTGTGTGTAAGTGTACACTGCATCTGTGCCCTTTGCAGGTCCAAGGGTGACTTCAGGAATCATTCTGAATTATTCTACTTCTTTTTGCTTTGATCTTGGTTCTCCCAAGATCCATCATCCAGGGAAGTACAGGCCCACACCATGTCTACCTGGTGTTTTTAGGTGGGATCTGGGATCTGAACTCAGGTTCTTCTGGTTTTGAGACAGAAGCCTGACCCTTGAGCCATCTATCCAGCCCCTCTCCTCTGGTTTATGGTTGAAAGGAATGAACCAGAAGAGTCAGTTTCTGACACAAGTGTTATCTTTAAAAAGTTTCTCATTTCAAACTATCTAATCAGCTGTGCAGAAGTTGAGAGACTACTATTTGGGGGGAAAAAAGAAGAAGCATACTAGAATTAATGGCCTTAGATTTTTGTCTTCACACACTTGAATTGGTGTGTATGTTAGACCCATTTTTATACCAAAATTTCATCTTCCCATCACTGTGATTAACTACATGGGCCAATTTAGGAGAAAAAGAGGATTTTATTTTCCACTCATGGTTTCAGGTTATTGTTTGTTAGAATGCCATCATCAGGAGCCAGGGGAAACGGCTACCTCATATCGTATCTATAGGAACTGCTGAGAGAGGGCCATTCTTTCTGGCTTTTCAGTCTACCAAGTCATGCAGTTCTCTCCCTATTTATCCACCTAACCAGAAAATGGTCTACTAACAATCATGGACTGGTTCTTCCAACATCAGTTAAATAATCTCCTACAGGTTTGTTCAGAAAATTCCCTTAAGTTAGTTGTTCTCCATTGATGTGCCTGAAGGTTGTCTTCTCAACTGTCAAATTGAGGTCTGAAACTAACTGCCGCAGGGAGGTTTAGATGTAGGTACCCTTGCAATGGTTAGATTCCCATAGGTTAAGCTGGAGAAGCAAATGAGGAAGGGATTTCCATGTAGCATTTCAACAGAGGTGCAGGCTCAGTGGTAAGCAGGCATGAATGCATGCTGATCATCTGTACTTTCTGATGCACAGGTGTGTTTCAGGGAAATTAGCTCCCTACCCAAGAGTCTTCATTTGTTGAAGAATTCCATGAGGGTCCTCCTCTGGCCGTCCTATTTTTTAGGAAGTAGGATGATTTGGCTTCATCTGTAGGTCTTTATATGTATCCAATGTCTCCTGGGAAACAGTTTTGGCCATGTGTGTTACCAGGCACTATCTCTCCCATTCAGAACATTTCCCACTGTCTCAAAAGAGGATGAGAATAATACAGTGTACCTTGCTTACATTTGTCAATTTCAGCCACTTTCAGGAGGGCAGTCATCTCCCCCCTCCTCTCCCATATCCTCCACTTGATCCAAATTTCCAGTAAGTTTCCTGAAATGGGGGGAGTGGAGAGAGCTAACCCGTAACCTACTCCTTGGCTACTTGGTATCAATTCACAAGTAATCTTCAGTGTTGATTATTTAAAATTGATCTTCCAATTCCAAGAACGATGGCTTTATTGCTCCCAAATTGGTACCTTTGTAGTATTTTACCTCTTTGCTCTCATGCCATTACTGGACTGACTGTCACAGTTTGCTATATGATCTCTGCTCAACAATCACCCAGCTTCAGGCTACAAATGGACTTGCTTGTCCACCCCTTCGAAAACCCAGCCTGACACACGGGGTCTTTAAGCTGACACCAATGAAGACCTCTACTCTGACAGGAAGGGGGAGGAGACATAGAAATAAACCCTTGGAACCTCACGCTTTGCCCCAGATCTTGGCCAGGGATGAAACAGAGGCTCTGGATCTGAAGCACCTGCAACTTACTCATACAATTCGGAACTCTGTGCTCATCGCCAAAGTCTTGCTGGCTCTGCACTTTCTCAGGAGTGGAGGAGGGAATCTTTGGTGCCTTCCTTCAAGGAATCCCTGGAATCTTAGGTGAGTACTGACTGAATAGTGCCCGAACTGAGCAATGCCATTGGGAGAGCTATATTGTATGTGGAAAAGGGCTCTTCCATAGCCTTAGCATGGTGAAGGTAGGGAAGGAAAAAATGAGTCTGGGAAGACTTATGAGAGGAAAGGGTGCTGAACGGAGTCATCAGGAGGATTAGCAATGCATGACAAGGCTGTAAGCAAAGCATCTGAAGCAGTTCTGGCAGCACTGGACAAGGAAGGAGACCAGAGAAATCTTTATTGTGGAGTGTACTGCAAGTGGTTCTGATAACAGCTTGGAGCCAACCGTGAGTTGTTTCAAATGATCTTCAATCTCTACTTAATTAGCAGAGTATTCGCAGATAGTTATTTATGGTAGTGTGTTGTTACTTTTATGTTTTGACCTTAACTCATGCAAACAAAGACATTTGCATCTACTTTCAATAAACCTATCCAGGCATAGATAAAAAGAAAAATGTGTGTTCATAATGAAAATTCACCCAAAAGTCACCTGACTTATTTCTTGTGATTCATTTTGATGTGTTCTCTTTCATTCCACTTAAGTATAATTTATTCCTTTCTGAATCATTTTGTTTTCCCAATCTTGGTGCCTACCAACAAAATCAATTTGCAGCCTCTGTTAATGGGAGCAAACACTGGTGTTTGGAGAGTGTCGACTTTGGATTGATATTGCGAGTCACATTTAGGGTCAGAAGAAAATGGAGATGTGAGTTTGCAGTGTGCTCAGAGTAGAAGAGTTAGACCCATGCCTTACTATTGCTAGGACCTAGGAGAGAAGGGCTTGATATGTGAGGTTAATCTGGAACTGATGCATGCTTGCAAGCATTGCTGTGGCTAGAGACTGTGGAAGGGAGAAGACAGAAGGGCTACAAAACTGTAGTCGTGACTCAAGAACATACGTGGAATACTCAAGACAAAGGCAATGAAGTACAGCCCAAGTTCTAATGAGTCAATGCCACCAACATCACTGGCACTCTCCCTCTTACGCCGTCTTTGTGCTGTGCTGGGTCCTACGCTCCGCTATGCACCCTTGGCAGAATAGTTCTGTGAAGCTGAGTTCTACTGCCTCTGAATACCTTTGTGTCTCCGATGAAAGGAACCCAATTGCCCAGGTTTCTGCCTTCAGGCAGTTTCTTTATCTCTCAAGATCTTCCTTCTGGGCAGGAGATTTACTGGGTCTCATTAGCAGTGGATTCTCAGACTGTCTGGGAGAAACATTTTGAATTCTTCCCTTCATCTCTGTCTGATTTATCCTTGTTCACCTTGATGGAGACTTCCAGCCCCGAGTCAGTATCTAAGCTTATATGAATCCTAAAAGTAGTCACCAGAGCTTAGCAAATATTTAGACTCAGACCAGCCTTGATCTGAATCTTAACTCTGCATTTTCCACTTGTGAAATCTTTAGCACACCTCTTAAGTGTTGTGGTCCTCAACTTCTACACTGCTACAACTGCAAGAAGGGGATAAATCCTGGGGCTGGAGAGGTGGCTCAGGGGTTAAGCCTCTGCCTTGCAGGGGGAAGGTCCTGATTTTGGATCCTAGACCCCACATATAGAGCCGCCAGGCGGAAGCTGGGGCAGCCTGCAGTTCTGGTCCTGGTAGGGTGGAGCCTGTGAATCCCTGGGCAGAGTAAACTAGGAGGAGGTGGAGGCGGTCCACAAGACTTTAAAAAAAAAAAGAAGGGGATAAATCCCAAGGTCGTTGGGAAGCATTAGAAAGAGGATATATGATATCACTGGGCATGGAGCAGATTCTGGTAGCTAACACAAAACAGCTGATGCACCAACATTGGGGAAATTCAGCAACCAGGATGCTGTTGAAGGAGTCTTACTTTAATCTTCTGAAGTGGAGAAATACTTGGTCTGTGAGTTCTGGAGTATGAATAACCTCTGAAGGTATCCTGTGCAACATTCACAGACCAAGAGGACACTTCTTTTAGGAGGAAGGCAGATATGGAAGAGTAAAGAAAGGAAAGGGAAGGGAAGGGAAGGGTGGAAGGGGACGGGAAAAGGAAGGGAAGGGAAAAGAAGGAAAGGGAAGAAAAGGGGAAACAGAGGAGGAAAAAGGGGCCATGAAGCTCATAGTACAGGAATTCAGAGGTGCACGGGCAAGGTATCTTTAGGCTGTCAGTGTATATATATTGAGTCTTGTACACAGCACACGTCTTGTGATCTACAAGTTTCTAATTTATTCATCAGTCCAAATGATGCCTGGAGTCTGCAGGATCCTGCCTTGCCCTCTGGTTCCTGCTGCTTGGTGCTGGCCGGGTGGGCTATGAGGTGTAGTGCTGGGGGGTGGAGTGGGTTTGGTTCCCCAGGGATGGCTTGTCCACCTGAAGCACCGCTGAGCAGTCAGCAGCATTTGCAAGATGCATGTGTTGGGGTTGATGGGAAGGGGGTGTGGTGGTGGAGGGGGATAACTCTGCTTATTGTCATTGCAGGTTTGCTTTTTAAAGAAGGCTGGCAAGGTGTGGCCTCCAGCCTTGAGCAGGGTGACAGTCTTCTCTGTGGTCCCGGCGTGACAACCATTTTATTTCACATTGACGGGGGAGTGTGTTTTGAATGAGATGAAAGGAACTGAATACAAATGAATACACAGGTCTCCTTGTGAAGGATAGCTTGGGATTGTCTTACTTTATGAAAAGCAAGGCATGCTTGTGCATTATTAATTCAGCAAGTATTTGTTAAGTTGATAATATGTGCAGATGCCGTGTTAGTCTTTAATTAGACACTGAAGCTTTGCTGGTCTTTCAGGAACACTGAAGGGTAACTAGGAAGAGACAAAAAAAAAAGTCAGACTGATACCTAGTGTGAGTTATATGAAGGAAAGAAGTACAAAAGGGCCAGCAAGATGGTCCAACAAGGAAAAGTGATTGCCACCAAGCCTGATGAACTGACTGACTTCCATAAGACGTAACATGCATATGCTGCTCTACACATACAGACACAGATACAGATACGGACACACACACACACACACACACACACACACACACACACGCACACCTACAAGATAAATAAATGAAATATGAAATGGTAAAAAATAAGTATAAAATGGAGTAATATGAGGACTGGAGCTCAACAATTAGCCTTGCAAGACGAAAAGAATGTTTTCAAATTTAAATAGGGGGGGCTGGAGAGGTGGCTCAGGGGTTAAGCCTCCGCCTTGCAGGCGGAAGGTCCTGAGTTCGGATCCCAGATCCCACGTATAGACACCAGGCGGAAGCGGGGGCGGCTGCGCTTCTGGTCCTGGTAGGGCGGAGCCTGTGAATCCAGGGCAGAAAGAGGTGGAGGCGTTCATGGTGGTTCATGAATTCGTCCATGGTTCTACACATACACAGACACACACATACACACACACACAGACACACACGCGCGCACACATACACACGCATATGCACACAGTTGAATAAATAATAATAATAATAATAAATTTAAATAGGGGTGTGTGTGTGTGTGTGTGTGTGTGTGTGTGTGTGTGTGTGTTATGTGTTTTTAGGAATTTCCAGAGAGGGAAAGATTTGTTCAGGAGCCTGCAAGTAATCAAGCACAGATAACAGAGAGGAGAATAAAACCATAGCATGCCAGCCAGAGACGTTGGCATGCAGCAGAGGCAGGTCATTACGTCCTGTGCACTTTATATAAAAGATTTTGAACTTTATCTTTAGGCAACAACTCCCACACTAGTTTATGCTCATAATGCTCTGGTGAATTTTTGGTGTATGGTTCATTTAGTCCAAATAAAGTCTAATAATGCTATTTATTAAGTGGTTAGATCCAAACAACTTAATGAAGTATTTATGTCCTAACATGCTTAGTGGATCCTGTGAAGAAAAGCAACACATGGAATCTAAAGGAAAGGTGTTATTCTCACTCCATCTTGAACTCATCACAGTTGCCTAGCACTTCTCAGATTTGCTCCTAGATACTGACATCCTTAATTACTAGTCCTTATTACTTTTTGTGAAGGTTTTTGTAATTACACCAATTGCCCAAAGCAAAGCTGCAAGAAGGTATTCACAACTAAAAGGAGAGCAGTGCTTGTGCTGGCATTGAAATTATGAGCCACATCAAGGAAGTAGTGTATGTACATGTGTGTGTATTATGTCATGTGTATGGATTATTTTGTACATGGTGCATGTCTATGTTATGCGTGTGAGTGCATGTATGTGTGGTATGCTATGTGGTGTGTATGTATGTGTTGTATGTGTGTTTGTATATGGTATATGATATGTGTGTAGGTATATGGTGCAGGGTATAGGATATAGGGTATGTTTTTGTATATATGTGATATATGTGTGGTATGTTATGTATGTGTGTATGTGGAATGTGTGGCATTTATGGTGTGTCTGGTGTGTTTGTGTATATGCACTACATGGTGTGGTGTGTGTACATGTGTAGGTGTTTTGTGATATGTGTGTATGTATGGTGTGTGAATGTGTGTGCTATGTGGTATATGTGTGTGTGTGTGGTGTGTATGTGTGTGTGGGAGTGTGTTTGTATGTTGTGTGTATATAAGTATTGTGTGATATGTGTGTATGTATGCTTGGTGTGTGCATGAGTGTGTTATGTGATGTATGCATATTTGTGTGTGTGTATGGTGTGTATGTGAGGGAGTATGTTTGTTTGTATGTGGTATGTGATGTGCGTGTGTGTGCACGTGCGTGTGTGTGTGCGTGCGTTTGTGTGCGTGTGTGTGCATGTGTGTGTGTGCGTGTGTGTGTGTGCGTGTGTGTGCATGTGTGTGTGTGTGCGTGTGTGTGATGCTGTGATGCTGAATGAAGGTTCACAGTCCCTCATCTCCTAAGAGCATCCAAAAGCTCCCAAAGGCTCATGTCTCTCCAGGGACTTTACTGTGACACTGTGGCATCTCAGTACATAGCTTGCAAACTGTTTCCTGAAGACTTGCCCAGATTCAAAGAATGAAAGAAAGCTCTAGTTTCTCTTTTACACCATTGTTGCTAAAATGGAGAGACTTGGTAGATGGGGAAAGAGAAGGCACAAAATGTATGACTTCACAGCCACGTGCTTCCACAGATGTGGAAGGAGGCAACTAGCACTTAAGCAGCAGTGCTGAAGATGTTAGAGCTATGTTTTCAAATCTATTGTTGCTTTGAACTGACAAAGATTCACTTGAAATTTGAAAAATACCTTAGAGGTCCCTTATAGAGCTAACAACGCAGAATTTTCCACAATGGTTATATATCATGTAACTAAAATACAATACCTAGCTGGTGATCACATATATTATGTGTACAGGATTCTGTGCCATCTTATCACTTGAGCAGATTCGTGGGTCCACCACCCCATCAAGATATCTTGTGGTAAATTCTTTATAATCAGATCTCTGTAATATCTCTCACTTTCCCTAAACCCTGTGTCACTATTGGTTCTCACTTTGTCATATCAAGAAGGTTATATACTTTCAATCAAAGGCAGGGCTACTTTAAGGAGGCAGGAGAGTCAGCATTTGGTCAGTGCTTGAATGTGAAGGCAAAGAAAGCAAAAACGAGCAGTAAGGGAAATGTCAAGACCATCTTTCAGCAATGAATCACTAACTAAGGGATGAGTGGGAGAAAACGAACAGTTTTGACTCGGTTGCTTGATTAGGTGGGGGAGGTTTTTTTTTTTTTTTTTTATCAAGACAGTGAACCCAAGAAAGCAAAAGGGACTTTTCAAGACTGCATAATATATATTTGAAGATGATGAGTCAGCATTGAAATTGCTGAGTTTATAGGATGTGGATGTTGCAAATAGAATGCTGGTAGTCAGTGGCAGAAATGGTTAGGACCATAGAAATGGCGCTGAGATATTAAATTATATTAGTTAGACATCAGGTTAGGCAATGGCAAGTTAGCAATTAGCAGTAGCAGCAGACAGATTGGCAGTGGCTGCCTACGGGACTCTACTCAGTCATGAAGGAGACTGAATTGTGTAGAGAATTAGAAAGAAACATGGCTAGGATTGTAGGAGAAAAAAAATTATGGTTCCAAGAATGATCCAGACTGAAATAAATGAATGATTTGAAGTATGAATGCTGAGAAACGTGGCTTTTCAAGTAGCTTAACAGCTGAAACCTGAAAACGGGCCTATGTATTTAAATCTTCATCTTGGCAATAGTGGTTTAAATTGAATATTAGAGAAGAGGCTAGAATGCAGTAGCTTGAGTAATAGAGGAAGGACATATTATGTTTGATTTTTTTTAATGCAAGTATAGCTAAGAAGGGGTGGAAGCGTCAAATAAAGAGATTTGTTTTCTTAGTTTTGAAGAGGGAAGGGACAGAAAAGAGCTGAGAAAGAGAGGGAGAGAGAGAGACAGCTAAACTGTGGTTCAGGGTGTGGTTAGTCTGATAATTTTAGAAGGAGGCAGGGAAAGGATAAGAATCAACGGAAGGATCTTTTCAGTTGAAGAAAAAAGAAGGATGGCTTTCAATTGAAAAAGGAAGAAAAGCAAAACGGAGATGTGAATGAAAGGGAGATGCCAATGCAGGTGAGGAAGTTGATTTCCCTGGGGAAGCTGAGGCACTTTTGCTGACTTCGTTCTCTTTGTGACGTAGAAGTAGCTGCTAGTGAATGACATTTGTTTTGCATTTGGAGTTGGAAGGGTGTTCACATGCAGACCTGACAGGTCTGATTAATATAAAATGGAAATCCAGGACTTGGACTTTCATTAAGCAGGCCTCTGACAAGTTATTTATGATATCTGTGTATTATAAATGGTTTGTGTAGCTGAGATATTATTCTTCAAAATAACTGAAACATTTCAGTAACAAAACAGGTGAGGGAAGGGGTGGGTTCGAAAGGAGCATGGGTTGTTAAGAGATGCGATGAAGAGAAAATTAGAAGACGGTTAAAAGTATTGTCCAAAAATTGGAACTACTACATGAGTCAGAAATATCACTTCTAAGTATATTTGTGTGTAAGGAGGATGCAAAAATCATCTCATCAATAAATATTCCCATAGTCATTACAACATTATTTTCATTACCATATACAGATTACTGTTCAGTCTTTAAAAAGAAATTAGCCTTGTCATTTGTGACAATACAGATGAACCTAGATGATTTTCTTTTCAGCGAATAAGCTGGGCATAGAAAGATAAAATAACACATGTTCTATCTACACGTGGAAATTGAAACAGCCAAACTTTCAAAAGCAGAGCTTAGAATGGCAGACACCAGGGCTGGAGAGATGGTTCAGGGTTTAAACTCTGCCTCCCAAGCAGAAGGTACTGAATTCAAATCCCAGACCCCAAGTAAAAACTCTAGATCAAAATAGCATTAGCCTGCATTTCCCCTTGTGTTGGGTGGAGTCTGGGAAATCCCAGAGTAAAGCAAAAAGGAGGCAGAAGTATCCAGGATGATTCCTGAAGTCACCCTTGTTCCTCCACAGTGACACATAGTGCCCTCTGATACACACACATACACACACACACACACACACACACACACACACACACACACACCACCACACTAAATAAAAAATAAATAAATAAATATAAACCTTAAAAAATATATAGAATGGCAGACACCAGTCATAGGCACATAGGAAGTTGGAGGAATGTAAGTCAAAACACATAAAATTTAAGTTTGATAGAAGAAATAATTTCAAAGACTTATCCTATATTGCAGTTACAATAAAACAACAATATATTGTATACTTGAAAACCACTGAAAAAGCATATCTAAAAATAAGCATTATAGGTTTTGTATGTGTCAATCAGTTTGAATAGCCATTCCAGAGCAGCTAAATATGTGAAATCATCAGGTCATGCGACATGATATGTAAATATTTATTGTAATAAATGGTCAATTAAATTAACTGTGAAGATTAACCAAAATAAAATGTATGTACAGATCATTGGGTCTATGTAGATATAGAAAAGAATGAAAATGGTAGTGGTAGACAGGAGAAGGTCACAGGCAGTCTTAGCTAGAGCAGGTGCTGTGATAATTAAGCTATTGATGGGAATGTTTTGATAATCGTGTATCAGAAAGCGTTAGGAGGTGACGTTGTAGCATAACTAAGGGCAGATGTAGGGGCTGGAAGAGGGGGAGCATGCAGGTCACTACATTGGCATGATTAGTGGGAATGCTGGGGGCATATCATGCTAGGTTGGTGGCATGAGCACAAATTTTGGGGTGAAGACACGGAGTAAGAGGGTCTGGCTGTTGTGCTCATGCAAGCACAGGGCTTTGCCTATGTGTTCATTTTCTGTCACTTTATTGAAACACTTGTAGTTCCAGACTTTACGCAGAAAAAGAGGTTTTGTTATCTCATAGTTTCGGCAGCCTGAAAGCATCGTACAAGCATCTGTTCAACTCAGGCGGGGCCGTCGGGCTGCATTAGAATATGGTAGATGGCATCGTGGTGGGTGTGTTTAGAGAGTAGCCATTTCTTTCACATGGGACACATGAAGGGAGAGCCAAGGTAGCCAAATATCCAGCATCATATTCTCCCACAGCTAACCCACCCCTGGAGACCAGCATTCATCCCTTCCAATGGCAGAGCATCCATGATCTATTTATCTCCCAGTAAGCCTCACTTCTTAAGAGTCCTATCATCACTACGCCACCATATTTGGTGGGGAGAGGCTGTTAAATTCCCAGACCATAAAACTTTGGGGGAGACAAATCATACTGCTACATTACTACTTACAAAAAGAAGACCTGAGGTGGCCGAAGTGGGGTAAAGTTGGTCTGTGAGAGATTTGTATTTGAGTCTCGTTCTATTTTTCCCTTAGATCTTTGACTAGTGATTTATCCTCTCTGAACCTTCATTTCCTGCTCTCAAAGAGGAATTTATCATCTTTACCTCCCACACAGAGCCCTGGAGTGATGCTCAAAGTGAAAGTAAATGTACTTAGCATCCCATGCACCTCCATGCAGATGTGAAGAACTCTCTTTTTGTTTACCAAGACTGGGGGATTGACTTTGGGTTCTTTTTACTGCATTGATGTAAGACAGTTCTTTGATACCCAGTAATTGCTTTGGAAAGGGCTGACTTCAGAATAGCATTTTTTAAGAATAACAAAATGAACAGTGGCTGTAGTGTTGGAATGATCGTTAGAGGTCCTGTCTTTTAGATGTCCAGAATAATTGTGCAAGAGTGGATGACCTAGACAAATTGAACGATGAAAGGAGAGCCTGTGCTTCAACATAATGAGTTCGATATTCTTTTGATGCACCGAAAGACACCAGGGGTATCCTTCCTGTGGATAACATAGAGTCCTTACAGTAACAACTTCAGCAAATCCAGCTTTTAAATAGTTATTATTAGTAGTAGTTTATAAAGAAGGTCAGGAAAGAAAGCCTGTAGAGGCTAGGGGCATCCACGGGAAGAAGAGATTTAACCTGTTGACTATGTTACTCTCCAGTTCTTGAGGGTCACCTTTTATTAAATATTTATTTATTTATTTATTTGGTGTGTGTGTGTGTGTGTGTGTGTGTGTGTGTGTGTGTGTGTGTGTATCAGAGGGCACTGTGTGTCTCTGTGAAGGACCAAGAGTGACTTCAGGAATCATCCTGGATTACTTCTACCTCCTTCTCACTCTGGGATTTCCCAGGCTCCGCCCACCAAGGGCCTCAAATACAGGTGGCGGTGCATTTATACTTGGGACCTGGGATTGGAATTCAGGACCTTCTGCTTGTGAGACAGAGTTTTAACCCCTAAGCCATCTCTCCTTTGAGAGGGCACCTTTAAGATAACATAATTTGGTAATTAGTGAGAAAACCAATCCTAACCATTTCAAGACTAGTTTTCCTATTTAAAGAATACCATTGGGATTTCGACAGGTGATGTATTTAATTTGTCTATCATTCTGAGTAAATTGAAAGACCCAGCAATATTGTCTTCCAATAAAGGAACATAGTTTTTTCTCCACTTCTCACCTTTTTAAAAAAACTACTTTGCTCATCACAGTTTTGTGATTTTCAGTACAAAACTTTTACTTCTTTAGTTAACTTTATTCCTACAAATTTTATCCTTTCCCCATGGGATTTTCCCCATCCTTTTTAAAATTAAGCTTGTTCTTTCCCTCCCATCCACCTTATCTGTTTTTTGCATCTATTAAACATTGTCTAAAATTTCTGCTTTGGAAAATTTTATTTGGATAATTATTTGGATAATTTGTAGAAATGCTGATGGGTTTTAGATGTCAATTTTTACTTTTATTATGTAAGTTTATTAAATTTATTCATGATTTGTATTTTTTTTTACTTTGCCTAGTCTTTAGGATTTTCTGGCTATGCAATCATGTCATCTACAAACACAGGTACTTTCACTTTTTTGTTTAGACACCTTTTGAATGTTTTTTTTCTTAATTGCTATGGCTGCCCCTTTCATTGGCACATTGAAGTGAAGCAGAGAGAACAGACAGATTTGCTTCATAAGGAATTTTAGATATTGACTTCCAGGTTCCATGTTTAAGAATCCACAGTATTTATTTTTTTCCTTCCCCTTTTCTTTTATTTCTTTTTCTTCTTTCTCCACTTCCTCCCCTCATCCTCTTCTTCCTTTTCCTCTCCTCCTTTCTTCCCTTTCATCATCCTTTCTTTCCCCCTTTTCTTCCTGTTCCCATTCTTCCTTCTCTCCAAAAGTGTCAAATGCATGTAATGTTTAAGATTCAGGAGATTGGGACAGTAGCTAGGTTGGTATGGTGCTTGGCTTTGTAAGTGTGAGGAAATGAGCTTGATTCCACCAGAACTTATGTTTGAAAAAAAAAACCTGAGTATGATGGTATTCACTTATAATATCAGAGCTTCTGAGATGGATTTAGGCAAATTTCAGACCAATGAGACACCTTGCCTCAAAAACCAAGGTGGACAGTATTTGAGAAAGAACAGGCATGGACACACATCTCCACTCACCTTCCACACACCCACACCCACACCAACACACACACATATACACGCATGTACAGATGTATGTGCATGTGCGCATGTTCGTATACGTTGGCTATACATGTGTTCATATATGTTGGCTATACATGCACTTCTAAGCACATGCATTTATTTGCAAGTGTGTATTAGCCCCAAAGTTGCTATTGGGAATTATCCATATGTTGTTCACATTATTGTTTTTTTGAGGCAGGATCTCTAATCAAATCCAGGCCTCACTTAGAGGGCTAGTCTTGCTAGACAGCTTGCTCTTGGGATTCCAATTCTTTGTGTTCTGAGGCTAGAAGCACAGACTGGTTGCCACAACCCCCAGCATTTTAGATGGGATCTGGGGAATCCAAACTTTGGTTTTCTTTCTTGTGTGTCCTTAAACAATGATCCGTCTCTATAGAAAACACTTTCTTATATGGGCTATGCAACAATAACGCATTCTGTAGAAAATGCAGCCAACGACCTACATCATTTAGTGATGTTTTCTGATATAACTTATTGGTATGTAATGGAGAATTGACTTCCAGCTTCTCACATAGCATTGAGAATTCCTCCTAAATTCTCCATAGCTGCCTTCTTCTTTGATGAGCCCTTACTTATCACTTACACTTAGTTTGAGTACATCGTGGTTTGGGGAAGGAGAATCTCAGAGACGAGATTTAAAAACTGAAGGAGAAAGGATGAGCATGTCTGACTTTTATGAAATTTTCCTTCTTCATTCTTCGCATAGAACCCAATTCTGCAAAGATTTAAATCTCAACACTCTTTTTCTCTAACTATTACTGTATCATATGATTCTGGAGATAGGGAGAAGGGTCACTTCCAATTTATTGGTTGTTCTTATCATCTGCTGGGAATTTTCATTAAAAGACAACATCGCTTTTGAGAAAACTTATATTCAGAATGTAAGCACCAAAGGGCCCTGGATTTGTTTGTGCTTTGAGCACTATTATCTCTTTAAAGTTAAAAAAAGGAGCCTTACATGTGGGGAGCATCCCACAGATCTTTGTAGAATCGATGACTTTATTAATACATACATTGTTGTCCTTTTAGGGAAAATTCTCTTTAGTAATCTGGGCTTTAAATATACTTTCTTGCATTCTTGACCTTATTTTAACTACTGATAATTCATATCATCATACTCTAGCTGACAAACATACAAAAAATCAAATCAAAAATGGAAGGAAGGGAGGGAAGAAATGAATGCAGAATGGAGGGAAGAAACCCTATGCAAACTCTTCTTATCACTGAGTGCACTTAATTTTATTGATCTCTGGGCATAAAACTTTTGTTTAGATGCCTCTGATGTAAACCTAAGACATTTATTCTTGGATAAAACACTCCAATTTACCTTGTTTTGAAGATGTAATTTTTTCCCTTCATCAGCAGAATAATCTGTAGAAGACTGTGTTTAAAGAAGTCATAGACTAAGAACAGTGTCTTAGCTCCCTGTATTTATTTATATTTATTCTAATCATTTGCATATCCTTTCATAATGCAGGAATTCTAGCCCCATTTTGTGCCAAACATTCTGCTAGTTACCATGGCTATGAATAACAACAAATCCTCCTGTGGAAGGAATTAATGGCATAATGTTAATGACGACAAAGTAAACAGTTGTAAAATAAATCTTTAAAGACATACTAAAAGTATGTGCAGATAATGCGATTACTTTGTATCTATTCTGGAAAAAAAATCACGTATCTTTTTACCCTTTTGTAAGCAGTTATTTTGAGCATTGTTGGACAGAAAAACAATAGGACATTATTAGGCCTTGATTCTGATCCTAGCTTCTTATTTAATTTGTGATATGGTCTTAGCTAAGTAGAGTGCTCTGTGCAGACTTTTGTCTTCTCGTCCCTAAAACGAGATAGTAGTCTAAATGTTTTCTGAGGGCCTTTCCTGAGGGCAATTGTTTCGGTTGTAGGAGCTTTGTTGCTGTTACTTTTCTTCTTGCTGATGTGAGACAATATTCATATACAATTTAGGGGAGTAAAGAGCATTTATTTGGCTTTCAGTTCAGAGGCAACATAGCCCCTTTTGTCAGGAATCACATGGCAGAGGATAGGGCTGTGGTAGAGGCAGGAGTTCAGTTCAGGCCACTGCAACTATGGGAGACAGACAGAACAAGAGTGAGAGGAAGCTGGACCAGGTTCCCACACTTCTGGGCTTGCCCTCAGCCTGTCACCTGCCTTCCTCCAGCCAGGCTCCACCTCTTAAAGGTATCACAACTTTCCCAGGCATTAACACCAGCTGATGCAGATACATGAGCAAATTTGTGGGTGGCAACTCACAGTCAAACCATGGCAGGTCCCCGCTTCTTGAAACTTTAAAAGAAATGTATTATTTACTGTCAGTCATCTCCAGACTTCAGAAATATAGTGTCCCTCCCAATGAGTCTTTTCTTGAGATTAGCAGTCTGATGCTGTGTCTTTAAGCAGAGTCTATCTGCCTTGTCTCAGGATAGCAATCTTTTTGTGTCTTGAAAATGGAAGATGGGACAGCAAAGGTCATAGCTACACCTACGATCCTCTTCTATTTCAGTTTTCTCTATAATTATCTTTCCTTTTTTTTTTTTTTGGATCCTTCTTTGTGTTGTATGCCACCCACCTACCCTTGGGAGACAAGGTCAGAAAAAGAGACCATCTCAGGTGTCTCAATTGTTTCCTCATCCACCTGCCATGGTGGGCTGAATGTTTAGACTTACTGGGGAACTTATTTTTTGAAATATAATCAGAGACAGTATCTATTGGCATTGAGCCAGTATCTACTGTGTGTAAGAAGATTGCAGGTTCACACATATAGAACCTGAATAGCAGTGCGGGAACTTGGGTGGGATGGGTTCACTCCAAAGAGCAAAACCAGTGATTGTGAAGAGACAGCCTCTTGAGAACATCCTCAATGAGCAGACTTTACAGAACTCCTTGTTATATCTGAGGAGACACTGTGCTTCTGCAAACAGAGGGATTCTCATTTGTGTACTCAAGAGAGAATGTGAATACAGGTAGGATACTGACTCAGTTCACCTTGGGATGGTTGATTGCCCAAGGCTGGTTTTCTGGGAAGCTACATCAAGTTTCTTAGCTGGTCCACTTTACTAAATAATCTTAATGGAGGATGCTGAGAGAGGCTGTGTCCTGCACAGAGCTGCATCATGTCTGAACAAACATTGTTGATGCAGTTTGTGAACATGCAGGGCCATTTCTTAGTTTCCATAGCTCATCTGTTGTATGGATAGAGGCCTGGGGACACTCTATCTCTTTGCAGTATTTTGCCTGTGCGGACTGTAGTGCTACCTCCTCTTCCACATACTGACCAAATATTATTCTTCCTGCTGTACTTCAGGGAAATCACACTAACTCCTGTGTCTTCCCTCATCACCCAAATCCCAACACTTCTTAGATTTCTGCTTCAGCTATCTTCTGTCCCCAGGCTTTGAAGTATACTGTATACTGAATTTTACTGACAAGTATACATGTCATTCAGACATTTTCATGAGATACCAGTATCTTCGATTCTTCCCCATGCATGTGCTTGCTAAGTTTCCTGTCTCCCATAAGCACACTAGCCTTACTTATAGTCCAAACTTGGCGAGTCAGCATGTAAAAATGAGAACCATAATAGCAATATAACTGTTCAGTAACAAATAGTCTTTATTGAATGCTTATTGTATTTCAGATTATGTGTGTATTGCTGGCGTCTGATTTTGCATGTAAAGTCGGATATTTCCAGTACTGTAGTTTGCTTTGGCTTGGGGACCATCCTCAGGCCAGAAAACCAAAAGCATGCAATCTTTGCCTTTCCTAGATTCTGTAACTTCCTTTGGTTATTTAATTAGTCACCTATTCATTCATTCAATCAATCATTTATAAAGCAGAGTCTTCTTATGAAATACAGGCTGTCTTCGAACTCAAGAGCTTACTGCCTCAGCTTTCCCAGTGTTGGGGGTCAAGGTCTATTCCTCCATACTCAGTTGTATCATCGTCCTTCAAAAAAGAACCTTAGCATTGGGTTAGATGGCTTTGATGATAAAGTGTTTGCAGTACAAATGTGGGGAACTGAGTTTGGAGCCCCAGACTCCACATTAAAAGTCCAGGATTAAATCTTTGCCACCTACCACTAGGAAGAGGGTGTGAGGGAGAAAAGTGGGGACAGAGAGTCCCCTGGAGCTCATTAGCCAGTCAGTCTACTTAATGAAATAGATATGCACCAGGTTCGATGAGAAATCCTGGATGTTATCCAGGGACCATTCCTGGAAACCTGACTGTTGTATGATGGAGTATGCTAAAAAAGAAGAGCTTGAAGCACCCAGCAAGTTATTTAAAAATGACATGTGCTACAACCCCTGAACAGCATTTGGGATAACTCTAGATTGGGTCCCCAAAGAGGAGAGCTAGATTGGAGATTTTGCAAGATGCTTTCCTTTTCTCTCTTCTAATCTCAAATTTCTCCCTACCTTTGATCCCTCAAAGTGAAAATCACCAGTCTGTTTAGGGATTTCAGGTAAAATATAGCTAACAGCATGCTCGTGAAACATAAGGGTTCTACAGAATCTTTCCCTCTAGAAAAAGGGTTTAAAGTCTTCCTGGAACTTCGTTTCTATTCAGTAGCAGAATGTAGAGTAGGTTAGGTCAGCTGATCAAAATCGTAGGTGAATTAATGATAGATAAGTTTGAATTCTTTGTCTAGTGAGTCATCCTGCCATGCATGCATGACCTCTTATAGCAGGTTTGAACGTCTGCAAGTTTTCAAAACATCAAAACAGCACTATTTAGGTAATTTAAAATTGGAGTTTGTATTGCCAATTATCATGTCAAAATTTCATATGAGCAAAATTTCATCTTTTTCATACATTTTTTTGCATTACAGAGTAGGTACAGTCTATGTATTGAATTCATGTGTGTTTTAAATGATGAGGCTGAGGAAATGGCTCAGTGAGGAAATGTTTTGCTGTGCAGACATGAAGACCTGAGTTTGGACTTGCATAAAAAGCCTGGCATGGCTGTGTGCATCTGTGACCCCAGCAATGGGAGAGGTGTCTGCAATCTCCAGACAACCAGCCTAGCTGAAAAAATATCCAGTGAGCTCTAAGTTTAGTAAGACTCTTTTTTAAAGGAATGGTGTGGAAAATAGAGAACAATAGAAGATACTTGACCTCCTTCTCTGGTTTGCATATGTGTAGCCCAAGTCATAATTGTGCATACTGTACACTTACACACACACACACACACACACACACACACATAGAATCATGTGCTAACACTCAACATGCATATGTGCACACACATTCATACATACAAATCATGTGCTAATACTCAATATGAGCATGCACGTACACAATAGTGTGCTAACATTCAACGTGTGTGCACACACAAATATTGATGTGCTAACCTTCAACTCATGCATATACACAGAAAATGATGTAGTAGCATTCAATATGTGCCTGCATATACAATGATGGGCCGGCACTGTAGTGTAGAAGAAGTTGCTTTTATTTATTTCACATGTACAAAATCAGCTCCGGCAGTTTACTTCAGTGTTTATTCTCTAACAGTTTCATTCATGTGTATAATGAATTTCAGTCATTTTCATTCCCATTTGCCCTCTTATTCTTTTTCTGCTGAAACCCTTTTCCTTCCCAACAAGTTTCCTCTCTTGCTTTCATGTTTTTTTTTTCTTCTTTTTTTTTTTTTTTTTTTTTGTATGAGCCTCGGGTTTAGTTAGTTTGCTTGAACGCACATGGGTGAAAGGTTATTTACTGGAAGACGAAGAACTGATCAGTGACTGAATTATGGAAGAAAATGATACTTTTTCCTCCCAGCAACCAGTACCTGCTAGGAGTTCCTCAGGGAGAGGTGAGGCTGCTCCTCTGTCCATGATGAAATCTGATAAGCCCATGATGATCATATTTGGATGCAGATGAAGATAAAGATGCTTCCATTTTGCACCAATGATGAAATGTATATTAATGATGATGAAGATGATAGTAGTGATTTTTTTAATGGAAAGACAAGGAGAATTCAGTAACCCTGTGTTAGTAGCCCAAGCATTTGTATGGTTTTGCTTGAACCCCCTTTGATTTCACTTCCTCGCATAAACTGCATCCCAGTTCTCAGAAGGAGCTAGCAGTGAGCCTCTACTGGAGGCCAGGAAGTGAGGCGCTAGAGACCCTGATGAAGTTCAAACCTTAAATTTGAAAAATTACTGCAGTGGCCTTGGATATTCATGGGGGACACAAGAAAGCTTGTTAGGTAAAAAGAAAAAAGAACGAGAGGCAAGGAGGGAAGGAAAAAGGGAGGGAGGGACAGGGAAAGATGGAGGGAGGGAGCAAAGAAGGAAAGGAGTGAAGATGAGAGATAGAAAAGCAAAGAGTGAGGGGGAGATACAGAGGAAAAGAGAGGTGCAAGATAGGCAAAAGGGGTGGGACATAGAAGAACAGGAAGGGAAAGGTGAGTGAGCATGAGAGAGAGAGAGAGAGAGAGAGAGAGAGAGAGAGAGAGAGAGAGAGAGACTTAGAAGCTTTAAGACCAACAATTCTGAATCTAAATTTCCTGTCATGTTATTCAATCCTGAAGTGCAAAGCTTTGACAAGATGAAAGTTACAATGATGGGAACCAGAATAAGAAGTATCTTACCTGAAATTGTACCTCTACCACTTATTAGCTATGTAGACTTGGGATAAGTCAGTTAACTGCTCTATCTCAGTGCAACCTTATATGTAAGTGGCAACTATCATTTTTAATCATCCCACAAGTAGGGCTAAAGTGTGTTAATGCTTGTGGTCCTCTCATTCCCAGGATTCCCCTTTCCCATCCCAGGACCCTTCTGACTTGGTAGATCTGTTCTGCACTAGCCCCAACAGAGTCCAAACAGCCTTTCTTTCTTTCTAGTCTATTCCATGTCCCAATTCCAGCGTTCTCTAGTACTTATTTTCTCATGTCTGTAAGAACATGATTAGTATGCGAAACAGTAGTCATCCACACCATACTGCGGCAGGAGCCCAGAGGCGAGCAGAAGGCCTTGGGAAACTCCTGATGCATTTCTCAATGGTAGGAAAAAATCAACCCACCACAAGCGAGGTTTTGCCTGCTTCAAACACTCCATCATAAATTAACAGAAAGATGTTCTTTCTTCCTCCTCAACCAGAGGACGGGCACATTTCAGTAGGCAATTAATCTTGGCTGATCTATATTAAATATTTATCTGCTGAAATGAGCCCAGTATTGTAGTGGTATTTTTCATTATAGGACTTTATCATTTCCAAAGAGATTTCCATGTGCCGGCTCCCTTGTATATATTAAAGCCCAAACTCCCGTGGAATGGCGCATCTTTCTTAGCAGTGACCTTTACTTTCTGTGACAAGCTACTGATAGGTTAGAATTTACGGGGTGACAGACACATTTATGGAGGAGGAGGATTGGGGTGATCCAGTGTTTGCTTCATTAATAAAAACCCCGGGGAACAGGCTAGGAAATGTGGAAAATGATTCGCATTTTCAGCAGTGTTGAGTTAGGGAACAAGAAATGGAGAACAGCTTTAGAAAGAACCCAAAGCAAGGAGCCAAGAGTCGCTTTAATAGCAGCCATTACTATTCTTTTTATTTGAATCTGAGCTTTTCCACATATTCCCACTAATTCAATTAGCATGCACCAGGGGAGAAAAGGTAAAGAGTATCTCCATTTTAGAAAGGAAGGCTTTGGACTGAGAGGTCAAGTTCTGTGATCTGACCTCTCTGGTCTGAAGATTGGCAGGCTCTGGATTGTTCCCTGTACCGCAGTGCCCCCCACAGGTAGCAGAGAGGAATGCAACTGCATCGACTTCTAACTCTACGGAAATGGATGATATTCAAATCTTTGGGTAGTGCACAATTTATGAAATCCAAGAGTCTGCCTAGGTGTAAGCTACATCTCTGTAAAGCACAAGTATTTCCAAGGGTATATTAAAGAAAAAGAAAGTAAATATGTGCATAAAACGGAATCAGGATGAAGAGAAAAGGATCTGTGGAGTTAATAAAGTATTTGAATAAACTTGGGGTCTGATTGAAGATACATATTATGACTCATTCGCTCCATCTTAGATGAACCAGAGTTTCTGAATTTCTCCTGGTGATTTTAAAATTCAGTGCAGGATGTGTGATTCTAGCTGGAAGAGGCAGAGGAAAGACCCAGGGGGGAGTTGGAGAATGATAGAATCAAATGCATGTCTTGGATTGGGAACCGCAAAAGATCATTCAGTACTTTGCAACTGAGTCTCAAGAAGTGATCTTAGCCTTTGTGCTGCAGACATGCACATCTGTAATTGCAGGCATATGCATGCTTGCACACATACACACATACACACAAATGCAAATTTATGTCAGAGCCTTCTTCATTTGCTCTTTATTTTTTGAAACACGTCTCTCATGGAACCTGGAACTGCCTGATGACGCTAAACGTCCTCCTTCAGCTAAAATGATCCTCCTGTCTCTGCTTCCCCAGCTCGGGATTATGTGTATCCTGCCGGGAGGTTCAGATTCTTATAGGAAGGCAGGGGGATTGAACTCCGATCCTCATGTTTGCATGGCAAGTACTATACAGACTGGACTATCTCCTACTTGCATCCATTTGTACTCTGAAAAGATCCAAGAAGGAAAAAAGGTACTGGTCAGTGAAGGGGATGATTTTGGCAGCTGTGATTAATATCACGTCAGAGAGGAAAGTTCCTCCCAGGGACAGTGAGCTGCTGTGTAGGAAGTGCAGAAAAACAGCCACCATGAGCAGTAATTGACCGCCATGCCCTCTCCCCTGTGACCAGCCACTTCTGTCCTCTTGCTTTTGCTCAACATGAAAAAGCATTACATCTGGGTAAAATTAAATATGCTTTTTATGCTTATTTTTGAATGAAAGAATGACATTCTTGTCCCCCAACTCCCGTTCAGAATCCCTTTCCCTTTCTTCCAGAGGTTATAACTCCTGGCATTGTTGCCTAGTGAATATTTCAAAGGCATTTTCACAACTATCACTATAGAAACGGGCTTATCTTTCCTTGTTTCCTTTCTTCTTTTTCACTTCATTGGGTTTCATCCAACTACCTTTACTATTCAGATCTTTCTCCTCCTATCTCCATCTTTTCTCTTCTGCAGTCTTTCTTTCACAGTATTGGTAGGTATCAGAGCCAAAGGAATCCTCTGTCCCCAATCATTTTCTTCCCTTGGTAGCTAAGAAATCCATATTTCTCATGGCTGAATCTTCTGGAAGGGCCATGGCCAGGGTCTCTCCATTACTTAAATATAGGATCCGGGCCACCAAGTCTGGTATCTTAACTTCTTCTCATGAAGGTCTTAACTAATTCCCTTTTTGAGAACCATTCTTGACTTCAACCCATTACCTAACACTGACTTATTCTGTACTTAAGTTAATTTTCATGCAAGGAATAAAAATGAGTGTAAAGCAAGAAGATAATGAGCTGTGGTTAAATTTACTTGAACCTTTTGAAGATGCGAACCTCATACTTTTAGACCTTGCTAATGGAAGAATAAATCTGTTTCTGAAAATTCAAGGAGTCTATGAGGTATGATTCTATAATTCCACTTTAGGAATCATTCTCAAGAAATATAGCATGTGCAGAGGGGCACTTAAGACCAGTATTTATTATTATGGTGTTTGTTCTAGCCAAGAAGAACAGAAAATGGTAACAACCTGGTATCCATCAACAAGGCATTGCTCAAAGACATGTGCATACCTATCACCCTGCAAATCCATTACAAAAGAGTGAGAGCTATGTGTGTGTACTGGTCTGAGTAAAAGTGCACATCAAAGTGGAAAACTGGAAAGTTATACATACCCAGAACTGCCCACATGCTTATCATGACCTGATGTTTTCTCTGATAATGTTTATGTTGTCTACATGCCTAAATGCTAGATGTATTTAACATAAATGAAAGTATGTATCATAGGAATAGGAAGACTATCTTAGTATGTAAAGGTGTTGGCTGCCAAGGTGGAAGAATTGAATTTGATATCTGTGACTCATATGGTGGAAGGAGAAAACTGATTCCTGTAAGCTGTCCTCTGACATGGACATGTATGCTATGAGACACACACACACACACACACACACACACACACACACACACACTACATACACACACACGATAAATGCATGACAATGTAAATATATTGATATTATATTTCAATAAAATAAGTAATTTTAAAGATCTTTCAAAAAAGAATGTCCCCTAAATCTTCATAATCCTTGATCTTTATGATTAATTCTCACTTGCCCATAGAGAATGCCATTCTAACCTAATCTAGTCCTTTCTCTGCTTCCTCTGCCTTCTACCTCAGATGCACTGCCATAATGACTTTCAAATGCTTACCTCCATAGAGAAAGATGCACAGAGGAAGAAGAGCAGTTTCCTAGTGGTACTTCTATAGAGGCAGGTTGATTGATTACAGATTGCAACCAGGTCCAACTTTCTGTCCCAGATGACAAATGAAGAGCTCTTAAAAAGAGAATAAAATATTCCATGTGCCTAGAAGTATCTTTTCCAAACCAGGCATAAAAGGCTGTGAGAAATGAGAGCTGTGTGTAATTTCTGACCCTTCAGGTAGCCTGTTTCATTTCTACACACAAGACCATTGTTAATGAGGTGGACTAGGCTGTTTGATTCAGCACTCCCCAGATCCCTTTGCCATCTATTGCTGAGCCACAAGTATCTTCCCTGACTGCATTTTCTTTCCTTTCCTGATAACAGCACTGAGCATACCCACATCTCTAGGCAACACCTGCACCTTCATTCACATGTGACATGTGTCCTCTACAAGTCAAGGTGATAAGCAATCTTGGGCTTTGGCCGAATGTTTTTTCCTCTCAGAGTCTAATCTGCATCTCTTTGTCATCTGAGGTTGCACAGTACTGAATTGAGTTGCAGGCTGATTCTATACAGGACATTGTTCTTGAAGACAGGGTTCCGGTATTTTCCTTTCTGTAATGAGTACCTGCTACACAGACAATGCTCAATACATGGAAGAGAAGTGAGATAGGGAGAACAGACACACACACACATACACACACACACACACACACACACACACACACACACACACACACACGATAAATGGAGTAGTAAGATTCCTAGTTCTGTGAGGCTTACTAAATAATTACTGTTAAATTTCAATGGATCTTAATTCAACAGCACTTAGAGGCACTAGACATTCCACTCATGTTCTGACTGTCTGAAACCACTGCATCCTGTCTCTTTCTTTATATGCTGTCATCCATCCATCCATGCACAGCTCTGCAGCTTGTATTTCTTGTGCAATGAGTTGGCAAGCACTCGTGTTCCCCAGAAGTCTCTTTTGAGATCATGGGCCATTTTCTTTGGGCATTTCATACTTTAGTTAGCTTTTTAATACCATAAGCAAAACCATTGTGCTGGTCTTTGTGCATGTAGCATTTTCTTTTTCTAAATTATTTCCTTAGGATAACTTCCCAGGAGAAGGATTATTAGGTCAAAGCATATGAGCATTCTTATAAGCCTCATTAAGTTTGACCCCACTAATTCAGAATTTGTGCTGATTTAGGAAGGTAGCTGGCTTTCTTTTGCTCTCTCCTCAAAAAGAAAATTGCTAAATAACAAATTGACATGAACACAATTTCCAGGGTACCATGGACCTATTTCATGCAAACATTTTTGAACATTTTTAGTAGGCATTTTTTCCTTGTATGTGAAATTGATATGCTAATAATAATTTGTTCTTGTCAGTTCATTAGCAAGGGTTTTTAGTGATCAACACTTGTTTAATTAATTTCCACCTTTTTTCTACACAATTGATATGAATGGGACTCTGTCTACCTCTGAAAGGAGTCCCACTGATTTCCTTTGAGACTCGTGTGTTAAGCACCTATTACTTGCTGTGTATTACTTTAACTGCAGAAGATACCAAAGTGATTACTTGGTCTCATCTCTGAGTGTGCTCTCTTCTTATAAGTGAGCTCTGAATGCAAATAGATGTAGCATAGAGGATGTTGGGAAGTGGTAAACAGTCTGGATAAGTGGGGTTCCTTCTTAGGGGAACTTCACTTATTCAGGTATCAGGGCAAGATTCCTATGGCTAATCACAGCGCTCAGATGAATTGAAAAGGGGTTGGAATTAACCGACTAAAAAATGTGGGTGTGGATGCATTCATTGTTCAGCTATAACCTGCAATAGATGATGCATATTTTCAAATATGAAGTGACTCAGCCTTTTTATTAATTCAAACCAAACTTCTGCCAAATAGCCCTGGGTCTGTATTCCTCCCCACTGTGAGAAATACTAAGGCTTACCTGCGAAGGTTAGTGTTTTCAGCTTGGCTCTGTTAGATATTAACTTTGATGCCTATTTCTGAATTTCGGTTTTCTCATCAATAAGGTGGAAGTAAGCTATTATATCTGATTCCTTAGTTGAAATATTATGGATATAAAAAAAATCAATTGATGGAAAGTGTTTTAAGTTATCTTTAAAAAGATGCGAGGTAAATGAATTCACCTTAGTTACTCAGCAATTGCAAAGCCTCCTTTAGTTTCTCAGGCACTTCTCATCCATCTCTTATGTCAAAGCTCCCCACTGGGGCAGTGTCACAAATATAATGTATGGAACATGAAAGTGGTCCCTAATAAGTCCTATATGAGGCTAGAAGAAAAGTGCCAAACAGAATCAGCAAACAATCAGTCAGGGCAGCAGGGCTGCCCCTGACTCTACAGGGGATGGTTCACCGCTCAGAAAAATGAGGGTTATGAATACAGCCAGAGCGGGGTGCAGGTACACTGAGAAAATGTGGGGAAGGAAAGAGGGATCTGTGGGAGGCCTGGGACTCCAGGAAGTCAGAGGTCCTGGAAGGGATCTGAGAGCTCATCCAATATAAACCCTGACTTATAAATACAAAAGAGTTTCTGAGAAAGGGAGAAACAAGAACAAGATTGATGGACCTTGTCCACATACGAGGGAGGAAAACAGCAGGACAAAGCCATGGGGTCGGGTCTTGATGCCATAGAGATGAAGGGCGATCCCAGAAGCTCTTGAAAGACCAGCCATTGGAAGTTCTTTAAGCAGGTGTAAAAGGTTCATTGCTAAAAAAAAAATGTACCAACTGGGCTGGGAAGATGGTGTAGGGGTTAAAGCCTTTTCCTCAAGCAAAAGGACCTGAATTACAATGAGTCCCAAATCCCACAAAAAAATGTCAGCTTATAGCTTCAGCCCTAAAGGTGGAGCCTGGGAAACCCCAGAGCAAAAGCATTGAGGTAGAGCAATCCAGGATGTTTCCAGATGTCACCTTTGAGCTTCCAGAGGTATTTGCATCAAGTATCTTCTTACACACACACACTGTTGCAGTGGACTAGGCCCTGGAATAAATCATAGAGAGTAGGTTGAGAGAGTTGGCATCCTTTTATACACTTGGCCAGACATGCTAGTCTGGCAAGTAAGGATCATCCCTCTCTCAGCCATTATGTAGAGATGGTGTGCCCAGTTCCCTAGACCTGGTGTTGGTGCATGCTATCCCTTCAAGTTGGACTATAGGCTGTAACTAGATAATCGTAAGAGAAAATAAATCCCTTGTTCCCTTAAGCCGTCCAATGGTCATTTATCAGCAACCATGTAGGCAAACTGCAACACACACACATACACACACACACACACACACACACACACACACACACACACACACAAATGTATGTATCAAGAGGCTACAAATAGAAATGTGAGAAATCGTCCAGTGTGTGTCATATGTGTACCTGACCACACATATAAACGTAGACTCGGTCACTGCTCATATCTGGACTGGTCAGTACCTGAACTGCCAAATACTAAAATGCAAAAGGTGACTTTTCAATAAAGGTTTTGGTGGGAAGTATGCACAAAAAAGCGTGCTTAAGAATAAGAGACAGAGGGAGATGAGTAGGCTCTGCTTGATATTTCTAAGTGCCTTCATTACAGATACCCTACTTCCCATGGGAAGAAATTCTAGCACAGTCTTCAATCTTAGGGAAATTATTGTATTTTATTGCAAAAAAATTGTTATGTATTTGGTTTAGTTTAAGATGCAAAGCATCTCCACCAGATCACAAACACTGTCCCTCAGCACTCACCGGCATGGATCTGTGCTACACAGTCAAGACCCATACATGACCTTGAGGGTAGTTAACTCATTTTGCTGTAGTAAACCCTTCTCTTGGAATCAGTGTGTGTTAGTTTATGTCTGTGAACTGTAACAATTGTTAACAATGTTTCCTCTTCTCTATTACCTCCAAGAAAAAGATGAGATTCCTAGTGTCTGCTAGTGCCTGCCAATTCTAAGGGTGTAAATGTTTTCCTTTGTCAAGGTGCCAATTTGGTGATCCTAAATTTGGAGTTAGAATTCTGAGACAAGTGTGTTTAAACTAGTGTCTGGAACTATATTGCCAGCTTCTGTATGGAGGCTTCTATTATACATGGTGATGTGTTGAGAAAGGAATTGATGAAAATGATGAACACCAGAATGGATCTTGAAAGGATTGTTTTACAAGAAAGAAGCCAGACTCAGAAGGTTGCAAAATGAGCAAAAGAATAGAGATATCTTCAACTGAGGAATGTGAGAAGGATTGACCACAGAAATAGATTCAGGGAACAGTATAACTCTTCTCTACTTCCAGGGTGGTCAAAGAACCTTGAATTTGTCAAAACTTAGAGCTATTTACAAAAAATTCAGTCTTACTGCATAAATGAATAAAAACAACAGTAGTGGTAAAGGGACCAGAATGAGAAATATAGCAGAAATTGGGAAGCTGAAACACTTTATATTTTCAAAGCTACTTTGGATGGAAATCAGATGGTACCAATACTATTTAAATGAGCAATCTTTGAAGCCATCTAGTCTGACTCTGTATCTCTTTGGGAGAAGACCTGCATTTTATCCTGAGAGATATGGGTCAAAGGTCTCATTGTAGACAGTTTTCCAAATCATGGTGTAAATAGATGAATGCATGAACAAGTTGTAGTTTACTAAAAGTGTGATATATGGCAATGTGCATAAAGCTTAAATATATCTTTTTGTTGACAGGGAAGTTTATTGACAAAAGCATATTAAAGCCTGAAAAGATAGTTCACTTGTCATGCAAGGAAAGGGACTAGATTTCAGATCTCCAGATCCTCCGTGTATAATATGCGAGGCAAGCGTAATAGACTGCCTATAATTCCAGTTCTAGAAGGCAGAGAATGAGAATCCCCCAAGCAAGGTGGATAGGCAGACTAGCCGCAATAGACCACTGTGGGTTTAATTAAAGACACAGGCTCAAAAGAATAAGGTGGAATAGCGATGCAAGATGATTCCTTATATCACCCTTGAGATTTCACATGCATGTGCACTCATATTCAGAGGAACCTGCAGATATACTTGCACCTACCCACATATAAAACACACATATTCAAATTCAAGAGTCCCCCCTGACACACACATACATATATGTGTAAAGAAAACTAAAGGAAGCACATGTTGCATAATTGTCCATGTGGCAGTATTCCCATCTAGATTTAGCCAACATTCATACACTGTAATGTTTTATTCTTTTTAAGCGCATTTATATACATGCGAACATGAAAAGGAAAGACAGGACAATTTCATCGTGATTATCTATAATTAAAACTTTGAAAAAATTGTATCAATGTATTGCTTGGATAATTAAACATAAATGACTGTCATTAGGAAATACTGTGATAGAAAGTTATGGACCTCATTTCAGATGTATTTAGGAAAGAATCCAATTAAGATGACTGCGTAGATATCTCAGGAAAATGAATCCTGCGGCAATGACATTTGGTTTGGCTGCCATTAGGGAGAAGCAAAAGCGAGAAGGGAGGTAGAAAGGAGTGGGAAAACCAAAGATAACTGATAGCAGAAGAATGGAGATGAAGGAAAAAGAAAATGCAAGAGAATCAGAGGAATTGGCAGGGTGGTAAGGGCACCAGGGAGGAAAGAGATGGAAGGATGACAGAGATGGGTCAGTACCTGGATGTAGCTTTAAAGAAGCACTTGGAGAATGCTCCTTTAAGTGAATCTGATTTCTGTGACTCTCCACTTCAATTAGGCTTTATGTTCACGTGCCTTAACATCTATGCCATACAGAATGCATGCTATTGGCAGTTTGTTTCTTCAAGACAGGTGTCCAGAAACTCACAGCTTACGATTAGGGAAGATAAGAGCACTGCAGGTATGACCAGGTCTTGCCTCTCTTGATCTTGGAGATCAAGAGAGTAGTTCACTGTATAGATAGATGATCTTAGTTCGAAGCATCCACAATTTTGCACTGGACCTAGTCCATGCCATGTTCATTTCACAATCAGTCTTGGACGTTCCATCATATTAAAATGTACAGGAAGTCTCTTCACCTGAGGGTCATTTAAAGTAATTGGTCAGAACAGAGTAACCTACGTATTTCTCATGGTCTCAGCAGAGATTTCTCCAGTGTGCCCATCAGTTTTTCATCCCTGTAATGAAAAACTTGACTCAAGCTACTCATAAAGAGTAAGAGGTTTACTTGTCTCAATTTTGGAGATTAAAAATTCCAGGATCAGTGCTCACTTGGGCAGCACATGTACTAAAATTGGAATGATAGCAGAAAAGGTTAGAATGTCCCCTGCACAAGGATGACACGCAAATTCATAAAATATTCCATACTTGTTTTTACACTACGCAAGAGTAGACAAGCCAGAGTGAACCCTAAAGCCCATAGATGCATACAGGTGGAAGAGTAGGACAGAATAGTGAAGGGAAGAGAGGGAATGAGAGGGAGGGGAGAGGGAGGAAATTTGGGATGAATACTCAGTATGCTTCTTTAAAAGTAGAAAAAACTAATTAGAAGTATTTTAAAAGTCACAACACACACACACAAATAAATTTGAAAAAGATAATAGCTAAAAAACAATCCAGGATGAGAAGCCCCCCCACAATTTAATGTCTCATGAGAATAATAATTGGCCACATCTCATGGTGGGAGCTCATGTGTAAGGAAGTTTGTCAATTGTGGAACAGGAAGAGAGGCCAAGGGGGCCTATTCCATAACAACCTGTTAATAGAGTCGTACAGGTATACCCCAAGTCTCCAGTGGCTTCTGGACCTCTCACTGGCTCTTACCCATAGAGGTGCTCTTCTTTTCCTAAGAAGCCACCCAGGAGAACAAACTTTTAGTCACAATGGACCCCAGCAGTCACCAATTGTGCTGGATATTATGACAGATGGTGTACAGGAGACAGAGATAGACAGTGGGGGTAGAACCTTGGAGATGCAGCTCCTTGTCTGGTTGGTAAGACTGCAAGCAACTGGAGATGTTCTGAAGACAGACCACACGTCTCTCTCCTCCTGGTTAGAAGAGTCCCTGCTCCTAATGATGAGCTTTATTAAACCCAAAGAATTTGCTAAAAATATGAACTTTCTTCTTAGATACGCATTATAATCTTATTATGAACATTATCAAGAATCAAGTAATATTGTTCAGGTAGCTGAATTCTAGAGTTAGGAGGAACTGGATTCAAATTCCAATTTTAACTTTATTAACCTGTGGTTGACCTTGGGCAAGTTGTTTTCCTAGGAAGCTTCAATTTCCTAACTTACAAATGAATAATTTAGTTAACCCATAGGATCATTATCATCCTTAATTCATGTAGTTACACAATGCAAGGGCACAGTTTATGTATTTGTATATACATACATATATTCTAAATATCAATAGTATATTTATATTAGAGGTCTTGTATTTTTGTGTCTTTGTGCATATATACTTATAAGTATCTATATAGATATAAGGGTTATATGGTATGTATGTATAGACATGTAGATGTATGGACATATAATTATAGATATAACTATGTAGATGTGTAGGTATATGGATATGTAGTTACAGATATATAGAGAACTATATATAGAGATGTAGATGTAGATGATATACTTACCAATGTTATAGATATATAAGCATAGATAGAAACAGAAACAGATTATAAAATATAGGCAAATATAGGTATAGACACATAGATATATAAATATAAATGTAGATATATGGATAGATTTATGTAAATCAATATAAATATTTAATTATGAGATCCTCCAAGTGCTTCATTTACTACTGATAGTGAATCCTTGATGGTTCATGAATTTGACAAATATAGTTCTATATTCCTAAGATCCAGTTTTCAAATTTATAGAGTAGTTGTGACATGTATTCTGGGCATATTTCCTTAATTTCCTTGGGGCCAATTTGGGAGTCCTTCAGGGCTGCTACAATCTGTCCAACCTTATAGACTCGGTTCATAGCAAGCTGAAGAGACCCTCCCAGCTTTGTCCATCAGAGAAGGGGTGTTCCTCAGCAGTGTCTGATGTTACTTCTACATCTGGGCCAGCGGAGGGGTTCTAGGAAAATGGAACCAGATCTACTGGCAGAAGCACAGGGGATCTCAAGGGTTTTTTGTAATCCCCACTAAATCTGCTCTCAGCCATGCTTCCGTCATCATTTCCCTCTGGCCTAATGCAGTTTCTGTTTCCCCTGCGAGCCCTCCCATCCCAGGGTTCTGCTTTTCAGAGCAGGATTACTCCAGGCAGGGAGAGTGTAGCTGGCTTCTCCCCTGCTCCCCCCATTTGCTCGAGGCCCTCTATGTGTCTGAGCTGGGGTGCACCTGTTTCTAGAGAACACAGCTGGTCGGTGAAAGGAGATGGGGGGGCAACCTGCGGGATGACTCAGGATAAACAGAATCCAGCATCGGGGTGACTCAGTGGGGTCTGATTGCCAACCGCATCCGCTCTCTGCTTTCTGTTTCCAAGCCGGCTGCAATCTGTCCCTTAGCTTAGGCATATGGTATCATCTCATGTTCGCTTCCATCTGACGATCAGCTTCAGCTCTCTGCCAAGTTCCCAGAATACAAAAGAAAGGATGGCTTGTGCTAGGAAAGCTTGTCACCCAGTAGGGAGAGAAGTTATGGATAAACAGAAGGAAATATCCACAACCAGCTGGATGCCCAGGACCAGTAACAGAACCTTGCTGAGCCTGATCTTTTTTGGGACCTGTATCTGTTGCCTTTCCTAATTCCTACCTCTTTCATTTCAGAGAGTTGAGTCCAGTAATGCTGAAAACACATGGATAACTGGTCAACCTATACAGATATGTGGACATGAGAACTAATCAGGTCATTTTGAAGGGTCATGTGGGCATTGAAAACACGGATGCCTCCTTGGACAAGTACCTTCTGTGCCTCTTTTGTCAGGATCCAGCCTTGCTCCCTAGAATCCCAGTTCCTGGACTTCCTTTCTTCTCCTTTGCATCCTGAAATCCTTACCATCCTCACACTCAGGAAACCCCTGCCCATCCACCAAGACTCAGCATCTCAGAAGCGTCCTCAAAATTTGGATTCAGAGTGAGAATCATGACTCATGTTTCACCTCTTCTTGATTTGTTTCTTGGCTTGCCACAGAGGTCTGAATTCTCACAAGAGTAGACAAGCCAGAGGAATCCCTGCGATCCAGAAAAGCAGACAGGCAGGAGATTGAGAGGGAATGGGAGAGATTAATGAAGGAAAGGGAGGGGATGGGAGGGAGAGGAGATGGAGGAAAGCAGGGATGAATACTCAATGTGCTTATAGAAGTAGAAAAGTAAAATACAAAAGTAGAAAAATAAAATAATAATGAAAAAGGAATGGGAGAAGAGGATCAACAGACAAAACAATGTATGCATTAAAATGTCATCATAATGAGACACATTATTCTGTATGTTAATTACAAACAAACAAGTGAACAGAGGAATCACAAGTTACACATTTCACAGTATTTAAAGACACTTTGTTCAAAAGCTTTCTTTTGTAGATGGGGGAAACTGAGACATGGGGAAGAGACATTGCTTGCCCGCGTTTACAAAAGTGCTCTGGAGAGAAAATCAGCAACATGGTCCTAGGTTTGTCCTTTCTCAGATTTATCTGTTTGCATTCTGGAGTTCTAATCCAAGCTGTTTCTCTTTTTAAGTCTGTGCAGAGAGGCACCCAGTGCCCAGAGTGGATGCTTAAGAGAACCCAAAGCCCTGAAGCTACTGCTGCTGGAATCTTAGCACTTGCATGTTAATAGGTGTCAAGAATTTTGGGAACATCTTTATTCCAGACCTACAAGAATCACTTCTAAGGATAAGGCTGCTATGCAGCAGGAATGAGCTCAAATTGATTCCAGAGTGTATAGATGAGCAAATATCACAGAAATACAGACTGTCTTGGGGGTCTACGATGCAGGAGAAGGAACTAGAAGGACATCAATTTCCATGAAGAGTTGGCAGCAGGAAGGCAGTTTCAGTACTCATTCTGGACATCTTCAGGGATTCTAGTGTTTTATGTTGCCATAGCAGGACTTGGTGTGGAGGGAACCATGCCTGGGAGCCCATAATCAACACACAGGGGTCTTGGCTACCCTTTCTATGGCCCCAGCATACCAGGTTGTCTAGGTGGCTCGTTTTCCCTCTCATGGGAACCGACGTGTCAGGACTTGCAGCTGTTAGTTCCTTTTTGCTCTCTCTCACACGCAAGATGCCTAACTGACCATGTCAAATGACACATGTATGCAAATTCCTGTCTAAACATTGTTTTAACAAGTTTTTAGTTTGAAAGATATTTTAAAAGTGTTTTGAATATTTAAAAATTTAAGTGTTGAGAAAAAAGAGAAAGGAATGGAAGTTTAATAATGATTTACTTTTAAACTAGATATACGATCACAAATGCCTTTTTCCTCCATTTTTCTGTTCTTTCTCTATTGTCTTTCTATTTCTCTCTCTCCCTCTTTCTCTGAAAAACTGGAAAAGTAGTTTCAGAAATCATGGCTTGCCACCTAAAATATTTTGCCATGCTTTTTCCAGGGGTAAGGGCACATAAAAACAATAAGCAACTATATTACTATGAATAAAACATTGTATAAATGATAAATGCATTCTGCAATAAATCAATAATTTTATCATTAGAACTTTTAAGAAAACATAATCTGTTGCTGCATATTTATTCAAACTTTCTCAAAGACTATTTCATTGACATCTTTTTCTTTTCTGGATCCAGTGTCTACTGATTGAGTTTTTAAAAACCAAGACTCTTCTGCTATATGTTCTTTTTTGGGGGATTTTTTTCTTACCATTTCTGCACAACTCTAACCCTTTCCTGCTCCTGCAGCTCTGGATGTTCTTATTTAGCCCTGCATTCCCTTTCTGTCTCACCCCTAGGCAATTTCCCTCTCCTAATGCTTTTCTCCCTTCTGTGCCTCTGGCAAACTGCTTTACCAGGTATCACCTTAAGTCTTACTTCCTTTAGGATTGTGTTAATAAACCAAATATTAGGTAAGATGGTTTAGCAACGTGCTTTATTATGCCTTTATTGATGCCACAACATGCTTTATCTTATTGCAAATGGATTTTATTTTCTACATGTCATTATTATGTGTATTGTCTATTTTCCTGACAGACTAAAAATACTGCTATAAATACTCTATACCCATTTTCACTCCATTGTATCTTGATCTTAGTGATCAACAATTATGTAAATTAATGGCAGTTATATAAATAAATTATAACTCAGATTGATTTTTATTGAGCAAAAGTATTAGATATTAGCAAAATGTCCTGTTCAGATCTCTCCTCTTACCCAAACTCAGATTTCTATCCAACTACTCATTCAAGTTTTCTACCTGGACAATTGGTAGATCAATTATAAGTCCTTACCATTACTATTCAGATCCAGCCTACCCAGGCCTTCTCCATATCAGCTTACAGAACATTGCGATTGCAAGTGACCAGGTTCCTTTATATCTTCCTTCTTCTCATTTATTCTCTCGAACTTTGGTCTAATTCCCTAAGATATCCTAACCATACTACTTTAAAGATATGAATGATTATTTCTTAACCCATTACTCCCAAACTTAATCACTCCTCTTATTTCTCTGATTCTATGGCCCTTGCCTTGTATAGTCTCATTGCTCATCCTCCTTTCTCCACAGAGTGGTCTTGATAAAATATTAACTGATGCGTCATTCATTTAGTTCAGTGCCCTGCAATGACACCTCTTATACTTCATGATTAAACCCAATCTCATTACAGTAGCCAGTAAGGTTCTTCTGGCCTGTTCTCCACTGATGCCAACCTGTATCACTGCTTCTCCCTCGGCCGCCACTTATTTTGTAAGTGGTCTTCTGTGTTGGTCAAACTTGGTGAGGCTACGGCCAAAATATTTGAGAAAAAACAGTTTTTAAAAAAGATATTCATTTTATTTCATTTTTTTTCAATATCTGTTCTTTATTTTATTTTTCTACTTTACAGGCATATTGAATATTCATCCCTGCTTTTCTCCATCCCCCTTCCCTCCTCTTACCTCCATTGCCTTCATCATTCCCTCCCATTCCTTCCCACCCTTCTGCCGGTATTGTTTTCTGGACCCCAAGTTTCCTTCTGATTTGTCTACTATTGTGGAGTTCAGGCCCTTCAACAGAGGAATGGATAATGAAAATGCATACATCTACACAATGGAATATTACTCAGCCATCAAAAAGGTTGAGATTATGGAATTTGCTGGTGAATGGAAGAAACTGGAAAATTTCATATTGATCAAGGTATCTCAGACACAGAAAGTTAAGCACCACATGGTCTCACTTATATGTGGATGCTAGGGTTAACATCCTTGTCGGTGTATTTAGATTGGAATTACTGTAAGAGCCAGAAAATTATTTCATCTTCAACGTGTTTAAATATTTTGAGGGCGAAAAGGAGAGAACAGGTACACCTGTGCAGAACAGTGTGCAGGTAGAAGTCAGAGGACAACCTTGGAAGGCTCTTCTTTCCTTCCATCACGTGGGCTCTGAAAATGGAGTTTGGGTCACTAGGTTTGCACACAGGCCATCTTGTGAGGCTAGAAAGATTTCTTTTAACTCACTCTTCAGGGGGTTTGTCCATGGTCACTTGGTTTCTGGTGCTTAGAAGCAGCAGGATATCAAAAACATGGGGGAAATTGTTCTTTGGATGTTGGGCAGGGAGAGAGAAAGGGGCACACAGAAAGATTTCTTTTAACTCACTCTTCAGGGGGTTTGTCCATAGTCACTTGGTTTCTGGTGCTTAGAAGCAGCAGGATATCAAAAACATGGGGGAAATTGTTCTTTGGATGTTGGGCAGGGAGAGAGAAAGGGGCACACAGAAAGGAGCCAGGGAAGCCCATCTAGTGCCCAATATAAGCCTTGGGGTAGCTCCTTCCTCTATCTAGACTTCACTTCCTATCTTTTTACCATCTCTCAATATTGCCACCATGGTATAAATGGAGGGATCAATACACTTACTAGATCAGAACCCTCCCGATATAATTGTTTCTGCAAGTTACCCTCACAGACCTACAGGGAGCTGTGCTTGATGTAGCTCCTAAGCATTACTCAATTCAATGAAGTCGACAATCATAATTCCCCATCATCTCAGGTTCTGGTACGCCCTCTTCTCATAATTCTCTTCTTTTCTGATATTGCCCAGGTATTTACTCAGCTATCAATGGAGTGAGACCAACTCAAACACTCCAACTTAAATTTGCTTCTACTGCCAGCATGCACAATCTCCCTTACCCTGTTTTACCTTTCTCTTTTTTAATAATATTTGTCTCTTTTTGAATTACTTGTTAAAAATATTTATTGTTTGTTTTACAAAGATGTTTCATGAGGAAAGAGCTTTAATGATTTTGCTCATTAATCTGCTTCAAGTGTGTAGACTTGTATGCTATGCTTAATAAATTTTGGCTGAAAGAATGTAAACATGAATGAATTAATAAAAGATTGGACAAATTAATGAATGGCATGGCAAAGTGGAGAAAATTAGAGAACTTCAAGATTTACATACACATAAAGTCTCTCTTACTGATTTCTGTGCTTTCTGGCATCTGTAGACCTCCAATTTCTGCAATTTGAAAATGAAGTAAATTAAAAAAAATCTTTATGACTCAGAGCATCCTAGAAGATTAGGCTGAAGTATTTGAGATGTACTTTGTAAGCTAGAAGGCACTGTGTAAATAATAGCTTAAAAAGAAGTGGACTTAAGCTGGGCAAATGGCTCAGGACTTCAAGCCTTTACTTCAAAAGCAAAAGGATCTGAGTTTAGATCCCCAGATCCCAGATAACCATGCAGGACAAATACGGTGGTGGCCTGTAATTCTGACCCTGAAAGGTGGAGCCTGGGAGAGCCAGAGCAAGCGACAGAAGTAGAAGAATCCAGGATGATGCCCAATGTCACCCTTGGGTCACAAGTGTATCTTCTATACACACATGTACACATATACATGTGCACACAAATACACACACACATACACATATACTTACACTTGAAATAAATGAATAAATAAATAAATAAATATATATATAGATAAATAAATAAATAAATAAAAATAGGTGGAGTGGAGAATAGAGGAAGAGAAAGAGTATGAGAGTAACCAGAGAGGTGTACAATCCCAGTGAATCTGGAGAGGCAAGACACAGTGAAAAGTAAAGTGAGAGGTTTGGAAGAATAGAGATGATTCCTGCCCCCAAGGAAGGTGTGGGGCGGCAAAACACTCTGTGAGTGATTGCAAGGAACCTTAAATTGCAAGTCACTGTGCTCGCACAGAGTTAAATTGGAATGGATGGTTTCAGATTGTTTGGTGGGGGCAAAACTCACATGTGAAAGTATTGAATTGTCATATCGAAAGTTCCAGTGCCTGCTTTGGAGGGATGAGAGAAGATGAATAAGGACCATGAGACAGTACCATGCATTTGTAACGTCTCTTTGTGGGTAGTTTTTCATGTGCCTTTATCTCTAACCAGATACCTCATTGTAAAAGAAACCAGGCTAGTGAATGTATGTGCTGAAGGAAGTTTTCATCAATGAAAAAAGATCTTATTTTAGTTTTGATAACTGCAAGTTACATATGTTTTTTTTTGTATGTACAGTGAGTGCACCATTAGTGGGCACCTCTTGTGAGAAAATATGTAAGGAATTAGGCATTGTCATTTTCCTGGAATTATACTGTAGTTAGAAAATGAGCTGAGGCATAGAAAATGGGAAAGATAATAAAGCATAGACAGATGCATAAAGTGATTTCATATAGAAATACAGTGATCAGAAGTAGTGAAAATGAGTAATGGGTAAGGAACTGGCAAAGGGGGAGCTAATGATGTACTTTTGATCTGTTTATCTCAAGCTTTAAAGGGTATTGGCCAGGATTCAAGAGCACTGTACGTCCATGAATCCTTGTCTGTTTTAGGAGAATAAAAAGACAGTTGTGTTGGAAAACAGAAAGGAAGAGTAGGAAAAGATGGAGCTGGCGAGACAAGCATAGGATAATCCATGATAATCCAGGGATCATTTTCACTCTCTCTGGTTTTTGTTGACTGGAAAAACCTCCACAATACCTTTGCAAGATTTGCTATTTTTAGTCTCTAGATTTGGGAATATCTGAGATTTCAATCCTTGGATTTGCTACCAGTTCTCATTGGCTTACCCTGGTTCTCATGCCTTGTCCTTAGAGAAACAGTCTTGGAGATTTGCATGCCTATGCCAGTCTGGATAAATCCTGAACTTCAAGCTCACAGATCAACCCTCACATGTGTATGATGTTGAAGTCTATATTCCTTATTCCTTTCTTCAAATATGCTTGTCTACCAGTGTTCCATTGTATCCAATGACATCACTATTGACTCAAGCATTTGAACTCATCCATAATTTTTCATTTCCTTCCCAATCCACACACCTTCTTCAGCGATCTAAAGAAGCCATAGCCCATGCACTAGCTTATTCTGATAATCATTCCAGCTCTCTTCTGTACCACAGCTTAGCAGTATATGTATAGTGACATTCTTGTCTCTGCTTTTTGTTTTCTGCACAACGATCAGAATGATTTTGTGCAGCTGGATTCAAGTCCTGTCAACTTTTATAGTCCTCTCTAATGGCTTCTCCTCTTACTTGGTGCCAAAAGAGAAGTCCCAGTGATGTTCATGTGGTCCTACTTCACTTAGCTCTTATTACCAATCCTTACCTCCCCCTACAAACCCTCTTATCCTTTTTACCTCTCAGTTCACTTCATTTGTGCACTTATTCTTCCATTACCTGAATCAGAACAATCGTAATAGAGTCTCTGTGACTCTGTGATCTGTCCCAACCTCACGTTTACCTTCTCTAACCCTCACATTTGTTAATCCCTTGGCTTATGTTATCTTTTTCCATGAAGCTGATGTATCTGGTAGCTCATCCTGTGAGCTCCGTGTGTTTACTTATGATTCTATTGTTGAAATACTAACTCACAAATGGTAGCAGTTTACCTGTCCTGACTTATATCTCCTGCATTTGAATAGTATCTTGGGAACTCAGAAAATACTGGAAGAATTGAATGAACAGAAGCCAAGTTATGGAGTCAGTTTAACAAGACAGAGACATGATCTTTCTTTCCTCAGTTATCTGAGAACTCAGTCTGCTCAGTTTGAGTTTGGTGTTAAGATCCTCAGTGAGACACTCTGTTTCCATTTTTATGTAGAGTGTATTTTGCAACAAGGATGGAAAAACTCTAAACACGTAATCTTCCCAGAGGGTACCTCAGACTTTGGGGGATGTACAAGATGTTATTCGTGAGTATAAGTGACATGGTTAAAGGGAGAGAAGCTATTAAATAATAGGAGTTGAAGTTGGAGTGGATTTCTATAGTTGATGGATCTTCAGCACAAAACAGAAAGTACAAAACAACAGCAGAGAGGAGGGAAAGCTTAACCATTACAAGAAAGCTTCAGAAGGGAGCATCCTCCAGATTCAGTTGTATGAGCTACATGTTGTTTACATGATGGATAGTCTGTGAAAGCTCATACAAGTTCAAGGCAAAGGTGGATGTAGATGGACATTTATTCTGCAGAGAAGTTTGATGTGTTTGAAATGAGGATGGGGTAGCCAAGGAAAGAACTGGGGATTTGAAGTTCACCTCAGAACAGGAGATGTCTTTAGTATAAATCAAGAGAGTTTCCCATTTTTCTCAGACAGTGGGGTTCATGGATACCGTAGAAGGTACTACGAGCCAATCCACCCTTTGAGAAGGTAATTTTGGCAGTCATATTTAGGAAGAATTGTAAGGTTGTCAAGATGGAAACAGGGGACCAGGTGGGCAGCATTTGTGCTTCCGTGCGTCTTGGCTCTGAGCCGTGCTCTATTTAATCTCATAAGGCACCTTGCGTGCAGATCTCTGGACTTACTAGACTTGCGACTGATTGGTAAAGGGAAAAATGAGAGCACCAAGGTGCTAAGGATTAATTCCAAAGCTCCTCACTTCTGAGGATTTAATTGCCACCTCTGCCTACGCATGGAACAGGGTGAAGTAATAAATAGAAACAGGAAATCACTGAAGACTTAGGCAATTTGGAAGCGGAGTCCTGAGGTAACATGCCAGGCTCCAAGGGTGTAGTATTGGCAACGAAACACTCTGAATATGAGGAGTGTTGGGAACATGGGTTACTGCCTGCTGGGAAGGAGGGAAGATCCATACCCAGTCTTTATTCAAAGACTGTTTACTGAGTGCTTTATAAATTCCAGGCACTATAGTAAGAGCTGAGGGTGAAAAAAATCCCAGACATTTCCTGATTTTATTTTTTATTTTTTTGCATATGTACATGTATGTGTGTGCAGGTGTATGTACAAGAGGGCACTTGCATATGTGCGTGTGTCTGTGGAGGCACAAAAGTGATATCGGGCATCATCCTGAATTGTTCTTCTACTTTATTGTTTTGTTCTGGGAATTTCCAGGCTCTGCCTTCCAGAGCCAAAATTACAGTCCACCACCAAATCCAGCTGGCAATTTTTATGTGGGATTAGAGGATCTGAATTTAGGTCCTTTTACTCAGGAGCAAAAGGCTTTAACCACTGAGCTGTCTCCACAGTTCCATTCCCCCGCTTTTCTAACTTACTCTTTAGTGGAGGGGAGTGGAAATAAAATCATCCCTTGGTAAATGATCCCCACTTGGGTTTCAGGATTAAGGAGCACGAGAGCTGGCTGTAGGAGCTAGAGAATGTGTCCTGTAAAGGTGACCTCCAAGTCCACAAGCTGATAGGAAAGCAAGAGTGGAGGGTGATGTTTGTCTACAGTTGAGACCCTAGAGGTTCTTGTTTTATTCCATGTGCTCACCACCAGAAGCTTATCTTTCTAGATAGAAGCATAAGGGCGACATTGAGAATCATTCTGGATTGCTCTAACTCCCTATTGCTTTGCTTTGGGGTTTCCCAGGCTCTGTCTTCCAGGGTAGGGATTCAAGGACCCTGCCATTTCTGTTGTACATTCTTAATGTGGGATCTTAGGATCTGAACTCAGGTCCTTTGACTTGTAAGGCAAAGGTTTTAACCCCGAAGTCATTTCCACAACCTTTATTTCTGTATTTTAACATGCACGCTCCCTAGTCTTCTATTATGAGGGACTTAGAAATGATCCTTAACAAAGCACAGACTGAATGTCTCACAGTTTCTAGGCTATTATACACTTTTTCCCAAAGGTGGGGTGATAAGAGAAACAGGGCTCTGTGACAATCTCCTTCTCTCAGAAAGCTCGGTTTATTTGTCATTTGCCTGTTTTACAAAATACATAATGGAATATATCACTTTCTTTTTCTTAGAAAAATTCAAAATATCTGTCTATATTTGTTCCCATTGTCGCAGCACCTAAAATGGAAACAGAATTGTGGTAGTTGTCCTCTACTGTTATTTGAAGACTAAATCAATGAATCAAATGTTCGTGTTTAAACAAAAGCTTAAAAGACCTGAATCCAGCCCAACTGTCCATTATAAATGGGAATAATGAAATCCACTGGGGAATCACGCCATGTTTAAGATAGTTACTGTTAGTGCATAGGAATGGTTGAGTGGCTTACAGTGTTCTTGTCTGTAGTACAGTGACGGTTGCTGTAGGTTTAAGGCAGCTTCTGAAGAGGCAACAATATTGTCAGCATCTTAAAGAAACAAAAAAATCATAAGAAAGAAATATACATTAGTTTAGGAATAGTTCCTATGAATTCATAATAAACTACTAGCTTGCTAGAGAGAATCTTGAGTTGAAAGGCTAGTGGAGTATATCTTTGGTATCTCTGAGTCTGAAATCCTTTTGTAAAATGGGAATCCTCATTAATAGCTCCCAGAATGCTTGTGAATCTTAATGCAAAGTGCCTTGCCCATATCAAGTAGCTGATACGTATTTGTGCTTAGTCATATGGATCTGGAAAATAAAGCATGTGAAACCTTAAAAAATAAGGAAGAGAGAGATAGGGAGAGAAAGAACTTTATTTGTTTCTGGAAAGTCCCATGTGAGCCTGCAGAATAACGATGCCCAGACATTGGCTTCTGTAAGATCTGGCTCTCAAAATGCCTAACATGAATAATGTTTAGTGGTCAACTGTGGAGGTATGAAAGAAAGAGGATTGAGCTGGAGAATAGTTTGATGGAGGGGAAGCATTTTTTTGTGCTGTAGAAGGAAGAATGTAGTTAAAAACTTACACGCTGGGGTAGTTTTACAATAGCACTGTAAATGGCTATCTCTCAATGTGTCTTAGAGTATCACCCAACCCCACTGACCGAGCTGAGGAAGCTAAGTGGATAATCCCTTCCATAACAGTTATTCATCATCCCAGCGCCTGTGTAAAACTAACGCACATGTCAATGGTCATAACAATTGCTGTTTCCCAGCAGGAATGGTTCTGACACTCTTGGGTATTCACAGACAGTTTCTGAAATGTTCCACTCACATTTCCCTTTCCCTGAAATTCAGAGCATCCCTTAGTCAGAAAGAAAAGCAATAACACTTTCCAACCCTGTTTTGGAATCTGAATCCTTCCCTTAAGCATATCTGTCAATCAGTCATGCAAACTGCCTCAGCTCCCAGGGCAGCCCATTCTACTCTGCTAGGCACTGACAGACAGAAAGACTCTGCTTTGTCCAACAGGGCTTTACCCTGCTGTTCAGTGTGCCTTCTCCTTCCTATTATAGACCTTGAAGCCATATATTCATGAAGGGTAATTCATCAAATCCCACCAGCAAAGAAAACTGGTAGTGTCTTCCTTGTTTCTGAGGTGTTTGGTCAATCTGTTTTCTCTAATGATACCTGATGCCTCCCCAGGGGTGTTTCTGTGCTCACAGTATGTAGGATACCAGTTGGTTTGATTGTTAAGGCACTACTCTGTGTAAACGTTTCCTTTGTCTCGTTTGCTACCTGGATATTCTTTCAGCACATGATTCTAGTGTGTACATAAATGACTTTCTTATTTAGATTTAAAATTGTTCCAATGGATGTCTAGTGTTTGGGAGGCTAAGGTAAGAAGATCATAGTTTGAGGACAGCCTGGGCTACATAGTGACACTCTGTGTCAAAAAAAAAAAAAAAAAAAAAGGAAAGAAAAAAAAAACCCAAATCTAACAAAATTTTTAAAAAATGAATTGTTTTCTACTTTTTAAAAATATTTAATTGATGCATTGCATGTAAGAGAGAGAGAGAGAGAGAGAGAGAAAGAGAAATATACAGACTGACAGAGAGTGTATACATGTGTAGAAGTGAGAAGATACTCTCCAAATGTTGTCTCCTGTACCATGAGGGTTACAGAGATAAATTCAGTTTGGTGGGTTTCTGCACAAGCACTTTTATCTTCATTTCACTGTCTCCCCCCCCCACATCTAACATCCCTGCTTCCTAATTTTCTGTACCCAGAGTTTTCAGACATTTTAAGAGTCCAAGATTCATTTTGTTAATTTATAAAAGAAAAAGAAAAAGAAAACAAACAACAGTTACAAAGAATCTACTGATCACTTTCTCTGTGTCTCAGTCTATAAATATTTGATGCAGCATCCTTGGTTATTTCTTTAAAATACAATATTTGACAATGAAGGGCAACAAGTTAAATCAGGGTCAGCAGACTCTCCTATAAAGGATCAAGTAGTTAACATTTCAGCTGGGAGGGAGGTTCTTGGTCTCTGACATGAGTACCCAACTCTGTTGATAATATAGCACTAAAAACATGGATTGGACTGTTTTCCTACAAAAAATTTATCTACAGAGCAATGCATGGAACAAATGTGTTCTCTGACCCATTGTTTAAGAACTGATGAGTTAAATAATTTTTAAAGAGTTTGGGTGCATTTAGGTTAAATAAAAAATATATTTTAGACCTTTTAATTCTTAGTATATGGCTGAAAAATGTGCTGAATGTGTGTAGAATGTGTTAAAGAAAAATATTATTTTCCAACTAGTTTAAAACAGGGACATAGAAAAATTCTATACCAGAAAGCAGGAGAGTCTGGCTGAGAATATGGATTTGAGGACAGCTCTGAGCTTGCAGAATAACCTTCATCCTAGGACATTTTCCTAAAGAAAAAATGGATAATAAATTAAATGTAGTAGTACTTGCTGGGAGAAAAAGTTGTTTTTTTTTTTTGTCTTCATAAAAGATGTACTGTAACAGGAAAATGAACAGAGACCCGGATGAATACACATTGAATTTGAAAACCAACTCTGCTCCTAGCAGTTGGGTGACCTGGAAAGGTTCCTCCTCTCTCAGAATCTTCAAATTTTTATCCGATGTCTGATAGTAGTGATGAAGACTGTCTACGGTCCCTTGGAGCTCTGAAATTTTGTGATCTGAAAGAGAAAATTCATATAATTGCAATGTTTAATGGGATTTATGATAATTGGAAAATAATTGCTGCTCCAAACTTTTATTAATCTATATTTAGTTATGAGTCATGCTTTCACAATAGATGCTTTGGAAATAAGCAGAGAGACAAATCGAGTAAACAGAATTTTAAATATTTTATTTATATGCAGTTTGCGTAATCCCTGGAGCCCATAGGCATATTAAGATCATTTAAAATATCCATTAAAACTTATGTGTTATACGACAAACTCCTCTTTTAGAATGCTTTGCCAAAGGATAAATAGCTAACATTTATTGAGTAGCTACTACTGCCAGATTAATTGGATTCATTATGTGGAATCCTTCCAGCAACCCTGCAAGGTAAGTCTTCAGATTTCTACTGCACTGGTAAAGAACCTGAGAGATGGTGAAGGAGCTGCACATGATTCTGAGCTAAATGAGTGGTTTTGTGCTGGACCTTAGAGCCAGGCAAAACCAGCTGTAGAGCATATGTTCATTCTGTGGTATTCTAGAGTCTTTGGAAAAGGACTTCGTTGTGTCCTCTCATCAGATCCACAGAGGAGTAAGACCTGTCTTGTTTTTGGTATCTTGCATTATTTTGCAATATTGCATCTGCTCCCAAGGCATTTTGGAGATGGTAGAGAGGATAATGTGGATGCTAGAAGGTGGAGGGGATGGAAAGGAAGGCAAGACACAGGAGAGAGACTAGGCGGTTACAATAGCTCTATTTCCATCCCTACTCTAGCACGGATTTGCCAAATGGTATTTTACTGCCCCAAGACCCAGGTTCCCCCAGTGGTAATAGAAATGAAAATTCTTTCTATCTCCCAGGTTTCTGAGACAACGAGATACATGGTGATAGATTCCTGGCTATAGAGGCTCCACAGATCCCAGGAATCTCCATAATGGAAGGAGACAGTGTAGTAGGGTGTAAAATGCTCAAGCTAAGATAGGAACCTGGTGTCTGCCCCTCTTTATCAGCCACAGGGCTACCAGCATAGAGAAAGCCCCTTCTCTCTCCTAGTCTCGATTCCCACCCCCACCCCTAATTGGGAAATGATAGCAATGTCCACGGGCTGTTCCTCTAAAAACACTTGAACCCTGACGTTCTGGAATCCGTGTGGCAAAGCAGTGAGTGGGCAGCTCAGCAGCACGGGGGCTTCTCAGCCAACGCCAGCCACTCAGAATGAAACAAAGAAAGTGTGCTGCAAGCTGCCTTCCCTGCCATTAATCTCTGTCGTCTACGTGCGGCCTCCGTGCTTGCTAGCTGTGTGTGCGACAGAAGAACCCACGCGCTCTTCTGCAAATGGCCCATTCACAAGACAGGGGTGCTCTCCTGTGTGTGCTCTCCCCGATTCTCTTTTCCCTTCTCCCAACTTTCCTCCGTGAAGAGCACTGTAGCTCCACTCCAGGACGCCTTGCCTGAATTAGATGCTCCCATGTTTCTGAACTGTATTCCCGTGTGAGCCTTCCAGACCTGCTACGGGGATATTGAAAGACTAAAAATATCATCACTTATATGAGCACACTTTGAAATGTAGACATGTGAAAGATATAAGCAAGTTTTTTTTTCTCCCTTAAGCTTAAGTTAAGGGCTGCGGAAATGAATTAAGAGTTAAAGTATTTGCCTCTCCAGCCAAAGTATCTGAGTTCAGATGCCCAGATCCCATGTAAAAGTGCACGTGGAAATGGTGGCAGCGTGTAATTTCAGTCCTGGAAAGTGAAACTCTTGGAGCCCTAGAGCAAAGCAGTAAGGAGATAGAGTAATCCAGGATGATTCCTGAAGTCACGCTTGGACCTCCACAGACACACATACCCAATATACCCAGGTCCCCTTTGATACACACACACACCACACACACACACACACACCCTTAAGTCAATATATTCACGTGAAAATTAAAATAACATGATCTGTAATCACATTTTCCAAGATCTTTCTTTTTATTATGTGTGCATTTTTCTTCTTTTTCTCCTTTTGCCCCTCCTGGGCCAAATGCTTCTAGATTCACTAGGATATCATGAGTCTCCCGCGGCCCTCCCACTTCTGTTCTGGGGCTTGGACACAGGCAGGGGGGTTTGGCACTGATTCTCTTATTCGTTAAAGTGCATGATTTCCACTTCACATGTGCCCTTGACTTCACCTTCCCATGAGCTAGCTGGGGATCTGTGGGGAGAATCTGGGAGCAGCAGGCAGGAGAAATGCCCTTGCACCTCCTGTCAGCTCAATGATTTCATCGCCTGACTCCCCCTCCCCCATGTGATCCCCCCTTGTTCATCTCTAGGGATCATTTGCTACTCACAATATCAAAAACATTGCTTGAGTCCTCTTCCATCACCCTGATACTCTGAGGCTTCTTTTTATTCCATTTCCAGATGATTAGTTAATGCAAGCAAAAGGATAAGCCATCCAGGAATAAACAAATGCAAACATCCCGCAACTGTAATCAATCATGCTTTCAGCAAACATTTATTGGAGGTAAAAGTGTCTGTAAAATATTCTAAAATGTTTCTCTGGATGAAGTCAGACCCACAGAGGAGTACATACCGAGATTATAATGGGTTTGACCCTCGCGCCGTGCCATCTCTTTCCTGACTGGGGCTTTCAGAGGGCGTCAGGCTGCCTAGAGCCCCTGAGACTCTGGGGAGGGATTACTGAGGGCTTCTTTCACAAGCATCCCAGGCTCCTGTCTCTGTGGGAAACTGTGGCAGACACTTGTAAAGTTTTACCAGGAGACCTGGGAATCTGCATTTGCCCTACAGCTTTGAACAGTGATTACATTGCTTTCTTCCTGTCTGTTCAGTCCTCTTAGCTGTGATTTCCTTTTGTCCTTCGAACATAGACAAGCTCAGTGAATTGGGTTTCCTACTCATCAAGTGCTTAAGACAATAGAATCAATTTGGCATGGAATTTGAACACAAATTTCCATTTGCACTTATGCTTTACATTTTCTAGTTTCTGTGTATTTTATGATGTATGTGTTATGCGATGTTTGCATGTGGCATATTTGCTTGTGGATGTGGCTGTGCACAGCCATGGGTACTTATGCAGAGACCAGAGGAAGATGCCAGATGTCTTGTATTGTTATCTAGAGTATTCTCTTGAGACAGGTTTGTCTCAGAATCTGGAATCTTTTTTAATATTTTCTTATGAGAGAGAAAGAGAGAGAGAGAGACATGCATGCCATAGCATACAGGTAAAGACCAAAGGATAATTAATTTTCAGAGGCCAGTTCTCTCCTTCCACCATGTGGACTTCCAGGAATTGAATTCAGGTTACCAGAGTTGCATATAGAAGCCTTTACCCTCTGAGTCATCTCCCTGTCCCCTGAGTCTGGACTCTTCCTTTCAGTTACACTGGTGGGCGACAAGCCCCAATGATCCTGTCATTTTGCCACCCTCTGCCTTCCCCAGCATTCATGTTACAGGTATGCTTGGACATTCCCAGCTATCTTTTCTTTTTTTAAAATGGCTGGGCATAGAGTTGATGTCCTCATGTTAGCACATGTACTTTTGTCCAACAGGCTGCCTCCCCAGCTCCAGTTCCATATTTTAAAGGGAATAAAATCCATGCTCTTTTGCAAAACACCTCATCTGCATCTGCTCTGTGACCCGATATAATAAACAAGGCAGGAAACCTGATGCATAGAGAGAGGCAGAGCAGCCTTCACCTTCTCAGAGGTCACATTACCCTCCATGACATAGGAAAGAGTTCAAGAAACTCACAGGAATGCAGAAAAGCCAGAGCCTCGTTCTCACTTTGTTTCTCAGATGTGGAAGTCAATGCACAACACTTCAAGCCAGACAAACATCTTACTCTTGTTTTCAATGAATAGTAATAAATAACAATGCCAACAGATACTAACCAACATTTTTTTATATTCTTTGCCACCTGCAAAGAAGTCTTCCATCAGTATTTCATTCTACTATCATAGTGCAATTTATGGAGAAACATTGAATATATGAAGAAACAGACATAGAAAGAAGCTAAAGAATTATCATTTTGTCTAATTCTTCTTTTGACCTTTTTTGTTTATTGTGTGTGTGCAAGTGCATGAATGTGTGTGTGTGTGTGTGTATCAGAAGGTACTGTTTGTGCCCGTAGAGGCCCAAGGGTGACTTGAGGAATCATCGTAGCTTGCTTCTACCTCTGTTTTGCTTCCCTCTGAGATGTCCCAGACTCTGTCACCCAGAGTCAGAAGTGCAGGCAGTTGCCATCTCTACTTGACATTTTTATGTGGGCTACAGGATCTAAATTCAGGACCTTCTGCTTGTGACACAGACACTTAAACCCCGAGGGAACTCTCCAGCCCATTTCTGACTAATTTTTATGTTCATTCTTACCATTTTTCATATAAGTCACAAAAATTAAAGCCCATATTTCCCCAAAATTCTATCTATTGGCAACTGTGTAAAGAATATGATTATTTACATAAGTTTAAATCTCTCAACCTTTCACTGTGGAATGGGATTAGACATCATGAGGCACTGTCCCTCCTTGAAGGACTGTTGAATATTAATGCTTGCTGTGAGAAGGGGAAACACTTTCTTCAGTGGTATGCCCCTAATACGTTGTCTATAGGTTAGCAAGTGCCCAGGCACATACTAATGTAGATACCCTCGGGAAACTCAATGGGACACACACACACACACACACACACACACACACACACACACACACACACACACACACACACCATATGTAAATAGCCTGGTTAGAAACAAGAAGAATTTCGCTGGAGGAAAGGAAAAGTGGTACGATCTGGTAACATGGGATGAAAAGAACTTAAATTCATTATATACATGTATGAAACTGTCAAAGAATAGAAAACATTATAAAATTACGAAAAAGAATTGATCACCCAACTTCCTGTCAGAGCCTCTTATATAACCATAAGGCAATGATAATGTGAAATAACTTTCTGCAGACATTTTCCAAAGGTTGGTTTTATCAGGCTTTGTGATTTATCCAAGGCTTAAACACGTCCTTCAAGGCAGATGCCATTTACATCTTACACAGTGTAGGCTGTAGGTGGCAGAGTCAGGCTGTAGCCCAGCCTGATTGCCTTTAGCCCTACCCTAGAGAGACAGAGCAACAGGTGAACTAATTCAAGCAGGTAGAGACAAGTTTGCACAGGAGGAAAACACTTTTGTACGTGCACAGAGCCTGAGCTTCTGCCTGTCTGAGCTTGTCTTATGAACTTTTTTCTTCCTTTTAGTAGTGCTCACACTCAATGCATGCATCATTGAAAGAGAGAGAGAGAGGGAATGTGTGTATGTGTGTATGTGTGTGTGTGTGTGTATATGTGTGTGCGTGTGCCTGTGTTACATACAGAAACAGAGGACTGATAAAAGGGATATATTAGTTGATGTAGCTCTTCAAACAGATATCTTTAGCCTTACAACTTTCTCTGAGCCTCACCTTAATCCCTGCACCTGTGCCTCCTATACTCCTCCCCCCAGCCTTACCATCACTTGCTTTCCAGCCTTCAACCTTCCTGGTGGGCTGGGCCTTGCTGTAGACACACCGTGCCTTCCACAGAGGATCCTTTTTTAATCTCAGTCTAATTGGTTCACCCACCCTGCTGGGATGGTTAATTGGGCATGAACATATTCTGCACATCCTATGCCTTGGTGAGTCCTGCCTTCTCCAAGGGGAATGTGCTTTCTGGACTGAGGAGGAAAGATGTATTTTCTGTAGTGTTCCACTCACTGGAAACTTACATGAAATTGTTCCCAGGCAGCAGAGCACAGAGACAGCTTGACAAGCCAGATTTGCTTTCTTTCCTTTATTTCATTTGTTCTCGGTAACTGGCAAGGCCCCACAGTTGTAGTCATGAGCCCTGGGCTCTGACGAAGCCCTTCGGTCGTCTTCTCTCCACTCCTGTCCATATAGCTTAATCTGTTTGGCATTCCATTTTCCCGTCTGTAAACTGGGCAAATCTGATGTCTTCACTGAATGATCAGACATGAAACTACTAGAAGAAGACTTATACTATTCACGGTTGAAATCTAACCTCGCACTAGCTTTGTATAAACAAAATTTTATTAGAGTACATGCACACTCACTTATGTTTTATGCATGGCTTCTTCTTTCAAAGCTGAAGTTGAATGGTTGGCTGAAAAGGTCTGGCTCATTTTTCCTACCTTCTCCTCCCAGTCCCACGAGACAAAACCAGATTTTTCAGATTTTTGTCAGTTCAGAAACTGTCATGTTTTGAATATTAGTTACACCCATAGGCTTATGTGTTCACATCCATAATTGATTGATGTGACTGTCTGGGAAGGTTCTGGCAACTTTAGGAGGTAGAAACTTACCAGAGGAAGGTAGTTTACATGGGACAGGCCTTGAGGCTTGGTACCATAATCCTACTACTTTGGCTTGTTCTTGCTGTCTCTGCATTTCTTTTTTGTTTTTCTTTGAGTTCCTCCTGTTTTATCTATCTATCTATCTATCTATCTATCTATCTATCTATCTATCTATCTATCTATTTGTTTGTTTATTTAGCTTCTGTGTGTGTACATGTGTGTGTATGTGTGTGTGTGTGTGTTTGTGTGTGTGTTTTTGTGTGTATCTGAGGCCACTGTGTATCCTTGTGGAGGACCAAGGGTGATTATGGGGATCATCCTGGTTGTTTCTATTTCCTTTTCACTTATTTCAGGGTTTTCCCAAGCTCTACCCACTAGGGTCGGGAGTACATGCTATTTTTTGTGTCTCTCTGTGTGTGGGACCTTGGATCCTAACTGAGGATCTTCTACTTGTGAGGCAGAGTCTTTTTTTAATTAACTAATTAATTAATTAAATTTTTCCACTCATACAAACTTATAGGTACCCCATTCCCCTCCCTCCCTCCACCCCTCCCGGGATCCCCTTGCTCCCTCCCCCCTCCTCCGTTTCTTTCCCCCCTCCCTCTTTTTCTCCCAGTGCCCCACTTTTCCCCCCATCCCTGGAGCATCTTTTAGTGTGCATGTCAAACTTCCCTGTGGGTCTTCCACTCTAATGAGGTGTAAGGACTCAACAGCATTGCCTAGAGTTCTTTCTTGTGTTCTCCTTTAGTATAGGAACACTACTGTGACTGTTAATCCCTTGGTGAGGCAGAGTCTTAACGTCTGCACCAACGCTCCATCCCTTTCTTTGCCCTGACCTATTTCTCCCTCTAGCCATGTCTTCTGCCAAGCTATTCCTGCCATATTGGACTAAAAGCCCTCTGGAACCATCAGCCAAGTAAATTTCTCTTTCTCCCTAAAGTTATGTCCAAGTCGTATCTCACAGAAGTAGAAAGAACAATTGCAACAGAAGCCATCTTTTGAATTTCATGTGAAATAGAATTTAAGAATGAAAATCTTCACCAAGTTCAACAAAGCCTGTTGTGATCTCTACGGTCCCATTCCACAGCTTGATGTCATTTCCTTTTCTATCTTCCCTGTTTCCTTTCACTTTCTGTTCATCTCTGCCTGCCTACTTGCTGCTCCCACCCTTGACAAGCTGGTATCCACTACAGAATCTTTGTATATGCTCTTCTTTACCCTCAAACACATTTCACTACTGGGTACCTCATGATTTTTCCACAAGATTCTTCAAACCAGAAAATCATCTTCAGACCCCTATGTGGCAGCAGGGTTTTCATCGCCCCTCAGCACCATTGTCTTCCTTTCCTCTCATGTTGTGTCTTGGTTACCTTGATCTATCCATTCTCAACAGAATATAAATTCTCCAAAAACATGGCTCTCTGTCAGTTTCTCTTACCACTGTGTTCTCTGGAAAAATAATAAGTGCTAAATGTTTTGGATACATAAGTTGCCTTTCCATTGCCTTGGAATAGAACTAGGTGCTTTGGTGCTATTGTACTGAAGCATGTTTTGGTAAAAGGTGCAAAAATGTAAAATCCTGCATTTATTAACATTTTTACTCCAACAAATATGATTGTTACACAATAGCATAAACTCATCCTCAGGCCTATTTTTAGTCTGAATTGTTTGAATTGTTGGCCAATAAGAACAGATTTTATGAGCTGAAATGTACGAAGAGTTTAACAACAGCTTTACTTTTCATTCTCTCTCTCTCTCTCTCTCTCTCTCTCTCTCTCTCTCTCACACAGAGACACACACACACAGACACACACACACACACACACACACACACACACACACACACACACACCACATATATTCACACAGTTCTAATACTAGCCATGAGCTTGCATTGGGAACCAGACCACAAAACTTTCTGTCAGGCCTTGGGCTTGGGTTAGTGGTTAGCAGAAAATCCTGTGATAAAAATATTGAAGTATACATTTGCTCCTTGCCATATATATATACACACTCTTACATTATCTTTCTGCTGTCACATCTCCTTGTTCTCTACTACTTTGCACAAACAGTTAACTCATGCTTCCTGAAATCGTTTCTTCCGTCACTGCCAGATCTGTTTTCTTCATTCTTTAGCTTGTACAGGAGAACACTTGGGAATCTCTGTCCCCACCCATCCCTGTCTACAGACCGTGTTGGGCATCCTTCACTTTGGATTCCTTCTTGTTTAAAACTGTTAATAGTGTGGTGGAGAGATGGTTCAGGGGTTAAAGCTTTTGACTTGCAAGCAAAAGAAACTGACTTTGGATCTCAGATTCCACATAAAAATGTCAACAGGAAATGACTGCAACCTGCATCACAGGTCTTAGAGGGCAGAACCTGAGAAATACAAGAGCAAAGCAAAAAAGAGGTAAAGCCATCCAGGGTGATTCCAGATGTCATCCTTGTGACCTCCACAGGTGCACACATTCAACTGACCACACACACACACACACACACACACACACACACACACACACACACACACAGTTAATAGAACAGCTGAACCCAGTGGGAAACTTCCCTGATCAGCCAGCAGTTGTTCTTTTGACAGCAGGAGTTCTGTCCACGGTGCTGAACAGGCACAGAGCTCTTCAACCCCACCTGAAAGCAAGCTTGGGATGTCATGCCAGTGTCTCTCTCCTTGTAAGCCTTTCACGCACCCCACAGGGGAGAAACTGGGGACTTCATATGGCTTCTGTCGTTTGCAAGGCCCTAGTCCTACAAAAGGTCACTGGTGATTGTCGCAAACACTGTGGTGGTTATTTAAACAAGAAATGAAGTTTTGGTTCAGTAGTTTGGAGTGGGTGGTTTTATTTCCTCATATCAGTATTGGTTCTATTCTGTTTTCATATTCTCTCAGTATTGACATTCAAAAAGTGATATAAGGGTCAACACACATCATTTTTCTGTACAAAGACCCACGACTAAGACTAAGTATCTGAGTGACCATAGCAAGTTATTTAACACCCCTGTGCACAAATAAATATTTTTGAGGATTATAAGTATGCTTATTTGAAAAATAATCCACAAGAACATGTAATAAAGTGATAGATACATATGTGTAACTATGTACACTAAAACACTAATATAGTGCATGTTTACACAATATGCATTGGTTTATCTCTATATGTATGCATAAATTCATAAACTTCTATGAGTAGCTATTGAGCAGAGGCTGCTTGTTAGATACAGATCGTTATTACTGCTGACTCACCTTCCTCATCCATGGCTGAATAGTAAGTCTGTTTGCTGTTAGGACTTCAAGGTTGGCAGTCTGAGTAACCTGTTCCTACGTTTTACAGGGGCTGCTGTCACCCTGGGGCTGGGTTGAAAAGAATCTGCTTCCACAGAATCCACACAGACCCTGTTAATACCCAGTTGCTTATGAGGCTTCAAGTCCTCAGAAACTATTGGGTGGAATTCTCTTGGGTCTTGGGTGCTTACTATGTGGACATCCCCATAGGGCTTCTGAGAGCATGGCAGTGAGTGATGAGGGAGGGAAAGAGAAAGAGGAAGGGATAGAGGGAGAGAAAGAGAGTGAAAGAGAGAGAGAGAGAGAGAGAGAGACAATAAGAACAAAATCTAAGCTTTAATATTTTGTAACCTAACCACATGATAACTAATATCATGAAGCAATACTCTGTCACTTTCATATTCTTCAGTGGAACCTTTTGCTGAGGGCAAGTCTCATGGAGTCCTAAGGTAGCTGCTTGCTTGTAAGAATCCTGTGTTGTTCCAGATCCACTCTTCAGGCCTGCTCAGTCCTCTTGCCCTGTCTCCTCACACACCACTTTGACATACGTCTCTTTTGCTGCCCTGTTGCCCCCGTGATAACTTCTGTTTCCATTGGTCACTTTTCCTGTCCCTTCTTTGTCCTCCCAATGAATAACATCTTCAACCACACTTCCTTTGATTGAAAACAGAGTCAAGCTTCAAAGCTGGTGTTCAGACATGCCTTCCTCTGGTGAGTTTTCTCTGGAGGCCTGAGACCCCCATGCTTCTCCTCCTGTGCCTGTCATCCTAAATTTATAGCCATCTGGAAGTGCTTTCTCTTTGCCCGTGATTGAAACTCTGAGGCAGGGACTGTGTGTGAACACTTCCTCTTTACAAGTGTGTCATTCAGGGTTTGTTGAGTGCAACTGACTGACTCACATACCTGTCTATGATGTGATGGGTGTTATGTTGCCCTGGAATTTGAATGATGTTGACATTTCTGGATGGAGACTCTTTACATAGACACAGATCCTGAATTTGGAGGCTTTGAGATCTATTCTTAAGTTGAAGCATTTTCTAAATCATCTATCTTGTGAGTTGAAGCATTTTCTAAATCATCTATCTTGTGAGTTAGAAATCATATTCCACTGTGAATTAGCAGAACACATCATTCGAGTCTGATTCTTACCATGCTTGCTTTTTCTCAGACTGTGGGTTTTTTTATCTGCATCTTCCATTCAATGTGTGTGGGAGAAAGAGATAGATAGATAGATAGATAGATAGATAGATAGATAGATAGACAGACAGACAGATAGAGAGAGAGACTGAGAGAGACAAGGAGAGAGACACGCAGACAGAAAGAGGATAAGAGAGGGGGCTAAAAGAAAGAAACAAGGAGAGAGAAAAAGATCAAGAGGTTGAGAGAGAAACAGGGAGAGAGAGAGAGAGAGAGAGAGAGAGAGAGAGAGAGCGCTTTCCACTCAACTCTCCTTTCCATCTTTTGTCTGGACTGACCTTATAGTCCCTTCGTCTATTCTGCTTGTCCCCAGGTACCTGGAATGTGGAACTTAGGCACTTAGTTCACTTCAGGGAGCTACCACTTTTATAGCAATGGTGATTATTATTGAAGCAATAACAATCAGAACCCATCTCAATGAACCTCTTCTAACCCCCCAGTTTGTATCCTCCAGTTCTCTATCCATGCACCTTTAATGATTTACATATTCATGCCTGGAAATTTACAAGGAATTAAAGCTATAAAACCATATTTCACATCAGATTAGTGCCTTGCAGCTTCCAAAGGCATTTTCATTCTCTCCTCCTCCAGATCCTCACACTGGCAGTAAGAAATATATATTATTAATTGCATCTCACAGATAAAGAATTGTAGGTCTAGGGAAGGGTATGCTTTGCTGGGAATTGAACCACATGAATTGTAGGAAGGCATAGCTAGCCTTGGATTCCCAAGTTCAGTGTTCCTCTACCTTTTATCTCTGTCAGTGAAGGAAAAATCAGAACCTCTCATACAGCATCTTCAGAGGTCAACTTTGTTCTTCCCTAAGTAGGTGTTCATTCAGTATACTCATCTAAAATTTATGATAAGAGTGAGTTCTGGTTTCAATACTTGATATTTGAAATGTTCTAGATCTTGGGTGGCCTTGTACCTAGGTCCTGTCTACTCCTGTATTCTCTACCCTCTTTCCTTGCTACCCCCTTTTCCTCCTCCTCCTCCTTGCTCCTTATTCACTCATGAAACATTTTTATTATGACTCCACCTTTGGAAAAGGCACTGACCTGTTTCTAGGAATGGGTCGGGAATTTACTACAGAGTACCCAAATCTAAAGCATTATCCATATTCTAGTGACAACCAAAACAGGCAAGTGGAAGGCAAGACATAGCTAACTAGTTCCTGTATGTTGAACCAGAAATGGATAGCAATCTCCTGCCACAAGATTGATGTTATAATTCAGATTCGAAATGAGATGAATTATTTGCATGAACTATACAGAATAGGAAAATCATCATCACAATCATATTTTCTTCTTTTTATTCATCCATTTAACCCAGTATTTCTATCTGGAACCTAGCACCACTGATCTTAATGCATTCCTTTCCAATGCTTGTCAAGCATTTCAGGAGTTATCTGTGTCTGACTCAATAGCACAGCAATCACAATACATCTGAAAAAGTAGTGGGTGAATCTAGAAAGACTGAAGTCACAATCAAAAATGTTATTAAAAAATATGAGAAGTAATTGTGAACCTGGGTGCTGTAATCCCAGTATTCAGGAGAGTAAAAGCAGGCATGTCATGAGTTCACAGCTAATCCAGGCTACCAGGTGAGTTCCTAGCTTTGTCTGCATTGTGAGATGTTATGTGAAGAATATAAATAAAAAAGAGTGAAGTATTTGTAGATACTTAAGGAGAGATGCATGGATGGGATTGTTGTCTGGGCTTTGGCTAGACGATAGATGTGGTAGGCTGAGGAATGTTGCTCATGTCTCCTGCCCAGGGAGTTTGCCCGTTGGAAGGTGAGGAACACAGCCATTGAGAGGAGAGACCTGGTTCGTCATCCAGTGCCCCTCATGCCGGAGTTTCAGAGGAGCATTCGTCTGCTTGGCAGGAGGCCCACCACTCAGCAATTCATAGATACCATCATCAAAAAGTACGGCACCCACCTGCTCATTTCTGCTACATTGGGAGGTAAGTGGGCAGCTAATGGGTTGTAACCCTCATCCTGATTTTGTGTCTAGAAGAGCAATAAAATGGACTTCCCTGATCATTTCAATGTCTCAGTCTCTGTCCATCATTTATTGCTCATATGCTTGCATTTCTAGAAAACTCAGTTGTTTGAACTGTCCTGGTCATATTTGCAAAGATGATTCAAATCAGCAGGGAAGTCTAATTTGGGAATTAGTAACTCTAGTGGAGGTACAACTGAACCTTAGAATTAGCTGATTTCTAGGAATCAGTGTAATAGTTACTTTGGAATGGGGTCTAATCTCAGGAAAATTAAATGGAAGACATTGTTTAGGGAATTGTTCCATATTTAAGTCAAATTTAGAAGCTGATACTTGGGGTTATCACTTTATAAATGGGCTATCATTTGTATCTTACAGGGTTTGGGATAGGTTAACAGCAAAGTAGGCCAATTATTCTCTCCTACTCAGCCTCATCCACACTTCGCACTAACCAGGGCAATCTCTCTTCAATGGGACAGACTACAGGAACAATGATGAGACTAGAGTATTAGAAGGTGTGAGTCCAGACCGACAGCATCTATTTGATTACATCAGGTAGAGTCCCTTAGGCATCATTGGACATTATGAAATAAGGTTCTTTAGGCATCAAATTTTGTTTGTTTGTTTGCTTGCTTGTTTAATTTGCTTTTCGTTCATGAAATCCACTCTACTTTCTGAAAATCCTTTGGTGCTGTCAACCTGCTGGAAGATCTACTGAGGTGCACTTAGTTGGGGTGTGTGGCAGGATCAGGGGATTTTCACCTTATCAAAGACAGTGCAGACAAAGGTCAGCAGTCTCCCTTGAAGGAGAACTGTGCACAGCACCTTGGGGTAGTTAGTGACCTCATGGAAGGGACGGCTGTTTAATTCAGCGGGAGCTCCTTCAGTTGGCTTAGTGAAGGGAGTTTTGCAGGTGGAGTCTACAGTATATATTTTTGTAAGTGTTTGTATTTGTGTGTGTGTGTGCGCATGTGTGTGTGAGTACATGTATGTATGTATGTCTAAATGAGTTCATATAAGTGAACATGTTGGACAATATGTAGACATGTTTGTGGAGACCAGAGGTTGAGAAAGAAAGGTTGAGAGAGAGAGAGAGAGAGAGAGCGAGAGAGAGAGAGAGAGAGAGAGGTTTGTATATCTCAATGTGTCAGTGGTGAGGAGATGTGGACATTCATGTGGAGGCTAGAAGTCTACAGAAAGTGGCTTCTGAGGATGTTTGTTGCAGTTTGCCCGCATGTTTGCTTATAAATGACCATCAGACGGCTTAAGGGAACAAGGGGTTTATTTCCTTATGACAGCCCAGTTACAGTTCTCAGTCAAGCTTGACAGGAGAGCATGCACTAACACCAGGGCCGAGGGAACTGGCCACACCATCTCTACACAACAGCTGAGAGAGGGATGATCTTTAACTTGCCAGACCAGCCTGTCTGGCCAAGCGTACACAAGGATGCCGACTCTCAGTATTTTATTCATCTGTTCAGGGCCTAGTTCCACCCATCATGGGCTGGGCCCTCCCCATCAGCTAGACAATCTCTTGCAGGTTTGCTTTGGGCTTAACTCAACCACTAATTCTCCACAAATATGCCCAGAGCTCAAACCTTCAACTGTCAAGTTGACACCTGTGCCTAACTATGACAATATTCATCTCATTTTTTGAGACAGAGTCTCTTCCCCAAGCTGGACCTCACCAACTGATCTTAATTGTCATGCCACTGAGTCCCAGGAACCTCCCTGCTCTGTCTCCTCACTGAGCGGAGGAACCCCCTTTTCTCTGTTTCCCCAGCTCTGAGATTACAGATGCAAACAACTGCATGTGTTTTTTACAGGGTCCTCATGCTTGTCTGGCCGGTACTTTACAACTGATCCGTCCCTGCAGTTTTCCAATATGCATGTGATGAAGGCTGAATCAGTAATTTGATAATGTAGGGAATATGGGTAGAGATACTGGCTGGGTAAATTCATTCATGCATAGAATAGTTTCAACCACGACTTAATGAATTGCTGCTGCACATTTGGCATTGTGTTGTGTTGGAGGCTTCAAAAATCATAAGTCAAATCTTATTATTTCCATTTTATAATTAATAAAGTCAGGACCCAGAGGAGGTTATTGCTAAATGGCAGAGCTAAGTGAAAACCTTAAGGTGTTCTTGGTCACAGAAACTACATTATTATTTCACAGGAAGCATCAATTAGCTTTTTAACCAACTTGCCCTCCAAACTGTTCATCCACTTCAGTAAGCAACCAATCAGCAAGTATTTGCAACCTGTTGTTTATCAGATATTAAATTAAATGGGACTTTGAATATGAAATTATTAGTATAAATTACCCTGGATTGTAATATGAAGATGAGATAATTTTTAACTAAAGTAGAGCCTCTATCTACCCTTCCTGGGGCCTCCAACCCCACCGTTCACTTTGAACCTCTCTCATCTCCTTTTCTTACTTGGAGCAAATTAGTCATTGTAACAAATTCAGTTCTTCTATTAAAAGCTGCCCTGGAAATCCCAAGTAACAAAAGACTTTTGTTTCTCCATGAAATATATTTTTAATTTCTCTAAGGCAAGGTTGTAAATTATTCACAGACCCTTGTTCCTCTCCAGTTTTTACAACACAACATTTTAAAATATGCAAAGCTTTGAATTGGAATCGGGTGTTGGACAGCAGGCCTTGAATGTTCCGTCCGCCCTCACTGCGGAGGAGCCAGGGAGCAGGAAGAGATTCGCCAGTGATCAAGCGCTGCCTCAGAAATGGCAGGAAGTCCTTCACGTCTCATTCATTCATTCATTCGTGGAAAAGCATTCTTTCTCTCTCCTCTCTCTTTTGATGTGTGTAAGTGAGAGAGTGTGTGCAGGCACACATGCATGCATCTTCATGTGTATGACTGTAGTCACATCCGTGTTATGGCATAGATATGGAGGTCAAAGTTTAACCATGGGTGCTGGTCCAAGCCTTGTTTGAAACAGTCTCCATATTTTTTATCTACTATACATGTTAGACTGTGAGCCCCTGGGTGTCTCAAAACTCTCCTCTACCTGTCCTCTCCCTGTACATGCAGCAGTTATAGATGCTTGTACATCTTTTACATGGGTTCTGGGGATAACGGGTATCTATTTATTTATTTATTTATTTATTTATTTATTTATTTATTTATTTATTTAAATTTTCCCAAAGTGTGCATGTGCATGTGTATGTGTCTATGTGCATCAGAGAGTACTGTCTGTGCCTGTGGAGGCCGGGTGATGATTTTTGGGAATCATCCTGGATTGCTTCTACTTCCTGTTTTCTTTGCTCTGGAGTTTCTCAGGCTCTGCCTACCAGGATCAGAAGTACAAGCTGTAGCCATTTCCACCTAGAGATTTTACTTGGGATCTGGGATCCAAACTCAGGACCTTCTGCTTGCAAGGGAGAAGCTCAACTCCTGAGCCCTCTCTCCACCACCAAGGGTACTTCTGCAGGAGTGCTGAAGGACTGGATGAGGACGGGAACAGCAGCAGGATGGCTGTGGCGACTGCCTGGATCCTGCTTTTCTTCTGCACCATGCCACTTTACCAGTAACCTTTCCTGAGCCTCAGTTTCCTCCTCAGTAACTACTCACAGCGGAATTTCTTTAACCCTGTAGTGAAGAGGTAATACAGGCTGCATTAGAAGTATGTATCAAACTCTAGCGCCTTCCTGAGAGGAAGAATAGAGTTTATTGCTCTCCCTTAGCATCCAAGCAATTATTGGCATTCTTATTATCATTATCTTTCTGTCATTGTTGGTGTTCCTTGGAGCTAAAAATCTAGGATGGAGGCTCCATGCTACTATTTGCTGCATAAGTGGGGTGGCATTTGGAAAATTGTCCTTCCTACCTGGATATCAGTTTCCCCATTTTTACACAGGGAAGCATGGAAAGTGTTATTTATTATAGGTTTTTCAGTGTACGCTGTATTCATAGAGAAGACGGGTTTTGATAAACCTTTTGAGGTGCAAGTAAATTCTTAAGGGCATAATTTGGCTCTCTGTGGAGAGGGAAGAGGAAGGACAGAGAATTGGGCTTGGTAAGGGGAGGCCTACAACTTAGACATTTTAGGGCTTCCCAAATTAGTCACCCTACAGGGAGTTAAAATTTACCCTCCAGGAAGTAAAATCTATTTTACTTCCTGGAGGGCGATTAAGGGGTAGAAGCTATCCCTGGAGGATTCTATGGCAAACTGTAATAGGAAATTCCATTACTTTCTCTGAAAATCATACTTTGAGTCAAATTAGACACCCTGGAAAATGTCTGGGGCATGCATGATTAAGATGAATGTGTGCATGTTTAGAGTACTACCTGTTTAAAAGGTGTGTACAAATGCAGTTCTAAGCCTGATTGCAAATTAATATCCTTATGATGTACACATAGAAGGGTACATATGAGGTATGTGTTGGTGATATATGTGTGGGTGTGTATGTTTCTTTTTTGTATGTGTAGGCATAGGTGTATACATGTGTGTGGGTAGGTGTAGTTGCATGTGAGTGTAGAAGAGAGCACCATGTGTTCCTGTGGAGATCCAAGGATAACTTCAGGAATCATCTTGGAGTGCTTTATCTCCTCACTGCTTTGCTCTGGTGTTTCCAAGGATCAGAAATGCAGGCCAGTGCCATTTCCACCTAGCATTTTTTACATGGGATCCGAGGATGGTAACACAGGTCCTTTTGCTTTTGAGGTGAAGGCTTAACCCCTGAGCATCTCTCCGGCCCCAGGGTGTGGTGCACATGTCTCTGTGTGTGCATGGGCCTGTGAGAAGCATAGGGAGGTAAGAGGTTGATGTTGTTCTCCACTTTACTTTGATCCTGGAACTCACCATTAGGCAAGAGATTCACGTCACCCCCACTTTGTATTACTGAACCTGCATATCAACATGAGACTAAACCATCTTGCCATTGAGCGCTGGGGTTGGCCTCCCTCTTCTATCCCTATCACAGGAGTAGCAGACACATGTGGCCATACCCAGCTTTACGCATGTGGATACTGGGGATCTGAGCTCAGGCTTATGGGAAACCTGCCACAGATTGAGCCATCTCCCTAGTCCCAGATATGTCAGTTTTCACATGTATGTAAACATGTTGTTGCAGTTCACCTGCATGGTTGCTGATACGTCACTATCAAACGGCTTAAGGGAACAAGGGATTTATTTTCTTATCACAGTCTAGTTACAGTCTACAGTCCAGCTTGACGGGAGAAGGTGGACTAACACCAGGGCTAAGGGAACTGCCACACCATCAACACATAACAGTTAGTGGGGGATAATCCTTACTTGGAAGAACAGCATGTCTGGCCAAGCGTATACAAGGATGCCAACACTCTCAACCAGCTCTTCGTGATTTCTTCCAGGGCCTAATCTCGCACAGCATAGGCTGGGCCTTCACCATCAGCTAGACATTCTCCTGCAGGTTTGCTCTGGGCTTAACTCAACTATTAATTCTCCACAAATATACCCAGAGCTCAAACCCTCAACTGTCAAGTTGATACCCGTGCTAACCATGACACACGTGTATTGCATGGATTATTTTTACACACAGTCATTTGTGTCTATTGTATTCATGTGAATGTATTCAATATTACCCACCCTGCTTGTGGCTAATATGAAGGCTGAGAATAAAATCTCAAGATCACAAAAGAAAACCTAAGGGATAGCACATCAGCCCACCAGCCAGCCACCCTTGTCCCTTACCCAGAACAACACCTTCCATTGACTCAAAAGTAAGAAGTTCACCTTCTCCGCTGTCTCCATCCTCTGTGTATCTGAGTCCTGTCTTGTCCCTCAGAGGTGAGGGGCTATAGGGAGCAAGGCCAAGCCCCTGGAGGACCAGAGGACTGAAGAAAGGCTTGTATGGGGTGAAGAGGCAATTTGCAGAAATGCCCAAGTGGGAATGCTGCTCCAAACAGCACATTCTCTTAATAAACAAGAAATTAAATCTTAATAACGCAGCAAGAAGTCCATTAACCCCTCTTGATCTGAGGTTTGCTTCTGCCAGCACTGGGTCCAGAGGGAACAGGCTTGTATCACCTTCTGTTCCGCAGGCTCCTGAGAGAGCCTGAGCGGGCACTCAGAATATTTATTTCTTCAGTTTTGTGGCTGCAGTTTCAAATACTCACTTATCATTTACTTCTCCGCACATTTATCAATGCATCTACTCTTGTTTTTGTTCATTGCAAGGGAGGGAAGTAGTGGCTAGAAATTGAACATGGGGCTTTGTGGATTATAACCACATACTCTACAACTGAGATATATTCCAGTTTCATACTAATCAATTTTTTCAAATTTTCATGTGTGTTCATGGGAAGCATGTGCACATGTGTATGTCTATCCCCATGTGTGTGATCACATGTGCATGTGTATATCTTCAGGCCCAATTAATTTTTCAAGGAAATCCAGTAAGAACTTCATTGAATTTCTAGATATAATAAAGTAGTTCTTTAAGATTGGGAAACACTCAGGCTGGAGAGATGGCACAGGGGTTAAGACTCTGCCTCCCAAGCTGAAGGTCCTGAGTTTGGTTCCCAAGTCCCACATAAAAACATTAGGCTGAAAAGGTGGTGGCCCACATTCCTGGCCCTGATGGGCGGAGCCTGGGCAATCCCAGAGTAAAGCAAAAAAGAGGTAGAAGTCATCCAGGATGATTCTGGAAGTCACATAGTACTTTGTAAAACACACACACACACACACACACACACACACACACACACACACACACACACAGAGTGAATGAAATAAAGTTTTTTTTAAAAAGATTGGGAATCATTGTAATTGCTCTTTCACCTTATTCTTTTGAGACAGGGTCTGTAATCAAACCCAGAGTTTGTAATAGAACTAGCAAGCTTGCTGTGGAGATTCAGTCTCAGCCTTTTCAGGCTGGAATGATAGGCAGACCGCCACACACATCCAGCATTTTTTAAAATTTATTGATCCAATTGTGCGTGTGTGCATGTGTGTATGTGTGTGTGTGTGTGTGTGTGTGTGTGTGTGTGTAGAACCACGGACGAATTCGGGAACCACCATGGACGCCTCCACCTCCTCTTTGTTTACTCTGCCCCAGGATTCACAGGCTCTGGCCTACCAGGACCAGAAACACAGGCAGCCCCCACTTCTGCCCGGTGTCTATACATGGGGTCTAGGATCTGAACTCAGGACCTTCCGCCTGCAAGGCAGAGGCTTAATCCCTGAGCCATCTCCACATCCAGCCCCCATATCCAGCATTTTTAAATGGCATCTAGGAATGCAAGCTCCAGACCTTTTGCTTGGGAGAGAAGTGTTTTTACCACTGAGCCATCTCCCCAGCACTTAAATGAACATTTCAGGGGCTATAGTGAGCTGGGTGCAATTCTAAAAACTACATTTTTTTAAAGGAAATGGCAAAGGCAAATCACAATAAGAAATTTTACTAAACTCAGTATCCCCAAAGTATTATCATATTACATGCAATGAGTGGGTAAGATATTGATAGCAGGAGCTAATTTTTGTGCGTGTACACGTGTGTACAAGAGGGTACTTGAATGTATGTGGAGACCCAAGGGTGACATCAGAAGTCATCCTGGATTGTTTTACCTCCTTCTTGCTTTGTTCTGAGGTTTCCCAAGTTCTACCTTCCAAGGTCAGAAGTAGAGGCCAACATCATTTCAACCTGGCATAATTGCCTGGAAACTCGGGTCTTTTTGCTTTCAAGGCAAAGGCTTAATTTCTGAGCCTTTTCCTCTTTCGAAGGTATTAATTTTTTATGCTAAATACTGGTATGTGGTTATAGTTATGACATATTTCAACATTGTTCTCATTTGTCATACTGATGCCTACAAACATGCTTAGCACACACACTCTGAGTTTAGCAGACAACTTAGAGGGCAATAAAGAAGGATAGTTTCTTCTCTTTGGGATGATAATGTGGTGGGAGCTGATGTCTTAGCAGGAGTTAAGTGTTGTGTTTGAATATGCCAAGGACCAAGGAGGGGCTGGCAAGAGGGAGTGACATTAAAACTAGGCCTGAAAGCTGAGTGTGATTTCAAAGGTCAAATAGTGAAGAGAGAGGACAAATGCCTTCTGAAAGTAAATTGCTTTCTCTTTCTTTGATTCAAAAGAGTCATCAGTATTCTAAATACATTCCAATTGTCCTAGATACCAGGCATTGTGTCTCAGAATATATTGAGAGTTTTGTTCTCTAAATATTTTATTTTGATTATTTTATTGACTGCATGTAAAGATAAATATCATATAACTGATAACTTGAAATGATTAGATAATAAACTGACTTTAAAGATGCCTACCGTGTACCAAGTAATAGTCAAGAACTTCATATAATCAATTTAGACAATGCTGTGAAATAAAGTCAGTGTGGGCTACCATTTTCCACATGAAAGAACTGAAACGTAGATGAATTAAATCATGCACGTCTAAGCAGGGTCTATGTCTGGAGTTGGTACTGCCCAATGAACTAACTTACTTTTTTTCTCTTTCTGTTTTCTTTTTCTCCTCTTTTATGTTCCTTCCTCTTTCTTTCTCAGTCCTTCATTTACTTTTTTCCCCACTGCAGTGGTTCAACATTGAGCTTAAGGTTTTATGCATGTTAAGCAGGTATTCTACCCTGAGCTGCCCTCCTGCCAAGTGCTATAGTGAGCCTTAAACACCTCTCAGGACTTTACACATAGTAACCAACTTATGCTTAATAATATTCCTCAGCAAAAACTAGGTGCTATTTTCTCCAGTACTGCTGTTATTGCTAATGTATACACTGAGGACCAGAGAGGCTCAGAAACTTACTTGTGTGTTGCAACAGTAGAAGAGATGGGAGGCAGGAGTGTAAGAATCACGTTTCCACACAGAGGTTCCTTCTCAATGTTCTGCTGAAGCATCTTAGCAGCCAAGTCACTGTCACTCCTGCCTCTGAGAACTAGGAATCAATCCATGCAGTTGTAAGGAAAACTTCATGGAAGAAAAACATACAAACTTGTAAATTCGTATTTATATCTGTATTAACTCTGTGTTCATCATTCATTATTGCTCTGTTCATCCATGCAAACATTGTCTTTATCATCTATCATATCTGTCACCTAACATGTATCATCTGTCATCCGTCTATATCTGTCATCTAGCTGTCATTTATCTATCTATGTATCTATCTATCTACATTTGGCATCTATCATCTATCTATCATCTATTTTTCTATCTATCTATCTATTGTCCTGCTACCATGTATTTATTATATCTCTATTATCTATCTATCATTTATGTTCTATCATTTATGTTCTTTCATTTATCTATATATGTACCTATCTGTCCATCAATATCCATTTTCTATTATTATCATTTAATTATCTGTCATATATATATAATTTGTCTGTCTTTTGGTCGGTTTGTCTATCTGTCTATCTATCTATCTATTTATCTATCTATCTATCTATTTATCTATCTATCTATCTTTCTGTCTGTCTGTCTATCTACCTATCTATCATTTATCTGCCCATCAGTCCAAATATTTATCTCTCATCTTCCCCTCCTGTACTTAATTTTCTTATTTTTTTTTCCATTCCAAGATATGAACTTTTCTCTATTATAGTCTCAAAGGTATGATGCCTGATATATGGAAGGTACCTAAAATATGTTTTGAATAAAATAAATTCATAAATTAACTAATGTTGAGTTTCTACTACATACTAAGCACTATGCCATGCATGAAATAAATCCATGGTTAACATATACATTATCTACTTCACAGAGCCAACTATTTATTGTTTCTTCTATAGGAACTGATTTTCCCTGCCTTCATATTTCTCTCTTCCCCTGAATTTCTATGTCTTGCCTACTTACCTACCTCTATGTCTATACATCAATAACATACTATAAATGTGTTGTGGAGGAAAAATAAAAGAAGAATGAGAAGAAGGGATTGGAGAAAGGAAAAAGATACAGAAAAGGATAAAGTGAATGATGATGTAGAAATGGGGGAAAAATAGAAAATGATGAGGAAGGAGTATCTTTAAAATCCATCAGAAAGAACCTGGACTTCTTATAAATGGAGAAATGGGTTATGTGGCAAGAGAGTAGGAAGTGTGAGATGGTTGACTTGGAGTTAGACTCTGGACAGAGAGCATTTCAGTGCCTTCTGTGCTGATGGGAATTGTAGCCACTTCTGGATTATGTTTTTGTATTGTGCCCTTGATTTTTTTTTTTTTTGGACACAGAAGAAAATTTGGGTAACATTGTTAGGAGAGTTAAGTCTGTACCCAGCCTCCAGGCTCTCCTCCTGTACTGAAGTCAAACCAGGATTCCTCACCTTCTTTCCATTCCCATGCAGGAGAGGAGGCTTTGACCATGTATATGGATAAAAGTCGCCTTGACCGGAAGTCAGGGAATGCCACTCAAAGTGTGGAAGCTCTGCACCAGCTGGCATCCTCCTACTTTGTGGACCGGGATGGCACCATGAGGAGGCTCCATGAGATCCAGATATCAACTGGAGCGATCAAGGTACAACAGTCCGGAGGCTGGGCTTGGGTGGGGGGCTGTCAAATCGACGGAACTCTGTTCATTCTGAGACCTGAGATCAAGTGCAACAATTCATACCTGTGTCACTCACGGTGCCCCTGCCAAGCTCTCTGATGGTTATTGTCACATACCCTGTATCATTATGAGTATCATCCTGAGGGCCGCCGTGTGCAGAGGTACAAGTGCACTCCGCCTGTGGTCACTGCATGAAAACCATCAGTCTTCTCTTTCACCGTTCAGTAGTTGCTCTGCATGGGTGGTCATCTAATCACTGCTCTAGTTGAAGAAATCAAGGCCATGGGGAAGTAAATGATTTTTCTCAAGATCACAGAGCTAGAAAGAATCACATTAATGATACCTAAACTGGCATTTTAAAAAATGACTGTATTTTACTCACTCTTCTTTGTTGATGTATTTTGTACTTGGACTGTTTCAGACAGATGTACAAAACATTCCATTTTTTTTCTCTGTTCTCCATTTCCTCCTCCCTCTGCCATCCCCCTTTCCTTATAAGACTCCTTTCTATACTCACATCTGTTTGCTTTGTGTACACCAGACTGATACAGCCTTCTCTTAACTTTCCACCTTCTATTTTATAGATAGGAAAACTGAGTCCTAGAGTTTAAAATCTTCCGTAAAGAGCTACAGAACTAGAAATATCTCATAAGGACAGCACTCTTCTCTCTAGCCCAGGAGTCACCAAACACATCCTGTCAAGTGACAGTCACAAATGTACATGGTATTCAAGCAGTATGGACTTTGTCACTTCTGGTCATATCCTGTGCTGTAGTATCAGACAGCCAAAACAGTGATTATTAAAGTGCGTGTGAATATATTCCAATAAAACTTTATTTACAAAATCGACTATATATGTACATTGCCTCTGACTGAGCTGTACTCATCTACATTAACACTACCCTATAGACTCTGCAGATAACGATAGAAATGCCCTGCATCTGTGCTGGCCAGGATGTGGTCATTAGTCACATGGAATTATGGACGACTTGACTGGCAACCAAGAAAGGAAATTTGTTGGTTTATTTGATTTTAACTAATTCAAAGTTAGACAGTTCTTGGTTCTCAAGTTCCCTTAGTAAAAGGAATCTAAATTTAATTTCCAATATGATGTATTTACAGGTAACCTTTATAAAGACAGTGTGGGAAGAAATTCTTAATATAAAGGATAAATTGTTCTGAAGGTTTCAATGCAGATTTTACCATTCTTAATATAAAGGATAAATTGTCCTAAAGATTTCAGTTCAGATTTTACCATCTTTGTGTGTGTGTGTGTGTGTGTGTGTGTGTGTGTGTGTGTGTGTATGAGAGAGAGAGAGAGAGATACAGAGACAGAGAGAGACAGAGAGAGAGACAGAGAGAGACAGAGAGAGAGAGGGATTGAACTTTGGTGAGGAAGTTTACACACAGGGGGTTTTACTTCCTGAGCCATCTCACTAGCCTCTTATTATTTTTTTTTAAACTAGATGATGCCTGCAGTTGCTTCTCAGCCCTCACTTTAGCTTCTAAATACAACGTGGAGCTTGTCTTATACTGAGATTGCAGGAGACCCCTCAAGGGAAAAAGAGCAGGGAGAAGGTCAAAGCAGCTCCCGCAGATGAGTCAGAAATTGATCTCAGGAAGAGAAACATGTGGGAGGGAGGGCGTTCCTGATGAGGAAGGCAGTAAGGAGAGAAATAGACCAGACTGACAAACAAAGTAGTTTATCCGAGAAGAATTGCTTATATTGGGGGGGATTACGCTGTTCAGGAGCTTGGCACTGGGGGACAAATCCTTATGAAACTATCAGAATCAGGAAGCTGCAAAAGACTTGGTTTTCATTCTCACCAAATGGTACTCTTGCCCCTTGGATGGGATGGAAGATTGAGATATTGAAGCTTTGTCAGGGGGAGAATCTCCTTCCGTGCATCCTGGAAGTGCAGTATGCCTTCTTAGGGAGGATTTGTCAGGCAAATTTCAGAGGCGTCTCAAGAAGCTGCTCTTAATGCTAGCACTGCCATCACCTTCCATTGGACCCTTGGAGGCTTTTTGCTGTTTCTTAACACCATCTCCAGATGCAGCAGACCGGAACGTTCTCACCTCTGAATTTGTGGAAGGTCAGCCTCTGATCCGAGTGGGGTAAAATAAATTTCTGGTGTGAACTAAGAATTCTTTTATTATTCTCTGCACAAAGGAATGCTTTATTTGTAAAAATGAATTAAGTCATGATTGTGACCTAAATATGAACACAAAAATATGATCTCTTTACCTCATTAGGTAGGAGCATAATTGTCTGTACAGTCGGGGAAGTACAGACTCAGGAAAAGGAAAACTACCAACCTCAAGTTTCACAGGTGGAAAAGGACCAAAGAGGTTCTTGTTGATAATTACCCAAGTTTTCTTTCCTCACAAAGGAGGCTGTGATGTCACAGTTGATGGACACAAAACCCAGTTCTGGATAATGGCAAGCAAATTTATGAAGAGTTTGTTCTTTCATCATAGTAAAGCTTTATTTTTTGTGGTTATTCTTGAAATCGATGTTCTTTTCTTCACAAATCTTGGAAGACATTGTCTTATAAACATTTAGCTATTGGATCCAAACATTTTTTTCCTACAAGATCAGCACTGGTTATTGCTGATTGCTTCTTTTAGGGAATGAGTATGATTTCATTGTTCTTACCCGATAATCATGCATATCACTACAATGTGTAGACACTTGGCAGACAGATGACCCTTTCTGAACACTCTCCTGGTGCTAAGTACTCACACAAGCCGGTTGTGTTTCATGTCCACCCTGGAAGCCAACTGATTAACTTGCACTTGCTGATACTTCAAGACATTAAATGGCTTCCTTATGTCCCACAGTAAATAAATGACCCAGCTAGGATTTAATCCTGGGTTTCCTGGAATGTATCATAGAGTTCCAACTTCTTAGTTCTTAGACGAGTGACTTGTGAAGTGAGAACCAGGATAGATAGCAGGTCTAGTGTGTATGTGCTTGACTATGTCTGCTCCGTCTCAGGCAAACATTCCCAGACACAGGCCTGGTATTAAAAAGGTAGACCAGGAGCATCTCTCCTATAGGGAATCATTATCAGGTCTTCCGTGTTACAAGGGTTGTTGTCTCACGCTTGTCTTACTTGATGTCTCCACCAGGTCACAGAGACACGCACGGGGCCTTTGGGCTGTAACAGCTATGACAATCTGGACTCTGTGAGTTCCGTCCTTCTACAGAGCACGGAGAGTAAATTGCACCTTCAAGGTAGGAAGCTGGTGCAAAATGTGGGGCCAGATTCTGAGAGATGGGGATGTAGCGTGGTGGCGGGGGGATTAGAAAGGATGGCATGCAAGGAGAATAGTGAAGGTGTACAGAAAAATTAATGAAAGCCACAAATATGGAATGCTTTTCAAGAATTTGAACAAATATAGCATGCCTTTCAAAGGTTTGAATAAGTATGGAATTCCTTTAAAGGATTTGGACTTAGGCAGAACACAAAACTCACAGTTATTAATTGGTTTTCAGATGAAATGTATGAAGATGTGAGTTTATCTGATTATTTTGATGCAACTGTCTAAACAATATTATTTATAGATGCTCCAGACTTCATATATATATTAAAGTTTCATATCATTTTATCTGAATTTTCTGCATTATTGTTTTTGATTTCTGGCATGTTTGGCAGGTGATATCTGAATCTCAAGAATTATATAGAATTTTTGATCCTTTATGATATATTCTCTTAGTAACTAATTCATAGTTATAAGCACATGCAGACATTTTTTCCAGAGTTATCTAATATTGATAACACATGCAGACTGATGTAGAGAAAGACACATTTAGACATGACCAGTAGAATATAGTCATTATGTAAATTAGCATGCTGATATTTCTAAGTTTTATGTTATCTCATTGCATATCATGTCTGTGCTAGGAATTGCATATGCATTTAAGAAATGCATCATACTTTTGAGAAAATACATCATTTAAAACAATATTGCCCTTCTTAGTTCACAGCACACATAGGAGAGGAGAGTTTAGGTAAATACAATTGACAAGGATTTCAATACAGATGATGTTGTTATAAGAAACCTAATTTATATAGTTAAAAATTATGCAAATATCTTAGCTTTCCACATGAGAAGACAAAGTGAATTATGTTAGAGCCCCAGAACATATTAAGGAGGTACTGAAATGTTATTTATCAAAAATTTCTTAGAATATGTGAAAATGATTTTATGTTAATTAATAAATGGAAGATTTCTTATTCAATGTATGGCATAATTTTAATACTGTAAAAGGAAAAAAAGTAACCCTGCAGAGAAATGCTGAGAGGTTAAAAAAGGTTAACACTGGATGATGGGGTTATAGTCAATTTATTTTAAGCTTCTGTTTCCTTTTCTGACTTTCTTGGAGTGATTATATATTAATTTTATAATCAGTAAAAAACCTGACTTTTTTAACTTTGTGAAGACTAAAATGTGACCTTACCAAAAGGTATATGATAAAGGTGATTCTGATTCAGAACATCACAGTGGAAAGAAGTTAGTTTGAGATTGGCAGGCAGAATTCTGCACAGCCTCATATGACTTCTATACTTTGATTCCTTGATGACTTTTGATTCATGTATCTGTTATAGGGGGCAACTGGCACACAGATGCAGAGTGGGCTTGGCAGGGCCAATGTGGGAACCCTAGGTGAAAATGACCTGTGTAATCTTAAGTCAATATAGTGGTTTAATGTGGTTAATGCACACATGTACATGTAAATATACACATATACACATATACATATACAGACATACACGTACTTACAAAATCTTAATAACAAGATTCTCTGCAGCTGTGGGCGTGGAGGTCAGCCTCGTTCCTCAGCTGCAAGTTGGAAGAGGATGAAGAGGAGAGAGAAGCCAGGGCATTTTTCGTACAGAGTTTAAAAAACAGGAATGGTCAGCAAACAGCTGCAGAAAGTACAGTCTTCAGAGGAACAGTTATAGAGCTGTTATCTGCCAGAGAAGATGGGTCTCAAGCAAGCAATGCATGTAGTAGATCTTAACAGAGGAGAATGATGTGTGTTTTTTTTTTTTTTTTTTTGATACTAGACTACAGGACTTCACCTATAGGAACTCAGGAGATTTTCTTTGAGAATGACACACAGTATAAAACCTGAAAGATGGGTAGGCAGGAGGCCAGTGGCTGGACTCAGAGACAGACACAAGAGTCTTTATAAAGGAACGTTCGAGGAAATTAAAAAGTCTTATGAGATAAAAACAGAGGAGTCAGGAGTGAGAGAGACAAGATAAGCTTTCAAGTCCTAGACAGCCTCCACAGCACACTAATGAGCTGAGCATTAATTTGAGAGCAGTGGACATTCTGGTCATATTTTAAAACAAGTAACATGAGGAGAATAGCATTTTGGACTGTCATTCTATAGGCAATTCTGTAGAGAAAGCTGAAATAGAGGTTGGTGACAGTGGGGAGTTCTTGAGTTCTCAAGGTAAGATTAAAAAAAATAGGCCAATCCTAGAGATACTTAGGAGGTATTTTGAACAGCATTCTCTAAAAGAGACCGTGAAGAAATCAGATAATTTAATCAGCAGGATATGGGGATATGACAGAGAGGACAGACAAGCAGTGTCTATGATTCAAGACACTGCGTAGTATAATGAACCTAATGAATATAATATGTAGCATTATGGTAATTTAGAAAAGAGAGCTGTTCATTCTGTCTGTCCAAGGAGTGGACTCACAGAAAATAGATACCAGAAGAATATAAAGCAGGAGAATATCTCAAGACTTTGGAGTGTGCTGACATTTATCCTATGATTGAGAAACAGTAAGTAAAACTAAATGATTGAAAAATTGAACTATATACAACTTAAAATTCCTGTAATAGAATACAATTAGAAGTATGAAAATCTTAACCATTGAACATACGAAAGTATTTGCAATACATGTATCTGGCAAAAAAATTCTTTTATGTGAAATATATAACAATATTGTGCTAAATAATTGATGAGAAAAAGAAAGTTAGCCTGCTCACCCCCCCAAAAAAAGAGTATGTATAAAACACAGAAATGAACCCAAACATTAAATAAGCAGTTGAAAATATGCTTGCTTTTTCTAATCTTGGGGTGAATGTAAATCTGATATCCTACCACATCAGTCAAGGCAATAAATGAGAAGTCACAATAACAAGTGAGTACCGAGGTAACGGGAGCTTACATACATCCCCAGTGGGAGCCTCAATTAGTTGCAACCATTTTGGAAAACTCTTGACAGTATTTACTAAAAATCACATATGTTCTGTGACCCAGAAACTCCATCTCCTAGAGACATGCTAAGAGAAATGTATCCATGTTCCCTTCCTCTCCCAAAAAACAAAAATGTGCATAGCACCTTTCAAAATAGCCCCTCCCCCCAAAAAATCAGATCCATATATTCACTCCATGAGGAAATGTAAATGATGATTTCATGCAGCAATATGGAAGCATCTTACAAATATAGCGCCCAAAGTTGCCAGACACAACACATTTGTAAGCTTCAGGAGTCTGTTCTTATCCTGGTTCCAACTTGTCAGAAAACAATGGAGTCTTTATATGTCCGACAGAGACTGAGAACCTTTAGGAAGATTAATGGGACAATGACTTGAAAGAGGGGTAGGAAATTTTCCTAAGGTATAAGTGATATTCCATATCTCGGTCTAGGTAGCAGCGTCTGGTTGTGTTTGCTTTGACAACCCACAGAGCTAAACACACATTATTTATATGTGTGCACTTTCTGTCTATCCATTATGCATCTATTCAACATTTATCTAGCAACACACTCCATCTTGACACTTCTGCACTAAGAAATTGTAAATAAAACTGTAAGCATGGAAGAGCGTATAATATTTTGGCCCAACCAGAAGGTAGACTATATGGACTGAGGGTGTAAGTCTTAATGTATGGAGAATGTATTCCATATTCTCATATTCCAATGATGACTCCAATTTACTCTTATTAGAATCATGTTTGCTTATTTATATTTATTCTGAATTCACTTTTTGCATTTCCTAAATTACTGTGTTCATTGGCTTTGAAGCTGCACATGATTCTCATGAGGAGGGTTATGATGACATCCTTATTTTCTAGGTGAGGAAATTGGGGCTCAGAGAGTTTGCTGGATGAGGGAATGAGTTGGAATTTTAGCTCAGACCTTCTGATCTCAAAGCTCCTCCTTCTCAAGATAGTGTTATTTGCTATTTCTGGTTTTCTCCTCATTTCTCTGAGAAAGGCTGTGAGGCGAGATTCTGTAGATTTTGACTTTGGCAGATGAAAGATGATGTGTGCACCTTCCAGGCCATGTGGCGTTTCATAAAAGCATATTTATTAAAACAGGGCAAAAATAGACTAGAATGCACAAAAATATGGGCGAGGAAGGGGGCTAGAGAAGAGAACCAGAAGTGTAACACTACCAAGTAATCAGAGGATATTAGTAGTCATAGCAGCAGCAGCAAACAAACTAGTGGTAATAACAATAATGGCATAATGATAAGTTCTCATTTTTGTACTTCTCCCTTCAAGAAACCCATTGTGTGTTTCACAGACATTGCCATGTAATTTAATCTAGTATCCATCTGGTGAAGGTTATGGAGAGGAGAGTGCTACCTCAGTGGCTTCTGATGTGAAAAGGAATGCAGAGAGCATATTTTGCTAAAAGCTATGGAAGGTGCAGAGCTGTATCCCCTAAGTCATTCATTAGGCACTTTTAATTGAGCATCCACTATATGTCAACCAGAGCTTATTTAAGGCCATGACAGATAGCAGTAAAAATGTACCCCCAGTCATTTTGGAGCTGGCAAACAGTAGGTGGATGTAGGGGGAGCAAATCATAAAAACATAAACAAAGAAATACATTTTCCTTACCCTCTGAAAGATAGTGCAGGAGCAGCTTATGTGGAAGTTTGTAGACCATGGAAAAGACTTCAGATTAGATTTCACTCTAGATGAAATGAGAAGCCATTGCCAATTTAGGGAGAGGAATAACTTTATCTGGCTTAGATTTCAAATGGATCGCCGTGGCTATTGAGTGGAAAATACTGTTCAAAGACAAAAACACTTACAGGAATCCCAGTTGGGAGGCTATTGTGACTATTAATGTGTGTGAATGTGGTGTCTTGGAACAGGATAGTTGCAATAAAGGGACTGAGAAGTGCTTCCATTATGGTATTCTAAGACAGTGTTGACCATCATATTGTGGGCAGACAAAAGAAGTCACAGGTAATTTCAAAATTTGGCACAAGCACTTGCTGTGGTCAAACTGTCACTTATGGGAATGGTGAAACTATAAGTAAGACTAGCACTGATGGAACATAAGAAACTAGATTTGAACCTGAAGCTGAGTTGTCTATTGATTATGTAAATGTGGATGCACAGTGGAATTTAGACTGTCAGAGTAGAGAGCTGGGGGTATTTCTTAACCCAGAAAGACTGCTTAGGAATGTGAAATTGGAGAAGGTTACCTGTGGAGAATATGGCTAGAAAAGAAATTAGGGATAGAGTTATTGAGGCACAAATTCTTTAACGTAGAGAAAAAACAAAGCAACAGGATTATGATGAATACCATTGAAGAAAAAGTCAGGGCTAAAGGATGACTCAGTCAGTCAGTCAGTCAGTAATTGCCTTGCAAGCATGAAGACCACCTGAGTTTGGTCCCAACAACTCATGTCATGAAGGAAAAACTAATCCAGAGGTGATGCCACCTGCCTGTTATCCCAGTGCTGGAGAAGCAGAGACAGGAGGATTCCTGGGGTGGCGGGACAGCCAGGCTAGTCTTCTAGGCAAGTTCCAAGCCACTGAGAGGGTCCACCCGATAAAACAAAGTGATGGTCCCTGTCCTAGTTAAGCCCAGGTGTCAACTTGACAGTTGAGGGTTTGAGCTTTGGGCACATTTGTAGAGAATTGATGATTGAGTTAAGACCAGAGCAAACCTGCAAGAGATTGTTTAGCTGACAGGGAAGGCCTAGCTCATGCTGGGTGGGACTAGGCCCTGTAATAAAATACAGACAGCTGGCTGAGAGAGTTGGCATCCTTGTGTACACTTGGCCAGACATGCTGGTCTGGCAAGTAAGGATCATCCCTCTCTCAGCCTTTATGTAGAAACAGTGTGGCCAGTTCACTCAGCCCTGGTGTTGGTGCATGCTCTCTTGTCAAGCTGGACTGAGAACTGTAACTGGTCTGTCATGAGGAAATAAACCCCTTATTTCCTTAAGCTGTTTGATGGTCATTTATCAGCAGCCATGCAGGTGGACTGCAACAGTCCCTGAGGAATGACGCCCAAAGTAGTTCTGTGATCTCCATAGCCAAGTGAATGAGCTTCAGGTTCAAGGGAGATCCTGGCTCACAAACATTAGGTAAAGACGTAATTGAGGAAGACATCCCAACGTTAACCCCAACCCTTCACATGGGCATGCATAGATGAGTGCACTCATAGTGCATATGTGCATACCCACACACACACACACACACACACATACAAAAACACACACATGTACACATACACATGCATATGAACAACACAAATGTATACATATAACACATATACACAAATAATTTTTAAATATAGACATCTAGGGCTGGAGAAATGGTTCAGAGTTTAAAATTGTTGCCTCCCAAGCAGAAGAATCTGAATTTGGATCCTCTGATCCCACTAAGAATGCTGGGCAGATCAGGGAAATGCAAATCAAAACTACCCTGTGATATTGTCTCACCCTGATCAGGATGGCAAAAATACACAATACAAACAATACCAACTGCTGGAGATGATGTGGAGAGAAGGGAACTCTCATACATTGCTGGTGGGAATGCAGGCTTATAAAACCACTCTGGCGATCAATATGGAGATTTCTAAAAAAGTTAAAGATTGAAATGCCATATGACTCTGCTATACAACTACTGGGAATAATTCTCCATAATGCAACAATTCACTGCAGTGACACGAGTATAATCATGTTCAGTGCAGCACTATTTATTATAGCAACGTCATGGAATCAACCCAAATGCCCAACAGTTGACGAATGGATAATGAAAATGTGGTACATTTATACAACGGAATACAACTCAGCCATCAAAAAAGATGACTTAATGAAATTTGCCAGTAGCATGTAAGGAGAGAAACATCTGGTGAAGCTCACTCTTACTTCCCTTCCTGCTCGCTTGGGACTGAACAGGTTTGAGGTTACAAATCAGGGAGGATATAGGGACTGGCAGACAGATGGTAACCATCCAACAAATGGGATCCTGACCCCCCCCACACACACACTCCTATTCTTCCATCTACCTTTGAGTCTTTTCTTATGTTAAGATCTTCATTTCAACTGTCTTTTATCTTTGGTTAGGAGATGACCTTCGATACTAATCAGGATGCAGCCAAGAAACGTTAACCTCAAACCTTCACATGGGCATGCATGGATTTCGCATGTGCAGGAAAAGCAAAAATGAAAATAACAACAAGCCATAATTCAGAACACCAAAGACCCTACATTATTCACCTGGAACCAGACCATCCAAATCTCTTCCCATCCTAAATCTCAGGGAACCTTGTGGAAGAGGGGGTGACAAGATTGTAAAAGCCTAAAGATGGGCAGGACCAATGATATATAAGATACTCCATACAAGTAGGGCTGCAGCAGCCAGGATTGAACATTGCCTGACCTGACCAATAGCTGACATGTCAACAACCCCCCTAAATCTAGCATGGATCACAGGGGAGAAGCTCCACGCAGTAGGATCCTTAGAGGCAAGGGATTAAACAGTCATAATAGAGTCCCCATGCTAATGGAGAGCCCAAGAAGGGACCCCAGGCTATGCCACTGAGTCCTGAACTAGGGTGGAAGACTCAGAAGGATGGTTGGCACTAATATAAAAGGATGCTTCAGGGGATGAGAGGGAGGAAGGGGGAAGCCCTGGGAAAGGGGGAGGGAGGGAAGAGAGTGAAAAGAAGGGGGAAAGAGAGACAGCACAATGCAGGAGGGGAGCAGGGAAGGAGAGGGTGGGGTACCTACTGAGCTTGTATGATTAGGAAAAAATAAAATAAGTAACAATAATAAAAAAGAAAAAAAAAGAATACTGGGCAGAATTGCAATTCATATCTTGGAAAGCAGGGCCTGGGAAATCCCGAAGCAAAGCAATATGAAGGGAGAGCAAAAATAAAGGATGATTCCTAGCGGCCTCCACAAGCACACACATTCAAATCTCTCTCTCTCTCTTTCTCTCTCTCTCTCTCTCTCTCTCTCTCTCACTCTTTCTCTCTCTCTCACACACACACACACACACATAGACACACACACAGACACACAGATACACACGCACACACAAATATGCACACTCACAGAAATGTATCAAATCACCCAATGCATCACGTGAACTCTGGCGAAGCCTGATCAACAGGTGCAAGAGAAGGCATCTCTCAGCTCTCACAGTATAAACTTCTGAAGGCTGCCCCTGGGCAGATTCCACAAAGGAAGTGTTGCATTTAGTGGCACTTGCCTAAGGTAATGTGGAGTCAAGAGATGTTTTCTCTTCTTCAACAGAAAAGCAACAGGCTTTTATTTGAAAGTGTGAATCATTTTGTAGAGAAGATATCATTGTTACTGTAATGATGCGTGGGTGAATTTTTCTTTGGTCCAAAGTTGAGCATGCAAGAAGGGCTGTCCCATTGTGTATACCATTCAACTTCCACAGAGGATCGTATTTGTTCTCAAGTGAGCTGAAGGAGGAAAGATAGGTTCCTGAGTGGAGCAATTGATGGCTACAGAAAAGGAGCACTGTATTGAACTTGGGAATTCCTTTTCATAGGCCTTAATTTGAATGATGTTGCTTCTTTTAATTTATGGTGTGTCAATTTAATTGGCAAGGTATTCTTTCATTAGTATATATAAAACAATGGTATGTTTTAACATTGGCTGGTATCTTAGATACACTGGGCTCTGCTATGTTCCTCAATGAAAAATAGAGGGAGGTTATTAGCTTATTCTATTTCCAAGAGATGAAGGTGAGTGGGTAGAAGATGGAGGTCCATGTAGTATGTGAAGCTAGGATAGTAAGAGGAACTGGGTCATCTTCTCCTCTCTGTATGATCCTCTGAGCCACCTCAGAATTCGGTGTTCCGAGCACCTGCTCCTCATATTCATATTTAAATGGTCTGTTTGCATCTTGGTCTCTCTGTACATTCCTCCTCCTCCAACTTCTCCTCTGACTTCATTTCTTCTGTTTTTCCCCTCTCTTCCTGTTCCTTCCTTCTTCCTCCTCCCTCTCTGACCCTAGTCTCTTGTTTCTCTCTGTCATTACTTGAAATATCATCTCCTGACCCCCTGGACTCTTCTACTTATCAACTTTCCATCCAGATTCTGTTTCTTTCTCCACTATCGGCCCGTCTGTCTTACTGAGTCTTTCATCCTTACATATCCAACACCTGTCTCCTTATCAAAGTCACACTGTGCCCCCAACCCCCACCAGTCCCTGAACTCATTCACTGCTTTCTAATCCGGATCCTTGCAGTGATTGGCAAGCCTTCTTGATTCCGGTCACACTTCTGATCCACCCCATCACAGCAGCCAGTGCAGTCCTCATACGCATCAAATGATGGAGGCTTCCCTCTTTGAAATGTTTCAAAGTCCCTGAAAACATTTTTGAGTAAAGATCTCCCTGTAAGAACATCCTCTCCCAAGACAATTCATACAGCCTGGTTTGTAGATACTCTGAGAACATTTTCTGAATTAATTAGTGAATTAAAGGGTGAGTGAATGAATGACCAACCAGTCCATAGTGAGCTGCTTTATATCAACTCTTAACCCTCCTATCAGATGTCATTCTGAATTCAACCCATCCAATGACCATTTCCTGGTATCCTAAGGGATGCCAAGCGTTGTTCTGCTTTGTCTGGTTTCTGCCTTTCCTAGAGCACTGGATGCTATGTGATCCAAGCAGAGCTCGTGCAATTGTATCCTGCCATCGCACCTCTTCAGAGAAGCCATCTGGTTTCTTTATATCTCTTATATTCTATCCTAAGGACTTCAGCATTTCCTTCTTTATACAGAGAGACCTGGTATAAGGGAATGGTTTTAAGGAAAGGCTCAGTGCTGAGAAGAAGCTTCAGCTTAAGGATCAATTCTCTCCTAGGATCAGTGATTGATGTCAGACATCAATGTTCTCTAAGTCTTTTAAAATCATGAATGCTTGTGAAAACTATGCCTGACTCACATGAAGCATCCAAAACTATTAGGTATCTTTTCTAAGCACCTCTACCTCTATGATGTTTACAAAACTTCTGCTTCATTTATCTTTGCATCCTCTATGGCCTATGTGCTTGCTGATACCAAATACTCATTGGAAACCTGGTGAATGAGCGAGAACCAATGCTCCTTACCCTGGTAAATCAATACAAGAGTCCTCGGCAATTAGTTACATTGCAGCAAACATTGAGAACGTTACTGTGGTAGTCACAATGAGAATCACAGTTTGGAGGGTTAAAACAAATACATATTCATTAAAATCATCCATGTCACTTAAAAGATAAATATTAGTCTAATCACTTCATCTCCATAAATCAATCAAGTGATGAATGTTACCCTGGGTAGGCCTGTATTCAGCGTATGTTAATGCATCCCTTTTGGATTTGTTTTTCTAAGCCTTTGTCAGTTAGTGCTGACTGTTGCCTGGGGCCTTTCCACGACTTGCTCTGGGTGCTGCATTTTAAGAAACCAATATCTCAGCTTGGCATTTAAAGCTGTCCATGATGAGATCCCAAACTTCATTTTCTCTCAGCTCTTAAACCTGTTGGAACAATAAAGGTGGGAGTTTCCTACAAATGTCTTGTACATACTTAACCACTAAATAAATATCAGAAGCAATGATAACATAGCCACTTATAGATCTAATTATGCATATCATATTTCATCTACCCCACTCTGTTTAATACTCATCTGCTTTGCTCAGCATTTCCCTTTATCTGGGCACCTTTCAACCCTATCTGAACTTACTGGTACTCTGTTTAGAGTGGGAACTATTTGAAATGGTATCTTGCAAACATGTAAGCATTTACATAGAATGGGCCAGAATCTTCCTCTCTCTCCTTTATAGCTCTTTGATGACAGCTTTCTTAATGAATTTGAAATGTTTTTTTTACTACTTTGCAAGGTATTCCTTGGCATTTGCGTTTTATCCTTTCTGCCTTTAAATAAGACTATTTATTTTACTAAAAGAAGGGATTTTTGCCTTGCTTGATTTTGACTCATAGCATTCCATGATGTGTTCTTGACATAGGCTTAATATATGTTTCTAGAATTGCATTTTGCATGACTGGTGTTTAGAAAGATGATGGAAAGAAAAGAATGAAGGAAGAGGAAGGAGACAGGTGGAACCAGGTAAAGAAATAGAAGAGGCCAAGATGAAACAAGGAGCAGGCTAGAACATTGTCAGTAAGTCAGAATCCCAGTAGCTAAACATTATGAATGAAGTGAAGGTGAATATTCTTGAAATAATTTTTCAAGAAATAGATACAAAGTTACAGAACGAATATTTTTCAGTGAGCCACTATTCTTTCCTTGGTTATGAGGTTATGATGCTCCTGTGTGTTAGATTGGTTATTTACCTCAGCAACTAAGAGATGTATCACATTCCTTATGATAGAAAACCTTGAAACTCCAAGAGGTAGAAATCTGTTTCCAAACATCCTCAAGTAATCATTCCTAGTCATCTTGGGACTGAAGTCACTTTGCTATGTTTGACAAACTCTGAGTAAGCAAAACATATTCTCTCTGGGCTACAAGGGAACCATGTCTGATCAATGGCTGGAATAGAGGAGGACACAGGACACAGATTGACCTCTTTTTCATGAAGACCTGTCCTCTCTCAATTCCTATTATCTTACAGGACCCCAAAGAGGTGCACTAAATGCTGGTTGCTAATGCGTACTCTGATTAGCATCTTAGGGACAGATTCTTATTAACAATTATCCCAGGGTCACAAGCAAGGATTCCTGGTCAAGGTCTTTACTGTCTAACAGTGGTCTGGGAGTTATCTGTGTTTCTGTCTTCTGAAGGGTGTCAATGAGGCACGTTCAGTAGCAGAGTGGTATCTTCGTAATAAATGCAGCCGCAGACGTCCATCTAGCTAGTCGTATCCATATGCTGGTTTTCCTTTATGTACCAAACAGCACTTTGCTTTCTGTCTTTTGTCAGAGAGAGAAGAAGGCTTATTCTCAAAGAAGAGATTGAAATTATCAACCAAAAGTAAATAGGATAGAGAAGATGGGCAGGAAAGAGTAGACTGTTGTCAAATGGACTAGTTATTTAAATTGCCGAACTTACCTATCTATTTTAATCTGCAAAATAAAAATGAGAATGTTTCTCAAAGTAATTCCTAGCCTTTAATTAGAAAACATATACCTACAAAGCAAGGGCATTGCTGTAAAAATAAGCACATCTATTATTTAAAGATAATTATCATGTGCTTGGCATAGAATGTATTTCTTTATATCAATAGCTTAGGGGAACTTCAATACACATCCACTTTCTAGATTTGAATATTGGCGCACACAGAAATTATGTCACTGCGCTATAGAAATTTGAGTCCAGTTCTACTCAAAGCCAGAATCCTTCAGCTTTGCAGTGTTTCTCAATTGGGGATATGGAAATACAAATTGTGGTTTTTATTAGAGCTTGTATTTTTATATCTTCCTATGTTCCAACATCATAAACCCTTATAGGTTGTGCTATTTTCTACAGATAGTCTGTGACTGTTCTAAAATTACTTGCCAACTGTGTATGTATGGAAGTAGCTGATTTCCATAGTGATCCCCACATTTGCTAAAGAAGCTGCAGCCAGAAAATTAATAGCCTCAGCCTCAGAACATTCCAGGAGTAGAACGCTATAAAAAGGGTCGCCTCTGACCTGGAGAAGCCAGGAACCTGGAAAAAACTCAAGACAGACTTGGGCAGGAAGGAGGTGGGAATTCCGAGCAAGTACACCCAGACGGGGTGTGCACTGATTGCTGGGTAATGGAATATCAGGCAGTTAGATCACTACAGTGTGACCATGTGGGACTGTCTCTTTCAAATGATCTTGTGGTCAAAGACAGAGCTCTTAATTCCCAGCAAACAAATGGTTGATATCAGGTTTGGTCTTCTTAACAACTTGTCCCATTTTAATATTTGTCGAGCTCATTGATTGGACAAAAAATCAGGTATTGGCGTGGCCAAATCTTCCATAGCTTACTCAAGGTGATCCACTTATTAAACTCATAAAGTTATAGTGCTTTTTTATTTTTAAAATGATTCATTCAGTGTGTGTGTGTGTGTGTGTGTGTGTGTGTGTGTGTGTGTGTGTGTACCAGAGGACACTTTGATTGTGTTAGCCTGCGGAGGCCCAAGGGTCACATCAGGAATCATCCTGAATTTCTCTATCTCCTTATTGCTTTGCTCTGGGGGTCAGAAGTGTAGGCGCTGCTATTTCTGCAAGGCATATTTACATAGGATCTAGGGATCACAATTTAGGTCCTTTGCATGAGAGGCAGCAAACCCTCTGTGTCATTCCCAGTCCTATTCAGTTAATCTTTTTTTTTCTTTTCTTTTCTTTTCTTTCTTTCTTTTTTTTTTTTTGGTTCCCGCCCTCCCTCCTCCTCCCCCCACCCCTTTGCTCGCCCTCCCCTCACCCCTCCCTCCTCACCCCCCTATTGCCTCCCCTCCCCCAATCCCCGGAGAATCCTTTAATGTGCATGCCTGACTGTCCTCTGGGCCCTCCTCTCCGATGACATACAAGGACCCAGTGGCATTTCCCTGAACCTTTCCTGTGTTCCCCATAAGCATAGGAACACTATTTTGGCTGTCAATCCCTTGCCTCCAAGGATCTTGGTGCTTTTAGCAAATGCTAGACTTTGTGGGGACAATAGTGTGTTGGACATTGCGCAGGGCATGTAAAGCCCAATTATGACTGCTTCGGCCCTAACTTGTGTGGAGTATCTTGCAAATCATTGCTCCTCCCATCCTTGTGCTCTTACACTCTTACCGCCCCCTCTTCTGCAAATTTCCCTGAGCTTCAGGATGGGGAGAGATTAGTCTGGCCTAGTTCTAGGTGGTTGATATAGAGTCTCTGAAGTTCTATTCAGTCAATCTTTACTTCTTCCGGCATCTCCTGTGAAAATGAAGCTCTCCTTGTGTAGTGCACACATAGCACTTTTGATGTGACTTTAGTGCATCCCAGAGATAGTCTAGTTGCCATACCCTTGCACCGGACAGCTACTGAATGGACACTGACATGCCTGGGAGCTTTTTTGTTGTTCACATCTGCTTCGTATCATGTTCAGCACATGGTAGGTGCTCAATAAATGCAACTCTGTCTTTTGACCGTTGTGAATGGGGTGGCGATGAACGTGTTTTGAGTTTTTGCTTGCATACCTATCTGGAGTTGTTGGGATATGCTGGGTCATGTGGTTATCATTTCATATTCTTCAGCTCACATTCAATGCTGGGCAGTGCTGTACTATGGGGAGAATACATACCTATCAGAGGCACATTGGCCTTGACTGTGTAATCCATTTCACCAATGAAATGTAAGGAGACATGGTGCATGCCACATGTAGATATGCCAGGAGACATCGATCGGCTTAAGTTTTGCATCCTTCTTTCTTGAAAGCCTGTTCCTCATATAGACTCTTCCTTCAGCTTAAATCTGAAGGTGAGTAGACATCTGGCATGTAATCGCAGCATAGCCAACATGAAGTGTGAGCAAGAAACAAACCTTGGTGGAGATAAGCTGCTAGGATTTTGAACTTACTCATCACTGTGTAGTAATTTAGCAAAAGCTTACTGCTATGGAAACATTGGATTAAATATTATAAACCACCTCTATTTGTTTTGGGACTTCTTACTGTCCTAGTGGTGTTAGTGTGTATTGCCAGTTCCAGGAGGTGGATTAAGCATCCAGGTCTTCCTGAATGAGCTGAAGTATGGTACATGTGTGGATCTGCGATTCTGAGACATTGGACTTGGCAACCACTGAAATATGGATGCCATTTAGGTTCAATTCTGTCTTAAGTAACTTTCCATATTCCTTTCTTATAAAAGTAGGGCTTTTCTTTTGTGATCTACTGAAACTTGTACATATTTATGCATATGTTTTCTTATAATTATACATAGATAAGTCTCATTTTATCCCCCAATTAGAGTTCCTGCAGTAAAATATCCCATCTTTTCATTTTCTATATTTTGTATCATTAATGGAAAGCTTGGCTCAATAAGGTGATGAATGACAGAGTTGTGTTAAGTGCTGAAGTGAGTAATTAAGTATGTATTTCCCGCATCTGCTCCGATGTAGCACTGTGCACCTTAAGTTGGAAAGAATGCAAAGAGATAGGATGTGCAGTTGCAGTCAAGAATCGTAATTTGTAACAATGGATCCAAAGCAAAGGATGTGCTGACATTAGTGGTCCTTTCCCCTCCATTGTTTTCTCAGGATGTTCTCTGCCTGTGTATTTTTCTGAAATTCTGATCTTTCTGTATACTTACTTCTGTAAAGACCAAAATGAAGTTAAATTAGACTCAGCTCTCCAGCTGGAATACTGAAAGTAAGAAAACGGTTCTGCTTAAGATGGATGGTTCTAGCGAGGTAGGGCATGGATGAACATAGAATAGAGTACCACAGTCCTTTCTGAAACACATTCTCTTTAAATGCACCTTCATTCAAACACATTTTCTTAGTATCCACTAATGTTCTAGATGACAGGGAAATGCCCAAGATGAATGCTTCTTGCCCTCGAGAATCTGTCAGACAAGGGAGAACATGAACATAAGCACATGATATAAGTGTTTCTTTTAGAATTTGAGATAAGGGCAAGGCATTTTGGGTTGCTAGCAGAAAGCCTGTCTAAGACTGCCTGTGATCTCTAGAGAGAACCACAGAAAACAGGGCAAGGAAATGAAATGACATCAGCTGAACACATATCCTTAAGCTAATGTCTATCTCTCTGTAGCTTCCTGGGTGTTATGTATTTTGTTTTAGGTTTGGAATTACATATCAGCACCATGACTTTTTTATGTGGAATTGGTTCTATTAATTTGGCAAACATTTTGTCATGTTCACCTACCCAAGATATAAAATAGTTCATTCAATTTTTATGTCAGCCATGCAAAGGAAGCTTGGGCAAGGAAAGTAATTATCAGAGAAAGTAAACCTGTGAGCCTTTTCAAGGTCATGTAATGTATAAAATGTTCAGGCAAAAACTGAAGAGGAAAGAACATGGTACTTGAAAGATAGAATCAGTGGACAGCTTGAAAGTTGTATCAAAGAGAGGGCCAGGGGAAAGAGCGGAAGTTAGAAACATCCATTCATCCAAGGATCAGAGAACCTTGGGTCTTCTAGGCATCAAATTTGGTTTTTATCCTGAATCCCAAGAAGAAGCTTATGTTTAAATTGAATCAACTTCTTCTTACAGCTTCAAGAGTATCTTTATGTTGAAATCTTAGAAGACAGAATAAAAACATGCTGGTCTCTGATCCTGGTGATTCCATAGTTTAGACTATGTTAACCTTTTCCAAACTTTGTTCTTAGAGAGCTAGGTGGTAACTCTTCCAGGCTTTTTAGGCACATGGCCTGCATTGCAGAAGCTCAGTTCTTCCATGTATGACTCCAGCAAAACCTGTTTGCAAACATTGTCTGCAGATGAGCTTGGCCCATTGGCTGTAGCTTACTAACATACGTATGTGTCAGTTGAGGCTAGATGGTGTGGTGCTAACAAACAGTTCCTGCTTCGCAAAGGGAAGTGTTCTTTTCCTACTTATACTGCATAAGGCTCATAGTCTGTTAGGATTCTTTTTTTTTTTTATTCTCTCCATTGTCTGTATGTGGAATATGATTTCCCTAGTGAAAACAGAAATTGGTCAATTCAAAGGCCATTCTCATTGCTTCATTTGAAGTGATATGTCACTTCACTTATATGGTTGGCCAAAACATTCCCTAAGAATATGCCTGAATGTAAAGGTTGTGGGTAAGTTGGTATCTCAAGAAGAGGACATTTGCAGGGAAGGACATAGAGCATAATTAGCAATAACTCAAGTTACCATGTGCCATTTTAAAATTGACAAGAAAGAAGCTAATTCTTACCATGTCGACTTTCAAACTCTGTTTGTATGCTTCTGATATTGACGAGTCCTTTCTTACCAAGACAATCTGATTCATCTTTCCAAACTTCCGACAGTAAAATAATTTAGTTATTTTGTCCTGAACTTCAACCTGTGTTTTTCGCCTAAGGATTCCAAGACCCTGCAGCACTGATGATAGCAGCAAGCACAGGTATTACTCTTATCAGGAGGGGGCACGCCCAGATTCTTACACTGAGGGAGCCTGATCCCACCTTTTTCTTCCCCCAGGGAGCTGCCTTTCTTCATTTCCCAGAGTGTAAATGACCCATCACAGAGACAGGGCTGAACTTCTGAATGAGATCATAGCCTTTTCGCCCTTTCTGCACAGTTTCACCGGGTGAATTATTGTCTTATTTTCATTCCACTCCAATGAGCTGTCAGCGATGGATACTGTAATTCACAGCAATAGAAACACAAACAGATGGGTAATTGACCTGCATGCCTTCATTACACTGGAGTTCGGCATGACTGTGTGAGCCATAACGTCCTTTATCTGCCAGTATTCAATCCCTGGGCTTTCACAAGGAAGGGGACGCCACTCACCTTCTGCAAAGGCTTGGTCCTTGTTGTTGTTCTTCCAACCTTTGCATTTCAGAAATGGACAGAATTTGACAGGCAGAACTTAGCTGGTACAAGACAACATCTGGGACTCAGTAGGTAGGGTTCAAAGATACTTACAGAGAGGCCATGTTCTTCTGCAAGGGCAGGATAGAAAAAAAATTTATTTGTCCTCAACCAAAATAGAATCTTCCCTCTTCCTTTGGGCATAGTTAGAGATTATGAATATAATATAATAACAAGGAAATGGGTCAGAAAAGGTAAAAATGTATCAGAAGTACAGTGGATTAGGTTATTGGGATGCAGAGTAAAATATAACAATGGTGAGCAAATTCAGCTCATAATGGTGTGTGGTCTTTCCTTGAAACAAAGACTTCTATCCACCTAGATACACACTGACCTATATTTGTTCAAGGTCTGCCCTTCTCTATGACACACAGAGTTACTTTTCTTAATCATTTCAGATTGTGCTCATCAATCAAAACCCTACACATATCCCACACTCCTCATGAAGTCATCCATAATTGTCATCTCCAGTCTTACATTCTTAAGTCTTCATAATGAATCGCCAACTTATTCAACATTTGTGATGCGCGTGTTAAACTTGTACTAAATGCCAGATTTGGTGCTACCTTCATATTTTAATCAACACATGTTTTTTTTTTTTTTTTCTGCAGTTCATTTCTGTGCTTTGGTTTTGAATGTCCAGGCAAACCCTGTTTTTTTAGAGGGTTGAAACGCATATTAAAATTAGTGAACCTCTTTTTTTTTTTAATCCAACAATTCCACATTTGCTACTTGTTTAAAAAAGGGGGACGAAGCAAGGAGTTTAGATCAGGTAGGTGCTTGACCTTGTTAGACTGATATTGAGATCAAAGAAGACATTTAAACTATAATCTTCATGTTTTCAATGCAACCCCAGCTTCTGTTATTGAGTCTTCTCTCCAGACATTAAATGTCCTTCAGGCCTACATAGCATGGTCAGTTAAATCACATTCCTAACTTAGGCTGTAATATTGATAATGTCATGGATAGTCTCCAGGGATCAGATGGACAGCCTCTAAAAGTTCTTGCACTACATAAGTAATCCTTACTGATCTGAACTCAGAAACTCTAGGTATGTGGACTGGAATCTATTATACTTTAAGAAATGTTTTCTATTATGGACCCTTAGATTTCTTCTCTGGGCCATTCTTCAGTTTTCAACTTCTCTAAGAGGTAAGAATCTTGCTTCCTCTGGGAATCTGAAGCAAACAAATAAAAGGAGATGGCTGTTTATCAGAAAGGAAGGTTCTCAAATAGAAGAAGCTGTGTTGCCTAAGGCATTTTTGAGTACTATTTGTATTTTCTAGATTATTGTTCCTGTAGAAACTTGACCCCTAATGCCTGTTTACTCATTAGGAAGATTTTTTTTTCCCCAAGGAGATCTCCAGTTCTGAACTGGTAATGGGCCATGATCTGATATGGAATACATGACAGAAGCTTCAGATTTACTGTACACTTAATTTGCCAGTGTCTTCATGTGCTTAAGCTCTAACAAAAGCTGTAGTCTTGTAGTTTACACAAAACACATTTATTCATCACAGACTTAGGACTATGGAGTCTAGGATCACAGTCACAAGGATCAGCCTTCTGGCTTGTGGACAGGACCCTGTTGGTATGTGTGTTTAAGTGCTTCTATTCATTAGTGTGAATTCATGGGAAGAGAAAGAAGGGCTAGTGTTCTGTCTTCTTATAATGGTACTAATCCCACCAAAAGTGTAGCATCCTCCTGACCTTATCTAACTGTAACCCTATTTCAGAAGCCCCATTTCAAAATAGCCTCAGGTTTGCTAGCAGAAAATCAAAATATGTATTTGGGGAGAGGCATGCCTTTTCAGCTCTCTATGGGTTTTGTACTGTTTATATTTTCTATTTCGTGACTAATAAGAGCAGAACACCACCACCAGCAAAAACTGAGTTCCAGTGATGCATTTCCAGGTGGCTTTGCACTGGACTGAGATGGGATGCTGAACTCTGTGTTTGTATTGGTCAACTCTGCCTGCAGATGCGGGGGAGCAGGGGGGGATGTCCCCACATCTATCTGAATTCCTGGATTTGACTCCTGATTGCATTATTTCACTTTGGAGAAGTTGCTTCACTTGGCAGTTCTAATGTCACAAAATCTTAATGGAATCCCCCCCCAAGGATAAGGAGGGAACCAATGAGTGCTAGGAGCTTACCCTGGGTGTGTCCTTGTCTTACACTTGTGGGATCTGCAGCAGATAGACAGGAGTCTTTCTTCCCTAATCAGCCTTTTTGCTCTGGGAACCTTAAGGAAGAGAGGGCTGCAAGTTTTAAGAGCCTGCAGGTGGAATGAGATACTTCTGACCAATACACTCCTAGCTATGACAGGGCTACTGTACCCAGAAGCTCACTGCATTGAGAACTTCTGCCATCGGATCTACTGGATAGCCAACATGTCAACATTCCCCCAAGGACTAGCCAGGATCTTAGAAGAAATAGAAACTCTCAGAGAGTGTCTCAGGGGCAGGTCCTGGACAAGGGAAGAGGAACGCCCCCACTTAAGACTTTGTCCACTGAAGAGTCACATGTAACACAACAGAAATCTGACTGCCTTACCATCACTGGTACCCCCAAAGGGAGCCCTGTGATACACATAGGCAGAGGGACGGGAGGATTGAGGAAGGGAGGGAGAGGGTGGAAGAGGGGCATGTGCACGGGGCATGTAGGAAAGGAGGGAGATGGGTGGGGAGGCAGCCAGGATCTAAAGACATACGCCCATATTTTTTTTTTTTGCAAATAAAACCTAAACACATAATTAAGAAAACAAAATTGCTTACCTTGTTGATAATAAAATCTATTATGAAAAAACAAACTTGACTTTTTAACTGAGGAAGAGGAGAGGAAAAACAAATCAAAAAGATAACAAGCCAGCAATTAATTATAACCAGGAAAAATAGGAAGGACATCTTCACGTAGGTAGTATGTGAATGCATTTCAGGACAAAGAAGACATGTTGCAATCTGAAGAAAGAGTATTTTAGTTAGACACAGGGCAGTCCAAGAACAAAGAATTCAAGAGGAGCAAGGCCCACACCCTGGAAGGATGGATAAAATGTCCTTGCATGCTATGAATTAAGAATAAAAAAAGGGAGTCTCAGGAGATAAGGGGAGGGAGGCAGGGACATAGAGAAATGCCAAAATGCCATCGTGTGGCAAAGGAAAGGAGATGACAGATCTCAGGGAGCTTTGGAAAATACCAAACATGTGATGAGATTTATGTGCGGATAATGAGCCCCACAGAGGGCTCTAGAGGATGTGGTGAGAATCTGGGGAAGGAGGACGTCCTCTTGGGAGTCGCCACCTGGACACTGTCCACTTGCTCTACTGAGCAGCAAAACGTTGCCCTTTAGTGTGTAACAAGATTTGTAAAAAAAATTTTAATGAGGTTGGAGGGAAAATATTCTATATGTTCAGCGTGGCTGAAGCAGTGTTCAGAAGAAATTCTCAGCCATTGCCTTCCTGAGTTTTAGGAGGTAAAATTTCTATGCTTGGTAATAGTAATGGCCTTTGCCTCCCATTTTCTCAGTTTTCCTTTCTGTGTGTATATGTCTATGTGTAAGAGTGAGTGTGTGTGTGTGTGTGTGTGTGTGTGTGTGTGTGTGTGTGTGTGTCTGGGAGCCGTGGGGACAGAATATTCCACCCCAGCCGGCAGCCGTATATCTTTCAAACAGTAGATCCACAAGCCAAATCCCCCTCCAAATTATTTATGGCTCCTATTGAAGCCAGCGGGATTCAGGCGCCAATCTTGGGGGTCAGCAATGGGGCTCTTTGTTGGACCCAGGTCATCAGGAGATGACTCTGGCTGTGACTGCTGCGTGAACCTCCGTTCCTGTAGAAATGGTTATGTAACTTTAAACAGTAATGACATTTCTCTGAAAAGTGCTTTTTAATTGCTATGTCTTCATTATTCTCTTTTGAACACTGCCCAGGAGATTTTGCCTCAGAGACAGTGCGGCCTGTTCTGAGTTTCCATTTTTAAAGAGCAGCCAGTTTTGTGTTTCAAATGCTCCCTCTCAGAAAACCCCCAACTCTAAATTTCATCTGTTTCACTTGCATTAAACTGGGGTAGGTAATACTGCCTTTTGTATCCTTGCCAAACAGAGGAATGATTTGACGCAATTTTCTAAAAATGCTTTTCCCAAATTCCTTTTGGGCTTTTACCAAGAATAGAATATTTTATCCCCTACAAAAGGGAGAGAGAAAGTGATGAGCTGGCTGGAAAAATAGGACTTAGGATAAAGTAGAGTTTCTTTAAGCAACAGAAACTTAACCCCAATCCATAGGTCCAGTTGCCTATAGGGGATCAGTATCTGCTAAAAATAAATTTTGCTTTGGAAGAGGAAATGGTGATACCGAAAAAGTTATTCAATAATGCATACTCTGAAAGCATTGGAAACTTGGTTGACAGAGGACTTTATTCTTTGATTTGTGCTTCCTGATGTTTTAGAGTCTTTCATGGCTCCATTGTACTTGACTACGTTATCTTATGCAAAGTCCTCGCTCATAGTTCTGCAGAATGCCTTCCTTGTAAATGCCATCTACTCAATAGTCCTTTGGTTCAGTGGACACTAAGGATTCTAAACCATCCCTCATACACAAGCTGTTGAAATAAACAAAGATTGCCTTTAGATTATACCTATAGCTACTGTTCCTTTCTTATCCAGAAGGTTTTACTGAAACTTTGTAAATTTCCTTAGAGAAATGTTATCACCCTCCCTGTTGTCTTCCTTATCATGTGAAAAATGAGAATTTTTAATGTTGTCTGTTCATTTGCTGCGTGCCCAGAACTGTTCCATACCATTTATAGGGATCTTACTATCAGTCTTCTGGAGGTATAGTTGATGAAGGTGCTAAGTGTATCTCCATTTCAGCAGAAGGAAAAGTGTGTTCCTTGAGAGAAGGCTAATAACTTTCTGCAAATGACATAAGAGAGGTTCTCCACCTTGGTGTAATGTTTACTCTCCACTGAGAATTGGATGAGATTCAGAGTCAACATGGGAGACAAGTCTTTGGGCAAGCTTGCGTAGGGATTATTATTGGTGAGAAGACGTGCCAATTATGAGTGGTATCATTCTCTGGGCTGAGATCCTGGACTGTATGAGAGAGAGAGAGAGAGAGAGAGAGAGAGAGAGAGAGAGAGAGGGAGAGAGAGAGAGCGCGCACTGATTGTTCTCTGTATCTTGTGTGTGGATGAGATGATATTTTATCCGGCTGCTCTGATTTCTGTATCAGGATGGGCTAAAATAAACCATTCCTTCCTTGGATTCTTTTGTTTGGGTATTTCATCACAGTAAGAAGCATGGTTGCTAGGACAGGCAGCACTGGCTAGCTCTTTCTGTGAACTGTGGAGTCCTCCACACTTTCTCACCACTTCCCTTAGAATACTGAAGACCAAATAAAGTAATAGGAAGTCATTACATACAATCATAATAATGGATTATACATGCAAACACATATGCACACACGTATACATACCCACATATACATACACACATCTTTCTCTCTCTACATATATATGTGTGCGTGCATGTGTGTGTGTGTGTATGTGTGTGTGTGTGTGTGTGTGTGTGTGTGAAGGGTGATGTCATTACTTTAAGGAAAATTTCAGTAGAACCTTCTGGATAAGAAAGGAGTAGTAGCTGTAGGTATAATATAACGGGAATCTTTGCTTATTTGGACAGCTTGTATATGAAGGATGGTTTAGAACCAGTGGAGTCCACTGAACCAAAGGCCTATACTTATATCAATAGATAGCTAGATAGACAGACAGACAAACACATAGATAGATGATAGAAAAAGCCGAAAATAGACATACAGTTCAAATGAAAGTACTACTTTACATAGTATAATGTGTAGCTATTATCTCCATATATTCTGGAAGCAAAAGCTATTAGCAGCAGAGGAAGCAAAGAACATTTGACTCACAGGTCAAGGATTGGGAGGGCTACTGCTGCCTAGATTGCCCTCCCCATCACGCCCTCTGAGGACTAAGACTTGATTATTCAAACATAGGAGAATGATGGTGAGAGGCAAAGTTCGCCCTATGCCCATGAGCTAGTTACTTTCCCTTAGTGGTCCTTCAATGCCTTCAGTGTTAGAGCAAAACAAAGAAAAACTAGTATCTCCAATGCCTTGCTTTAATGATACTTTAGGATTTATGATACATGCTCTTATTACATCATATCACATTAATTATATCTTTGTGCCCAAGAAAATTGAGAATACAGGCTCTGTGACCCAAAAGATACAATGCACATTCCTTTGTCTTTAATAAACCCTTATGTTTTCTTTTTTTAATTTTTTTATTATTATTTACTCAATTGTGCATGTGTGTATGTATGTGTGTGTGTGTGTGTGTGTGTGTGTGTGTGTGTGTGTGTAGAACTACGGACAAATTCGGGAACCACCATGAACCACCTTCACCTCCTCTTTGTTTACTCTGCCTGGGCATTCACAGGCTCCGTCCTACGAGGACCAGAAGCACAGGCCGCCCCTGCTTCTGTTCGGTGTCTATACGTGGGATCTGGGATCCGAACTCAGGACCTTCTGCCTGCAAGGCAGAGGCTTAATCCCTAAGCCACCTCTCCAGTCCTAATAAACCCTTATATTTTCTTGCTTTTTCCCCTCTTCTTAGGAAACATTTTTTTCTGTGTACCACACCCTCCTCCTTCCAAGTCAATCTTTTTTTTTTCATTTTTCAATGAATTTTATTCCATAAATTAGACATGTGATTATGCAAAGTGTTGAATGTTCTAGTTAGGTCAACAAATTAATATTTGTAATCCAAGTCAGTCTTAAGCACCTAATGTTTTCCTTTTTCCTTTCTGCTTCTTAAAGAATGTCTTTGCTGTTCTCATAAAAATGGTGGTCTATTACTTGCTTTTCAACCAGCCCAAATTCTTTCTCTAGAACCTTGTGGTTTTTAGTCTTCTGCTGCCGGTTGTTCCTTGCAGCCATCTTTGCTGCAGACTTCTAAAACTATGCAAGGTTGAGGCATGTCCACATTATCCCTGCTGATAATATTGTAAACTCCTCGAGGGTGATGAAGTTTTTTTCTTTTTAATCTCTATAGACTTAGTGCCTAGCTCAAGTCTTGTTTTTCATAAGTGGAGTTCATAAATATTTTAAGATGGGAAGAAATAAATGAAGGATAGGAGGAAAGATAAACAATCCTGTTGTGTATTCAGTGAGAGTTCTCTCCCCAAATGGAAAAGTCATACAGCTGAGGTGCTCCCATTTCAATACTAATATAACGGAATAGAGGATGCATCTCAGAGATGCCCAAGGTCATGACCTGAGCTATCAAAGCAGGAGTGATACAGACGGAGATCTTGATGATCATGTCTCCTAGGTACCTAGTAGGTTTGGAACTCTGATGCTTGCAGGACATGGGGAGAAATCTAGCAGCTTCAGATTCCTATGTATCACTTTTGGTAACTGTTAATGAAACACTTTTTTAACCTTTCTGTTTTCCCTTCTTGTTATCCTCAAACAGGTCTTCAGATAATCTTCCCACAGTATCTGCAAGAGAAGTTTGTCCAGTCGGCCTTGAGCTACATCATGTGCAATGGTGAGGGAGAGTACGTGTGTCAGAATAGTCAGTGCCGCTGCCAGTGTGCTGAAGAGTTCCCACAATGCAACTGTCCCATCACTGACATCCAGATCATGGAGTTCACGCTGGCTAACATGGCCAAGGCCTGGGCTGAATCTTACAAGGACCTGGAAAATTCAGGTAGTGACTCCCACTTAATTTGACAGTGTGGCTGTCTCTGAGCAGAATCTAGAAAAGGGACATCATCATCATCGACCTGCAGTGAAAGCTTCTAGGAGGGGATATTCAGTGATCTACTTGGTCACGTCCTGGGACTAGAGCTGACACTGTAGCTGCTCAGTAGGAATCTCCACTGAATGAAATAGTATTTGACGAAAAATGCAGTTTGTATTTTCATGACACATTTTCTCTGTTATACACAGAACACAGAATGAAACTATACACACAGTTCTCAATGTTGAGTCAGAGGGTCTTGAATTTTTCTTGGGTCTGTCTTTTCTCTTTTTCTGTCTCTTTCTCTGCCATATATATATGTATATATATATATGTATATATATATATGCTCATATTTCTGAATGTATATATGTATTTCTATAGACAGATATAGGTATTCAAAGCACATCCAGACTGTCAAAACTGTAAGTCACTTTTCTGCTAATTTAGCTATTTCTTGCTTTTCATGGTTTGGAAAAAATGAGTTACAGGGAAGAAAAGTCAGTTACCCAAGGTCATGACGTGGGAAAGGTCTAAAGTTAGATCTCTGCCTTCACAGAGCGCTGATTTCTGTCAGAAAGTTAGGTACTAATTATATAACCAAGCCAGTGCTGCAAATGATTGTGACATTTCAAGTGTCCTTGTGTAAAGGAGGAGGAGCAGCCATTGAGAATGCAGGGTTGGGGTCAACGTGACCAACTAAGTCAGGGAAGGCTGTGTTGAGAGAGAGAGAGAGAGAGAGAGAGAGAGAGAGAGAGAGAGAGAGAGAATCGAAATGCCCGACTATAATGAATAGAGGCAGATCAATGGGAATTACAAGTTACCTAGGTGAAAGATAACCCCTGACATGAATGAGGGAGTTGGTCTGACAGTAGAAGAAAAAAATAGACAAGAATGGCTGACAGATTTGGAAGGGAAATAGGCTGGGCTTGATGTTGGATTATCTCAGAGTTGGAGAGAAAAACACTGAACTGAAGTTCAAGAACCTAATTCAGATATGTGCATTCAATGGGCAGCTGACAACCTTCACTGAGAAAGAATACTAAGTAAAATTTGAAAGATAGATGCTCAGTTTCAGACTGGATATACTGAGTAATCCCTGAGACTTGTAAGAAGTGATCTCAAGTGTGATTATGTGATCCACACTTACATTGTTGAAGACATAGTCCTGTCTGAAGCATTCTTTTTTTTACATTTACTTTTTATTAATTTTTTCTACTTTTACAAGCATATTGAGTATTCATCCCAGCTTCCTTCCCTCCTCCCTCCCATTCCCTCCCTTCCTTTTAGCATTCCATCCCATTCTTCCACCTGTATGCTTCTATTGGACTTTAGGGTTGACTCTGGCTTGTCTACTCCTGTGTGGGTTCAGGCCTCTGTAGTGTAACAAGTACCTCTCTTCAGATACCATATTGATATGTGCATTTGCCTTCACTCATCCAGCTTTAGACCCAATGGTTTCCACTATGAGTTTCCATTCTATGGGTATAATAACAACTGCCTACAGAATATTTTGATGTACTGTGTTCCTGCCCATAGGTTTATTGGCTGTCTTTCCTATTACTCTATTTCCTTCCCTTTTTTAGGTTCTTGTTCTAGTTTACAGTGACAGGGATGGGTAAAACAAGTTTATTTATTTTAATCTGTTACATTTTGTAGTCTGTACCGCACAGGGTGGAGGATACGGAGACTCAGAATCTTTCCCGAGGTCATGCAGTTTGTAAATGACAGCATTGGTAATGGGATCCCTGATTCCAAATCCAGCACTTAGCTCACAGCAGCCTTTGCAATTTATTAATTCTGCTCTAACCCCCAGGCCTGAGTTCCCTCATCTGATAAATGAAAGGACATGTTTGTGTTTTGAGTATTTGAATTTATGTAAGTCTTTAGCCATGAAACCCTTTGATCAAACAAAATCTTACCTTGAAGCCACTGTGTACCACAGATAAAAGCTTCACAGAGTGTCATTTGGAAATGACTCTTGCCCTGGCTTCACCAGTATAGGGGTTCTGCTCCTACAGCATCCTCCAGCTTTCGTGGAGCTATAGATACCTTATGAACCTGCCCCTGTTAGTCTGTAGCAAGTTCTGCAAATGCATAAAAGGGAGAAGTTCACATTAGAAAGGTGTTACGACGATTCTTTGGCCTCAAACAAAAAAAGATGATAAAAAGCTTTTGCAAAGAAATTCTAGTTAATCGCTAAAGAGCAGAAAGAATGTAGGCTATCTGCCAGCCACAGGGAACACTAGCACACAATCTCAATTTCTAAAGAAGAGCAACCATGGAGAGTGGGTGGGTAAAGAAAGGCAAAGCTGAGGTGCTGCAGAATAAGAGAACGATTTCTCTCTCTCTCTCTCATTTCCTGGAGATATCCTGTACATGCCCATCTGAAATAGCTTTACCCTTAAAAATCAATTCAGCCATTGAAATGGGACTCTTCCCCTTCTGTGCGTTTTCAGTCCTTAACCTCAATGGCTCGGTCCTGGATAATTGAAAAGGAATACTGACGAGCCTGAAGTAAAAATGATGGATTCTTTGATGGCTCCAAAGTGATGGTGGCCAAGTAGAACCTCCTAAGTTGGGTTCTCTTTGGGAGAAGGACATTTTTTTTAACAAAGCAAATGAAACATTAATCTTTTTAGGGTCTTTGTTTTATTCAGATACCGATTTGAGTGCATTGGAAGGACTATTATCACCTGGCAGTTACAGAACCTCTTTCCATCAGACCCCACTTGCTAAAGCTTTTACCGCATCTCAGTATCCCCAAACAGAAGATAAACATTCAAATCAAGGCCCTTCACAGGGCATTTTAAGTCCAAAGCCTAGTGTCTGTCAATCTCACACTACCATCTACTTGGACTATTTCAGTGTCAGGCACTACTTAGGGAGATACAATTCTATGCCACACTTGCCACATTTGGATTAGATCTTGTTATATCTACAAGGCAGATGGGGGAACTGAGGCTTGGGGGGAAACAAGGGACCCACCACTCTTCGGTGCGCTTTGGATCTTGTGTCTTACTGTCTGTCTATAGCAAAGTACCAGAAGTTTCCAAGGATTCAATGGTTATTTTAGGAATGCTTTCTTTCTTTATTTTTCTGTCGGTGTGCAGCATCCATGTGTTGAGAGGAATTATAATATACAAAGTAGGAACATAACAATTTGGAACTAGGGTAAGGTCTTTGTTCTACCAGCTACTGAGCATTGACCTTCGGCAAGTCAAACAGCTTCTCTGTGTACTAACTCTGTAAAAGGACTCTCTAATAAGACCGATATCATAGGTTTGCTTCAAAGATCAGCCATAAGTGTTCCATGTTCAGGTTGTACCTGCTGCCTACTGAACGCTAGGCATGGATTTTTTTTAAAAAGAAGTGAAGGTCTTTTATGTCTAAGATGCACTTTTAGGTTTTATAGCATGGAGAAACATTATTAGACTGTAAACATGGGGTTGAAACTAAACATTGGCCTTTTCCCATACAAATTGCTCATGTTTTAATTCTTGATTTTTTTCCTAGTAGTGGGTGAAGAATTTGGGGGCGTGGAGGAAGTGTGAGGAAAATGGCGCTCAGGTTTTACAACTGGCTTCTGTGGCTCCTTGACTGTGCTACCCTTGTTGGGGGGAGGGTGGGGACAGGGAGACCCTTCTCCCACTCTGAGCTTCAGTTTCTCAGTGCTCTATGGAGAATGAGAAAGTTGGACTAGATAATTTTCAAGGCTGTGTGAAATCATAACCTTTAATTATCTCTGAAACTCGAGCATTACAAACTAAGACAGAGCTTTTCACCAAGGGGACCCAGGAGTCTCGCCATCTCTGGAAATGAGACTTGAACGTTTGAGATGCTGTCAGTCTCATGGCCCACACATAGAACTTCAAATAGCACTTGGATCACTGCGAGGAGAGTTTCATCTGCATCAATTCTCTGTCAGACCTGCAGATTACATCAAAAAGCAAGTTTCAGCTGGGTGCTAATATGCTTTTAACACCTCTGCAGACGTGGTAGTTCCCTGTATTTCAAAAGAAGGGAAGGCATGGAAGTTTGATCACTTAGCAGGCAACACTATCCGACTAGAATTTATTAACATTGTTATCCTCATATGTATTTTCACAGTTACCATCTACTGAAGGCACGTGATGGTGATAGCGACTGGAAAGCTTTTCAATTTTTAACTCAAAAATACCAATTTGACTCAAAGGCGCTTTAAGCTCAAGGACAAAGGAGTGATGATGTGGCAGGAGTTTGGGAAGGCCCATCTTAAATAGGGGTGCAGTAGGGAGGATTTCTGACTTGGAATCACAATGCTAGCAGCACAGCAAGCTGCAGATGTGTAGTGGGAGCCTCAGACAAATCGCAGGCTCGGCTGCGGTGATTCTGATGGGGGCTGCCACATTCAGCCTTTCTCTCTTGGCCTCGGTCTCTCGGCAGATGAGTTTAAGTCATTCATGAAGCGTCTCCCCAGCAACCACTTCCTGACCATCGGTAGCATCCATCAGCACTGGGGCAACGACTGGGACCTGCAGAACCGCTACAAGCTTCTGCAGAGTGCCACGGAGGCGCAGAGGCAAAAGATCCAACGCACCGCCCGCAAGCTCTTCGGCCTCAGCGTGCGCTGCCGCCACAATCCCAACCACCAGCTGCCTAGAGAGAGGTACGTGCTGCCCTCGGTCCACCTGCCCTCTGGCCATGTGGGGTCAGTTAGCGTGCACTTCCACGGCAGAGGAACACATTCCTCGGGTGGCGTATTTGGAGCTGATAAGCAAGACTTTGTAGACAGGGTCCAGAGCACTGGTCTGGGTTCTCTCTCATGTCATAGGTTCTTGTCACTTCGGGGTTCCACACGATCACATGATTCCTAGATATACCATGGACATTCCATATCTATGAGTTCCGTACCTACATGTTCAAATGACCTGAGATTCGGATTATTAAAATATGCGTCCATCCCGAATAAGTTCACAGTTGTATTCTTATTACTTTCTCTTAAACAATGATGTTCATTACATTTCTCTCATGTGAAACTGTTGGTGACTAAAGTATTCAGGAAGATGTGCATATGTTGCATACAAATACTGTCTTTCGAGTGTCTATTACTGATTTTAGTATCTATGAGCAATTCAGGCACCAGTTTTCCAGGATAACTTTAACCTCTATGCTATTTATTTCTATTCTACTGACTGACAGAGACCACTTACACTAGCCTCAATCGTTTTGTGACACTTTTAAGGTTACTTAAAGTACATTATATATTTTATTTTAAAATTTCTTGATAAAGAGGAGTTTTGTCATTCCATCTTTATGGAAAAACATTCATGTTAAGCACTAAATGGCTGACTTACTGAGATGAAAACTTGTGTTCCGAAACTGGAGTGGAGAGAAGCAAACATATCCTCTACAATGAAAAATTTAGGGAAGATCATACCCTATAGGCACTTTGAATACAGTTTCCTTGCCAGAGCCAATGTCTCCTCAAGTGCCCCATTCCTTCCCTTGTCTAGCCTGATTCCAGATGTGTTGTGATACAGCAGGTATTCTGATAGATGGTGGAAAAAAAGTAGGATTGAACTGCACAGACAGGATGCATGCCTGCACAGACCTGTGGTATGCAGGTCAGGTCACACATGAAGAGGCCAAAATTCAAATGTAGGTTGGTCATTTTGCTGGAAGATTTCTGATCTGCAACTGAGAATTTTCTATAGTGGGGTCTCCAGGGTATCTATGAGGGTGTTACAGGGAAGGAAGAAGACAAGTAGGGGGGCTCATTGTGCTGCTTAGCCAAGGTAGGTCTGCCTCCATATTTGAGAGTAAATTTGTGATTGGTTTTATTCAAAGGAAAGAAACCCACTCTTGAAAAGAATAATGCAAGACGAACTCAGGAAGATCTGTATTGCCCCCACGATTGTGTGCATGTGCTTATTTGTTTCCTTGTTGCAACATTGGAACTTAAAGTTCTGAGCATTTAAGCAGCTGGTTGGAAGCTGCAGTGTTAGTCACTGGTTGTCTCTGGGGGTTCACTTTGCCCCCAGGGAATATTTGGATATTACTGAGAACATTTTTAATTCCACATAGGGGAGAGGGTGCTATTATATGGGGAACTGTCCAAAGACAGAAGTATCTGGCTCTGAAAGTCACTGGGGATGAGAGTCAGCAAACCTGATAAGAAAGACGGAGTTGACTTCTGAACCCAGGAATTTCAATTGTGTCTTTGTCACCACTGTGCTGTGCAGCTGGTAGGACTTACGGAGTGCATTGATCTCTAGGTAGTTTTGCCAACTAAGCCACTCAATTCCTGTAAGTCCTTGACTTCCTGTTTTTAGACTTGGACCTAATGCTGATCCTTCCGTGAAGTCTTTCCTTACTGCACCCACCAATACAAAAGGCTTCTTATTCTCATCCTGTTTATCTACTCTCTTAGTGTATTTGCCTCTCTTTCCTCACTTTCAAGCCATCTCTAAGTATACTTACATGTATTCATCTCTGCGCCCCCCAGCTCTGAGCCTACTACCTTATTCCTAGTTTGTATGATCACATTATGAATCAATTAGTTTCTTGAGCAGTTAAAGCACTTGTCATGAAAACAAGAAGACTAAAGTTTACATCTGGGATCCTATATAAAAGGCCAGGTGGGTGCAGTGGCCCATCTACAATTCCAGCCTCAGAAGGTGGAGACTGGAAATCCCCACAGCAGGCTCACTAAACAGACTAGCCCTATCAGTGGGCTCTGGGTTTGATTAGGAAAACTTCCTTAAAGAATATGATATATGAACAGTGAAAGATGGTTTTCAGAATCAGTCTTGGGACTCCACTTGTGCATAAACACATCAATACATATGAAGATGCACTTATACATATGTATGTGTCCCATATATTCATATGCACGGAAATAGAAAAATAAAATTTCGTTACCAGTAGATTATTACATTACTGCTGAACAGGAAAGGGAGTCTATTCACAAAATACCGTCTTTGTCACATACAGCAGATCCCCTAACTGCTACAGAGTGTGTCTCTGAAGAAGATCCATTTGGATCTAGTAGGTGTCTGTCACGTGACCAGTCTCAGGCACTGGGGGAGACTCAGAAATGAAAACAGTAAACAGTGCTATGAAATGCTTTTTAAAATATCAGGAGTGGGGATGAGATAGCTGGCTTAGGGTTTCAACTTCTGCCTCACAAGCAGATATATCTGGATTCAGATTAGGGATCCCATGTCAAATAGGGGGCAGATATGGCAGTGGCCTGTACTTCTTGTTCTAGAGGGTGGAGCCTGGAAAATCCCAGAGGTAAGTAAAAGAGAGGTAGAAGCAATCCAAGATGATTCCCAATGTCATCTTGGGCCTCCACAGGAACACACTAATGTGCCCTCTTATACACACACACACACACACACACACACACACACACACACACACACACACACTAAGTGAAGAAAGAAAGAAAGAAAAAAAAAGAAAGAAAGAAAAAAAGAAAAGAAACTATATCTCAAGGACTCACCAGCCACCAACCATTCACAAACCTGGTTGAAAGGGGCAATATTTAGCCATCACAGATAGCTACTGGATACATCTTTCAGCTGTGTTGATAATGGAATATAAATTCCAAGTTCTAAGACACTCAAGAGGCACATTGGTCAAATGTGAGAAGAAGGCCCAGAGCACAGGGTATTCCTGGATGTGCCGGGTCTAGGGAAGACCCGGGGAAAGTATGTGTGTGTGTGTGTGTGGGGGAGGTGTTCTAGAAGGAAAGTAGTTGGGAAGGCATTAGGAAGGAGGGGGAAAGGACAAAATAGGCAGTGAGGGAGTCTGACCTCTTGAGTCATGACTTTGACTGCTTCCTAGTGTTACTGCGCTCAGTGACCTTGGTTGGTTGACTTTACTGTTGACCGCACAGGTATCCTTCCTGCGACTAAGACTTTGCTGTTCTTTTTCGACTGTCAAATGTAGAGAGCTACAAACTCAGTGGCACCCCTGAAACCTTGAAGGAAAGGTTGCTGCTGCCATCCTGAGAAGAGAGAACTTGTCTTAATCCTAACCTTCCTCCTGAGCTCCCACCTGGAGAGTATGTCTGGAATCCGTAATTGGCAAGTCACTCAATTATGTTCACTTAAGGAGCACTGAATGCTGGCCCAGACAGCGGGTGGGCGCACACAGAAAGGAGACTCTGAAGCCTTCCCAGGGGAGTTGAACTTCCTTGGCCTGGCTGCCGGCTGCTCTTCCTGACATCCGAAGCTGAAGCTTTAATGAGCCTTCGTCACACTGGCAGGGCAACTCTCTGCCACAGAGCAGGTGTCAGGCAGAGGTGCTAACATTGAGAACCTTGAGTCACCTCTGGCTGAGAGAGTTTGTATTTGCAAATGAACTGATTGCTCAGCTTCAGTGTGTCTGCCTGCTGAACTCAAAGGGAGGAGATGAGTGAATGCAACAGGTCCCACAGACTTTTACTTGTCACACAGAGGGGTGACATCGAGGCAAGGTGAGAGCTAGGAAAGAGTACAGGGCTTTAGCTCTGCACAAGTAGGTGGAAATCCTGTCTTCATCCTGCTGTGTCTCAGCCACAGGGCTCTGTGTGAATGCCTGTATCTCATTTGCAAAACTGGATAATGATATTTGCCTTCAGGTTAAGTGTGAGGCTTAAGATTTTAAAATTTAAAGACATGGTATTATATCTAACTCAAAAGAAGAGAGAGAAAGAGAGAGAGAGAGAGATTGATTCTCCTATCGTATATGATATCAGATAACCAGATATAATAGGTCTGGTATTCTGGTATCTTACATGAATGAATTTCCTCCTCAATATAGTCTCAGAAACTCAGTACTACTGTTCCTGTTTTACAGACAAGACAACTGAGACTCATAATAATGTATCTAAGGTCAAGAAATATTAATCACAATTGTTATGTTAATGGCATGTTTAGTAAGATTGAGTGAGAGGTCAATGGTAACTACTTATGTGCATGTCTTTTTCTAGAAGCTCATTACTGTGCTGCAAGATTGACTTGGTACAGCTGTGGGTGTGAGAGGAAGGGGTGTCTCTCGAGTTGGCTGGGGCTCCTGTCCTTGGAGAATTTTCCTGGGTGGACCCCCAATGTGACTCACTCCCAGATCTGGTGGGGTTATACTGGCTGTCAGCTGGAAGCTCAGCTGGGTCTGTCCTTCAGAGTGTTTGTATGCACATGGTCTCTCCATGTGACCTGGGCTTCTTATAGCCTAGCAGCTGGGTTTTGAAAAGGGGCATCTCGGAAACACAGGAAGCAGCAAAGCTTTCAATCAAACCTTAGCAATGACAGCTTCACCTCCCCTCCTCTTTAGGCCTTGTTATTATGAAGACTCATAGTGGCCAGATCCTACATAGGAAACTCTCTCATAGGTCTCTGTTTTCTTTGACACAGTCTACTACAGTCTTAAAGTCTTGTATCAAGGCCAGCTCTCTTATAGGCTAATATAGATCCACCACAAAATCCTCAGGATTTCAAACAAAACCTTACATAAATTAGGATCAAATCATTATTTGGTTAATTGCTGACCAGCAGGCCTGACCCAGAATTTGTCCAGGTATTCTCTTCTCATTCCCTTAAGTACTGGATATTGTACTTATCTTGTCATTTCTGAAGCTTAGAAAAAGCTGATAGGAATATCTGTGAAGGCTTGGGGCATCCTTCTGTCTTTGAGATTAGGCACTGTAGAAGAGAATGAGTGTAACTGGAGACCAAGGCGACTATACTAGCTAGAAAAACGACAAGATTCATAGCAGTAATACCAATAGCAATGACAAGAACTGCTTAATGAACAGACAATAATGTAACAGTTAATGAACTGACCAAGCACAAGAACCCAGCCCTGCCAACTCTTAGAATATGACTCTGGGACTAGTTCTTGACATCCTTGAGCTTCAGTTTGCTCATAGTTCAAATGGGCCTATAATTTTACTCATGTCATAGAGTTGTTAAGAGACTTAAGGACTCCTGCCTATGCAAAGGGCTTAGAACAATGGTGGTCATATGGAGAAACCTATCAATACATAAGACTCATGATACATATCACATGTCAATTTCTTATCCCATGGTGAGCACTCAGATATTCCTTTTATCTGGTCCTCTCATTGTCTCTAGGAAGTCAATGTTGTGAGATCCATTTTATAGGTAAAGGAAATGATTATACAAAGTTTATCACACAGCACATAAACAGCAGGTTTATGACTATTTTGCTCACCGGGTATGTAGATTGGACAGAAGAGGCCATTGTGCAGATTAATAGATGCCGATTTTGCCTAAGATGTATGCAATGTGAACAGAGGGCTGTGCTGTAGTTACTGGTATCACTCTGTTTACAGTATGTAGTGATGTCAAAGGTAGGGATAGATCCCCAAGGTTAGGGGTGTGATTAGCTATGATTTGGGAGTATAGACCCTAGTCTAGTGACTGAGACTGAGGACAGGGCTCTGTGAGGAACCTGACTGTGACCCTCTTGTTGTGGGCCCTGGAATCAGTCCTGAGGGATAAGTAGAGACCTAGGCAGACACTTTCCCTGGAGGTGATATGAGGTCTGGTTCAGAGCTGTCTTATGGAACAGCATTTCCTGCATGCTCTGGTCTTTGGAAGGACCAAGATAAACAAGACTTATCCCACTGAAATGCCCAGTGCTTACTAACTGGAGTGTAACCAGACCAATTCCGAGCATTCCTGCTAGTGGCTACCCAACCAAATGTTTACTGGGCTTGTGATGTGTGATGTTCTATCTGAGGATCTTGAGAGGATCTTATGAACTGCTGCAAGCCTATAGGCAAACTGGCTCTGGTGTTAGATCCTGGGACTAAAGTTTGATATGCGAAAGGAAATGGGGTCCAAAAGAAAATTTCCTGTGAATGTTTTCACCCTCAGGAGAGCTTTACATCTTATAGAGTTTCAAAGGTGAAAGAAAGTCAGAAGTTAGATATTTTTCTTTCTTTTTTGTTTGCTGCTTTACTAAGCACTGATCCTTGGTTTTCTCATCCATACAATGAGGGTAACTTCTGCCTGCCTCAAGAGAGGCGTTACAGGCTAAGCACAGATGGTGAGAACTTGCAAATGGAGTTTGCTCAGGGGTTAAAGCCTTAGTCTCCAAGCTAAAGGACCTGAGGTCAGATTCCCAAATCCCACATAAAAATACTGGGTGAATATCATGGCAGCCTGCAATTCTGACTCTGGAAGATGGAAATTGGGAAACTCCAGAACAAAACAGTAAGAAGATAGAGCAATCCACAGTGATTCCTGATGTCACCTTTAGGTCTCTACCAGCGCACACACTCAAGTGTCCTCTTGTACATACACACAAACAAATAACAAACAAACAAACAAAAAAACAAAGAAAAAAGAGGACTATGAGGCAGGATGAACTTGGTATCATTATCACTGAGTGAAGAACAGGATTAAATCTAATTCTCATATACCTTTTAATAATAAATATTTACAAGCATTTACTGGTCTCCAGCAATGTCCTTTGACTTTCACATCATGTAATCCTCTTAATAGCCACATGAAGTAACATTAATCCTTCCCATTTTGTGGGTGGATAATTGAGGCACAGCAATATTAAATGACCTGCTGAAGAGTACGCATCAAATAGGAGGCCACAGGATCTCTGTGTCCTTTTGTCCAGCCACTGAGCAACATGACCTGAGATACTTCCATAAAAGATCAAGAGTGCCAATCATGGGGTAATCCTGGAACTCGCCTCTTACTGCAAAAGGGAAAGGAAACCATAAGGAAAGAAAAGGAAAAAAGGAAAAGAAAGAGGATTAAAGGAAAGAAGTTATGAAAAAAGAAATGGCGGAACAAAAGAGAAGGTGTGTCCAGTCACTCCAAGACATGCTGAATTGAGATGGCTGGTTTCTACATGTAACCATAAATATTGATGGTATGTGGCCTCCCAGGCCCAAGCCTGTCACTGGAAGACACTTAACCATGAACACACTGTATTCAAGACATCCCTATCTATCCCAAGAGATGACATGAGGGACAGTGTTTGGGAAACAAGGAATCTAAGTTTAAGTCCCTTCGGGTGTGGGTTGAGTAGTGAATATCAGGGTTTCCTTTTAAACTGGAACAGCTCTTCAGCTACTTTCTGGGAATTCTAAATTAAAACTCACTTGGGAAAATAAGGTGATTTTGCTTTTGGTAAAACATTTTGAAAACAAAGGGTCTTAATTATCTCCGAGGTCCTTCCCAACTCCAGGAGAAATTATACTCACAGACAATCATTCAATTCAGAAATATTGGTAGAAGGTCAGTAATTGAGTCCTTGAGTAACACAACCCTCAGAGGATGCTAATTAGTTAATTTTAATGAGTGCCCCACAGTTCAAACAGATCTTCTTTTGCCTGAAATTACAATGGTTTCTTCACCAAATGTCCCAGAATCCACTCTGATCCTTTTCAAGTTGCATTCTGTGACACCATCTGAATACTTCCTTAAGAAGTAAACTCAGTCCTGTCCCATCATTGCATGAGGTCATGTAGCAAATGCTAGCAGTCCAAAGGGGACAGAGCAGAATTTTAAGGTAGAACCTACAGGTCCATTGGGACCTGACCCCCGCCAACCTCTTGCATTGCATCTTATACTTCTCCTGGCTCTTTGACTGTAGCTCCACTCATGTAGCTCAGTAAATATATAGCTACTTCTCACAGGACTTCCTCTAGCTATCCTGCTTATCTGGAAAAGGCATCCCTTTATTTAATATAGTAGGAAATCCTAGCTATTTTTCAGATTTCAGTTCACCTCCTCCTTCCTGGGGACTACACCCCTCCCATTAAAAGGTTGCCCTAGGTCTCCATTCATAAACTTGTGTAGCATTGCTTTCCAGTTCACCGTTTTCCTGTTGTCTCTTTCCTAATGCCGTTCTCTCCATTGAGACCATTGCCTCTGCACATGCATTCTATTCGTTTTCTCAGAATGTCCTAGCATGAACCTGATGCCTAGGAGGTATTTAGAAAACTACAAATGCTTAGGAAAATAGGTAATTTTCCTGCTCAAAATATGCCTTTGGGAGCATGTGGGTATCATCCTATGAAAACCAGACTTATCACCACACGAACTAGCCCTAGGTTTTCCACATAGGTTGAATGTTTTGATTGTTCTTCTCATTGACTAATGAGGAAACCAGAACCAAGGGGGTTAAAGGGACTTTCCAGGGGCCCTCAAGAATTTCTGAGCAGGTCATGACTATAATTCAAGTTCTCAGTCCAATAGTTCAAGAACTTCGCTAAAATCAAGATTGTAAATGATGATTATTTTCAAGTGACCTAGATCCAAATCCCACAGGTATTTCTTGATAAACCTTTCTCTTTATGAATATTCATTAGGAAGGAAGGAAGGAAAGGAAGGAAAGGAAGGAAGGAAAAAAGGAAGGAAGGAAGGAAGGAAGGAAGGAAGGAAGGAAGGAAGGAAGGAAGGAAGGAAGGAGAAGTAAAGGGAAGTATGGGAAAAGAGAAGAGAAGAGAAGGAAGAAATGAAAGAATGATGGGAAGAATGGAGGAAGCAACAAAGGAAGGAGAAGGAAAAGAGAGGGAAGGGAGGAAGGGAGGGAAAGAAGAAAAGAGGGAGGGAGGGAAGGAAAAAAGGAAGAGAAGGAAGGGTGGGAAGGAAGGAAGGAAAGAGAGAAGGAGGGAAGAAGGGAAGAAAGAAGGGAGGGAGAAAGAGAAGAAAGGGAGGGAGAGAGGAAAAGAAAAATCTGAAAGGAAATAAAAGATCTAAACAGACCCTCTGACTTCCTGCTTTAGCAAGATGAGGACATCATCCCCCACCGGTGTATGCGTCTGACACCAGTGCGACTCACATCCAGCCATCGCCTATTTTCAGAAGCAGTGATCTTGTAAGACAAACTTGATCCTCTGAAGATTTACTTGAGGGCAGACAGTATACTTGTTTGCATTTTCCAGTGACTCTTGGTCATGGATTTATTTTTACTTCTGAAATTCACGTGGCTTTGACCTGGCCATGCAGACTAAGGCCAAGCACAACGCATTTATGCATTGCTGAGCTTCAGCTGTCCCGGAGGCATGAGTCCGGGCTCCAGTCCTGGGGCCACAGCTTCTGAACCTCTGGCAGCTTTTAACATAGGTCCCTCTCCATTCTGGGTTTAATTGGTGTCTTCAGAAGGATTCTGGCCACCAGGATCATCATTGTCTGAAACCCTTCTGTGTCCACACTGGTTTTCATTCTTCTCTCTGAAGCCAACTTTGACATACTTACCACAGTAAAATCTCCATACACTCCTGCCATGGGACATATGGCTGCTTATAGCTTATTGAACTCAAGTTAGTTTTCAGTCTAGTAGACAAACACTCTCGGCTTTGCCACTTATTAGGTGTGACAGTCACAAGACTCTGAATCTACCTGAGTCTTCTGCACAGTCAGGATAAGAATAGCTAACTCACAGAGTCGATATCCCATTCAAATTACCTGATAGCTTTTGTTACCTGTGAAGACTTATTATGAATGTTATCAAGAACTAGTAATAGTAGACGCTAGATAATTGGAGAAGATAGAATTCTGCTTCCAAGATGTGAATGTTTCTGTTGTGTAAAATAAAGAATAAGCCTAGGAAAAATTTGCCCTACTATGACCAAGAAACAGAAGTTTAGACTGTTAGAACTTCAGAGTCTGGGGTCTTATTGCCAAGGTAAGCGACTGCTATTTATTATCAGTGTAAACTTGGCTTGGAATGAAGCCTTCAGTTTGTATGAAGGGTAGGAAAGCACGGTCTGACCTAGCAAAATTGGTAATAATAAAACATAAAGGGTATCTGTGGTGAGCAGAGGGAAAATGTGGAGCCAGATACCATATAAGCATGCAAATGCCCAGAATGTGAACAAAATTATTGTGATGGTGGAGAGCACGCAGGGAAAGCATAGCATAGGAACAGAGTTGTTGAAGAAAAGCAACTTTGTGTGTGCTGTGAAACTTGCAGTGATAAACACATTGGTGTGTGAAGTGCCTTCACATTGATTGTAACCATGGCCGCCTGAGCTTGTGACCTTATCAATGGGAACATATGTGTGCTCTGAGTTCTCTGAGTGATGTATTCTCTGAGTGATGTGATTGGTCAAAATAAAGTGGCACATGCTTAGGCCAAAAGGAGATAAAAATGGGGACCTGAGAGCGCTCACTGGAACTGACTTCCCACCGCTATCTGAGACACCCTGTGCATCTGGCCTGCAAGCGTATTGGACGCAGTGCCCAGCGTTCCGGATGTAGGAACTTGACTGAAGTTCTTTCACTGAAGACCCACCGAGGCCCGGAGGAGTAGAGTGATCTCTGCTGGGGACTCTCCCACTCCCATGTGATCCGCGTTCTCAGCAACCAGGGGCTGCCCCTCATCTCCTAAGGTACCAAAATGGTGCTGTCTTGAAACTCCAATGGGCTCTTCCTACTCATTTCTGAAGGTGTGCGTGTGCGCATGGATGTGTGCTCTGGGACAGTATCTTTAGTACATAATAAAAGAAAAATCACATGACAAGGCTGCTAAACAGAGAAAGCTGGAATCCACTAGTTTGTTGGTTGACTGGAAAGTCAAAGGAGACAAGCAAATATATGTGAGTTCCATGTGAGTGTGTTGTAATGTGTAAATGCTATCCATAAATAGACCATTTTATTTTAATTAAAAATATATAAAGGTAAATCCCTTACCAGCCTTTTGCAAAACCACCAAACCCTTTGTTCTGCGGGTGTTTGAATATTCTGTTTGACACTCCACTGGTGTTCTTGTATAAACTGCACTCATAATTATGTAATATTTCCCACTTTGGTGGATTCAAAGTGAAGCAACAGTTTATGCTCATAAGAAACAATTTCAATAAGTGTTTTTAGATTTTTTTCTATGAGCTTTCCTAATCTTTCTCAGTTATTGTTTCTTTGTTTAAATTGATGGCATTATTGTTATTACCTAACTAGTCTTTGTAAAATTTTCCTGCAGAATTCAAATGAATTGCCACAAAAGTACCTCACATATTTTCCATCATTTTGTTCTTCATTCCATGATGTAGTAGTAATAATGGGTGTAACTGACATAAACAGGTTTGGAGACAAGCTATGTGATCTTAAGTGTGTTACCTTCTTGCTGGGAGCAAAAGTGGGTGGGGTTTATAGGAGCACACAGAGCTCAGCCTACTCTGAGTGCTAGGAGAGTCACTCACCATGTTTACATATGGGAAAGAGGGTTGTTAATTCCTGCAGTAACTAGTGATTGGTGTCAAGTGTCTTCCCTATGAATCTCTACATTTTTTCTTTTGATATTAATTTATTTGACACGAATAACTGACCAGAAAGTCTCAGTAACCCCCCTGTTTTCACTTCTCAGACACCAGGATTATAGGAATATATCCAGCTTTGATATGCATGCTGGAGATTCAAATTCGGGTCTTTTTTTGGGGGGGAGTTGCATATGCATGTTTGCATATGTATAGGTTCATGAACACATGTGGACATGTTCATGTGGACATCAGAGGTTGATGCTACAAATTGCTCTCCACAGTTCCGGAGCTGACTGATGGAGCTAGAGATTGTCCAGAGATTGTTAAGTGCTGTGGGCAAGGCTGAAATTATAGGCAGGCCACTACATCTGCCTGGAAGTTTTACATGGGATCTGGAAATCCAAATTCTGTTCCTTTTGCTTGCACTGCACATGCATGAACTGCCGAGCAATCTTCACAGCCCCAAACTCAAGTTTTAATAATTGTGTGTAAACACATTATCCAATTGAGCTATCTTTCCATCCTCATAGTCCTAGTTTCTGATCCAAACCTGACCTGCTACCATGCTCTGCATTACACTGCACCATTGTATGTCGTGTTGTATCGTACATATCATTTCTAGCACTTGTCATATTTGCAGCGCATGCTTTTGTAAGGAGAGAGACTCTGGTGTTTTTTGTTTGTTTGTTTTGAATTTTGCTCCATGTTATTTCCCCAGCAACAGGCAGTATACTGATATATGTTGTGGCATTTGTTGAACTAATGAAGAAACTTCCACAATGTTGAGAGATGACAATGCTCTGAATCTGAAGTGACAGGAATGTTTTTCTATTTAAGAAAAACAGCAGTGTTTTTCTATTTAAGAAAACAGCACATACTTACAAAGAGTTAATTTCATCCAAAAATGAGAACTCAGAAACGAGGAAGAGTATGAAAATTGATATAAATCAATACATACTCTTTGGAACCAAACAGTATGATGGTGCATATTGTACACCATTACATTATATATAATATATATATAATATATATATATATATATATATATCCTTTGTCCCAACATGTTCTCACGTGTGAAACAAGAATAATGTCAGTAACTTGTACACAGAACCATCGTAAAAGTGAGAGACATGTTGATGATATTGATAGCACATATAATATGGTCAATAGATAGAAACCCTTACTGCCTTTGGATAACATTGGAACTATGTGTTGGGATAAAATTTTACAGGCGCTGAAACTTAGTAGTGGGATCTTAATCCTTTTTTAAAAATTATTATTATTTATTATTTATTCAATTGTGTGTGTATGCATGTGTGTGTATGTATGTGTGTGTGTGTAGAACCATGGACGAATTCGGGAACCACCATGGACGCCTCCACCTCCTCCTTGTTTACTCTGCCCAGGGATTCACAAGCTCCGCTTCCACCAGGCGTCTATACGTGGGGTCTAGGATCTGAACTCAGGAACTTCTGCCTGCCCACCTCTCCAGCCCGTGGGATCTTAATCCTAAAGGCATTAGGAGAAAAGGGATGCTACACTTTGGTCATATTCTGAGGCAATTATTTGAAAGACAACATAGAGAATTATCATGCTGTCTTCCAGGCAATAAAGAATTCACACTCCTCTTTACAGACTTGAGTGTCTTCACTATGGACACTCCATTTAGAGGTACACTCACAAAGAGGGGTGCTTTAAACATAGATGGTGGCATCCTATCAGGGTTTCTGATTGAGTAGCTCTGAGATTGACCCTAAGCCTCAGTTTATATATATATATATATATATATATATATATATATATATATATATACATATATATGGTTGTTCCAGAAGCTTCACAAGCCATAGGTTATATGTAGTATCATGTCATTCTACATATCTGGTAAAAAAAAAAACAAGCAAAATTGCATTTGCTTAAATGAATCCTTAAAAAAATGATTTCCAGTAAAAAATTTGTATATTACTGAATTTTTAAAGCCACTAAAAAACGATAGAAGTAAAATTTGCATATTTTCCCAAGCTCTCTGGCCTCAGAACCTTCCTGCTTGAAGTTGTGGGAGGTTAGGTTCTTCACAAGTGTGTTTCACCCAAAAGAAGAGACAATGACCCAGCCTGTTGGATGTGGTACCATAGGTGGTGATTTCCTTTCTTGTCATCTTCTGGATAATCTTCATAGCGTGGAGCTCCAAACTCCCTCTGCCTAAGTGGATGCTAATGGCTCTGCATCCCCTGCAGGTAGCATCTTCAGTGAGATATGGCACGACTGCTTACCAGCAGCTGCCAAAATGACAGCAGGAAGGGACTCCATCTCTGGCATAATTGGGGAATAAATTTACCCCCACTCAGCTTAGGGGCATTCCTAATCTTGAAAAGTGAATTCTTCTCATGATGAAGCCCTTTAGTACAGACTATTTAGAAGTTCGGGAAAAAAAAAAGACTTGACAATCTTGATTTGCTCTCTTCTCTTTTTGAAACTGGTTGCTATTAATTTGCTTTTTAAAAATTTTTATGTTTTTATTATATTATTTTCTACCTACTTATACAAGCTCAATGAATAGACATCCTTACCCTCCTCCCTTCCTTCTACCCTCCTTCCTCCCTTCCCCCCTTTTGTCCCTTCATCCCACCCTTTCTCACCCCCATCCTCCCTCTCTCCCCCTCTCTTCCATCCCTTCTCTCCCTTTGTGTTTCCTACCTGCTCCCTCCCACCCTCCTATCCACCAGCCTATATAGGCCCCGAAATTTCCTCTGAATTGTGAGGGTTCAGGCCTTAGGGCCCCTTCTTGGGCTGCCCTTGGGAACTCCGCTATAACTGCTTAACTCTTTGCTTCCCACTGCCTGAAGCCATCACCCCTGAGATCTCTTCTTTATGTCGATCCATGGGAAAACAAGAGCAAGCGTGCATCTTTCCGCTTACAGGGGAACAAATGAGGCTCACAGAAATTAGCAACTTGCTTAAGATTATGAAATATGATCCCTCCTCTACTGTCATCTTGCAGGACATAGTCCACTGTGCTTCTAAGATTATTTGCATGAATATTTATAATACATTTTTATTTATTCTTCCACACAGTCCTTTATTTAGCAATATTCAGTGAGTTTCTGCGAAATGCCAGACATAATAGGTAACATATAAAGAACAGTGTTAAGTTGATTAGGACAAGCGATGCCCCTTGTGAGAAAATTTGAAGTCTAAACAATTTTAGAATGGGTGGTGGGTCCCACAGTCATGTTTTGTCTTTCGTCCAAGACTCTGAAGAACTCCTTATCCCCAAGTTACCAAATCATATTCCATTCCAGGAAGTGAACTGAAAGTCATCTAATCTCTTTCCATCATTTCATTAGATAAAAACAATCAACAAATGTAGATGTAGAAATGTTTGGGGTGGGGTGATGGAATTAGTTTTACAGCACTGTGTAATGAATTCCTCCATCACTACCTGCTAAAACAACAGATCTACTTTTCAACGTTTTCCTAGGTAGGAGTTTGCATGTGACATAGTTGTATCTGGTTCTACCTCGTAGACAGAAATCATGATGTTGGACAGAGTGAGCACATATGTGCATCTTTGAAGATATGCTGCCTGGTTGGTCCCTTGATATATGGCTATAGATCCACAAATGCAGAGGGTCTTCATTCCTTGCTGTGTGCTAATGGGATTCACTGCACGCCCCTAGCTTTCAGTATTAAGTGCTTGTCCATTGTCTCTTCACCTGCAATGTCTTAAATATCAAATTCTTTTCAGCTTAAGATGTTTAACTGTGAGAAGACATCCTCTTAAGTAACATATCTGATTAGATTAAGTCCACACAATTAATCTTCTCTACCTTTAAGCCACTATTACATATAAAAAAAATACAGTCACTTGAGTGATAACTTGTAATGGAGACTACAGTTGGTCTCCCTAACATAGGATATACCTTGGTCATAATACAATGTGAACAGGATATCCTAAGTTTTCTCTGCATTTCATGGTATTCACGGTGTTTGGAGTATTTATCGCTGTATAAAAAAACTGATCCAGTAGGACCTGAAATCAATCATTGCTGTCTATACTTAGAATGCTGGGATTGACTGAGCAATTTATTCCACAGAAAATGCCTTAGAGTTGCTCACTGGTGCTGGATTAGCAGCTGAGCTGAGTCGGAGGCTCCAAGGCGGTGTGATTCATATACCTAGTGCCTGAGCAGCAGTGGGAGTAATGGGTGGAAGTCTGGGATCCACTCACAATTGGTCTGTCTGTGGTTTCCTTTGTCTATAGTCAAGTTGCTTAAAGAGGTCTCTGTGCTCCAAGTATGTGGGGTCAGAAGATAAGAGATAAAAGCTGTCCATCATTTCATTTCTGGGTGCATAAACTAAGTTCCTTATTGTAATGGTTAAAGCAGTGGTAGGGTCATTCCAGATTTATGAGGAAGGTAAATACATTTCCTGTCTCTGTGGAAGAATAATAAAAACACAGAATGACTTTTTTGTTTGTTTATTTTTCTACCACAACCCGTTTTAGCAAAGAAGCAAGCATACTTCTCATTGACATTTGTTGATTCTCATGTGTTTAGGGCACATGCATATGTTTATGCCTTTTTTGCATGTGGGTGGGCATGCATATATTGGCAGATGTGTGTGGTGAGTCTTAGATTGGGGTCTAGAATCATCCTCAATCACTCTTACCCCTTATCCTTTTAAGGCTGGGCCTCCACTTGTAAGACTAATCTGGTTAGCCAGCTCACAGACTTTGTTATTTTGTAATGTGAATTGTGTTTTAGAATTTTCTCAACCAAGATTGTTTCTTCATAAGTTTATTTTTGTGTTTGAACTCATAGGTACCTGCTCCTCTCTAGGCACCTGACGTATTATTATTCACTGTTACTATTGTTGTTTTGCTTTGTGTTAGTTTTCTTGGAAAATGGTTAAAAGGGGATGATTTGCCATAAGCTGCTATCGTTCTATTCTTGACAGGTTCATGTTAAGTATGGGTATAAGAAGAGTGAAAGGAGAATATTTTATCAGTTATTGGAGTTCTGACTATGGAGGAAATTCCAAATCTGAATTGGGGGAATCTCAAAGCAAATGATTAGTGGACCCCCGTGGGGTAGGCATGAGCTTATGCTCCATGGATCTCCTGGCCTTCACATACTCTTGTTCTGAGGAGTGGAGGGTATTGCTATTCTGTACCTTCCGAAGTTGTTGACAGTCCACAGTTATTCAGTGGTCTCCTGAAGGTGGGATTGTTTCCTGACTTCAGCGGCATTCATCCAGGTGAAATGACACAGGTACCTTTCAAGAAGGCCAGGAGGAAACTTGAGGGTGGCATCATGTGGGCTGCACACAGAATCTTTTTTGGGGGGGTGGGGCAGGTTTGAGCTCTAGAGCTCCAGGAACAATCTAGGAGACCTCATCCTAGTCACTTAATGTCTCCAGACTCAGTTTCCCATCTGTTACATGCACCAGACCTTGCGTGAGTGATGCAGCTCTGGGATTCTAAAACCCTGTCATTGTATCATTGTATCATCAACAGCTCCCCAACAGAAAGAATTGATACTTGCATAGTTTGACTACTGATTCTTCTCCTGTGTGTCTCTGTGTGTGTGTGTTTATGTGTGTGAAGTGGTAGTTGGGGTGACAATGACTTGTTCTGAGTGTATATTAAACTGTCTTATTAAATAAGAGGTTCAAGTCCACAAATAAAGCCAGCATAGCCCCGGGCATCTGTCTGTCAGTCAGCGGAGCATACGGATATGTGAAAATGAAGCTTTTAGCTAGAAATATTTCTGACGTTTCTCTTCGGTTTATGGAGTAAAAATGAGGGCAAGGGGTTCTGATATAATGGTAACCCAAGGGAGGATAATTGGAAAGAGTAGCGGGGAAAGGCACGCCTACACTCAATCTACCCAGAGTATTGTCTAGTCTTGTATGACAGGAACATGTCCATTTCCAGCTATGTTTGTCTTTCTGCATTTGCAGAAAGCAGGACAGTTGGCTCTCCTTCCTGAGGTAAGGCAAGAAAATAAGCATCTCCAGCTCTTTTATGTTGTTTTTAGCTTTTTTTTTTTTTCTTTTTTCTTTTTACTAAGTCTCAGAAGTAGCTTGCTATTTGGAGCAGACCGTGGAGGCTCAGGGGATTGAGTCAGAAATAGAACTAAGTTCTTGCCATCTTTTGTGAGTAGCTTTTTTTTTTAATCCTTCTTTAGAGATACCTTCTGATACTCCTTCCTACCCCCAGCCTTCATATCTGGTCTGCATAGTTACACATTAGGTAAGTTATAAACCCAGTAGTGTGACAAGTCACAGTGACCACGAATATATTCAGTTCCTTCTCCAAGCCTCAGTTCCTCAGGTTGTTATAATGACATGCACAATACCCTCTTCACTCAGCACTGGATACAGATATATTGGCAAGATACAAATTGGGGAATAGACAGAAAGCCTTAGAAAGATTGAAAGCATTATGAAAATGTCAAGTATTGCCACCTTCATGCTATTATTCTGGTTTTTATCACTGATCTATTTTGCAGATGTCTAATTCAAGTATTGTGTAGTGACAGAAAAAAAGGGCATACGTAAATGTATATCAGATTTCACAAACTGAATTAAAACGTGTAAATAGTATCAGGATCCAGGACTACGACACGATCTACGCGGCAGCACCCCACTCTGTGGGACTGCTAACCCACTCCCCTAGGCGATCACTCTTTTCATTACTATAGTTGCCTTAGGTGGTTTCTGCCTTGGGGCTAGAGAGATGGCTCAGGGGTTAAGCTCTGGCCATGCTAGCAAAATGACATGAGTTTGTATCTGGGCAGAAATGGCAGCAACCTGCACATCTGGTCCTGGATGGCAGAGCCTGGGAAACCCCAGAACAAAACAATAAGGAGGTAGAGCAATCCGGATGATTCCTGAAGTCACCCTTGGGCCTTCACAGGCACACTGAGTGCGCTCTTCTAGTTCCACACCCACCTCCACACACACCCACACCTATACCCCACACATCCACACATGCAAAAAAAAAAAAAACCCATAAAAGTAATGTCAACTATTCGTATCTGGATTCTTTTACCTTTTTATTAGTCTCAGAGATCCTTCTTGTTGCTTTGTGCAGCGTGATTCATTGATTCATATGTTCATGCGTATATGCTGTGTATGTACTATGTGTACGTGTTGTGTATGAGTCTGTGTGGGGTATGTGTGTGGACAGATCCATTCTTATGCTAATGTGTCTTTGCATAGTCTCCAGATTATGGCTATTATGAACACCTCTGCAATCTTCCATATGTCTTTTAGTGTACTTGTATATTTTTAACCCATGTACACCAGGGGTGGACTCACTGCAAAACGGTACCTGATTATTTTGCTAGAGATTTCAGAAGCTATTTCTACTTTTTCACACTTGTAAGCAAATATATTCCTGTCATGCATAGGACAATTTTGATTGCTCCATGTCTTTGCCAATATTTAGTACTTTCCTTTTTTATAGTTAAATTTTATTTAATTTGTTTTGGTATGTCGCTGAAATGCAATGGTATGTCATTGAAAGCTTAAATTGCCTTGTCTTAATGATGAAAAAAGTGAAGCATAAATTTACTTGTTGGACTTTTAACTATTCTTTTCAAGAGTGATTTGCCTGTTTCTACCATTTACCTATGTTTCTTTCCTTCCAATGACTTTTCTTACTGATATGTAATACCTTTTATATTGCTTAATCCATTCAACCTACAAAAGCAAGATATCATGTGCTGGGTAGCTTACAAGCAACAGACATTTATTTCTCCATGTTCTGGAGGCTGAAAAATATGGGATGAAGGCATTCTCATTTGATGTCTAATAAGGGTATTCTGATTCCTGTAACTGGGAACTCACATGCTAGAAGGGACTGACCTTTCTCTAGATCTCTTTTCAAGATCATCAACTTCTAGCAACATCACCTTGGTTATTGTGATTTCAACTGACAGAATTGGGGGTATGCAAGCATTCTGACCACAACATGAATTATAAATGCAATCTTTATTGGTTAGAGATATCACAAATACATTCCCTCATTGATATCTATCTATCTATCTGTCTATCTATCTATCTATCTATCTATCTATCTATCTATCTATCTATCTATCTATCTATCTATCGTGTGTGTGTGTTGTGTGTGTGTGTGTATCAGAGTACACTATGTGTCATTGTGGAGGATCAAGGAGGCTCAAGGGTGACTTCTGGAATCATACTAATTGTTTATACCTCCTTTTTGCTTTGCTCTAGAATTTCCCAGGCTCTGCCCATCAGGGATGGAAGTACAGGCTAATGCCATTTCCATTTGGTGTTTTTACATGAGATCTATGATCTGAACTCAGAACCTTCTGCTTGAGAGTCAGTGTCTTAACCTCTGAGCCATTTCTCTAGCTCTTAATGATATTTTTAAAGATTTATTTATTGCACATGTGTCTGTGTGTATTAGAGGACACTATGTGTGCCTGTGGAGGTCCAGGGGTGACCTCTACAATCACCCTAAATTAATCTACTTCCTTCTTTGTTTTGCTCTGGAGTTTCCCAGGCTTCACTTTCCAGGATCAGAAGTACAGGCTGCCACAATTTCCTTCTGGCATTTTTACATGGACCAAACTCAGGACCTTCTGCTTACAAGGCAGAGTCTTAACCCCTGAATCATCTCTCCGGCCTACCCTTAATGATATTTTTGACGAATATATTTTAATTGTAGAATATTTCTGTTGGCCAGTATTCTCACATTGTGAACTTTGAGAGAAATATTTCCCTACTCTTATGCCATGGATATATTTCATATCTAAGAGTTATTTTGTTGTTGCTTCTGTTTACTTTTCAGGTTTAGAACTGTAACCATCTGTTTCAATCTGATGGCATGGAGAAAATTATTATCACATTCCTTTATTAATATTAGCAGTTTAAAAGCCCCCACAGACTAGTGCAGATCTCAGGAGAGAAGGTTTCAGGCAGTAGGGTCTTTAAAGGCAAGAGGTTAGACAGATATAATGGAGTTTTTACATTAGTGGACATCCCAAGCAGGGGTGCCAAGGTATGCCACAGAGCCCTGAACCCTCACTAGTGCAGACAATTTAGAGGGAATTTCAGGACCCGTATTAGATAAAGTTTTGGAGGGTGGGAGGAAGAAAGCAGGAAACACCAAGAGAGAGGAGGGAGGAAGGGAGGGAGGGAGGGAGGGAGGGATGGATGGATGGAGGGAGGAAGGAAAGGAGGGAAGGAAAGTGTGATGGGATAGAAGGGGGAGGGGAAGGAAGAGGGGAAGGGAGAAGGAGAGGCACAAGGGTACCTACCCATTGAGTTTGTATAACTAGATAAAAATAAAATTAATATAAAATAAAATAAAATAAATTTATTAGCAGTTAACTGACTCACCAGCATTTGTTGAATTTCTCTCCATTATATTTTTCAAAATCTGAATTTACTGAAATTATGAGGCCATAAGCTCAGCAAGAACACAGCTATTGCTTTCCTAGGAGATACTGTGTACCTTCTCTTAGTTACAAGGTTTGGTTGCATTATCTTATCAGAGCCTGAATAACCTTTCAGAGAGCATGCTAGGTCTCTATTCAGCTCTTAAAACAACAGAAGCTTAGAAAGGACACAAGATTCTTTCAAGGTTAAATAATGAGCAACCGAGCTGAGATTCAATACCCATTTATTTTTGTCCTTCTGACTCCGAAGCCCACATGGAATTCTTTCTTGCTCAAGCATTTGGGTGACAACACTCATTAGAACCGTGGAGAATAAATGGCTAGTGAACCCCGATTATCAAGGTATAATCATTGGGGCTGTCCTTGTAACCTAGAGGAATATTTTCACCCAAGACATTTATAAAACATGGTTATTCTTTGTCCTCCATAATGACAGTGGTGAACAGTCATAGTTTTCCTCATCCTAGAAACTCTCTGCAGCTTTGTGCATTTCATTTTAGACTCTTGAGGTAAAGTAGGAGCTGGATATTATAATCAGTGTTTGGCATAGAAGAAAACTGAGGGTCAGATACTAGGAGATTGATTGGTCAGTAAAGTCTTCAGTACCTAAACATGAGGACCAAGATCCTTTACCAGCACCCACGTAAAATTAAGCCAAATGCAGTCACAAGTGCATGATGTGGAGACAGGAGGATACTCAGGGTTCAGTAGGTCAGTCAGCCTAATCTACCAGGGAAGCCTGCGGTTTTAATGAGAGACCCAATTTAATTTTTTCTATTCCTTTGGAGTTTCATAAATGAATACAGTGAATGCATGATATTTCCACACCTTAATCCCCAATTGCATCCCTTCTCCTTTTCTCATTACAAGCCTTCTTTCCTGCCAGTCCCCCTCGTATTTTTATGTCTTTTCACATGTGTGACCCACTGAGTTTTATTTGGATTGCCTTTGATTACATGTGCCGAATACTTGATGGACCACGACTCATGTAGTAGTACATACACAACCGAAGAAAGAATATGCCCTTCCCCATCATCAGAATCAACCTCCATCAGTCTCACAGAGAAATGAGATCTTGACATCTTTTCCCCTTCTGTGGTGAATTTGTTGCTAGGACAAAGTCTATGCAGGTCTTATGGGAAAATATACATAGCTGTGGCAAACTCATGGATACCAAAGCCCTGTCATTTCCAGAAGGTAATGCTTGGTGATGCCCCTACCTACTTTCAGACTCCTCTTTGGTGATATTCCCTGAGCCTGTGGTTGGGGGAGACCTAGATGTTCCTCTGTGTATGTCTGAGCAGTCAGCAGTCATGTTTTCTGCCCTTTGACCATTTGTGAATTTTCCTGACATGAACACTGTACGTTGCAAAAGGAAGCTTCTCGGTTGAGTACTGAGTGCACCTTCAGTCTGTGAGTATAATGCACGCTTAAAAAGGAAGTTTGAAGTAAGAAAGATACCCTATTTTAATAAACAAGGTGGATGAATGACTCTTGAAGAAAGATACCCAAGGTGGACCTCTAACTTCCACATTCTCACGCAGGGAAAGAAAGAAGGAAAAGAATAAAGAAAAAAGGAAGGAAGGGAGGAAGGAAGAAGAAAGGGAAGAAAAGGAGGAAAGAAAGGAAAGAAAGAAAGAGAAAGAAAGGAAGGAAGGAAGGAAGGAAGGAAGGAAGGAAGGAAGGAATGAAGGAAGGACAAAGGAAGAAAGAAAAAACAAAGAAAGAAAAGAAAAAAGAGGAAAGAGAAAAGAGAACTGAGTTAAAACAGATATTCAGAGTTCAGTCCCTTGTTCAAGGTCAGATATCCACTATGAGACAGTAGCAGGACAGAGTGCAGCATTTAACCTTTCCCCATCCCTAGGATCAACCAGGCCTTTGAGCGAAAAGGCCAGGTCTTTACATCTGAAGCTTTTATCATCCAGCCTCTCTACAGCCCTGGAGGAACTGGTTCCTCCCCATCTTCAACACCTATTGCTTCTACCCCTCCTGCTGTTCCTCAGAGCTTCTGGCTCCTTCCATCATTTGTCGTCAGCATGTCTATTTCCCCAAAGCAAAAATGTGAATTTGAATATGTAAGTTGATGATGCCTGTCACTTCCTTCAGATATAGAAGAGAGTAATTGCAAAAAAAAAAGTTTCATAATCCTCCCCAATTAAGCTCCTGACAACGTAATTTGAAAGACCCTGTTGGCATTACTGCTCTCCTTCCTCCTACTCACCCCTAGCCCCTCCTGCCTTCACTCCACAGCTTCAAATCAAAAATACCTTCAACAGGGCCTGAGATCATAACATTTCCCTTTGGCTTTTTCTTCCCCATTGTTATGAGACCCTCCATGGGACTATGACACCCACTTGAAGAGCTGAGAAAGGGACATGGGTTCAGAAAGCAGCGATAAGAACTCAACTCGGGGACTGACTAGCAGGTAAATAATTGTCCAGGAGAAATAACCAATAGAGTGAATCTGATGGCAAGTTATAATTCACGCAGGCACAGACACAACCATTTGACAGCTTGGATGCATTCATGTTTGATCAGCACCTTTCCTTTAGAACACACCATGTTCAACACACACACACACAAACACACACACACACACACACACACACACACACACACACACACACGAGTACATCAAAAGAACAGTTGTATGATCAGGCACCTAAAAGCCACCAGTGGTCTCCACGTCGTGTACATTTTGTGGAGTCCTGCAGAATTACTCAGCCACCTGCCCCAGAGGAGGCGCACACGGGGCCTACATAAAAGTTCAGTTTATTTTCTTCATTTACTCTCCACTTTTAAAAACATACATTCCCCTGTTAGGCAAAGAGACGTTCTAGCCTGTGGTTTCCTATTTTAGTCTAGCTCTGCCCCCCTTTCCCTCCTTGGCACTGGGTTTCTGTGATCATCCCTAAAATGCCACAGGCCAGGCACCGCATCCCCAGCTTAGGCAAAACCTCCAATTAAAATCAGCAGGGAGGTTGCTCGAATTAGGAATCCCAGTCAGGGCTCCCCAGCCTGATGGTTGTGAAAAGGAGATGTGAGCCTCTGAAAGCACTGATGGGAAGCCCTGGGTGGTGGAGCCCCGTCCTCCAAATGACAAGCGACACCACGCTGTGTCATGGAGAGACCTGTCAGGTGCCAGAAAATTCTGGCTGAGTCAAAGACAGGACATGCAGGAAGGAGGGAGCTGAGGTGTCCCGGAGCCTAGCAGAGAGAATGAAGACTTTGATCATGGAGGGAGTGCTGGTTTGGAATCTAGAAATCCTGAACTCTGGTTGGCTATGTGAGCACAAGTGAGTGGCAATCCCTCTTTGGCTTCCATGGTGGTACAGAAATCCAGAAGTCTATGTCATGGTATGGGAGCAAAGAGATAGCTTCTGGGATGCAGGATGCAATACGAAATGTCATTCTCACCCACTGAAGTTTCTGTGGTAAGGTCCAAACGTGAGGAAGATGGCTGAAGGTTTGCAAGGACTGTTTCTGAAAGGGCTGCTTCTGTGCTCCAAAATGCTTCATTTGTGGCCAGCGTAGGTGCTTACCCATTGGACGCCAGGATTTTCATGTGTCATAATGAGTCTACAGGTTCCTGTCCTCCCTTCCCACTCTCCTTCCTTTCTGTCCCCCTCCCTCACTTCCCCCCTCCCTTCCTCCTTCCTCTTCCTTCCTTTCCTCTCATCCCACATCAGAAGGAATTGAAATCCTGTCCGATAGCAAGATGCTGCTGTGGCTGCATGTGGAAGATGCTAGGGACGGATCTCTAGGGATGGAGACAGGATTTTAGAATGTGGCACTAAGGGCTTTGTACTGACGGCCTTGCGTTGGGTCTGTGAGTGCTTCGTGTGTCCTCCCTTCCGGAGCTGGCCTATTAAGCCATTTCTCTGTCGCCAGGGCTGAGGTGGCTGTCACTGGCTAGCCTGGGAAGTGGTATTTATAGATCACAGTCCCTCCTACCTCTGGTCCCCTGCCTTTCCCAGCACACTTCTCTGAGAGCTCCAATTATCTGTGAATGGAGAAGAGGGACCCTGGCAGGTCCAGAGGAAGCAGCAGATGTGATAATGACCCCTTTACACGTTCAAACTTTCTGTATTTTTCCATTATTTCAATTTACGTCTCTTCTTGCGGCTAGATTCGTTCTTCTCGCCTTCCTTATTGCTGTAATTTCACATTATGGTACTGAGCAGAGAGTAAACCCGAGCCACAGGTAGAGAGGTTGGTATATGGACGGGAAATAACTTGGTCATCTCGATTTCTCATTTTTCAGGAAGACAGTATTAGGACAGTATTCAGGCAGGCAGTATCAGCCTCCCTGTCATGCAGTGGAGCTCACTAGTGCTAAGATAAAATCTCTCTATTGGTTTGGAGTGCCATCTCCAATGGAAGCTTACAGGCTACACCTGTCGTGATCCCTGCACTGCCAACAGATGGAGAAGGTATAGGGCTTGCTTTGAATTAAGCTGACTCTCCATTGGAAGTTACATACATTTAAAGACAGCATGTTCCCCAAATGAAGTGAGCTTGTTTCTGGGATTATAATTATCTCAAAGTGAAACACTGAAAAGCAAAGGGGTGCTCACCGGCCTCGAGAATCAGGGTTTATTGAAAACATTGCTCCTTCTCGTGGTGATCTCTCCCTTTGGGAGAAAAAGAGGATAGGCTTTGTCCAATGTCCCATGACCCATCTGATGCCCACATTCCCGGAATCTGTATGTGATGGCACAGGCACCCTGGCTGTTTCAATGTAGCCTGCTCTGATTGCATTCCAGCACATTCTGTCCTTCTAGTGGCTCCTACGTCACCCATCTGCTGATAGGCTCAGTCTTTTGCCTTCATCTCCATGGCAGCCCCTTTGCTCTGCTCTGTAGTTCTTGCTGGTTCCACACCTTTCTCTTCGTGTTTCCTCTTTCTTCTTCTCCTGGCCCTTGTATACCCAACTCAAAACACACACGTGCACACACACACACACACACACACACACACACACACACCACCTCCCTCCTGGGTCCCCATGTTGCAGCATTAATGCCTCCTTTGATACAGCCCACAACCTCACGATTATTCAGAGCTCATGAGATGCAGGTGCCTTGCAGCCTGCTAATGCGTCTCAGAGGCCCTCTGTCCCCGGTCCCTTCTGCCTGACAAGGCTGGAATCCTAATTCCCCACGGGGTCTCTGGCTTGTTGCAGGATCACCAAGAACCTTCATCCTTTTCTGTCCCCCCACCCAGGATCCTGAGAGTTCAGCCACAATGAAGCATTGATTGGAGGAGTGGGGGGCTGTGATCCCCGACAAAGGGTCCCAATGATGAGACACGAGAAAGGGGGTGCTCTACGGGGGTTATAGAATGCCTCGCAGATGGGAACAGAGGAGCTCTCAATGGGGTACTGTCCTGTCACTTGGAGAGGGACTGACAGGGGCAAGTGTGGGCCATTTGAAAGACGCGTTTCTGAAACGACACTCTCGCTGATGGAACGGTGCAACGGGAGCCGCGTGGAGTGCCTCTGCAGCTCGAGAAAAATATCAGATGACTCATACTCCAATATTCAGTCGATGTTCTGGTCTGGGAGGTGGAAGTCATGCAGCTCATTGTGATTCCTACTTGGTTTCCTAAAGGCTGGGCCTGATGCTGTTCTCCAGGCTGTAATAGGATTGGTCTGAGGAAGCAAAGACCAGGGAGGCCTGCGGCTGTGTGAGTGGATGGGATGGAAAAATTAACACTACAATCCTGAGGAGAGAGGAAATTTGGTTTTCTTTCCTCTTCTTTTTTTAAATAAAAATAAGAAGGAAAATATTAATATTTTTGTCCATTTCTTCTGCAAGTATTCAATCATTCACCAAACATTTGTAGAGCCAGGCTGTGCATTAAGTGCAGGGGAAAAGAGGGAGACCATCTTGCTAAGCCTGGGTGTGTGTGTGGGGGGGAGGAATTGACCAGGAGAGGAGCCCCATACCATTCCACGGGTATTGTAACAAGCAAGAAGTTTCATGGCAATGGGGAGGGGGGAGGGAGGGTCTGTGGGTTTAACAGGTAGATACTTTCACGAAGCTAATTACTCCGACATTTTTTTCTCTCAGCTGATAAGCAACCCATTTAAAGCTCAGAGAACCAGGCAGCCATTTCAACAGTATCCATTTTCAAATGGATGCAACAAAATGGTCTCCCTTCAGACTCCACAGAGATAGTGACATCCTGGAGAGAATGTCTCAGTACCATCAAAGGAAGAGCTTATTCTCTGAGATATAAGTACTTTTTTTATTACTCCTTCTTTTCATAATTGCTCTAAGCCAGACTTTTCTCAGCACTTTAAATACATTATCTCAGGAATCCTTGCACCTGCTGAATGAGTTGGCTTCTGCTATATTCATCTTAGAAATGGATGCTGAGGATTCCAAAAGTGGAGTAACTGATTCCTCCTTTCCGGGAGAATTTTTCCCCCCTTAATTTAGTTCTGCTTGGGCCAATGAAATTCATGCCTTTTCTATTAGCATCTTCTGCCTCCTCTTTGACTCTGTGTGTTTAAATTTGGATGAGTCATGGGTAGCAATGGCAGAACAGAATGTGGGAGATGGCTCAAAGATTAAAGCCTTTGCCCCACACGCAAAATATTCTAAGTTCAGACTCCCAGGTCTCATATAAGAACATCAAGTGGAAATGGCAACAACTTGTGCCCTGGATTGGGAGGAGGGGTGACTAGGAAACCCCAGAACAAACCAATAAGGAGGTAGAACACAAAAGAAAGAGTAGAGCAGATTGGATTGCTAACACACCCGCCACAGGCAGGACAGTGGCGCCGACTTCCCTCCCCAGATCATGCAACACCATCATCATCATCAAGCTCCTTGCACAGCCCAAGTATCATCAGGACTGGTTTTCTCAGCTGTAACATGATAGTTTTTCCCTGTGATTTGGGAGACTTCCTTGCTTACCGCCTGTCTTACTCTGAGTCCACAACTATTTCTCTGAGAGTGAAGTGGCCCTGTCTGTAAAACAGATGTGATAGTCCCTCTGAGTTTTATCAAGCTCTTAAAACCTGTGTACCCCATTTGGAACTAAGCTTTACATGAAAATTCATGTGGTCCTACCAGCAGTCCTGTGCGGTAGGACTGTTTGGGAAGGTTCTGGATTTTACATGGTCTCCAACTAATCTTGAGTCTCAAGCTATTGTCGGGGCGTGGTTGTTAGGCTCCAGTGAGATGCTGAGAGAGAAAATGTCCCATGCAGGGTACAAGTGCTAGACACATGGAAGAGACTATTTGTAGCGTGGAAGTCGGCCAAGAGGTGACTTGCACAGAAATGAGGAAAGATGAGAGGCTTCCAGGCTGACTGCCTTACATATTTTTTACCTATTCTGCTTCTGCTTCTTATCTGCTCACGGATCTGTCTTCATTGAAATGTTTTAGTGGCTGGAATCTGGGTATGGACAGTGGTATCACTTATAGTCTGCAGGAGGAAGGGAGGAGGGAATACAGAGATTCTCATCGAAATAGAAATGCCAAAGGATTGAGAATTTGGAGCTCTGAAAAAAAAATTGAGGAAATATACTTTTCTTCCATGCTTTGAAAAGTCACTGTGTATCATCCAAGATCACTGCTTTGGAACTGTAGAATGTAAAATGTGCCTGGTTTGTGTTGAAGTGGCTGGACATGGCACAATCTCATCAGAAGAGCAAGCAAGAGCATTCACTCATCTGATAAGTTAATAATCCTCAGATTATTTGTTTTTCAATATTTCATTTATTTATTTGTGAAGAAGAGAGGGAGAGAAGGAAAAGGAAGAGGAGCACACATCCTGGCCATGACACAGGGTGGAATGCAGGGGACAACTTTTGGAAGTCAATTCTCTCCTTTCACCCTGTGGCTTCCAGGGATTGAACACAGGTTCCAGGTGTGTGAGCAGGTACCTTACATGAGGAGCCATTTCATCAGCCCCTTCAGATATTTTAGTGGACTTGTTAATAATTTGCTGTTCTTCAGAAAGGACATTTGTGTTCAGACACTTTTATTTTCTCAACTAAACCTCTTTGTGTCTATTGTATGGGTTGAATAGAAATGGGTGCATAACCCAAAATATACTCCATCACTTTTTCTTTAAAGAAAATACATAGAACATGTGAAAGTTAAGGTACCGTGAGATAAAATGGTTTGAGACATTGTATAGGCTAACAATAAAGTCTATCCAGCTTGTATTTATCACGTTTCCCATTATAATTGATCTGCCCAGTTTCTTCATTCTTTGGTGTATGAGTGTGCATATGGATAATAGGTAAGCACATGTGTTCATGTGCTTATGGGTGCATTTTTATCTGTGTATTTATGTGCACATGCACATGAAAGTCACAGATCAAACTTGGGTGTTGTTCCTCAAGAAGGTAGCCTCTTCCTTCCTTCCTTCCTTCCTTCCTTCCTTCCTTCCTTCCTTCCTTCCTTTCTCCCACCCTCCCTCCCTCCCTTCCTCCCTTCCTCCTTCCTTCCTTCCTTCCTTCCTTCCTTCCTTCCTTCCTTCCTTCCTTCCTTTCTTTCTTTCTTTCTTTCTTTCTTTCTTTCTTTCTTTCTTTCTTTCTTTCTTTCTTTCTTTCTTTCTTTCTTTCTTTCTTTCTTTCTTTCATTTGTAACAGACACTCTTATTGGAACCTAGAAATCACCAATTACAATAGACTAGCCAGGAAGTCACAGGGGCTCACCTGTCTCTATCCTCTCAGCATGGGTTTAGAATTTTGTGCTACTCTGCACACACAGCCTGTTGCATCAAGTGAGGGGATCCAAATCAAGTATCTTGCTGGTTGCACCATCTCCTTACTCCCCGCCCTCTGCTCTATGAGCGTTCTACAATCTGCATGGTCACTTGCATGGATAAATTCACAGCTCCACCTACTAACTTTCTCCATTTACTCCCCTCTTTTCCCAGGACAATTCAGCAGTGGCTTGCAAGAGTCCAGTCGCTTCTTTACTGCAATGAGAATGGGTTCTGGGGAACCTTCCTGGAGAGTCAAAGGAGCTGCGTGTGTCATGGTAGCACCACACTATGCCAACGCCCCATCCCCTGTATCATCGGCGGGAACAACAGCTGTGCCATGTGCAGCCTGGCCAACATCTCACTCTGTGGCTCCTGCAACAAGGGCTACAAGCTGTACCGAGGCCGCTGCGAACCACAGAACGTGGACTCGGAGCGGAGTGAGCAGTTCATCAGCTTTGAGACCGACCTGGATTTCCAGGACTTGGAACTGAAGTACCTCTTGCAGAAGATGGACTCCCGCCTCTACGTCCACACTACCTTCATCAGCAATGAGATTCGCCTTGACACCTTTTTTGACCCTCGGTGGCGCAAGCGCATGTCCCTCACTCTCAAGAGCAACAAGAACCGCATGGACTTCATTCACATGGTGATAGGCATGTCGATGCGCATTTGCCAGATGCGCAACAGCAGCCTGGACCCCATGTTCTTTGTCTATGTCAATCCCTTCAGCGGGAGCCATTCGGAGGGGTGGAATATGCCTTTTGGAGAGTTCGGCTACCCACGATGGGAAAAGATACGTCTCCAGAACAGCCAATGCTACAACTGGACTCTCTTGCTGGGCAATCGGTGGAAAACTTTTTTCGAGACAGTCCACATCTACCTACGTAGTCGGACTCGGCTACCCACCCTACGTAATGAGACTGGCCAGGGCCCGGTGGACCTGTCTGATCCCTCCAAGAGGCAGTTCTACATCAAGATCTCGGATGTGCAGGTATTCGGGTACAGCCTGAGGTTCAATGCTGACCTGCTTCGCAGTGCGGTGCAGCAGGTCAATCAGTCCTACACGCAAGGTGGTCAGTTCTACTCCTCTTCATCCGTGATGCTCCTCTTGTTGGATATTCGGGACCGAATCAATCGCCTGGCCCCTCCTGTGGCCCCAGGGAAACCCCAGCTGGACTTGTTCTCCTGTATGCTGAAGCACCGCCTGAAACTGACCAACAGCGAGATCATCAGGGTGAACCACGCCTTGGACCTCTACAACACTGAGATCCTCAAGCAGTCAGACCAGATGACGGCCAAACTCTGCTAACCCGGGACCCTTTACCGTGGACTTCCCCTTTTGTTGTACAAACACAACAGAACAAAACAAAGTGAAACAAAATGAAACACACACACACACACAAAATTGTAAAATGTAATTAATATTCAATGGAAAGGAGGAAAATCTTCATTTGTTGGAAACTAAAGTGTTCTAGCAACTGTATAAAACCGTCAGGCATGTTTGTTACTTCTATACTCCGTCATGAAGAAGGGTCTCAGCTTTTGTGGAGCCTAGAGGCGTTGACTTCTTAGCCTCAGGTGCTGTGTGGAGGGGGAATTAGGGGAGAGCATATGCAATGAATTGTAAAGATCTCTGCTGTGCAGGTGCTAAGATTAAACACTAAAGAAAGAGAGAGATATATGTAATGTACAACTGACACTGCCATTTTTCCTTGTGGGAGGAAATGGACATAGATAAAGAAGATATTTCTTCGGTTAAGATTTCTTCCCTCTTTATGCTTAATTCTTTGTGGTTCTTTTGACTCAAACAGGGGTGGGAATCAAAGGTATCATATGGCTTCTTTACTTCTCAATAAATGGAAACTAATGGAAGCTGGTGAATAGGTGGGATTGGGAGAAAATGCATTCACATAATCATAGGACAATAAAAAAATCTTAGATGTTAGCTCTCAAACTCCTTAGTTTATGAAAGAGACCCCCAAGTAGCATGGTCATGATTACAGCAGCAATCACACCTCAGCAAGAAGATTATTCTACCTCTGGTTCTCTTACACATCTTTCCTCATCACTCTCTCCACCCTTGTGTTTTTATGATCTGACAATTTTACCAAGGCTGAAGGATTTTCTCTCTCCAAGGTTGTGTCTGATAGTTGTTTTGTTTGTGTGAAGAAATTCTTCTCATCTACTTTCTCAGAAAGGGAATAGGGAAGTGTCCGATTTTTTTTTCTAAAATGCCTTCCAGATTAAAGTTTTAGTTTGAATGTAATCAGTGACATCATCATAATGTTTTAGTATTGGTCTCTAAGAGAGGCTTCTGCGAATAACTTTAACAAGTAAAAATGTGACCAGTTGGTTGACTTGTACTACACAGAAGTACATGCACACATATCGCACCACACTGCATCACACCAGTACACACAGCACAAGCATTGAAGCCCCTTCAGTTTCTGTGAGGGAAAGAGAAACCCTGCAAGGGGCTTGGTTTAGAACAGAAAAGGAGATTCAAGAAGGCAAGGTCATCTCAAAGTACTTCTATACAAGATTTATGTAGGTTCCTGTTTTAAGAGCTTAACATTCATCTTTTTGCTACATGTTACTTACACGGGGTGCTTCTTGGCCACCTGGAATCTCATTTCTGCATCCACAGTGAAACACAGAATCACCAAAGTATAGTGTTGGGGGAGAGAATAGAACTACTTTGGTCTGCACTTCTGTCAATGCAAATCTCCTTTGCATTGTTGGGAAATCATCAGTGTTTGCTGATTAGATCATTCCCTGGATATATAGTAAGCTAACTGACCCTCATCCACTTTTCTTGATTTCTTCCTTCACAGAAAGGAAGCAATAGTTAAAATCCTAGCTTACACTGTAAAGTAGACTTAATGAGTATAATGCCCTTCCAGACTTTGTATGTCTCCACCCACTGCCCATATTCTGCTGTGTTCATTTATCTCTCCTAACTTTGTCCTACATCCCAGATATCACCACAGCGATGATGGTTGGACATCGTATGAACTCTATCTATAATCTACTTTAAGTGAAAGGGAAGATTTTAGTGGATAAATGGTGAAACATTGGATAGTTTTTTAAAGCAAGAGTAAAGTCAAGATTTTTGTTCTAAAATGATAAATCCCAATTTTAATATTCTCATCTTCAGTATGAATTAACATAAATTTTCTGTCAACTATGGCATAGTTACATGATTTTTCAGATCGTAGAATTTGAGAGAGTTCAGTGTTCATTTAGTTTGGATATCAATCATGCCAGAGGCCACATGGTAGATAATCCACTCAGTGCAACACTTTGTAGAGGTTCAGTAAATTATCAAATATTTTTCTAAGTACTTTGTCCATAAATAAAGGATGTCAGAATTATGAATATTTGTTAGATAATTGTTCTGTACTTGATAATCAAAAAGACAAATATAAAAGGCAATTTATGTTAAATATACACGTATATACTACCAAGCAATTCAGTGAGTGCAAACATGAGTCATACTCAGGGAGGAATCCTGTGGAAGTGCTAACTTTGTTCACAAGATTCAAAAAAGTTTCTAGGGAAGGCTGGGTTCCTTCTGAGTGTTGAAATCTGATCAGAAGTTGGATAAGTAGAAGAGAACAGTGTGGTCAAAGAATGGAAAATACAAAGCACAAGAGTGTAAATATATCTTTTAAAGGCATCAGTCATGATAATTTTTTTTAAAAAATATTATTTTAAAAAGTAAATCTATCTGAGTGAGTGAGACTTTCAAATCTAATATAAAAGGGAATAATCAATCACAATCATTATGACATAAGAAATTAATTTTAGACCAATTGCTCCTCAGTTATCTTTGGGTCCTTTGTCACCATCTTTGTAAGTCTTCGGAAAACTCTCAATGTAATGCTAATTTGTAGCTCAAAGCACTTTACAGGTTATTGGGCAATCTTCAACTTCAGTACTATGCATCATCCTCCTCAAAATAGACCTAGGACCTTCAGTCTGAGTTGTTTTTTTTTCCAGACTTCATCAAAAATATTCATGGATAAAGTCTTTGTTTCTAGCTTTGAAAGTGTTCGTTCAGTCATTTTGACTTAGAGAGAATACAGCCATATATAATGATCTGGTGGGTCAGGGAAGCAGCAATTTTCAAGGAGAAATTTCAGTCATCAAGACTTATTCTAAGGTTAGAGAAAAAAATTCTTTGCTATAAAAGAACACAAAGTTCTGTTGATTTCCTAATATTTCTTGCTTCGATCTGACACTGGTCCTTTGAACTAACAAGGTCCCTTCTAACTGGGAGGAAGGGAGTCCCAGAGCCTTCAAGTGGGATTTTAATTCAATTAGAGTTGTACCAATTTGATGTAGCTACTGAGGACTACAGTCTCTGATTAATATGCTGATGCTAAGACACAAGAGTGGACAGAATGCCCATTTGGATGAGGCTTGGCAGCAAAGCATGTCATTGCCATGGAAACTACAGAAAGCCATTAATTAGCTATCAGATAAAATGATTGGAAAATTCTAGACCATGGCATATCTGCCCCTTCAAAGAAGAGGGTCACACTAACGGCAAGGTCCCTTCAGAGACTAAAATCACAGTGGCAGACCACATCTTTCGAAGTGGAATGCGATGGTGTGAAAAATCTAAGGAACTCACTGCTATGAGACTCTGAGGTTATTCAAGTCCAAAAAAATGTAATTTGGAGAATAGAGTATTTTCCTGAGTTGTCCAAACCAAAATAAAATGATTTTAATGACAAATAATATATCCCAGTCACAGTTCTGTGAGAAGAAAATAATCGGGATCCACTAGGGGGTGACAGATGATCAAGGCAAGAGATCACACCGTGGAAAGGTGAAGCATGATCACCTCCTTCTGTAGTAGATGCAGATCACATCCCTTCAGAGGCAGCAGAGGAAGAAATTAAAAGCCAAGAAGGCAGAAAAGGAGGAAAACAAAATAGCCAGATACATCAACAGTCAGTAATAAAGTCTTGCTATCCAGATAACCACAATAAATGTAATTGGATAAAACCGATCAGTTAAAACACAGAGTTTGTGAGGTTACAAATCACTAGTTATAAAAATAAGCATGAAAAATGATGGAAAATAAAAGATAAAGATCATTAAAGGTAAGCTGCATATATTGCTGAGGTTGTATTGTTAGTACCAGTCAGAACAGGCTTCAGGGGAATATATATTATTGTAATTTAAGATTGTGAGTTTATCAGGATGCATGGACAGGAGACTAAACATAAATTCAAAGACTCTAAATGTTAAATGGATATCTTAATATATCCCAATCTTCAAATTTTAGAAACAAGGAAGCATACGCAAAGTTTTTTCACCAGTTTTCAATATGGATGACGACAATGGGTTTAGTGCCCTTTTCATTATCTTAAAGTTAAAGGTCACTTAGTCTAATCACCCAACCAAGGGAAGATTCATTGCCATGGTATTTCAACTAATGGGTTACCAAACACACACACACACACACACACACACACACACACACACACACACACACAGCCACTATGCTCTCCCTGCCCCGTATCACTATGGTAATCCTACACAAAGTTTTTCCATTTAAGGATGACAAGATTTTTGTGTGACTATAATGATCTCAGGCTAAGTGAGAGCGCATTTCTTCTTTACATATACATAGTATCCCATTTACCAACCTGAGATTCCAGGAAGGTGGTGGTTGCTTGAGTAAGCATTCCTTTTTCAGTACAGCTTTTCTTTCCAAATTATCAACAGAGGCTGCAGCTATAAGCATGGAGCAATTTCTATAACACCTGGCCTATTAACATACTAGGTCAAGACTGTAGCATACTATCTTGGCTTGAAACAGTTATCCCATCTCCACAAACTCATAAATCAAGAAAGATGGAGTGGTATTGTATTATATATTTGAGGATTCTTCCAGAGAGTAGCATCACCTACTTTGAGTTTGGGTCTTCCCAATTACTACAATCAAAATATCCCTCAGGGGCACACCCAGAAGCTTACAGATACCCCTCACAGATAAACCTGGAGGCCCACCTACTAAGTGTCAAGTTGGCAATTAAAATTATCTGTCACAATGGGACAGATGTAAATCTAGGATCAGGAATAACCTTATGCTCACTATACAGTAAGTTTTAGAGGAATTCCAGATCTCTTTAATTTTCTTAATTTCAGGGTAAGTATATTATTTATTCTTCTGTATTGCTATGAGACACCACCCAAAGTCAAGCAACTTAAAGAAAAAAAAGGAGATTTATTCAGCTTACAGTGCCAGTGAGGAGATATAGTCTTTCTGGAGGAAAAGGCATGGCTGCAGACAGGCAGAAACTGGAGACAGGATAAGTCACGTTCCTCATGGAGACTGGGGGATGCAAGACTTCCCACTGTAAGACCTCTCCTGGGAAGTAAATTGGGATTAATTAACCCCAAGTCCCATCCCCTGTGACTGCCTTCCTCTAGCAAGGCTCCACTTCCTAAAGATGGACCTTCCCAAACAAACTAAAGATTCAAACACATGAACCTATGGCGGACAACATATATTTCGAACAGGAAGTGTCTATATCTTTAGGAAATGTAAAGCTTTTGAGTTTTTAATCCTAACTTTTAAAAAAGGACCTTTATATACATCTTGAATCATTTTTCAAAGATTTCATAAAAATGTCTCTTAAAGCTTCTGAAATTCTGTGGAACTGGACCATCTCTTATGCAGCTCAATCAAGGTCTTAGTTTCCTTTCTGCATCTCAACCTGGGAGTCCATATCAAGTACATGCAGATCATATAATATCATCTTTCCTCAAACATCTTTATAAAAGTATAGAGCTGTTGATAGGAATGATGGCTAATTGCTTCAACAAAACTCAACATATTTTAGATTCAAAGTTATTACATAGATATGGCTTTTGTCAGTACTTACTAAAAGAAAGGGACAGGAACATTAAAGGGTTTGGAGACAGGATAAGAAATGGACCACTAAAATACATCGGCAGCAGGCAAAATCCAGATCACCAACTGTGTTACAAGGAGTGGGTAAAAGTCTGCAAGATAGATTATTAAGTCATCAAGAGAAAAATCTCTTCAAGAAGCAAATAGATTTTATGAATCATAAGTGGAGTTGCTCCCGGAGTTGAATGTCTGATTTCCACAGCCTTGTGGAAGTATGGAGTACTTCCTTGGAAACTGTCTTCCCTACATGCGTAAAGAGTTTCTTTTGCAGCTAAGGCTTTGCAGTTTTAGTAATGCTTCTACATGGGGCCATTCACCACAGGAAGAAAACAGCTTGATAAAAATTTCTGAGAGAAGCTTCCAGGCTGAGAATAAGGAGACCTGAGGGATTTCCAGGTCTCACATCTAAGTTTCATTATGCCATTATGAAAGATGTCCTTGTTTTTCCTGTCCAGTGATTCCTGCATTCTTTGGACAGGGATGGAAGTTTGTTCTGACTCTGCCATGAACTTGAATAAGTGAGGAGATTGCAGTGCTGTTATAAATTAGGGAATGATTATAAACACTGCCAAGAGTTCGTTAATTATAGGGTATTACTGCATAATGTCTAATTATCAATTAATAATGATGTCACCTGATGTTTCGTTAGTGCGCAAAAAGATTCTGGGCTTAAAGGCTTCACCCAATCATAAGGTTTTTACTGAGTTATCAGGTAACTCTGAAACAAGAAATAGGATTCATATTTCCTGATTTCTGTTAGTGATTTAACTGCTGTTCTTACCAATGCTCCTAACATGAAAAATAGCATGTGATAGAGAATTATGTCTGAGAGAACTGACTTACAGACAGGAAACTAGCTTTGAGCTGTGATATTTAATCGCTGTGCAACTTGAATGGGAGATTTAGTTTCTCTGAGATCTAATTTCTTCTTCTCTAGAGAGAAGATTCCGAAGAGTGATTTTCCCTAATAAGTTTGCTATGAAAATTAAACACATTTCAAGATCTAAAGAAAAGTGTCTGGCACATAAAACGTCTATCTATGTGTTAAGTAAATGACCTAAATAAAAACATGATGTAGGTAGATGTGAAAATTAATAATTATATTAACAGCTATATCAATTGAGCTTGCTTTATAGAGCAAGCTTTATAGCAAAGATTTGATGTAAGTTATCTATGTCTTAGTCCATTTGGAGGGCTGTGACACAATACTTAATTATAATGCTGTATATATGGATAGTGGAAACATGCTGCTCACAGTTCTGAAACCTGGGGAGTCAAACAGAAGGCATCGATGTGTTTGGTGTCTGAAAAGGCAATGGTACTTTCATCATGTGCCTCTTTTAGAAGAGTAGTGATTCCACTCAGGATGGCAGAACCCGCTCAACTCACTGACTTTGCAAGGATCCCACCTTCAAAAACTTTTATACTGGATATTGGGTTCTAACACCACTACGCTGACAACAGTATATGCTATTTAAAGTCACAACAGCCCAAGGAAGTGAGTCAGATTTTCACTTAATTTACACATGAAGATAGCTAGTCATGGGAAGACCTGCAGCTATACAACTAATGACAGAATTATGATTAACAATATTTAAAAATAGGATTCGCAGGCCGATAAGATGCCACTGTGGTTAAAGGTACTTGCTTCCAAGTCTGTATTCCTGAGTTTGATCGCCAGGACCCATGTGGTAAAAGGAGAGAATGGATTATCACTAGTTGTCTTCCTCTCTTGACATGTGTACCATGCATGTACACACACGCACACACATACACACACACACACACACACACAAGCACGCATGCGCATGCGAGCAAATAAATAAATAAATAAATAAAAAGAACATATTTTTTAAATTATGCCAGACATTGTTGTCTCAACACATTTATGCAGACGTTCTAACAATAGTATCAGTAATGGGCTAAGCTCTAAATCTCACATGCTCTGTTCCTTTAGTACAGAACCATGAAGTCCTTTCATGAGCCAGAGTCAAGGATCTTGTTAAACACATTGACACCTGAATCACAGAGCCTCAGGAGAGGCTCAGGAGAAGAAGGTTGTCTAGGGCAAATTCTCCATCTGGAAGAGAGCTTTTTGGCTCAGAGCCTAGAGTCAGTTCTTGCTCCTTCTCCAGCAGTTCAGAGAAGTCTACTAGTTCCAGGTAGGTTATTGCATCTTTGGCAAAATACTCCTGGCTTATGTGTTGCTCTTCCCTGTGAAAGAACAGAGAGTGAAATGGGCAGGTTGTGAGTGGTAGCGTGCATAATTGTGGTCAGGAGATGAAATCTATTGTCAGTTTTTCAAAGCTATGATATAAAATGCAGGCCTAGGCTTAGCTGAGAAAAATGTCCTTATGTCAGTGTAGCACATGAAGCCTGGTCAAAGGCTCATGAAAACTTAGTCTAGCTCCACCTAATGCAATGCCACATTACTAATGAAGAGCTTCAGAATGGATGCATGGGTCTGAGGGAGAGTGATTTCTAATGACAGCAGATGGAGCCTGTGATGACATGTCATTTTCAGCTTCCTCATTTATCTTTATTGTTCTTATTATTATTTAAATATTCTGATTCAAGAAATAAGATGCTTGATCATATCATATAGATAAATTTATTGTAGGTGAGCATTGACACTTTATTAGACAGAAAGGTAACATGAGGACAGTACATTCTGATGATTTCAGTATATTAAAAAAGTATTCCTTCTAGAAGTGATATGATTAGAAAAGGGAACTGTAGTAGGTCACCCTTTAACCTTATTTTGTCTCACCTTATTCAGTTATGTCTTAGGAAAGGGAATTCAGCTCACATTGACAGAAGAGGAAAAGATAGCCCATAAAATTTGTTGAGTCCCAGGTACTTAACATGTGTCATGGTAATGGTTACTCTTAACTATTGCTGTGAGAGAATACCCAAAGTCAAACAACTTAAGGGAGAAAGGGAGATTTATTCAGCTTACAGTTCCAGAGAGGAGGAAGTGACATGGCAAATGGCCTAAGCTGGAGGGAGGCTAAGTCACTGCAGACATCCTTGGAGAGACTCTCTTCTTCTCAGTTTTCTTTTCTGTGATTCTTTTTATTTGGTCCACTACTTGGGAGTTTCAAACTGATCTAGGGAGGTTCAATGTATTAATCCAGATAATCTCTACAGGTGGTTTTAGTTGATATTAGTTAATGCCAGGTGTGGTCAAGTTGACACCCAAGATTAATTATCATAATCATATGTAATCTTTAAGAATCTCAAACAAAGAGGTATTATTATTCTCAAAATGCAGCTGGGAAAACCAGGATACCAGGGAAAATTCAGTTTAGCTTTGCAACTAATGTAGTACAAGCATTAAGTGACAAGGTCTAGGTGCATTTTGTTAACTAGCAGCACTAGCTCTAAGATTTGAAGTGGTTGTTCTCAGTGATGTACTCTGAAAGTGATTCGTGATTCTTTTCTTTTAAGAGGTTAAAGCAACATTTTCATTGGAAACAAGAGAAAAGAGTTGAAAGTCTTGATACTCAATGCATAGGAGATAAGGAGGAAGCTGTAGCCTTAAGATAGACCATTAAAGTAGGGGAGATAGCTTAAAGCCAATGGCAAGAGGACAGAGCTATCTTGACATGACTGCATGAGTGGAGAACAGGAAGAAGAAAAAGAGGAGGAGAAGGAAGAGGAGCAGGAATAAAGGAGGAAGAGAAGGAGAAAGAGGTGGAGGAGGAAGAAGAGGAGGAAGAAAAGGAGAAAGGGGGGGAGGAGGAGGAGGTCAGTGCTATAATCCTTTGTAGTCCTGGGCATTGCTAAGGAATATCATGGAATTGCTTAGAAAGTAAGAAGATGCGTGAAGTTATAATACCTTATTGTTTTGAAAGTCCCTTAATCTCTGTGCACTGTCATTTGGGGAAAAAATGACCCCCAAATCCACCAAGTTTGCCGATTGATATTTTTTTGCCTACATATCCACCCCTTATTAGTTAGTGCAATTCTGGCCTAACCAAAGTGCTCTGACATGTGGGAAACATTCCTCAGAAGTTCTTTTCCATGATTCCTTTGTGCTTTGCATGGGCCATAACCAACACCTGAAATCATTGTGATAATGCCCCTTGATTCCTCTCCCGAACAGAATGAAAAGTTAGAGCGTTAGAGATCAATCCCCGTCTTGCAGAAGTTCATAAGGAACTAACTGCTGGCAAGAAATATATTCAAGCCCCAATAAGGGAAGTTTGTGATTAGAAGAAATATTTTAAAAAAATAACATCAAAGATTAATTTGGAAGCAGGAGACTGAATTTCTAAGAGAAAGGACTCTGGATAGCTGTTCCGCTCTCTTGACAGACTTGCCCATTTCTAGGCAAATAGGGATGTTGCTTAGCAACCCAGCCAGGAACAGCAATGCTAGCTCTGCGCTGTTGCATTAAGGGTTGCCACTGCAGTCCTGTAAAGGCTGAACTTTCACTTAAACGTCCACCTCCAGTGCAAGGGACACCTGAAAATTGGAAACACCTGCAAGGAAAGGCCTCTGAGGAGTGAGGTTGAAATAGAAGACAGGGAAAGGGGAAAATATCCAATCTAAATTAACAGAAAAATAGAATTCTTTTTACTCCCTGAAAACACGGTGGAAACTTGATGTACTAAGAGAATTGCTAAACCAAGAACTTGGTGAGTCCGCTTTATTGAATTTTCACGTGGCAATTGAGGCCAGCAGGACATACCTAGTTTTCAGTTCATGTGGGCAACTCTCTTACAGCTATAAGCACTTGATTACCACCTACAGGTTCAATCTCATGGAAAGCCCTGGAAAAAAATAATGTCCTCGGCAGTGACTGAAAGGTGTTAGAGTTCAACTCTATATTCATTCATTCAATTGGTATTTTAAAAATCTAACAACTTAGCAAAGAAGGCAGGCAATAATCTTTAAACCTGATGCATGTTAAGGAGAGAGAAGTTTAAGACTCGATGGGATTATACAACATTGGTCCCGATTCTAGGTTTTATGGGGCGAGAGGTCATGGAACACACTAGAGGATGTAATGGACAGTAAGAATCTCCAATGATAATGAACTTGGTTGAAAAGAGGAAAGAAATAATGTTATTTGCCGAGACACAGGTCATGCCATGGCCTGCTTTAGCCTGAGATAAGACAGTGGGAGATACAGATGAAATTAAAGGGCTGGGAATCAGAGGCCTAGGAGCAGAAGATACAAATATTAGGTGACCATCTGATGAAACATCTTGCAGCTCATGTATGAGAACTCTGGATTTTATTTCTACAGCAATTGGCGACCATCACAGAGTTTCAAGTATGCCAGCAGCATATGTACAAATGTCCTAAGTTTCCACTTGGTTTTGTTACCTGCTTTATATTATTTACTTTTGAGCTGTGATCAGACATACGACAAGAAGCAAATGAGTAACGAAAAAAAGAAAGGATTCATCTTGGTTGCCAGTTTAAGGGGGTATACCATCAAGGTGGGAAAGTATGATATGTTGTGTCCAGAGTCAGAAAGAGAGTAGTCAGGACATAAGATGTGGTCCTCTTGAAGGGCTATATGTCTAGATTCTTGTGTTTGAGACCCAAATATTGATACAGGAACACATACAGAAGATTAAGACATAGTTTATTAGAAGAGAGAAAGAATAGAACTCATGGGGCAAGACAGCCAAAAGAACTCACAGACATGGAATCCTAGAGCCCAAGATCTGGCAGGGTCAGGGGCATTTATGAACCTGGGAAAGCCCATAAAAAGTGGCTTTTCCTTATTGGTTACCTCCAGTTTCTGTAAACCTGATTGGAGCTTTTGGTGTCCTAAAACTGATTGCTTCATTCATATTGGAGTCCAGCCCAGTAACCCTTGTAACCCATCTCATGGCAAAATTGTTTCTTGTAAGGAACTTAACTTATTTGCAATGGAGGAGGTCATTTATCCTTTCTGCATTTGAGAAATTCATCTTCCTCTCCTTTCATAAACAGAGGGTTGAGGGAAGCTGTGGCCCTTATCTCTGTGGGGAGATTAGGACCAGTTCCTTGAGAGCTGCAGGGTGTGTTCCTGTAGAATGATTCTAGCAGTAGGGGATGACCTTCAAAAAACTTCCCAACGCGGGTACTCTCTTCTAAAACTGCCTAATAGACACTCAGTCTTAAAACTACCAGACCAGCTTCCAGTGAGTCTTCACTTCTTCAAGTTCCTAGCAATACCACCTGCTGCCCATGAGGAACACTTCCTATTCAAACCACGTACTTGTGTCCTAGTATTTGAATTCCTGCCTTAGTCTTTGGAATTCCTAGCTTGATCTTTTGCCCAGTCCCTTTGTTTCTGAAGAAAAAAGTCATTTCAATGTTTTTGGCCACATCTCCATTTCATCCTTAAATATATATAGCTTTTGCTTATTTGTTGAGGTCCTTGTTGCTTTGTTTGCTTTGCTTTGCTTTGTAGGGATGGAAACCAAACCCACAACCGAAGGCATGCCAGGAGGCAGAAGCTGGAGGGGCCTTAAATCAGGTCCCTCATGGAGGGTGAAAGAAGCTGGGCCCTGATGGAGGGAAGAGCAAAGATTAAGTTGCCCACACAAATCAAGAGCCTCCTGCTGCCCTACTGCTTTGCGATTCTTTTTTATCTGATCTGCTACTGAGAGATTCCATCCAGATTTAGGGTTGGTCTCTGTGTTGCAAATTTCTTAATCCAGAAGTTTTCTCCAGATGGTTTGAAAACTAATTTGCTAGCTACTCCCAGGTGTAGTCAAACTGATAACTAAGATTAACTATCACACTTGCCCTAACTGAATCTCATGTCGCATCCATTTTCTGACCTTTTTTCCTGACTTTCTTGTTCAGAACTCTTGGTCACATGACTTGCCTGAGACCTTTCTCTGTGCATGACTACGATACCCCTAGTGCTGTTAGTTGGGGGCTGCAGAGCTCACTATTGCCTTATTTTTACTTGTTCCAACAACAGGTAGATCCCACTTCACTGCTATCTTGCCATAACCTTCCACAGATATGCTTGAACTTAATGCCTTTTCAAGAACTAGTCCCCTCAGACCACGTGTCTCTCTTTAAAGTCCTGGTTGGCTTGGTGATGGCATAAGCGATTCCTCATGCCCACTTGACTCTTCAGAATAAGGAACAATATAAACTCTTGAGTCTACTTTCCTAGAGGGCAAATCCTGAATAGCTCAACATTTGACTGTATGGCAAGTTAGTTCATCCTCTGAACCTACTTTCGGCATTGTTGCATGAAGAGATTACCACCCTCTTTTAATATTCATCAAACTCCTTTATGGAGTTTATAGAGAAAATGTCCAGAAAAGTACCTGGCACACAGTAGGGGCAAAATAAACAATCATTCTGCTCCACTATTCCTGTGAAAGTGTGATATCTGCTAAAGTTTCTGATTTTGACTCTTATAATAACTTCCTAGGATGAGATGATTAAAGGAGATTATCCATACACAGCACCAGGTATATCGTAGAAATAAGTATAGCTGCAGTTTTTAATTATTTCCCTTAATGAAGCAGCACATTCTGATGGAAGGATATATGGTACCATATTTTTCTGAATACTAGCTCATCATAAATAAATGGGAAGCAATCATTCACGCTGATATTCTTTTCTGTTTATTTATATGAACTACCTGCACCATGCAGCTTTTACTCTGCCAGGGTGCGGTTCACTTGGAGAAAAACCACAAGCTTTGAAAACTTTATTCTTAGTTTCAGAGCACATCCTGCAAAAACTTCACCTGGGAGGTTGGCAGAATGACAGCATCATATAATTTCATGGGCATTCTCATATTAGTATAGAGGAATGAATAACATTTTAATCTTAGTTTAGGACAAGTGGTGTCTCTAAAGCAATAGACCAGGTGGTCACTGCCATGGTCCCAAGTTTGTGTTTCTAACTCTTAGGATTTCATACTATGATTGTATATGAGATGGAATTCAAATATTGAAAAGGTAAAATGGGGTCTTAATGCTATTAACTGTTAACCTAATAACCGGAATCACAATAATACATTGTGAACACATGAACAGGCAGTAGAACTTTGTGCCGTACAAAGAAATAGCTACATGAGGACACAGAAGCAAATGCAGCTCACAGGGAAAGGCCTCAAAAGAACCTGAATATGTCGCACTTTGATCTTGACTGCTCAACAGCAGAGTACAATACATTTCTGTTTGTAAGCCATTCTACTTGTATCATTTTGCTATGCAAACTATAAAAGATTCGTGCAGTGACACCCCCTGACTGTTAGGTTATTGTCACTGTGAAGGGAGACAGGAGGTATATAGAGTGAGACAAACTCTTGAATCATAAAAACAGGCCAATTTGGGAGAGGACTTGTTAGTTTGGGTTTACCAAAGCTAGGCAGATGAAAACTTATATATTGTCTCCACATAGGGAACTGGATTGATACAACTACTCTCCCAGGTATACTGGAGAATGGATATCTGCTGTGCCACCCTGAAGAGAGTGCCTAGGTTCCTAGTGAAGACACTAAGACGATTAAGAGAACTTTACTGAGTACCCTCCCCATGGCTCTTTGCAGAAGTAATAATCTAGTATTGCATAATGCAAACACATCCAACATCTATCAGCAATGGGAGCAACCCTAAGGTCACACGATTAATGGAAGGAACATTTTATCTCAGTCTTTGTCCCATTGCTAGTAGTGCAATAGTTTCCGGAAACAGTCATGTGTCTAGTGGTCACTGCTGAGTAACAACCACAGGGTCCATGATCACTCCTTCAATGAGAAGTGTAGAAACTTATAAAGACACTTAGCCAGGGTGAGACAACAGCTGGGACAAGAAACAAGGAAATCATTTGACTCCCTTTCCAGACTGGGCTTGTAGACATTTAACCTCTCTTTCCACCTGCGCCTGGTTCAGTACTCTTCAGCATCTTGTCAATGCCTTTGTTCAGTGATCTAGCGTGACAGATCTTCTTTGTCTCTACCACTGTACTGAGCAAGTTTGCCATCTTCTGGGATCACATGGCTGATCACATCAATCTGGGAGTTAATAACATTGACCTGAATCTGTCACATTGCCAGAACACTTCACAGAAATTGGGATTTGCTGCCATATTATGACTTTATTGTATGAGAAACTCCCTAATAAACTGCTTAAAATATAAACTTTTTGAATCCTGAATATGTGCTTTCAGATAAGCAAAGTGTAAGAAGCAAAGTGATGCTTCAGAGTTGAAGTACCAGCAATCTCATCATACCAGATGATGTTCATACTCAAGATATGGGTACTTCCCCCACTGTTCCAGAGAAAAAGCATGACTTGATCATATTCTGTTTTAAAATGTTCTTAATGTGTTGTGATACCAAGTTAATACACAGGAAATGACATTAGAGTTGAGTGTGGAGAAGTTCTTCCAACAGTGGATTCTCTTCCACCTTGCTCCAAGAAGAGATCCACCATTAGGTATTATGTTCCTGATATGCAATCAAAAGTCTGTAGCTCTAACTGTTTGAAGGACCGTGGAAGGAAGGTGGGCATGGGTGGTCTCATTTTACCAAAGAAAACATTGAACCTCATTAGTGTCTTTGACCTTGGAACATTGGAAGAACACAGACCACAAAAACCCCCTCAGAAGCTCAAGGTCATCTAGTACAAACCATGTGTTCCTTTCATCTAGCAAATCTCTCCATTGAGCACCTACTATGTGTTTGGCACTAACCTACAGAGTACAGTACCTCAAAGCATGGACAAAGATAGAATAACTTTTTCCAATTCAGAAGTTTTTACAATACATTTGCATGCAGAAATCCCCTGGCTGAAATACAGACCTTCCTCGTATCACTACTTTTTCATTTTTATTATGGATTTTCAATTCACAGATGACTTCAATATTATATAATTGACTATTGTGCAGAAAGGATTAACTTGGGAAACCTGGGTTGTTCAAATCATGAACACATCCACCGGAAGGCTTCAGTTCTGGGTTGTGGCCAACTCCTGGAAAATGATCTTCAAGCCCTTGAAATACTTTGCCTCACAAGAGTCTTTTTAAAAAGGTTTTATTTAGTTTATTTATTATTTATTTATGTGTGTGTGTGTATCAGAGAGCGCTGTGGGTGACTTCAGGAATCATCCTGGATTGCTTCTACCTCCTTGCTTTGCTCTGGGATTTCCTAGGCTCTGCCCACCAGGACCAGAAATAGAGGCTGCTGCCATTTCTGCCTGGCATTTTTATACAGGTCCTGGAATTCAAAACCAGAACCTTCTGTTTGTGAGGCAGAGTTTTAACCCTGAGCCATTTCTCCTTCCCTCATGAAAGTATTTTTATTTGCCTAGGGCCTTAGTCCCTGATACACTAATCTGACCAGACAGTTTTTGCTATCAAGTGTTATTTACAATTAACAACTGTGTTAGCTATGAGTACTAACAACAAGTGTATCTTAATACAGACACACCTAGGTAACTGATTTTCAATGAAAATCATATGTATCAAGACTCATCCTTGGGGGGGGGAACACTTCCCAGATATTTTTAACCGTTTTCTGAAAGAATTAAGTCCTTCACAAGAGTGGACCCTGAGAAGCATGTGACTAGTTCCTTTTGGACTTTGTCCTATGTATATGTTCCCTTTGCATCTCTGTTTCAACTTACTTTTACTTTGCACCTCTCCTTGTAAGCATCTTTAACATTAACCACATTATATTTTGAGTGTTGGGAATCTTTCTAGTGAATTGCTAAGCTTCACGGTGGTAACAGGCTTTTCTCACACAACAACTTATTCTCATTCCTCTCCAGACTATAGTCCCTGCCTTGGCATAGCCTTGGCATGGAGGAAGAACTCTAGGTTCCTTAAGACCAAGCGTCATTTTTTATAGTGTTCCAGAAGGCCAAGTATTAATGTAATTGAAACCACTGAAGTTAGAAATTGGTATCTATTTACTACTATGATTCTTAATTCTGGGTGTCAACTTGACCACACATGGCATTAATTAAGATCAGCTGTCAGACTACTTGAATAAAAAGACCAGCCATATATATATATGATTGGAACCTCCCAATAGCAGACCAGATAAAAGGAACCATACAACAGAAGACTTCGAAGAGACACTCTCCATTTCTTTGACTCGGCAGGAATCCTCAAGTCTTCAGCCTCCAGGATGTTTGTAGGGACTTAGCCTACCTCCAACTTCAGCCACCAGTCATGTTGCCTCCCCATGAAAAACTGTCTCTCCCCTCTGGAACCATAAGCTGAATAAATCTCCTTTTCTTCCTTAAATTGCTTGACTTTGAATACTCAACAGTGGAGAATACTTATTACACTTACCATACTGAATAAAGAGAGAATGTGGAATACAGTTGAGGTTTTCATCATAATGGACTTGCCATTATTTACCTGATTAAGTATTGATATATACCCATTAAATCACAGGCAGCCGTAAAAAGCCCAAGCCTTGTCATAGTTAGGAACAGGTGTCAACTCGACAGTTGAGGGTTTGAGCTCTGAGAACTTTTGTAGAGAATTAGTAGTTGAGTTAAACCTAGAGCAAATCTGCAGGAGATTGTCGAGCTGATGCGGAAGGCCCAGACCATGGTGGTTGGGATTAGGCCCTGGAATAAAATACTGAGAGCTGGTTAAGAGAATTGACATCCCTGTAGACACTGGTCTAGACGTGCTGGTTTGGCCAGTAAGGATCATCCCTCTCTCAACCTGTAGAGATGGTGTGGCCAGTTCTCTCAGCTTGGTGTTGGTGCATGTTCTCCTAGAAAGCTGGACTATGAACTGTCACCAGACTATCGTTAAAAAGTAAATCTCTCGTTCCCCTAAGCTGTTTGATGGTGCTATATCAGCAAGCATGCAGGTGAACTGCAACACCTATGTTGCAGATGGCACGTGGAAGAGCAGACTAGTGCTCCGTGTTGACCAGCATCCTCAGACATTATCATCAAAATAAGGATCCCACTTAGTTGTGAAGAGTAAAAGAGAAATTTAAGGGTGGGGCTTCTAATTAATGGGTGCTATTTTGGACACAGCCAGTGATTAGGAGAAAGAAAATTGCTTGGATAGTTTAAAAAAAAGAAGGAGAAGAAAAAACAAACAATGCTGCCTGTACCAGAATCTCCCACTGCTTTCAGAGTCCAGGCATATCCTCTGACACCAGTCTATGCTGACCCCATGGCAGTCACTGCTTTTGAAGGTTGACTTCCAGATCTCAGGGTCTCAGTGGTAGAAGATATTGCAGATGCTTAGAATGAAAAAAATGCTCAAAATAACCTTCATTGAACTTAATTAATAGCACACATTTAATGAAAGCTATCTTCTTCCCTACAGACCCTGAACTATTTCTCAAAGCCAAAGTCTGATCCTTAAAATAAGCAGAAACCTTTTATTATTGAAAAGTAGTTCTTATCATATCAGAGTGCAGCCAAATACTCAGACCTGACTCTGTCAACCATAACTACCCTAGCTCAGCCCTATCTCCTGTCATAGACTACTCCCAAAGAAAAGGCTAGTGTGAAATACAGGTGATATCTCAGTTTCATTCATCCATTCATTTACTCATTTAATAAATATTTTCACTCTTATCAGTGTTTCTTTAGACCTTAAGGCTATAACAGGCAAATGCTCAGATTCCTGGGACTCACTTTTAGGATTTGAGACATGTAGAAAGCATGCATCCCAGAACCCAAAGGTCAGCACATTGACACACAACATAGCGACAATACAGTTAGAGCATAGATGAAGGAATGGTTCATACCTAGACCAACCATCTCTTATATTCCTCCACATCAACTCCCTTTTATTTTGCTGTCATAGGTTCTTTTCTTTTACTATGATAAAATATCTTAGCAAAAAAATTTAGCAGGAGAAAGAACTCATTCCGGCTTAAAATTCATGGTCGCAGTCCATTATGGCAGGAAAGTTGAGGGAACAGGAACTTGAAACAGCTCATCATGTGACATCCCCATTTAGAAAGCAGACAGCTTGGCAGCTTCCATTCAGCTGGCTTTTGCCTTTTCTACAGTGCAGGACCCATGACCATGGATCAGTGCTGCTTGCTCTCGGGCAGGATCTTCCCATGTCAATGGATGCAATCAGGACAATATCTCATAGGCATGCTCTGAGGCTAACTTTGATGTAGAGACTTCCTTAGAGGCTCACTGGTATGCCTATGTGTCAGATAGGCAATTGACACCAATCATCACATTCTTCAATTTTCTCTTGCCCTATGTCAATACCCATCCATGGTGTGGTAGGTTTTTTCCACCATGATGATAAGATGTTCTTGTGCTCAATTCGCACTGTATTCATGGTCCTTCAGTTTGGGTTGGACTTGACTTTCAACTTTCTTTTGCACATTCTGTGCAAGGTTACTGCCGATAGAGGTCAAATGATACCTCCAGAGACCTTGAGCTTACGGAATATTTTGTTGTATGAGCTTGTGTGTTGGGATTGCTTATCCAGGCTGAGATACAAACCAAGCCACTCACCACCTGGTTTCAGGGTGAAATTTAAAGCCCCGATGTTGTCATATTGATTTCTCAAGGAATGCTCTGAACTGGCATCCCACAGATGTACATTTTAATTGCTACTGTTTTGCTCTTCATCCCAAGGTGATTTTATCAAAAAGAATAAATGCTTGAAGAAGCTAAATTAAGCACAAGCAAATCTCATTAATTCAGATTCCACTAACTCAGGCTGGACCCAAACATAATTTTGAGTTATCTAGAAGTAATAGCAAACTTCTAAATAAATGAATGGTGCAAATAAGACTTTGGGGAGATGAGAATGTTTTGCCTGCTTCTAAGACCGTGTTCCTAAGCACATTTAGAGATCCCAGAAGGCCTACCAACATGTAAACTATTTCCTTTATGTTTGTTCATTAAGGCTACAGTCTTACTCTTCAAAGAGTAATTTTCTATATGGCAAACCTTTAGTTTGTTAATCTGTAGAATTGGAGAATATGAGACTACATAATTGTTTTTTAAACACTCAACATTCCATCCTTTCTATAAGGCTATGTATATTAGAGACTTATTGTAATTATGTCTAAATATAATATATGTGTGCATTAAAATACAATGGAAATATTTTGAAGTAGCATATTAATAGGTGGTAGGTTTAAAGGTGAGTTCTGTATTCTTACTTGCAAATATTTTCTACAATGAATTATTATTTTATCATCAATGCAAAAGTTGTTAAAAAGATCACTAGGAGTTTAAATATTTATCATATCTCTTATCCCCTCCACAATACCAAGTGTTGAAATTGTACTCAACATTCAACAGATAAAAAGGCTGGTGGTTATATAAGAACCTGGCTTAGCAGCAGTCTAAAATTTATCTTCAGGCCTTCCATGTAGAGTCAATCTGGTTCTGAAGTCCACATGGAATTAGAAATAAGCCAAGACCATATCTCCTTTTGATCAGCAAACACCTGTGACAGTTCAGCTTTCTAATATCACAGAATTGTACTAGATAAGTAGGAACACATGCTGATTTTGTCTTTGTGTGTGTTTTTAGTGAACTCCATCTTGTTCTGGCCAAACTGAGGCAAACACATTATGCACAACATATAGTAGATTATATGGTGATTTAAGCTGAATCTAGTGTTAATTAATGCCTAAAACTTCTACATGTCTTACTAGTCACCATTACAATTATTGTATTATAGGTTTATTGGATATTTTATCTCTACCAGGTAAATGCCCATGTATTTGAGAGACAAAATTTACTTTTCAGTCCCAGATGATTCACAGTTTGGTTCTGAGGAATATGAAGTAATAGCCCAGATTTGCTCAACTGCTGCAGTACAGAGAAAATATTCATGGTCACCCATCATCCAAAATGAAATTCCCACTCTTAACACCACAGGTAATGCCTGCTCAAAGACTAATAGCCAGACTATATTCTGATTGCCTCAAATATGTGCCCAAATTGTGTATCAGTAACTGTGCAGTGCCCTTAGTTGTTTGGAGATAATCACAGAGTTGAATTCACCCAGATAACTTTCTTGGAGACTCAAATATACACTCTGATTTAGAGGAATCACATTGTAAAAAAATAACACTGGACTATGGGTCAGGTATGTTACATTTCAAGTTCTGTTTCAAATCCTAATTAAATGTGTGAACTTGAGATCTGTGTTTCTCCTCTCTCAACCTTTACTTTCAGTAAAATAATCACCATTTATAACTGATGAGGAGGAAAACTAGGATAAAGCGTTTTATAATATCTCAGAAATTTTCCTTTTATTAATATAATTTATGATTAATAGTATCTTCTTCATCATCAATTGTCCTCACAGGTATAAGCATGCAATTCAGAATTCTCGCAGCTAGACAGAATAGAAAGTGTTTCATTTATTATAGGCTTTCTAGAAATGAAGGAGGTTTTTTAAATATGGAGTGTTTCAAGTTGAGTCCAATCTATAATGAGGTGGGTGTTAATTTCTCTTATCATTGCCATAACCTTTTGAAACTCAAACCCGAGCTTACATATTTAATGGTAGAATGCACTATTGAACACAATCCACTAATGAAAACAAGTTAGAAAGGTTGTCCTAACTGCAATAACACCAAAATCTCAGTGTCATAACATAAAGATGCCCCATTTTACCTTGATGTTGTAGCTCATTGTGTGTGGATTTTTGACTTTTCTTAGTGGTTCCATTTCAGGTGGGAACACATATCTAAATCCCTCCTTTTTGGTATGTGTCCATGCTAAAGCTCTGTACCTTACTGTAAAGAGAGGGAGAACCTCACTAAATATTTTAGCAGCGGATCTACGTTTGGTCTTATCCTTCTGACCACAGTAAACTGCCCAGCACGAATCAAGTAGCTCCTTCTTCTGCAGATTTTACTGAGGATCCAGGAAGCGGTTACAGAAAATGTGGAACCTCACGGCTGTTCTCTGGAGGAACAGCACACACTTGCTTTCTGCACATCTGGAACCCCACTACTTGCCCTCACTGGCTGCTGTCTTTGCTCTTCCAGTTATCCAGTTTTTCCTGGTTTGTGTTCCCTTGTTTAAAGGATGAAGAGAATTAAAGGACGAAAGGAATATTATACTGATTAATAACTTGTTTCATCCCTGCCCATTTTCACATGTTATGACCAGAGTATGATCTTATTTTCTACAAATGATTGCACTAAGTATCTTATAAATGGTGGCTTATAGAAGGTGGCTTTTAAAGATTGAGATTGTTCTTTTGTTTGAGTGTGTGCGTGTGTGTGTGTGTGCGCACGTGTGTGTGTGTGTGTGTGTGTGTGTGTGTGTGTGTGTGTGTTTGCATGTAGGTGGGTCTACGTGTGTGCATGAGCATATGTGCAAGAGATTGCATGAGTGCATGTACCTATGGAGGCCCAAGGATGACATCAGAAGTAATCCTGGACTACTCTTCTACTTCATTGCTTGTTTTGGGGTTTCCCAGACTCTGCCTTCCAGGGCTAGAATTACAGGCCATTGCCCTATTTGACTGGCGTTTTTATGTGGAATCTGGGAATTTGAAATCATGCTCTTTTGTTTAGAAATCAGAACTTTAAGCCACTGAGTCATCTCTATTCAACAGTACATTGATTTTTAAGTAGATGAAACTTCACATATCTGTTGGGTAAGACAGGTAAACACTGAACTGTTGCATCAAATATTGAGATCCATAGAAGCATACAGGTGGAAAGATGGGAGGAAATGGGAGGGAAATAGCAAAGGGGATGGGAGAAAAGCTGAGATGAATGCCCAATATACTTGTAAAAATAAAAAATAAATTTAAAAAACATATTCAATTTTATACAAACTACCAAACTCATCTCTCAACGTGGCTTTACCATTGCTCCTTCCCAGGAGCAATGTGAAGTCCTGAGGCTCTATATTCTTTCTAGCATATGGTATTGTCAGTTCAGTTTAAGGCAATTATTCTACTAGATGCATCTCTGTATTATTTTTAAAGCTTCAGATGTTTTGGCATCACTCTGGGAATTTTCACAGATTCTCCTGGCATATACAATCACTATTCACTCTGTGCAAGAGTGCTATGGATAACTACTTGGATGATGTTGAAAGAGAAGATTTCATTTTGCATGTTTATTTGTTTAAACAATGTTCCAGATTTAGATTGCTCAGAATCTTCACTATTTAAAAGGCTAAAGGGTCAGCTGGTAAGAACTTTGGAACTAACTCTCAGTCAGTACACCTTTTTCCATACTTTTCTTCTCATTTTCCAATCCTTCTTAGAATTTTTATACTGCTCCAATCTGTTGTATATGGGAGAACTAGGTAGTGATATAGAGATTTAAATTATTAGCCGGTGAGCCCAACCTGTAGGGCTTCCAGAGAAATACAAAACATTTACTCAGGATAAAAGAGATTTATTCACTAAGAAGAGGGATGTGTCCATAAAGGAGCACATAGAAGATTTGTTGAGAAAGGATTTGAAACAATGACCCTAAACTTGTTTTGCAGGTGCCCAACCCTGTCTTCTTTTCACACAAAGGAAATAACTGACATGAAGAAAGAATGTGCATTCAAAGATGATCAGTGACATAATAGGATAACTTATGGAACTTAAATATAATGCATTATATATAAGTGTGAAAACATAGGAAGAAGATATGTACATACACTGCCAATAAAAGCCTAGAGCAGAAGAGACTACTAAAAGCAACCAGAAGAAAAATACAGGTATATGATCAGAATAATGAGTTAGAAATAAAATGTAAAACAATGTTGAGTAAAAAGTTCTGTCAATGAAGTGAAACTAGAAAGGCAGCTTCAGGAAAGAATGAAATTGTAAGGTGACAAAAAGAAAAATAAGGGGACATGAAATAAACATAAAAGTGAGTAGAATTTTTTAAGGGAAACACTAGATGAGAATATAGAACCATTAACATGATTAGGTCCTCATCAGAAGGAGGGAGAAAAAAAGTAAAATCACAATTTCTCTAAGCACTACAAACTATTTTTGTGCTGCATAAGTTTAGTAAAATAACAAAATAACATGAAAAGTAACAGTAATATGAAATACAGGAAGCAAACTCATGGGTGAATAATGCTCATGATAAAAGACCAGGTTAGACAGAAAATAACTTCTCACAGAAGAAAAGATGCTAGATTAAAGAAAAAAAAATGAAGGGAAAGGACGTTCCATGTTTTAGAAAAAAATGGATTTAACAAACATCCATACAAGCAATACACTTAATAGGCAAAATAACTGTGAAGATGATTACACTTCAGAGATTAAGAATGCATACATATACTCCTCCTTCAGTGAAAAAAATGAATAAGAGACAAAATTATCTGTCTTTCCTTTTTTATTTAAGGGCTTAAAACACTATGTAGACATGTAGCCCTGCCTGGCCATAAAATTTTGCTCTTCATATTGCAGGGATTTTATGTTCAGTTTCTCAGTTTGGTATTGGAAAGCTGAAACCAGAACACATGTAGAAGATTAGGACAGGATTTATTAGAAGAGAGAAAGAATAGAACTTGCAGATATATATGATGATAACCCAAGAGATAGCTTGCAGGGTCAAGGGTGTTTGTAAACTTGGGCAAGTCTGAGAAAAACTTCACCTGTACTTGTGGAATTCATAATCAAAGGGATAGAGGGAGTAGAGATCTTATCTCAGTGAGGGATTGATGCCAATTTTTGCTATAGCCTAAAGACTCTCTCAGCAGCCTTTCTAAGTATTTGGATAATCAGTACTGAATGTAATTTGTAACAAATGGATATGACTGTTTTACAGGTTCATAGAGTAGCCTTACCAAAAGGTATGGAGATAAAAATAAATTACTACTGTAGCTATGAAACAAATGCTTTCAATAATTGTGGGATAAATCAGAGATTCAAAATAAAATAAGGAAGAATATATCCTAAAGCAAAATATAGCAAATCCAATCCTACAAAAAATCAAGAATTAACTCTGGATAATGAGAGAAATAAACAAAACTGAATGTATTATATAATTATAACAGAGCAAATGTATATTGTTCATTAAAATCATATTGATTTAAATATAACATTAAATAAGTTTAGATAAATACTTGTATAAAATTCTTAAGTAATGATATCATATATGGTATTCAAGCAAAAATAGCTTCAGAAATTAACTGAAGAATATAAGATAAAATTAAAATCAGAGCAAGAATATGACATGACTTTTTTAATGACAAAACATTGGAAATATCATTGTTATAAGGTTTTGTTTCTAACATCACCTAGCACCAATATCAAAAAAATAATATAGAAAGATCTCAATATCAGTACATCAAAACAATTTTGGTTGGGCTTTCTAACTGAACTCTCAAATTAAAAAAAAGATATAGCAAGTAGAAATGAAAGAAAAAAAAACTAGCTATCAGAACTTGACCAAAATAATATAAGCAATAAAACAGATACTATCAATTTTCATTTCAAGAACCACAAATACATGCTATTTACAAGAGAACAGGTAGAATTTATATATCTCATTCCTATGTTTGTGTTCTGTTAACACTACAAAACTGATTAAAACTAAGGGAGAGAGAAAGCTCCTATTTCATTCTAATAAAAGTAGAAAAGGAGGAGAAAGAAGAAAAGCTCAGACTCTCCATCCATTCTATCCTCTGAGGAACCATTGGTACAAGGAGGAAAGTGCCATACGAATCATTGAGTATTTAGAAAATAAAATAATAAAATGCTACATAGCAAATGCTTTTTGGAAGAAAGGTATCATTATGAGTAAAGCATTATTCACAGACATAAACACAAAGCTGTGTTCAAAACATAAAAATAAGTGAATTAGTCATCCATCTAAAAATATTAAAAATGAAAAACAAAATAAATGGAAGGAAAACAGAAGGTGGGAATTAATAAGTAAAGTTATAATTAATGATTTTAAAAACAGAAGCAGCAGAATTAATAAATACAGTGAAAGGTTGCTGATTTGGAAAAATAGCTTATTCATTAACTATCTAATTAAAAACATGTGTGACTGTGTAGGAGGTGGGGTTGGTAATAGGAAAAAGAAAATACTAACACTTAAATCAGAAAAGTGGGACAAAATAAAAAATTTCAAACAATAACTTCTATTTATGTTGATATTAACACTTTCATGTCTTATGAAATAGAAGCTTAACTTTTCCTGACATTAACATACTATAGCCAAATGGATATTATTTTTCTAGAAAAGACAGGTCCATTCAAGTTTATATATCACAGTATTGCTTCTCAACATTTTAATAAGAAAAAAAAGCAACCCTTGTAGTTATTTCAATACATGCTCAAATTCAGGAACTCATTGCAATGAGACTTGTCCTTGCTAGATCTGCAGAATGGCTGACATATTAACATGCTATCATAGGCTAGGGAGGATATCAGGAGAGCTCTGGATAATGCTACTAGTCCATACACCTCATCAGAGAGAAGGACCCAGAGGGAAGTTTGACATGCACACAAAAGGATGCTCCAGGAATGGGGGGAGGGAGGGAGAACTGGGAGAAAGGGAGGGAAGCGGGAAAGAAAAGGGAAAAGGGGGGAAGGATCAAGTGGAAACCTTGGGGACTAGGACTGGACAGGTGAAAGGGAGTGTCCCTATCAGAGGAGGGGCCCCTTGTCTTCCACTGAGACCTGAAACTCCCATTAGAACAGACAATCCAGAGGGAACTCTGATGCCCATAGAAGCTGATAACAGGAGGGTGGGAGGGAGGTGAAGAAAGAGGAAAGAAGGGAAGGGAAAAAGAAAGAAATAAAAGAGGCAGGGAAAAGTACTCAATATGTTTGCAAAACTTGGAAAAATTATTTAAAAAATAAATGCTCAAGCAAATTGATTTTGACATTTATGTACATTTGATTTTTTTCTCTTCTCTTTATTTAGATTGTTTTTGAAGCCCATTTTACATGATTCCTCTTTTTAACATGTTTATTTATTTATTTGAGAAAGAGAGAAAGAGACAGACAGACAGACAGAGAGGATACCTACATGCATGATGCCAAAAGAAAACTTTTCTTCCACCCTGCGAACTTCAGAGGATGCAGTTCAGGTCACAAATTTTGGAAGCAAATATCTCACCTGCTGAGCTACCTCGCTTTACCCTAGCATATTTTTTTAATTGTTTTATTTATTTATTTATTTCTTCCACTCATACAAAGTTGATAAGTACGCCCCCTCTCTCCACCCCTCCCTGGATCCACTTGCCTCCTCCCTTTTCCCTTCCTTTCCTTCCTCCCTCCGTTTCTCCCTGTGCCCCCTCCCTCCCCATTCCTGGAGTATCCTTTTGTGTGCATGTCAAACTTCCCTCTGGGTCCTCCTCTCTGATGAGGTGTGAGGACTCAGTGGCATTGCCTAGAGCTCTTTTTTGTGTTCTCTTTATATAGGAACACTATTGTGGCTGTTAATCCCTTGCCTCTAAGGATCATAGTGCCTGTGATCCATGCTAGTCTTTGGGGGTTCAATGATATGTTGGTCATTGTGCAGGTCATGCAAAGTCCTATTATGATTACTTCAGCCCTAACTTGTATGAAGTATCTTGCATATCATTGCTCCTCCCCATCTTTAGGCTTTTACAATTTTACCACCCCCTCTTCCACAAATTTCCCTGAGCTTTAGGATGGGGAGAGATTAGGCTGGCCTGGTTCTGGGTGGTTGATATAGAGTCTGATTTTCTGAATTATGGTTTGTTGATTTTTTTTCAGTTTTGCTGCTCCTGCACCACCCTTGGCTCCATCCTGATGAGTATTGGATGTCACCTCCTGGCCAGAGATAAAATGCTGTTAAAATAGAGTCTTATTATAAGAGTAGATTCAAAGTTAGATGGAATAAAAGTAGGAGACGCTTTGGGTGGGGGGACAGTCTCTCATTTGCAGGATGGTTGTCTTCTATCTGCCAGACTCTATGCCCTTCCTTTCTGGCGAGATTATACCCCATCAGACATAAGTGACCAGTATGGAAAGTCTGCAAGCCCAACCAAATATCTCATTATTTACTTGTGGTCCTTGATGGTGGCCTCTTTTCTCTGTTGTAGCATGATTCCCCCTCTCTCCTTGTTTCTGGTGGGGCCCTCCTTCCCCTTCTCTGCTGTTTATAATCTTTGCAATTACTGTAGATATTACAGAGATTTAACTTTGAGTGTGTCTCTAAGTGGGTTTGGTACTGGGATCCATTTATTAGGAACTACATATGACATTTAATTTTCTGTGTCTGGGATACTTCACTCAATATAATTGTTTCTAATTCCATCCATTTCCCAGAAAATCTAATTAATTCATCGTTTTTGATGACTGAGTAGTATTCCATTGTATAAATGTACCACATTTTCCTTAACCACTCGTCAACTGTTGGGCATTTGGGTTGATTCCATGACGTTTCTATTGTAACAGTGTTGCTATGAACATGGTCGTGCTTGCCTAGCACATTTTTTTGATAATCTTACTAAGGATTGCCCAGATTGCCTAGAAGGCATGTCCTACTGTTTCAGCCTCCTAAGTTTTGGGTATGCAAGCATGCACACAACATTTTTTTTAAGTGTTTAATAAAACACAAAATAGATAATGCCATTTCAATCAAAGTCTTGGAAATTTTCTGAATAGAACATAAGAGGCTACCAAATAACATAACCAGAGAACTATAATATTCCATATATTTTGAAAGGTTAGAAATAAGCCTGTTGAGGTTGTACCCAATCAAGAAATAATATCTAGGAAGTGTGCTACCATCTCTGCCCACCTCTCCTCTGCCGGGGAGGCTTGCGATCTGGGGAGCACACGCTGCTTCTTAGCCCCCAGGTCACCCGCTCGTCCTGGCTCCTCCCACCAACCAGCTTGAGCAGCACCCAGGCTGCCCCAGCTAGGGTGTGCCTAGTAGCCATGCCCTAGGTCCCAGGTGAAGCGCATCACCATCACCAGCCCCTCTACCCTTTCCACCCACCCAGGACACTCCCGGTCCAGGAAGGACACACTACTCCTTAGAATTCAACAGAGTCCAAAGAAAACCAAAGCAAAGCTCTAGCGGACAAAGGACATACATCTGAAGTCCTCTAAAATCATCCTACCTCATGGGAGAGATTCTTCACATCCAGCTCAAAGATAAATAAACCCCTTTTTACCATCCTGCTCCTTTCAATTATTAATCCCTGTAGATTAACTTTTCCATATAGCCACCTCCAAAACAGGGACTATACCACTCATCCTCACATATCACCAAGGTATTAAATCAAAAAAGTGCTCTACCATACTAATATTCACCCCTTGTCTACTAAACCTTAATTGATGTACTAACAGTCTAATAGCCTCATCTAGGAAATAACAATAACAAAAGACGAGCATACCCAACTCCAAGGCAAACACTAGTAATAACTGCCCGAGAGTAGTAATACCAACTAATTCAGTTCAGTCAAAAACACACAGAAACTGAAAGGTCTTAAGAGACAAAACAGCAATGTCCAAGTCAAAGTACAGGTCCATGAGAAACAAAACCCAAGAAAACAAATCTCCCACCTAAACAATTAACCCCATAATGAGAGATTCCAACCAGAACAAATTCACAGAAAATAGCCATTAAAGCAAGGCCCAATATAATGACTTTCAAAGCATGATCATTACCATGATCGATACTATGAAAGAAGAAATCTGGGAGGAGTTAAATAACCACATCAACCACTCTGAACAGGAACACAACAGACACTTGGAGGAGTTGAGAAAAACAGTTCAAGAAACAAAAATAGGCAGAGAGCAGTTAAAACAGTCTCAAGCAGAGTTTAAAATTGAACTAAATGGCAAGTTATCTTCAGCCCAGAACTCAACAGAGTCTTATCAGCAGAACTAATGAAGCAGAAAATAGAATTTCAGACCTTGAAGATAAAGTGGGAGTATTAACCAGCTCAATGGAAGAGGTTGTTAAAGCCAAAAAGATACTTGAAAGGAATAATCAAGAGTTATAGGATACCCCGAAGAAGCCTAACATACGCATTCATGGAATACCAGAGCAAGAATCCCAAAATACCACACCTGAGGAAATTTTTCATATTTTCATAAATGAAAACATCCCTCATCTAAAGAATGAGAGGCCCATCCAAATACAAGAGGCATTCTGCGCCCCAAACAGATATGACTAAAATAGGAATTCAGCATGGCAAATAATAGTCAAAACACTCCACATTCAAGATAAAGAAAAGGTGCTGAAAGCTTCAAGAGGAAAAACAAGTCACTTTTAAAGGTAAACCTATTAAAATAACAAATGACTTCTCAATGGAAACAGTAAAAGCAAGAAGAGCTTGGAGAGATGTACTTCAAGTATTGAATGAGCAAAAATGTCAACCCAGGGTAATATACCCAGAAAAACTATCCATCATGATTGAGGGAGAAAGAAAAGTTTTCCAGCACAAAGACAACTTGAAGGCTTATATGTCTACCAAATCAGACCTTCGAATAATGCTAGAAAAGATATTCAAGTTTGAAGAAAAAAACAAGTGTATCCAGGAGGACAGAAAGGAAGTATAATCCCACCAAAACCTAAAAGCCTAATAATACGCTTACAAAAGCCACTAAACATAAAAAATGTCCGGAATTAAAAATGATTTCTCCATTATAACATTAAATGTCAATGAAATTAACTCACCAATTAATAAACACAGATAACAAACTTGGATTAAAAATCACAACCCATCATTCTGCTGCCTTCCTACCACAAAAGATAGGCACATCCTAAAAATAAAAGGCTGGTCCAAAATTCAGCAAGCTAATGGAACCAGGAAACAGGCAGGGGTAGCTATTATGCTATCGGACAAAGTGGACTTCAAACCAAAAAAAAAAAATCATAAGAGATACAGATGGATAATACATTTTAGTCACAGGTACAATTCACCAGGAAGAGTTCATAATACTGAACATATATGCACCTAATAGATGCTCTCCACATTCATTAAGCAAACCCTACAGCATCTAAAGTGAGAAATGAACCCCCAAATGATAATTCCTGGGGATTTTAACACCACCCTCTCAACAAGAGATAAATTAACAGGTAAAAAACAGAGACACATTGGACTTAATCAAACTCTGAAATGGACCTTACAGATATCTATCAAACTTTTCATCCACGCACCAAAGAATACACATTTTTCTCAGTTGGAATGGAAGGAACCTTTATCAATATAATAAAAGCTGTATACAACAAGCCAACAGCAAGGATTATTCTCAATGGGGAAAAACATGAATCATTACTGCTTCAATCAGGAACTAGACAAGATTGTCCACTCTCACCACTCTATTCAACATTGTACTTGAAGTCTTACCTGAAGCCATAAGACAAGAAAGGGAGATAAAAGGGATTCAAGGTAAGAAAGAAGTCAAGTTATCTCTATTTGCAGATGATATGATTGTACATCTGAGTGATCCTAAAAACTCCTCCAGGAAAGTCCTGGAACTACTACTGAAGTTCAGCAGGGTGGCAGGATACAAAATAAATGTACAAAAATCAGTACCCTTCTTATATGCCCAGAATGAAAGAAATGAGAAAGCCCTGAGAGAAACAATCCCATTTACTATAGCCCCTAAAAAAATGAAATACCTTGGTATAAATCTAACCAAGGAAGTAAGTGGCCTTTACAATGAAAACTTTAAAACCCTAAAGAAAGAAATTTCAGAACACACCAGAAGGTGGAAAGACCTCCCATGTTCCTGGATTGGCAGAATCAATATCATAAAAATGACCATCCTACCAAAGGCAATATACAAATCCAATGCTATACCAATTAAAATCCCAAAACAATTCTTTAAAGAAGTTGACCAAACAATCTCAAAATTCATATGGAGGCACAAAAGACCCAGAATAGCAAAGACAATCCTGAGTAACAAAGACACTGCTGGAGGTATCACCATACCAAACCTTAATCTATACTACAAATCCATAGTTGTAAAAACAGCCTGGTACTGGCTCCAAAATAGAGACACAGATCAATGGATAAGGATTGAAGACCCAGATAAACCCACAAAATTACAGCCATTTGGTCTTTGACAAAGGGGCCCAAAGAATCTAATGGAAAAAGAACAGCATTTTCAAAAAATGGTGCTGGCAAAACTGGATCTCCACATGCAGAAGCTTAAAACTGGACCCATACTTGTCACCATGTACAAGAATTAATTCCAAATGGATCAAGGACCTTGATATAAGGCCAGAGACTATAAAAACCATAGTTGAAAGGATAGGGAACTCCCTCGAGCTGATTGGGCTAGGCCAACATTTCCTAAACAGACATCCAATGGCACAGTCACTGCTACCAACTCTCAGCACTTGGGACCTTGTGAAATTAAAGAGCTTCTGTTCAGATAAAGAGATTGTAATACGAGCTCAAAGGCAACCCACAGAATGGGAGAAAATCTTCACTAACCACATATCTGATAGAGCTCTATTATCCAGAGTGCACAAAGAACTTAGAAAACTAAACACAAAGGAAGCAATGGGCCTTGGAACTTAAAAGAAACTTTACCAGGGATGAAATTAAAATGTCTAACAAATATCTTAAAAAATGCTCCACAACCTTAGCCATCAGGGAAATGCAAATCAAAACTTCCCTGAGATATCATCTCACCCCGGTCAGGATGGCAAAAATCCACAATACAAACAACACCAAATTCTGGAGAGGATGTGGAGAGAAGGGAACTCTTCTACATTGCTGGTGGGAATGCAAGCTCATACAGCCACTCTGGCAAGCCGTCTGGTGATTCTTAAAGAAGTTAAAGATTGAAATGCCATATGACCCTGCTATTCCACTTTTGGGAATAACCTTCCAAACAACAAAAATTCACCTCGATAGCACAAGCACGACCATGTTCATAGCAGTACTCTTTACAATAGCAAAGTCATGGAATCAGTCCAAATGTCCAACAGTTGACGAGTGGATAAGGAAAATATGGTGCATTTATACAATGGAATACTACTCAACCATCAAAAATGATGAATTAATTAGATTTGCTGGTAAATGGATGGAATTAGAAACAATTATCCTGAGTGAAGTATCTCAGACACAGAAAATTAGTACCAAACCCACTTAGAGACACACTCAAAGATAAATCTCTGTAATACTCACAGTAATTGCAAAGGTTATAAACAGGAGGAAAGGGGAAGGAGGGCCACACCAGAAACAAGGAGAGAGGGGATCATGTTACGGCAGAGAAAATAGGGCACCATCAAAGACTGCAAGTAAGTAATGAGACATCTGGTTAAGTTCATAGACTTTCCTTCCTGATCATTTGCAATGGATAGCATATGATCTCACCAGATGGGGAGAGCATATAGTCTGGCAGATGGAAGGTAACCATTGTGCAAATGGGAGACTGTCCTCCCCTCACTGCTCCTGCTTTTATTCCATCTACCTTTGAATATACTCTTATAATAAGACTGTATTTTAACAGCTTTTTATCTCTGGCCAGGTGGTTACATCCAATACCCATCAGGATGGAGCCAAGGGCATTGCAGGAGGAGCAAAACTGAAAAAAAAATCAACAAACCATAATTCAGAACATTAGAGACTCTATATCAATCACCATCAGGCCAGCCTAATCTCTCTCCATCCTGAAGCTCAGGGAAATTTGCAGAAGAGGGGGGGCTGTAAGACTGTAAGAGCACAAGGATGGGTAGGAGTAATGACATGCAAGATTCTCTACACAAGTTAGTTCCAAAGCAATCATAATAGGACTTTGCATGACCTGTGCAATGACCAACACATTACTGACTCCTCAAAGTCTAGCATGGACTAAAGGCACTAGGATCCTTAGAAGCAAGGGATTACCAGCTACAATAGTGTTCTTATACTTATGGAGAACACAAGAAAGAGTTCTAGGAAATGCCACTGAGTCCTTACACCTCATCAGAGAGGAGGGCCCAGAGGAAAGTTTGATATACACATTAAAGGATGTCCAGGGATGGGGGGGAGGAGGCACTGGGAGATAGGGAGGGAAAGGGGAAAAGGAAGGGGAAAACGGGGTAGAGAGCTAGAGGGTCATGGGAGGGGTGGAGGGAGGAAGGGAACTAGTGTACCTATTAAATTTGTATGAGTGAAAATAAATAAATAAATTAATTAATTTAAAAAAGTGAGAACCATTGAAAATTATGAAATAAAATAGCATGTTTAATGTTAAGAAAGTAATTTCTGGCTGAGCAGATAGATATGTTCATTCTGACTTTAATATTGCACAATATATGCATAATGGAACTCCATTAATACATGTGACTTCTAATGTTCTTATATCTGGTACAAAGAAACTTAAGTGAAAAAGATGTTGATGTCAAAAGCCATTTTTTAATTTTATGAATCAGAAATTACTGAGGTGAATATTATTAAGTATGAATATCAAATAAATACCAATGCCAAAATCAAAAGCCAAAAATGCAAATTAAGACTTTGACATGCAATAAAAAGGACACAACGGTATTCCTTAATAGAAAAGAAAATCATTAATCCAGAAAAAAAATACATGAAAAAACACAAATGAACACAATAAATAAATAATATATTGCTCTGTGTCAAACTAGAAAGAACATGAAAATACAGTTCACAGAAAATTCATCCATGCAGAAGTAGCTAGAGAAATGCAGAAGGGTAAAGTTGCACATGCCTCAAAATTAAGAATAATTTAAATAATGCTTAACACCATTTTCATTTTTTGTTTTCTAAAGATGAAGAAGGGTATTAGGCATTGCCATGTATTTATGATGGACAGTTATATAAAACGTCAGTTTGGTTAGTCTAGTTATGATGCAATTTTCATGATTTTTCTATTCTACAATTTAATTTTGGGGAACATCCTATAAATGCTTTTGGTCACATACTTGTCATGGTGTTTATCAGGGTTTCAAAGTGAAATATTTCCTATAGACTCATGTTTTTGAACAATTGGTTTGGGAATGCCATGGAAACTATAGGAGCTAGAGTCCTGCTGGATGAAATATATGGCTGTGCTGGTCTTGAGGTTTGAAAACCGGAGCCCACTTCCTCTTCTCTTTTCTAGTACCTCTTGGATGGCTGATGCAATGTAAGTCAGCTTCCTATTTCCGTTTCCCTGTCTTTCATGCCTGTCACAATGCATTCCCCACCATAACGAATTCTGTCTTCTCTGCTACTATAAACCAAAATAACAAACTCTTATATTTCTAAGTTGTTTTGAGTTAGAGCATTTATCACTTCAGCACAAGAATAACTGGGAGAGAGTTCTCTATATTACTTAAAAAAAAAGACTAACTATATTAATGATGGTTTATCCATATGATGGGATACTCTACAGTTATCCCTGAAATGGAGACCTTTCTTATGTATAATTATCAAAGGATATTTAATCCACACTGAGAAAAAAACAGTATAGGAAACAATATATAGAATGAGCCTGGGATTCTTACAGTAAATTAATAAAATACAAATCCATATGTTAACGCTCACTTTTATTCCTGGGAAGATTCACACTCACACCCAAACCATATAACACACACAGAGCTTGTGGTAGTGTTATTTGGAAAGTGGACAAAAAGTTTGTCCTTGTAAGAAACCTATTTTCCTTATTTTGCTATTTAAATTGTTTACATGTCTACCAATTGCAGACATTTTCCTTACAACAGATATTTATGATATAAAAATGGCCATTTCCTTATGAATGAATGAGAACCAGAAGATAATGCTCTCTGTTCTATGCAAACCAATTCACAAATTGTTGAAATGTTCTTTGTTCTTTGTTCCTGTTCAATGGAACTCGTAGATAAATCATGAATTTTTTTAATCAAGTTTAAAAGGTGATGTGTGAAAGCACTCAGATTCAGAATTCCTGCCCATCATGAAACACACATGATTTGTGTTCATCTGTGAATCAAACAGTCATGATCGTGGTGTTTTATGTATTTTTTTCCTGAGCCTTAATTTCATTATTAAGCTAGGAATAATGATAATAATATAGTAATAGTGATAATTTCTTTATGATCTATAAACCCTTGTATGGGTCCAAAAAGAAAATACTCATAAAGTTTTATCACAATTCATGACAATAATTTCTTACAAAATATTAGCTGTCATCAAAGAGTAGAAGGAAAGATGTTATGTCTCACTAAGATAAGTGTGGAAGAGAGAAACAGAAGAGTGAAATTAAATAAAAATATATACATAATTACTGACCTTCTAAACATATATTGGAATCATTAGTGTTTGAAAACCTGTTTTTCATCCAAGTGGTGTAGGACTATAGACTAGTGTTTAGTGCTTAGCAAACTGAGATGAGAGAAGTTTGAGGCCAGCTTGGTCTAAATAGCTGAGATCTGGTTTCAAAAACAGAAACAAATATCAAATTTTCTTTTGGTATTTTATGTGTGTATATATGTGCTGCATTTGTGCATATAAATGGTTTGTGTATGTAATGTTTGGGGTATGAATATGATGTGTATGGTATGTATATTTGGTGTGTATGTGGTGTTTGTATGTGATATGTGTGTGATGCATATGAATGACGTGTGTATGTGATGTTTATATGTGATGTGTGAACGATGTGTGTGCATATGATATGTATACATGTATGTGTATGTGGTGTGTATATGTAGTATATGTGGTGTGAATGTGATGTATGCAATTGATCTCTGAAGTATGTATATTTTTGTTTATGTAATATATGTGAAAGATATATGTATACATGGTATGTGTATGTATGTTTGCAATATATATGAGAGATGTGTGTATTATATGTGTGATATGTGTATTGCTGTAAATGTGTGGGGGTGTACTTATGTGAGTGTGTATGTGGAGGCACTAAGTTGATATCAGGAATCACCCTAGATTACTATCTCACTGTCTTATTCCTTTGATCCTGCATCTCTAATGAAACCCAGTGCTTGTCATTAGGGCTAGCCTGGTATTGCTGCTGTGAAGTAGAATTACAGGTTGGACCACCATGCCTGTCTAGCATTTTTACTGAAAGCAAAGTCTTTCTGTTTGGACAGCCAGTACTTTCACTACTGAGCCATCTCCTCTACGTTCAACTTTGTTTTTATCTCTTAACAATATGTTGCCAATACCTTTCCTCTGAACCCTGGGGTCCATATCCCATCCCAAGGCATACTTGGTTTCTGGCACTTCCATTCATTGGTAGATCCGTGTTTGTATCAGTCTTCTCTGTGAAGTGTATATCTTTTCTCACTGTATCTAGCAGACTAGCAGCATTCAGAATGGGGTGTCCAGATCTTGCTGCAGAGGAACATGAGCAAGAATAACACCTGGACTTTAGATCAACTCAATCTTAGTTCTTTAGCTTAGTTCTACCACCCTTGGTGTGTGGCCACAGGAAATTCACTTGGCTTATTTGCTAAGAAAATTGCTTTTGATGGGATAAACTTTTCTCTTTTAAACCTCAAAATACTTGCTGGGTTTACAAGCCAGAATATAGCAATAATTAACAAAAAGTACAATGCTTCCTGCATACTAATAATTGTCTAAATGTTTACTTCCTCAGAACAGTGGAAGTCTCTCTCACATCTGGACTTTTCTTTTTAATATGCACTGTAAGCACTCAGTTATCTGAAGTCATTCTCACCTGGATTATTACTATGACCTTCTAAATGACCTCCATATCTCCATGTGGTCCTTCCTCTTTTGCTTTCTTTGAGAGTCATCTCTGAGCATCTCTTTTGCTATGCTTCTTGGCTGTTCAGAAATTCTTCAGTGATTGCACATGACCTGAGGCTAAGCTCTAATATTCTTCCAACTTCATGGCATCCCCTTTCCACACGACCTTTGCACTGAACCATTCTCCAGACCTTTCCCTTCACTGATCCAGTTTCGGGTGCATCTTCTTCCCATAATGTCTCCTAGCTTGTGAGATGCCACTTCATCTTCCAGCCGTTACTGCCAGTACTTCTACAAAGCTTTCCTAATGTAGACAGGCTCTGCTTTATACCTACAGAGCACTGTTGGGGTCTTCTTCATGAGAACACATGACATTATGTCTGTTTAAAAATATCCTTCCCTTCAGTAGTTGGGAGTTCCCTGTGAACTAATGACACACTGTTTATCATCACCAGAAATTACTGTTGAAAAATTATAGCAATTTTAAACAGTGCTCATTTAAATAAAGTCATTGACAGAGTCCTGGGAACTTATCTGACGCTCTATCTCACTACCAACATTGTAAGGTTCAAATATAGTTTAATAATTACTTGAGCATTGTGTTGTTGTGTGGAGAGTGTCACAACCATGCCTGCCATTTTCAAAACATCATCTTGATGCTGAGCACTGTCCTGGGTGTTTTATATCTGTGATCTCATTTCACTCTAATTCCAGCCCAGCCCATGTCATTACAGGTAAGAAACTGAGATGCCAGAGCTGTTAACAACTAGCCCACTTGCCCTTTTATTTCAAAGTTTCTACCTACTTCTGTGATCTCTGGCAATACAGTTCCATTTTCATGGCATATCAATGACATGCCATTTGGTGAATTTGGACCTTTTACATCTGTTTTGATTGATCGTTAAAGTCCTTTTAAGTTCCAAAATTGCACAATGCACAGGTTAAATGGTTTCTTAAAGCTGTCTTACCAAGTGAAGAAACAAAGCTAAAAAAAACCTATCTGGCTGTAAAACTTCCTTCCACGTGCTAGACAGGACAGTTGCTCTGGAAGAACTGTTATAAACTTTTCCATCCCATGACTAAGGTGTGATGTTGCAGTGGAAGATGAGGACTGGAGACGGAAACATTCAGATGCACAGTTGTCAGGAGACTGGAAGCCCTTGCTTCATGCCACGAATGGAGCATGCTCAAGCCAGTTTGCAGAGGAAGACTTGACACCCTTTCTCACTTGAGTTTCGTCTGTAGAACATGATGCGCTAGGGAAAAGTCCCAGTATACAAAATGGATGACGGGGACTATGCAAACATTCTATGAATGGTGGGGGCTTTTCCTCAGCTCCTTGGCCTTTCTCAGGACTGCTTTCCCTTTCAAATTTCAAAATTTCTTTTTTTTATAAAGATTTTTTTTTTAATTTCCGCTCATACAAACCTAACAGATACACGGGTCCCCTCCCTCCCTCCACTGCCTCCCCGACTCCCTACTCCCTCCTTCCCTTCTGCCTCCCTCCCCATCCCCCAATGTCTCCCCCCATCCCCGGAGCATCCTTTAATGTGCACGCCAAACTCTCCTCTGGGTCCGCCTCTCTGATAAGGTGCAAGTACCCAGTGGCATTTCCCAAAACGCTTTCCTGTGTTCCCCTTAAGCATAGGAACACTACTGTGACTGCCAATCCTTTGCCTCCAAGGATCCTAGTGCCTTTAGCCCATGCTAGACTTTGTGGGGTCAATAATGTGTTGGACATTGTGCAGGGCATGCAAAGTCCAATTATGATTGCTTCCGGCCCTAACTTGTGTGGCGTATCTTGCACATCATTGCTCCTCCCATCCTTGTGCTCTTTCACTCTTACCGCCCCCTCTTCCGCAAATTTCCCTGCGCTTCAGGATGGGGAGAGATTAGGCTGGCCTAGTTCTAGGTGGTTGATATAGAATCTCTGATGTTCTGAATTATGGTTTGTTGATATTTTTTTCAGTTTTGCTGCTACTGCAATGCCCTTGGCTCCATCTCAATGGGTACTGGATGCCACCCCCTGGCTAGATATAAAAACCTGTTAAGTTAGAGTCTTGTTATAAGAGTATATTCAAAGGTAGATGTAATAAAAGTAGGAAACCGCAGTGAGGGAGGGGTCAATCATCCATTTGCAAAATGGTTACTTTCTATCTGCTAAATTATACACCCTCCCCTTCTGGTGAGATCATACCCCATCAGTTGCAAATGATCAGGAAGGAAAGTCTGTGAACTTAACCAGATGTCTCATTACTTACTTGCAGTTCTTGACGGTGGCTTAATTTCTCTTTCTTTTGTCCCAGGGTAATCGCTTGTTTAGAATCAGATGACACATTGAACTTTCTCTTATTTATCTGAATACTCCCACTTCTTACAGTTGTCTACTGATCTCCATGCCTAGTAAAATGTGGCTAAGGATCTCTCTCTCTCTTCTTTCTCTCTCTCTCTCTCTCTCTCTCTCTCTCTCTCTCTCTCTCTGGCAAATGCAAAGCTTTCCTTCTTTATTGTTTTCCTTTTGAAATGTTAACAAAATGGTCTTCTAGTTCCTTTCTACGTCCATTTTTAAAATTCTTTTTATTAATGAGATTAAAAACCCAACAGGGAAACATCTCTCTGGTAACACTGTGATCAATACTTGAAGAGGATGTTCATGAGGTTGAAGCCGGAACAAGCAAAGAAAATAAAGACCAGCACAGGCAGATCGCAGAAGCTCTGCATGCCACATGGTACATTAATATTCTTTTCTGTAGACAGTGAGGGAAAACAGAACTCTAGCAGAAAAGAGACAGGTGATGCTTGACTTTTGGTATAGTGTTTGATAGTACCCACCAAAGTAAAAGGTGGCTGGCCACTTCAGAGTTGGCAGACAGGAGTGTATGAGTCAGGTGATATTCAGGAAGTTGTCTATTTAATAATTTTTAACAATTTTGCAAGAATACAAAGTTTATAACAGTATGTCTGTTAGAGTCAAAGTGAAATGTGTGATTGCTATTGCCTATAGGCCTAAAGTTATGCTGCCCCATTAGTGGGTATAGGAGGCACTTCCACAAGAGAAATGATCATTGCTCCTCACAACATTATTGTACCAGTTTAAGAGACACCAAGATGCAGTTCTCACATGGGTGTGCATGAGTGAGCCTCTCCTTTGTAAAGGGATCAATAGCTGTTCCACTAGCAATGGCGACAAAGTACCTTTTAAAACTAATAATTGTGGAAGATCTGAATCCTTTATAATAAAAATCTTTAAAACCTCTATAAAATTCCTCTACAAAGCTGCTTTTCTGGGGAGACCTATAATTATTGAAAGGCAAGATGAGAACATCAGACCATTTCATATAAACACGGATGGTGTGAGGCTCGGCCAGGAGGCTGAGGGTAGGCAAATAAAACCCAAATGAGAAAATGAACCAGAATCAATTTTTTGTCCCAATGTATTTTATTGCATACAAATGGTAGCATGTAAACGGCCTCTGATTTCCCACTGGACTCTGCTCTTTTCTGTTTTATATGTTTCCTCCAACAAAAGCTATACAGCCGACACCTACTTGCAGACCCTGTGCTTCCAGTGTGTATATTGTCCTCAAGCCCCTCACTGTGTGGCAGTTAACACTGCCCGTGTATTGCTGAGGCTTCTTTTCCTGCAACTTTAAGATCAGGCATTAGGTGGAATTTAGAATATTCTTTTCTTTTTGATCTATTAAAAATAGTAGCATTGGGGGTAATCACTTTCCTTCAGTTTCTGCTCAAAATATTGGGTTATTAATGTCTGTTCAAAGAGCAGGGAAAAGAGAATCTGCTTAAACTCAGGTTCACCCCAGTTTCCCTTCCAAGCAATACTCGTAATTTTAGCAAACTTTTCCAAGGCCGTTTTCCAGTAAATTCTTATAGGAATCTGCTGAGCTTCTTTAATTTCTTACATGGACAAGAGAAAAAGGCAAGTCAGACTCTGAGTATCCTTGATACTTTTCATTATCCACACAGTTTCCTTAGTTCTAAAATAAAAGCTTTTGGACCATAGCATAAGGAACAGATATCTTTAACTTTTTGAACACAGTATTATCATTATTATTATTTTATTATATTTTGTGTGTGGTATGTGTGTGCATGTGCGGGTGCGTGTGTGTGTGTGTGTGTGTGTGTGTGTGTGTGTGTGTGTGTGTGTCTGAGGGCATTGTGTATTCCTGTGGAGACCAAAGGGAGACTTTGGGAATCTCTCTGGATTTTGCTACGTCCTCTTTGCTTTGCTTTGGAGCTTCCCAAGTTTTGCCTTCCAAGACCAGAAATACACTCTTCTGCCATTTCCTCCTGGTATTTTTTTTTTACATGGTATCTGGGATCTGAACTCAGGACCTTCTGCTTGCAAGGCAGAGGCTTAACACCTGAGCCATCTCTCTAGCCCCAGATATTTTTAACTTTTTGTGCTAGGTTTGATTAATCTGTAGGGACTGTCTTAAGTGCTTCTTGGATTCTTAGAGAAAGAACAAGCTCTGAAACAAATGGCATTTTCTTTGGTTAGTGAAACCTACCCCAAAACAAGAAGGTACTACATCTACCAGGAATGTAAATCTTGACATCCCAGGCTATGATACTATTAGTTTTTGTGGGATATCTCCATCTGATTGAAAAAGAATGAGTATATCTGAAACTAAGTATGTAGATTCAAGAATCACAAAAAGATGTGCTCAATTTTTCAGAGAAAATTAATTAAATAATGATTATAAATAAACCCATGGTCAAGTAATTGATCAAAAAAGCATGAGAACAGAAAAGAGTGAAGTTATGTACCAAATGCAAATGGGGTAATGCATAAGAGGCTGACCCTTTCTTTTCTAGTCCTTCCTACCTCATTACTTCCCTTTTCTTCCCTATACAACTTCATTTCATGTGTGCATGTGTATATTTTGTGTATGTAAGCATGATTTTATATGGCTATGTAAAATCTAGAAACCAAAAATGATGGAAAGCACATGGTAATTGTATTTCTGAGAATACTTAATATGAGTATCTTCTGTAACATCCATTTTCCTATAGACAATGTATCTTTATTCTCCTCTGCGATTGAAAAAATCTCCATATTATATGTGTAGCACAATTTCTTCATTCATCCCTCTCTTTTGGGACACCAAAGTTGATTTCCACAATTTAACTATTGTGAACAATGCTGCCATAAACCTTAAGGTATAAGTATCACATAGAGACATTTTTTATTGGCATAGGTGGAGTCAAATATTTCTGACATTGAGGGATACAGGTCAGTGGTGCTGTTTGGCAATCCACCAGCCACAAGATGATCTTTCACAATGACAATTTAGCCACCCCAAATTAAGTAACGTTAAATTTTTAGAAATAAGCAAATATCAGAAGCCCCTATTCTACACTTCCATTGTGGAAACTCTATTGATCTCCACATTAGTATTCCTTTGTTTTATGCACATCGCTACCATGTTTCCTAGCTTATCTTGCAAACATACCATGCAATTTGAGTTTGGTTCAGTGGGGGATGGGACTGTAAATTACCTGTTCTATTTCCAGAACTGATCTTCTGCCTATATTCAAACTATATGAATTTTAGAGGGACAGTACATGTTTAAATCATATGATGTACTTTGTGACAATTCCTAGTATGAGCAGTCAATCGTCATCTTCTATCCGCTCTCTCTCTTTCTCTCTCTCTCTGTCTGAAGTAGGAGGAGTACTAGATTTGTTATTCTCTCTCTCTGTCTCTCTCTCTCTCTCTTTCTCTGTCTGAAGTAGGAGGAATACTAGATTCCCTTATGGATTAGCTGAATGGAATGGTTTCATCACCTGTAGGAATGAGGGAAGTCTGGACCTTGAATAACTGTCCAAAGCACCTTGAGTTGTGATACACAGGAAATGTAAACTTTAAACTTTACTTAGTCTTTTGAAAACTAAGTGTTATATGCTAAAGGAATGAAAGTGTATGAACCTGCCATCTTGATATCTTGTCATCAAACTGCCTCAAATCCATTTCTGTAGCTCTAACAAAATAGCATAGTACCCTCAGTGACAGTTCTCAAGCCTGAAAGTCTAAGATCAAAGTGCCAGGAGCATTGGTGTCTGAGAGAGCTTCTCTCTGCTTCCAACATGACTCTCCGTAGCAGTCTTCATATGCTATATCAGAAGGGAAAAAAGGAAAAACTCTTTCCCTTCAGACCTTCTAAAAGAGCCCTTATCTACAGGCCTCAACTCTTAAAAAGATCACCTTAAGGCTTATGTTCTACCATATGAATTTTAGAGGGACAGTACACGTTTAAATCATATGATGTACTTTGTGACAATTCCTAGTATGAGCAGTCAATCGTCATCTTCTATTCTCTCTCTCTCTTTCTCTCTCTCTCTGTCTGAAGTAGGAGGAGTACTAGATTTGTTATTCTCTCTCTCTCTCTCTCTTTTTCTCTGTCTGAAGTAGGAGGAATACTAGATTCGTTATTCGGTCTAGAACAGTACCATCTAATAAAAGTATAATGAAGCACAGATGAAAACCAACTGATAATTTTAATTTTTCAAATAATCGTAAAAGTAAAAATGAAACAGGTGAAATGGTTAATGATATGTTTAAGTCAACACATTTAAAATGCAAATGTTTTAGCATTTAGGACATTTTAATGAAACATTTTACTGTTTTTTTCCCTCCCTTCTAAGTCTGAAATCTGGAGTCTGTCTTAGCATTTACAGAATATTTAAATGTGGGCTAGCCTATTTCAAGCGTTCACATATTCATTTGTATATCATTATTTTGTGAGTAAGGAGGCAGAAGATTCTAGGGATGCATGTAACAAGGACCCAAGGCCAAAATAGTTTGCACTGTAGCATTTAACTCAGACTTCCTGGGTAGAATCATCTCAATAAACCCATCCATAGAAGACTAGAGTGATGAATTTTCAAAGACAGAATTTGGTTTTTATTTAGAAGGGATTATTATTGTTTTATGGAAGGAAGTCTTAATAGGTGACCCCTATACTCTTTCGGATGGTTGTTGCTGATGATGACGGGTGATGGTTTCTATTTCTGTCCCCTTGTTCTATATGTTGCATCAACGTCAATGAACTTCTTTGTAGAGCTCGTGCCTCAGCATTAACATTCTCAGTCTAGGGTCAACAATGTCATCAGCTCTAAGTTGTGAACCCCAATTGTGTCTTCTGGAACAAAGCCCATGGTTTGCTCTGAGGGTTACTTTGGACCACTTTAAAAACTTTTGGGAACTTGGAATTGTTTTCCTTAAAAAAACAGTTGAAAATAATGCCCTATTTCCCTTATTATTGAACAAAGTTCAATCGTCTCTTATAGCTGACTCAGAAAATCTACTGTGATCTTAGATGAACTTTTTAAAAAAATTATTGTTTAAAATAGCTTTAAAAACAACTTTTTATATGTATATAATACATTCCTACCAAACTGTCTTATCTTCCTCCCACTAGTTAAACCTTCTCTCTTCTCCTATAAATCTTTCACATATTCATATCGTTTTCCTTTGTTTTGTGACACACTGAGTTTAGCAGGGTTCTTGTATGACAATGGGATTAGAATCATTGGAGCCTGGTGGCTCACTAGTATGTAGACAACTGAAGACAGTGATTCCCTTGTCTTAGAACCTATTCCAGGAGGAATCAGACCCGCTGAAACCCATCAGTGACTTACTGTTGTCTGGGTCAGTCCTGTGCAGAACTTGACCTCACAATGATTTCTTGATGGTTCTACATTTTTTTTTCTGTTTGTTTCTGAATTTGAAGACAAGTTTCAAGAATGGTTATATGGAAGAAGTAGACTTCAAATGCAAAGCTTACTTCTGTCTTTAACACCACCCAATGAATGAGAAGGTGCTTTATGGGACTTTAAATTAGGAGTATGCCCCTGGGAAGGTCACTGGACTAGTACATGTCAGAATATCATTGGAGTTCTGACCAATGCCAGACACTAAAGTCTAGCATTATACATCCAGTCGTGCTCTGACATCTCTGTAAGGTAACATATAGCTTCCATCTCCCTGAAGAGCCCATCACTCCATCTTCCAGATAACGACACCATCCTCATTCTATCAGATGTGGACTGGTGCTAGTTGTCTCATCTATTAAGCCTCTCCTGACACACCCTGATGGGTTTGGGAAATGCTTCACATTGGCAATTGTTAATAAATATTCCTTCTGCTGATGAACTGAATCCCTGTATTCCTTAGCATCTCAACTGCTTCTACCTAAAATAGATTTCTGAATAGCACGTATCTTAAGGTGTTGCAATAAAGAAATGCCAATTACATAATAAATATAGAGTCCTGAAATAGGGTCAAAAAACACAAAATAATCTTAACTGGTTATCAGTTCAATTGCTAGACCCTCCTCCTCCTTTTTAACCACTAGCCTGATTGTAGAGGAATTTGCATGAGATATGACTGCAGCCCCTGAACCCAGTCTTGCACCTGATTTTATAAGTATTCTTTGAATGTCTTATCAGCTGAATCATGGTAAGCTGCATTTCTTTGAACTCTCTTGGGTTTTCTTCTCTGTATCACTTCATCTGTTGGTCTTCTCCAGTTCTAACCTCCTTTGAAGTTCCATATTGTTTGTTGCACAATATCACTGTCCACTCATCAGGCATGTGCTGGGTTATCTATTTCTTTCTTCCCCTTTTGGTTTTCATTCTCACTGTTTCTGTTCTAAGAGCTAGAAAATGAACCAAGGAACAAGAAAAGTAAGATTCAACTAGTAGTTTACTTTCTAATGGATGAAAAGACATATATTATGAATGATTCAACACAAGCAAGGTAATTGAGAACCTCAATCACTTGAGGGGAAAAGGATTATCTCAGTGAATTGAAAGACTTCTCTGTTGTGATCCAAATGATGGAAGAGATCAAAGAGTCAGATAATAGAGTTTCAAGGCAAGGTAAACAAAGTAGCAGGTATGGACAATGGAATGGGCTTGAAATCTACCAAGAAGAGCAAAGTCTATAGAGAGTGTTAGAAAGTCCATGAGAAGGGAAGAGCATCACTCCATTCACGCTCACAATATTCAGTAAATTTGTGAATCTTTCCAGGGATGTCAAAGGTGTGTTTACTTAACTTGATTAATATTATGAAGGAGTCTTTGGTTTCAGTATGTTGAACAGAAAATAGAAAGTAAAATAAGGATTCTAGCAGACCATTTGGAAACCACTGAAAAGCTTCAAGTGATACTGAGAGTTTGATCAGGGATTGGTATGGATTTGTTGGCACTTGATTAAATTGATTTTTAGGTGTAATTTGTGTGGGGTTGTATGTGTGCATATGGATGTTTGATTGTCTGTGGGCACATATGTATAATTGTGTGTATGCATATTTGTATATTTGTGCATGTGTGTAAATGCCCAAAGTTGATATAGGGAATCATCCTCAATCACTGTTCTATTTTAATCTGTGACACAGTTGCTAATCAAATCCAGAGCTAGTGAGCTTGCTCTGTGGATTCACAGTCTTGCCCTTTCAAAGCTAAAATTACAGGTAGGCTGCCTCTATCTGGTATTTTACATGGAATCTGGGGATCTAAACTCTCATCCTTACATTTGTGTGGCAAGTACTCTAACCATTAACTTATCTCTCCTAAAATGTTTTTAAATATACTTATGGAGATAGAAATAACACAGAAAAACTTTGCAAAGCTATTACCTAGTTTATTAACACTTCATGACTCTTTTTCTTTCTTGATTTTATGAAATTCTTTTTAGTTATATGTTTCTTTACCTCTCTTCTATGCATCAGGAATTAGCAAACCGATTCTTGTATGGGGGGGCAGAGAGTAAATTCTTTTTGGCTTTGAAGGAAGAAATTGTTCTTGAAATTGTGTACACTGCCATTGTGATGCAAAAACATTCATAGACGGTATTTAAATGAAGAAAGTGAGTTCTTATTTTATTCATAAAGACAGTGGCAGCTGGATTTAATGGCTATAGCTTATTCATTGAGTCCTGTCTTAGAGTCATATGAAGCAAGTATCATATGTTATGCTTGCCAATAGCTCAGCAGGCACCTAACCAATCAAGACTATCCTAAGGAACCAATGGTTGCTTTCTTTCTTCATTTTCTCATTGATTTAACCATGTTATAATTATCACACAATATAAGCAATAACAGCTCTACTATACTCAGTGTTTCCCCATGATATTAAATGTGCCAATCATTAATGAGTCCCTTCCCTAGTTTGGAATCCAGATAAGATAGGTACACACAATATTACTTGATGTGTCTAGTAAGTATATTTTAACATAAAATAACTCTCCTTTCCTCTTGATATTTGTTCTTAAAATGCTTTAGTTTAAGTAATATTCAAATACATCATAAGCCTGCAAAGCAATACATTCCACATTTGAATGTGTGCTTTGGAATGCCCAGATTAATAACTCAGTATTTATTAGCCATGTATCTCATTCTGCTTCTCTTAGTAGCAAGTGGCTGCCAGGCCATCCTTCCTCTATTCGAGGAAGATCTATTCCATTTCTTAGTGTCATAGTTAGGCACAGGTGTCAACTTGACTGTTGAAGGTTTTTGCTCTGGGCACATGTGTGGAGAATTAGTGATTGGGTTGAGCCCACAGCAAACCTGCAAGAGACTCTTTGGCTGATGGGGAAGGCTCAGCCCATGGTGGGTAGGATTAGGCCCTGGAATAAAATACAGAGAGCTGGTAGAGAGTTGGCATCCTTGTGTACACTTGGCCAGACATGCTGGTCTGGCAAGTAAGGATTGTCCATCTCTCAGCTGTTATGTGGTGACGGTGCGGTGTGGCCAGTTCCCTCTGCCCTGGTATTCGTGCATGCTCTCTCATCAAGCTGGACTGAGAACTATAACCAGTAATCATAAGAGAAAATAAACCCCTTGTTCCCTTAAGGCATTTGATGGTCATTTATCAGCAACCCTTAGTGAGTGAATATTATTTTGAATGGTAAAAGACTGAGTCGCTTGTCAATTTGAATTTTCCAGATTCTACATTTTCTCACTAAAGCATCAGGAAATGTTCCACAGTTTGCCTACAATCTTCCTGATAAATTCATGACTAAATGATTTAAAGGAATAAGGAGTTTTTATTCTGACCAAAGACTCTCATTTACAATTCTTTGTATATGAGCTTATATTAACACCAGGGGCTGAGGAAACTTGACACACCGTATCTCCTGGTCTGTTGAGAGAAGAACAATCCTTACTTGCCTGACCAGCACATCTGGCCAAGTATATAACAAGGGATGTGAATTTCCTTAACAAGTTCCCTCCATCTATTTCACCTGCCCAGGAGCTAGTCCCACCCACCATGGGCTGGACCTCCCCATCAACTAGACAACTTCTTGCAGGTTTGCTCTGGGATTAACGCACCAACTAATTCTTTACAAATGTGTCCAAAGCTTGAAGCATCAACCGTCAAGCTGATACATGTATATAACTATGACATCCCCTGTATTTCTTCATTTTTTATTATTTTAGTATTTCATGCATGAGTATAGTAAATTTATGATATTTTCATACCTTAATCCTTAATCTCATTCTCCTTCCTTTTACTATTACAGCCCTACCTAGTCCCTGCCAATCTCTTTTTTCTATTTTCATATATTTTGACATATGTGGTTCTCTAAATTTCACCACCCACTCAGTGTATGCCTGAGTACTTGCTGGAGCATAAATCAAGTATCAGTGGTTACAACATCAGCATTCATCTTCATCACTCTTTAGGAACATGTGGTGGCCTCGAGATCTTTCCCCCTTCTGTGGTATAATCTTGCTAAGGCAATTCCAGTTAATGTTTTGTGAAAATATACATAGTTGCAGTGACTTCACAGATGCAGCAGCACTATCATGTCCAGAAGATGATGTCTGGACACATTTCAACCCCTTTCAATCTCTTACAATCTTATTGCTCCCTCTTCAGAAATGTTTCCTGAGCCTTAGCTGGGGGTGGCTTAGATGTCCTGTGTAGGGCTAAGCAGTCCATAGTCACTCGTTTTCTGTACTTTAGCCAGTTGTGATTTTCTGTAATAAACACCTTCCATTGCCGAAAGAAGCTTGTAGGTTGATTGTTATGTCTTCCTCCAGTCTATGGGTATATTGACAGATATTTAAAAGTCAGTTTGACGGGCTGGAGATATGGCTCAGGGCTTCAGACTCTGTCTCACAAGGAGAAGGACCTGAGTTCATATCCAAGATACCACATAAAATACCAGGAATAACTGTCAATGACCTGCACTTCTAGCTCTGGAAGACAGAGTTGGGAAATTCCAGAGTGAAACAAAAAGAAGATGGAAAATCCAGGATGATTCACCAAGTCACCTTTGGTCCTTCACACAATGCCCTCTGATAAACAAACGTGCGCGCACGTACACGAACACACACACACACACACACACACACACACACACACACACACACATACACACACACACAAGTTCATTTTGATATATAGGCTTTGTATTTAAACCTTAATAACTTACACACCTCTAGGTCCTAAGTTCTAATCTTCTCTAGGTTCTCGTTCTGGCTTACAATATCAGGAGTATGCACATACCACATTTTCATTACCCATTCTTCTGTAGAGGGACTTGTAGACTGATTCCATTTCTTTGTTTTTGTAAACAGAGCTACAATGAACAAGAATGTACAAATGTCTCTGAAATAAGAAATAGAGTCCTTTGACACCATCTCCAGAAGTAGTATAGATGTGTCACATGGTAGTTTCATTTCTAGCATTAACTTCCTCTATCACTTGAGAATTTAAAGTTGTATCTAGAAGACTGATCAAGTTTGAGCTAGTAGAGAGTAGAAGAGTGTCTTGTTGTATTGTAGAGTGACACATGCTTCTTTGGTGTGGTCTTGAGGATGACATGTGGCTTGTGGGTCTCTGACCAGGTTGAGATTTCCTTCAAGGCTGAACCAGCGTCTAACCCACACTAAACATTGTGTAATTGTCTTTTTGCGTGAGAGAAGGGGTCGCTTGTTAAATAATTATGAAAGGAAGAAAGATAGGATAACAAGCAAAAAATTTGTTGAAACAAGAAAGGAACATCAGAGTTTGGAAGTGAAATAACAAAGGAGAGAAGGGAAGAGGCAGGGAGGCAGGAAAGGAGAGTGGAGGAGAGGGGTACGAATTCCCCAGATAGAGTTTCTTAAGACTACAGTAAATTTCTGATTGATTTTGTCTAGCCCTTAAACAAAGTAATAATAAGTGTGACCAAAACCATTATACTGAAAACTCAAAGTATTGGAAGGTCCTAATATTTGCCAGAATTCCATTTTACATTATATAAAATGTACAAAATGTCTAACTTTGGGTACTTTTTCTAAACTTTATTTTTTAGATGAGTAAAATAAAGACAGAAAAGATGGAGTCAATACTCATAGTCATTAAAGTATCCAAACCAAAACTTCTTGCAAACTTTCTGGTAAATTCTTTCATTTGCAGAATTAGTACTGCATGTAGCAGTCTTTCTTTCCAAGAGAATGTTGACACCACTTCAGAGCCAATTTCCCAAGTCTCTTTTGCTAGATCATACTGTTTTCTTTGCTTAAATTATCAATAAAATCTTCTTTGGGAAGTCTGAAAAATTCATTGAATGAATGAATGAAGTTATAGCTCAGATGCTAGAATACAGTAACTGCTCAATAAACACTGACTAATATTGCTATTTTCACTTAATTTCCAAAATATTTACCTAAAGTTTCCCCTGAGGAAGGTCTCCCTCATTATCAATCTGTATCAGTGTTTCAGATATCCACACACATCAGTAGTGAATTTATTTCAGGTTTGTCTTTGTGTCTCAATGGAAAGCATATTTTTATATGCACAACTCCTCAAAATGTTGTTCTACCTGTCAAGGTTTTATAGTCAGAGTCAGCTAAACAATTGGTGTTCTACTAGTGCTTCTGGATGGTTTGGTGGATGTTTAATCTAGAAGAAGCTTTGTGCCTAAGGGAACATTAGTTTGACTGGTGGCACCTCCAAATGCTAGTTCAGTTACTGATTGTATGGAGGGAGGGTGCCTTAGGAAAGTCGATTAAAGCTGACATGTTTTCACTTCCAAACTATAAAATAGACATGATCATGTCTACCCCTATAATGCTTAGGAATATAGTGAAGTTGAACTAAGATAATGTGAAACATAAATTTCAGTAGAGATAAAAGATTTTATCCTCCCAATCTCATTGTATCCCTTTCCATCTCCTTGCCGTATATTATCCACCTTCTCATTTAGGCGAACACTCAGCAGTCGCCAAATGATTTTTCCTAAATCAATAATATAAATAAAGAAAACAAGATGTTCTAGCAAAAATGATTCAGGAAATTGACTCTCAGGGTGCATGTGCTGTACTATGTTGAAATCATATGATGATAACTCTCTAGGTTAGCAAAGAATTTACCAGAAAACTTACAAGTAAATGTGTTTTCTACAATTCTCCTGTGTTGCAATTCCCAGGAGAGAATGTCATTAATACTCCATTTCAAATTAAAAAACATATGCTTTCTCCTTTCTTTTTTTAAAAAAAAAGCAAGATAACATGTCTCATTTTCTTTCCTTTACAAAATAAAAGCTTTTAAGACTTTAAAATTTTCATCTGCTTGATAAAACAACCATCTGCATTTGATTTGGTTAAGTGTTCTTGTAACTTTTAATATTATTTTTATTGTTGGTTGGAGAAAAATGCATAAATACTAAGTGAGGTCTCTGGAAAGGTCACAAAATCTCTAGTTCAATTACCCTGAAACTTCATTTCACCTTCAAGTCCACCCTAAAAGTGCATCTTAACCTTTAATAGAAGGATTGGAAATGAAACTCGAGAAAATATTTGCAATTATTTATGTACCCGGTCTTGCTTTCCCCTCCCCTACTTTTATGATGTTGGTGGAGAAGCGATATTAAGGAACTTCAGAATGAAGAATCACTGTGGCATTTGGCATTTATATGACCCTCTATTATTATAATCATTTTTTATTAGTTATCTTTCATGCTAGCTCTGGGAGAGAGATTGGAGAAACATCATATGCAGAAGGGGTGAGTTTCCCCATATGCTGTTAATTCCAGCATGATGGTCATAAACACCAAATGGCAGGCCATCTGAAACAAGCAACACGGTGGGTTTTCTAAACATGCAGGCACATAAGGGATGAAACAGCTTCAGGAACAGTCCCCTAAAGATGCTCCCTTTGAGTTTATAACAAAGGGGACAAAAGAAAGAAGGTTTGTTGATAATGTCCTTAAATGTGTTGTGTTGATGTCACTAGCAGAAGCCTGAAAATAAAGCAAGCTTTGAGATATGAGGCTGGGTGCAATTGTGGGTGTGCATGTTTGTGTTTGGATCTGGTGGTGGAAATAGTGAACAGGATATTTCTCCCTTATCCACAGGGATTGTATTCTGAGATACCTGGTGGATACCTCAAAACACAGTATTCAATCTTGTGCATGTGTATGTGAAAATCCCGTGATGGTCAATCTTCATGTCAACTTGACCAAATTTAGAATTATCTATGAGATGACAAAGCACATCTCTTGGTGCACCCACAAGGGCACTTCTCTCTCTCTTTTTAAATTTATTATTTATTCAATTGTGCATGTGTGCGTGTGTGCGTATGTGCATGTATGTGTAGAACCATGAACAAATTCGGGAACCACCATGGACACCTCCACCTCCTCCTTGTTTACTCTGACCCGGGATTCACAGGCTCTGCCCTACCAGAACCGGAAATGCAGGCCGCCCCTGCTTCCGCTGGCGTCTATATGTGAGGTCTAGGATCCAAACTCAGGACCTTCCACATGCAAGGCAGAGGCTTGACCCCTGAGCCACCTCTCCAGCCCCCACAAGGGCACTTCTAAGAGTGACTGACATGTGAGATAGTAATTGAGAAGAGAATGACTGACCAGGAATTAGGGAGCATCATCCAACAGTCTAGAAGCCCAGAGAGAGGCAAGTAGGAAGCAATACAGGCTTTCAAGCTCCATTCTCCTTGATCTGTTAGAACTGACTGCAGATTCTTTGATATTTTCAATGTAGACTGAAAAGCAGAGACTTTCCATGGAACATTTGTGGCCTTCACCATCTTAATGGTGAGTCTTTTAGCTTTTTAGACTGAAAAACTACCAGGTTTTCTGACCTTCTAGTGTACACAGTTAGACTATCCAGATTCCATTTATGTAAGCAAACCTCATAAACTTCCAGTGAGACCATATATGCCTATATGGATGTATTCAGTATATTTACAGTAATGCATTAAATTTGTTCTGTTCCTCTACACAATCCTGGCTAATTTTTTCAATGTTTTATATATACCAATATAAATTTTAAATTATAAATTTGGTACAACAAGAGATTAGCAACAAAGCAAATTATCATAATATATTTTATGCTAATATAATCTTGGTGTGAGTGGTATTGAGGCATGTGCCTGTAGATTCAGGAATCTGAAGGCTGAGGCAAAAAGATTATGACTGTAACATCAGCTCAGGCCATAGAGCAAAATAATAAGAGATGATTATATTTTCCTATATTCACCATTGTTGAGATATTCTGAGATGATACACAGCTCAAAAAACAGATGAAGTGAATTGTATAGATATGGAGACATTAGGCTTGGAAAAGGTCACTTGATCACAAGCACAATCATATCTCAACTCCATCTGGATGCCTAGATAACTTATATACTAGCAGGTGGGTAGTGTATACAATGTGGATATAGTGGACAAAAGGATTAATCATATTCAGGGTGAGAAAGCCAAATGGCCTGAAATTTCATTCTGATATTTAGACATTATACAATATAAATAATTGTTTTTCTGCAATTTTCCATCTAGCATTTTAGAATTATGATTGACTCAGGAACATTGTATTAAGGATTATGAAAAACGAACTGAGAGGCCAGTTTTTTTTTTAATAGCTTTTCATTGGAGGTAGAAGATAGTAGACTGGTGACCTGACCTAATGCCTATGAGCTTCTTGGCTGGAATCATGTCTCTAACATACATCTTTGTTTCTCCCATCATATATGATGGATAGATTTTATTCATATTTTCATAAGCTGTATAGGACAGTTTTAATATCTTATAGGGATAATAAAGTGAAAAGAAATATGAAATTGTCAAATCAAGCACATTGTATAGACTGTGGACAGAATCTTCTTAGTCGAAAGATTAGGATGAGTTAACAAGGTAACTTGGGGACAGTTCTGCTGTGTATGATGTAACTGGTTCATTGTAGTAGAATCTGAAGGACATGAGAGCAATGACATTTGAGAAGAGACCAGATCCTGGGAACCAAGTAAGGGTGTTGTGTTAGCGTTCTGTAAATTACATTGAGAAGTCAAAGACTAATTGCTTTCTTTATTATTTTGTATAACACAGTTTGTGGTATAAGAGAACTGAGACATTGAAAATTTAAAAAAATAATCCTATTAAGTAAAAGAATTGAAGTAAGGAGAGGAAAGGCAAAAAAAAAAAAAAAGACATTTTAGTGGTTCAAGTCTGCACAACTGTAGAAAGAAGGAGGAGGATGGTTGTAGGTCTAAAGCAAGAATTGCATACAGCCTTAGTCTGAGTGGAGGATCTATGCAGGCCTTGTGTGTCACCCATTATCATTTCCTCCACTGGTCTGTCTTTGAAATTGGGAGACAACCATCTGATGGTTTTGCTGTGTTGTGTGCAGCTGGGGTCTCAGTGATTGCATGGAGCAAGACTTACCACTTGGTCATAAGGCGTTTGTAGAGCTGAATCTGCAAGGCAAAACAGGCCTGCCTTCTCCCGCCTTCTTTTCTTTCAGAGTTCCCCCAGCCTCCTCCTGTTTCTGGAGCCCAGCGTCTTTGTCCTTATAATGATAGAAACCCAGAAGATTAGAGTTCTAGGACTTCATAAAAAGTGATATATATAGGAAAAGGCTGGACTTAAAGATCATGAGCTCAGAATGGCAGAGAGTTGCATTTAAATTCTGTTTATATCATATACATAGTTCACTATACTATGAATATGCAGACGTAATTATTTCATTTGTACCTAGGAAAGAATAAAGCATCTCTTGTTCTCAATTTCCTCAGTGTCAACTAGATATATACATGCATGAGTTACATATGTTATTGGGAGTCAAATAAGATACCTCATATAAATTACTCAACATGGTACCTGTTAAACGAAATGGAACCTGAGAAAATGTAGCAATTCTGATATCTATGGAGAACATTGCTGATTAACTTTTTCTATTAATTTCTCCTCTCTCTCTCTCTCTCTCTCTCTCTCTCTCTCTCTCTCTCTCTCTCTCTCTCACACACACACACACACACACACACACACACACACACACATATACAAACAAGCATGCATTCCTATACATATACTGACTATTCTGAAATAGATGACTCTTCTTAGCATGTTAAAACTGGGACAGTCAAAAAACAGTATTATTAAGCCACAAAGCTAGTAGAAGTCAAAATTAAGGAGACATTCTGGAGACACGGAACCACTATATAGTCCACATTCCGACACTCCGGTCCTTTTTATAAATCATGCTAAAAAAAACTTTGCAAGTAAAGATAAACTAATAAAAATTACCAAAATACAACTTAAATTTTCAAGGGTTTGCTTCTCAAATGAGAGAATTAGTACACAAGGAGGTCACTAATTACATAAGATGTTTTAGAGTATCAAATATTCAGTTATTTGTCTAAGTATGTGTTATCGATGTAGGAACAAGTGGAGCTGCACAAGATATGTGGCAATGCATGGAAAAAGCTTTATTTGTCATAACTGGAGAAGGGCGTCTGTGATGGTTAATCCTGGGTGTCAACTCACCATACCTGGAATTAACTAAGATCAGCTGAGACCACTCCTGGAAAGATCAACTGAGACCCCCTGAAGGGATTATACCTGCCTAGCTTCCATAGATCTCATAGGAACCCCCAGTAATGGGCCATGTATAAGGGACCACAGAATATAGAAAGAGAGATGTTCCAGGAATGCTCCAGCTATGTGAATGTCTGCTGTGACTTAGCTGCCTGCCGGCTTCAGCCAGCCTTCTCGGCCATGTATCTTCCTCTGGAACTGTAAATTGAATAAATCTTCCTTTCTCCCACAAGTTGTTTGACTTTGGGTGCTCTCTCACAGCAATCATAAAGAGTTACCATGACCGTGTCATGAACATCTAGTGAGTCAGGTCTGGCAATGATTTGATACAAATAATATCTCCAAGATAAACTACTCCCCCCCCTTCAAAGCTTTAAGTTTCTGCTTTAAGTTTATCACAGTAACGTTTCCCTCTCTGCCTTGTGCTAGTTTCTTTCTCAGTTGCTGTGGTAAAATACCCTGGGAAAAGCAGCTTAAATGGAAAGGAGCTCACAATTCAAGGTATAGCAGATCATTTCAAAAAATTCAAGGCAAATGAAGCTCGAATCAGCTAATCACAATGCATCAACAATTAGAGAGACATAGTGCTTGAATGCTACCACTCGGTCTGTCTTTTCCTTCCTATACATTCCAGGATCCATTGCCAGGGGAATAATCAAACACACAATTAAAATGGATCCACTCACATCAGTTACTGTAATTAAGACAATTGCTCACAGATATTCTCAGAAGATAACCTTAATCTAGATCATCCCTCACATCTGTGCCTATGATAGGCCCACTGCCCAGGTACGTGTCAAGGTGATAATTGGCTTTAACCATCATATCTCCTGTTGGGTACAGGTGTCCAGCCCTAAGACAATGAGTATATCATATTATGCTTGCACTTCTTTTTAAATTTTTTTAAATTTATTTTCGCTCATACAAACTTAATAAGTACCCCGGTCCCCTCCCTCCCTCCACTCTTTCCTGGACCCCCTTGCTCCCTCACCCTTTTAGCCTTCCTTTCCCCCCTCCCTCCTTATCTCCCAGTGCCTCCCCCCGCCATCCCTGGAGCATCCTTTAATGTGTATGTCAAACTTTCCTCTGGGTCCTCCTCTCTGATGAGATGTGCTTCTTTATTTTCATATGTACGTGTGAGTGGGGTGTGCATATGTGTGTTGGGTCTAAGTGTGCACATGTGTGGGGCATATATGTGAGCATGTGGAGGGCATATATGTGAGCAATGCTCTACATTGCTCCACCAGCAATGTGGGAGAGTTCCCCTCTCTCCACATCCTCTCCAGCATTTGGTGTTGTTTGTATTGTGGATTTTTGCCATCCTGACCGGGGTGAGATGATATCTCAGGGAAGTTTTGATTTGCATTTCCCTGATGGCTAAGGAAGTGGAGCATTTTTTAAGATATTTGTTAAACATTTTAATTTCATCCCTGGTAAAGGTTCTTTTAAGTTCCAGGGCCCATTTTTTAATTGGGCCATTAGTTTCCTTGGTGTTAAGTTTTCTAAGTTCTTTGTGCACCCTGGATAATAGAGCTCTATTAGATATGTGGTTTGTGAAGATTTTCTTCAATTTTGTGGGTTGCCTTTGAGCTCGTGTTACAAGCTCCCAACTGTTGAGAATTGGTAGCAGTGACTGTGTGATTGGATGTCTGTTTAGGAACTGTGTTCCTGATCATTTATAACTGAGGGGGTATGATCTCACCAGAAAGGGACAGCATATCGTCTGGCAGATAAAAAGTAATTGTGAACATGATTCTGAGGAAAAACCTATATTCCACAAAGGAAAGAAAAGAGAGATAGAATATATTTAACTCCTTTAAGACAATGTATGTATCTACTATGAAGCCTGTATTGCACCTGGAAGCTTCATTAATACCATTACTACATTAATTAGTTGATGTCTTGTCTTCTTCACTTGAGAAAACAGTCAGAGGCCAACACTCTACTTGGATGTTGTCCAGGGGTTTTGCCCCCTTCTTTCTGTTGGATCTTGTTTCAAGAGCAAAAATTCAATTTTTGAATGATCCATTCTTTCAGGGCAAGCTCTGGCTCACCAGTGGATGGATATTTCTTTCATCTTTCATTAATAAAGGTAGACCAAATAAATATTTCTATCACCTTAAAACAGTGAACCAAAGGAATAAAAGGAAACTAATCACAGGCTTAGCCAAAGTGAAATTTAAAGTGAAAGTTAAGTCTGCCAGGAGGCAGACAATCTTTTGTCATGCAACATGACCCTGTCCTGTACAAACGTGCCTGAAAGCATCCTCAGCTATTGTGGAACACTGCAACTTGGACACATTGGTTCAAATGCCCAGTCCCACAGGCTAGCCCAATTCAATTCATTTGAAAGTGTTAAACCTATTAAGATTGCTAAGAACTCTGTAGGGAATGAGGGTATTTAAATATAAACGGTGGAACTCATTTTCATAAGCAGCATTCATTATTGTATAGGGTTTAGTGAAAAAAGAAGTGAAGGACAATTGTGGTAAGATAGAACCTACAACAGTGTGGGAACCTAGAAACAGGCCCAGTTCTGTAGAAAGAGAGATTTAACAGGTCACTTTTTCTGATTTCTCCCCCTCTGTCTCCATCTTGCGATTTACTGCATAAGATTATTTCCTAGGAACCTCGATCCTGCTGCAATCAATAACACAAAAGATAAATGCTCTACCCATCTCCAATTCATGAGTTTGGCTGGAGAGATATAGTACCTGGCACTTTCCTGAAGAAGTTACACCTTTGAAGAAAGGATATCAACACAACCCTCTTACAGACCAGGAGAGAGAGAAAGTCCAAATGTGCTTTCCATTCATTGTAACACTGTGCAAAATAACAGATGTCTAGGCAGTGTAAGAAAATGTGACTGACATAACAATATATGCATAAGCACCGAGGTAGGAGAGGCATCCCCTCACAAATCCTTACAAGGGACACACGTCTGGTGCAAACAAAAAAAAATGTTTCTAAGTATTTAATGACATGAGCATTAAAAAAGAGAGCAGAATAAATAGATCTAGTATTTGAATACAAAGTCATCTAGAGAGTGGTTGTGTCTCTATGAGGAATAGGCTAGAGAGAGACTAAAGGGAGGAGTCAATGTTACTGAGCAATGATAAATTTGCTCTTGCTCATATGGCGTTAAAAATGTGCTAGAATTTCAGCCTTCTTTGGCAATTTTGTCACATCCCAGACTTATCCAGGGAATATCATATGAGACTAGGTACAAGGAAAGAAACTTAAGGAAAAAAGAAGAAAAATGTTCCCACTCTTATCTTCCAGTGGTCAAAGATACCACGGCTTGATAGGTCTGCTCTGTTTTCTACCCTCACCATTTCTGTCAAGCATAAAAAATAGATCAATTTGTCACTGCGTCTGCATAATGCCAGCTAAGTGTGCACGGTTCCCTTCCTTTAACAGAGGTCGCTAAAAGAGCATCTTCAGGATGCTCTGAAGGAAAACAAATGAGCATGCCCAGGAATTGGAAGCAAGGTGTTCTGCTGTGGCAGAGGGGACATGCAGAGATGATGACTTTGGGGAAATTGCACCGGGCAGATCCAGCACAGGACTGTTTTAATCACTGCACTCTGGGAGCTCTTTCAAGGACGGATGGATAATGCATGTTTCAGAAAAGCTGATAGGAAGGTAGCACGGCTCCTGGAATATCTTTTGCAGGCCATTAAGGGAGCAAATGTCCTTGGGCATCTGTTTGGGAGCAGGAGTGTGGTTCAGCATTTCAAAAGGGACTTCAAGGTTTCCCAGTGGGCCCAAGGAGTAATTGGGGAGAAAGGTAGATTCTAAGGCTCTTGGGGATTAAAGAGACACAGTGTATTAAGTCCTATTAGAAACTAACATCCCCAAATGCACAGAATAACTGAACAACACAGGAAGATGAGCACAGACGCTCAGGCGGACACCTTGAACTTGATACCTCCCTTCTGCAAACCTCCTAAACCTTTCATATGTTCTGACTCAAATGTCAGGTAGTTGCAATGCAAGACAGGGTATGGACAAAGGCTTACTTATATCTACTCATAATTTTGTGATTTAGATGGACCAGGTTGTGGATTCAGGATTAAACTGTCTAAATTCACATCACAGCTTAATTACAAATTCTTTGGGAAAATTACTTGACCTCTCTGGCTCTAACCTTACACAGCTGATTATCTGTTCACATGGGATGATTTTTTCTCTGTTCACCATTGTTTTTCCAATATTTTTTGGTGACAGGGTTGTTTTGTGATTGTGGACATGCCCTCAAGTCACTACTTGGGATCTTTATTTTCTTACATTAGTAGCTTGTTTAATAATAAGCACAGGAATATTTTGAAAGTTTTTTCTGTATGTGTAAAATATTCTAAACACTATATACAATCTAGTTTCCAATAGGTACATGTGACAAATCATATTGATCTTCTAATCTCTCTATTCACTTGTCAAATGATACATATAGAATAACATGGGTTTCAAAATCAGATAACTTATGGGACTTAATGGGTAACTTATTGGGTCTCTTTCTGGGACCCAATATTAGATTTTCCCCCAAAATAAAAAGATTTAAAATTAATCCACTAATAGAAAACCCTTATTACACAAGAGACTGTCCTTGGTGTTTATATGTGCAAGAGTAGAAGAAGAATTATCTCAATTCAAGGCTCAAGAAAAGAATACCTTGAAAGAACTTACAGGAAAAAGCCATAGTCCCATAGGTTAAATCAAAGATGGAAGATATAGGATTTATTAGTCAGGGTTCACTAGAGTCATGGAATTCACAGAATGAATATATATATATATATATATATATATATATATATGAAATTTATTGAGTTTGCTTACAGATATAGCCGAGGTAGTCCAATGATGGCTGCCAGTAGCTAGCTACTCAGTTCAGTATTCAAGTGGGTAATGGCTGAAGGCTGGAGAATTCAGGCTAGAGGGTTGAAGAAACAGGGAGGCCAGAAGGAAGAGCAATTCCTAGCACAGCTGTAAGAAGCATCTCTTCCCTCTGGTGGCTCCTTTTTATATGGACCAGTACTGGAAGGATCCTGTGAGATCTTTGGAGGTTCTGATAAGATTTAGGGTGGGTATAATCCTTTCTGGTGGTCTCAGTTGATCCTTTCAGGTTGGTCTTAGCCTATCTTAGTTAATACCAGGTGTGTCAAGTTGACACCCAGGCTTAACTACCTCACAGTACGCCCATCTAGTTTATGTCTTCTGATTTCTGGATACAAAGCAGAGACATATAAGAAGAGTCCGGACCAGGGCGCACAATGAGAAAGCAATGGTATAGGATCTGGTCTCCTGCTGACTCTGAAGTCAGGGCTCTTCCAATGCTATGGGCCAGCATTGGACTCTCACCTCACAGCAGTATCACATTCTTGCTATGACCTTGCTTTGTGAGTGAGAGTAAAGCGTAATTTATACAATATATTAACATATATTCATTCACGGATTGGAAAAATTGACCTTGAATGAGGCAGAGCATTTCTTTTAAAGTAAACACTTGCTTGGTTAATTGCTTAGTACAAGATTGTGTACACAGGTGGTATTTAATCAGTGCTTCTTGAATTGGACTGAATGGTAGGCTCATGGCTCTTCAATCAATCTTCTAATCTTTCTTCCCATCTCTTGTCTTTTGCTAAGTTTATGATTTAAGAATGGCAATTTGTCTCTGCAGTTTGTGAATCAGCAATCGTTGCATTCAAAATGATGAGCAACTTGTTTAAAAAAATCCTATATAGTGTGGCTTTGTGACTGTATCATTAGTTTCTGCTGTTTTTTGTCAGTGTTGATGTTTGAACCTAGGGCCTTATCCATGATAGTCTTTCTCTCTTCCACTGAGCTCAGTCCCTAACTCCCACTACTTGCTTCTGCACATGTAAAATTTCCATAAATATTAACTGTAGTTTTGTTGTTGTGAGAGCTCAAAACAGGTTGTGAAAATAAGTATAGAATTGTCATATTTTCCAGATACTACCCATAACAAGCATGAAACTGATTACTTGTGAAATGATTGTGACTTCCAAAACAAAGATGTGATAAAAAGGAATACTTAACTAATTATTCAATACAGTTGAAAGCAAGTTTAAAGCAGACTTAACTTCCTGTAGAATAAATGTTGAACGGGATTTTGATGGGCAAATGAGGAGAAAGGTTCCACTGTAGTCAAAGATGACCATCAGGAGAAATTATGGGCTTGTTTAGATCATTAATAATCTCTCAAGGAATTGCAAATGGACACTCAGTCAGGGAACAGGAGTGAATGTTTCTGGTGAGGCAATCAGACGGGCTGGGGTTTAAAGTCAGGAAGGGGCTGATTTTCTTCATTAAGGATCCAGGAATGTGAGCAATAGACTGAGGGCAATGGCTGGCCTTTCAAATGGGGGAGTAATGTGATCAGATTTGCACTGCAGAAAGATGGCCTTGGCAGTAGCACAAGTACTAGAGAGGAAGAGAGAGAAAACAGCAGAGGTGAGGGGAGATTAATTATGAAACTTTTTAAATGATAGAGACAAGGGACAATGTAGAGCTAAATACATTGATGAACATGGGATAGGCAGACAGATGTTTAAGACACAAAGTAGATGGACCTTGGAGACAGGCTGATTGCAGAAGCTCAGGCTTATATGGCAGGCGTCTCCCACCTCTAGCATGCACACACCTCTTACAAGCAAGGAGTCCAGTTGGGAGGGCTAAAACCGCCAAAATAAACCATTCTTTTCAGGGTGGGCTCCTGGCTCACGTCTTCCTTAGCCACTTCTCAATCCTTATCATTTGAGCAATTTGTCTTTGTTGAGTCATCTATTGCCAAGACACAACTATGAAAAAGAGATGTTTGTATTCTTCTCTTAGTCACTTTATACTGCCTGGGTGACACCTTCAGGAAGCAAAAAGATGGAAAGCAACAACAGAAAGCATCACTGATAAAAAGGGAGAGGCTAAACTTCCATCTCTCACACACATTCTTGCAAACAGTCACATAAAAATGAACCCGGAAAGTGTGTGGTACTACCAGTGTTGGCACCCTCCAGCTGTCTGTACAGATCGTGTCCCTCACTGAGCCCAATTCTTACAGCCAAGTCCCCTTCTTTGTAATCTCACCTGGCAACAGATGTAAGTTTATAAGAGCATGCTATAAGGTCAATTACTTTCCTGAATCTCTTTTTAACACGTAGTACCTACGCCTGGATTATTTAACCTGTGGCTAAACCTCTCTGTTATACAAGATCAACTTACTGTTCCCTCAGGAACTCCCAGTTCTTTATTTCAGTCATCCAGACTCCCAAGTAAATGCAGTTCACTGTAATCCTTGGAATTAAGTGACTTATTTCCACGGCTATTCAGTTTAGCCCAGAGCCATGTTTTCTGTTGTCTCTTCCTGTTTCCGATCTCCTGTCTTATTCACTTCTTTCTGTTTCAAAGTAGCCACATTCCCTTCTTTTTCAGGACCATTATACATCACTATTTTATGGCCACAATTGCCATCTTAACCTTAATCAGATAGAACTCAGAATGAAAGTCACCACTCTAAGGAAGATACTTTCCTTGAATATATATTCTTTCCATCATGAGAGTTTATCAAATTGTACTACTTTTCTGACCAGAAAACATACAGAATATCAGCAGGAAGTTCCACATGCCCCAAAAGTCTGAAGTCACAGACATTGATTGTCTATATCATAGCTTTTATATTTGTTCTCCTTGCAGATATTAACAAATATCTGCAACATATTGTCTTTTTCTTTTCCTAATTTAACTCACACATGTGAGTTACCTGCATCGTTAATTGAGTAAATTAATAATTATCTGAAAACAAGCACTATTAAACTGTGGCAGTCAGGGTAATAAAAGAGAGGTCATTGGGTGACTGGTGGCGGGGAGTGGGGGGGCTATCATACACAGCGTGGATGCACTGGACAAAGGAAAGACTCATATTCCAAAGAGGTTGATAATGAGATATTGTGCTGTTTTATCATGTTAAGAATGGGCTGCAACTAAAATCTTGTCAACTATTCAATTTTGAAGACTTCTGCTTCATGGTTTCGGACCACGAGTGATCACATGCAAGTGACATAGAAAGTGAGACTGGTGGTAAGCAGGAACTAATAGATAGCATGTGATTGTTGAATTTATGTAGTAGCATTTCAAGATCTCTGTCGCAAAAACAAAACACCCAAGAGAAATTGCCTGAAGGAAGAAGGCTTACTTTGATTGCAGTTTTCAGAGGTTTTGGTCTGCTGCTTTAGGACCAGGGGCAAGGTTGAACATTATGGCAGAGAAGGCGTGATGAACTGAAGCAGCCCATGGTGTGCAGAAGACAGAGACAGAAGGGGACAGGGACAATATCTACACGCTATTCTCAAGATTCATTCCCAGGGACACATATTCTAAGCCATCAACTATAAGTTTATGAATAGACTAATCAGTTGATTGTGTTATTGGAGGTGATAGAAATTAATTTGCAGGCCCTAGATAAAGTAGGAGAGTGGCGGGTTCCCTCATAAGGGTATGACTTGTCTCTGCCCCCACTCTTTGTCTTTCATGAGACTCTGCTAAGTCCATAGCAACAGGGCTAATCAATATGATATAGACTGAAACCTCTACAAACATAAGCCAAAACAAGTTTCTCCTCTTAAAGTTGATTTTCTTAGCTATGTCATTACACTAACATTAAATGACTTAATGGAGAGTCAGTTTCCTTCCCAGACTCCCAGTCCCATAATGTTCACCAACAATGGCCAACAAACTGCTTAGAAAGCAGTAAATCTTAAAGATTACATATTGAATAATGAAAGAATAGTGGAATGAATTAGTAAATAAAGATTGAATATCTCTTCAATGACCATTTTCCAAGGTGATTCTCCTATGAAGCCTCTCCTTAGAGTCTTCTCACCTGTCTTCAAGAAAAACCTGCCAGAAGTTCTCTTGGTTATTTCAACGTGTATACCATGTCGTCTATATCTCTGCTGTGAAAGATTTGAAGAGACGTGCTGATTTTTTGCCTCCCTGACTATTGGTAGCATTCCAGAAAAGATTTCTCCCCAAAATATAGATTATTTTTCACTTCACAAGATTATTTAAAGATCCAGTTTCTGAAAGCTACTTATCCATTAAAGAGAACTCATTAAAGAACCTTTGAGCTATATAAGGGGACAGTGTGCCTATTCAAATGTCTCCTTAAAGATGAGAAGTATGATTCTTAGAAGGGAAATATGAGACTAACAAATTAGTGACAGAATTTGAATTAAAACTTAGTTCTTCTATCTCTCAACCTAGCCCTTTCTGCAATATTCTATTTAGTGTCATAAGAATAGATAGGTCAGAGGGGGAAAAAGTCTGCTCATTTGTTTCTCCCACTTAAGGAACATTCTCTCAGTAGGGTATGCATGTACATTATTTATCCTGAAAGGGGAAGTACAAACTAAATAAACTAAATGGTCTTGCCAAATACTAACTGGGAGGTTCTCTGCAAAAACCTTGAAAGTTAGTCACATCTATCACACTGGCATACTCCTCAGATGATACATATTCAAAACAGATACTCCTAAATTTCGGTATTCTTATTCACCAAAACTCGATTTTGCAGAGGAGAGTAGTAATGGAAAGATAGTCCCAATTTGGGGTTTTGAAATTACTTTGGAATCAGAACTACTATGCTTGAATTTGATTATAGGAAGAAAGTGGCAAATGAGGCTGCTGTAGGCTCCAGTTACAGAACATAGTAGTAGTATCGTGTATGTAGACATCTCTGTTCTACCACAAACTCCTGTGCAAACTTGGACAAGTCCTTTCTTTTCTCACCAACACCATTTGTGAAATACAAGCATGCCGTTCCATTTAGTGGTCACATTTGCTGAATCATTTTGTACTGACTTCGTCAAGAGATATTCTGAATACAACTCAGCCTTGGTAGTTAAGCTGAGCACACAGGAAAGGCATTCCATTATGTAATCACTAACGGAGGTCCTTGAGACTTACTGTTCAAAGCACATTTCATGATTTCAAGGCACTTAGCAGCTTGAAGGACAGGACTGACCCTCAAATACCTAATCTGGATGAAGGTAAGAGAAATAAGAGAAAATTAAAATAGGTCATAATGGGAAACAGAGAGAACCACTAACCATAGATGAAAATTTGGAAGAACATGATGTTCAGTACTTTGCTACAAAACATGAAAATAATTCTATTAGTGTACTAGTTTAGGAACCAACAAATCTTATCAAGATTATTATGGGTTATTAGAGAAGTCTGGGATGTATTGTGGCCAAGGATGCAATTTAGGACAAGTTATACACTACACAACCAGTTCAGCATCCAGTGTTGTGTGGAAGGAGCTTTAAACCAAGAAATGCAGCTAGTTCTTAACCACCTAAGAAAGAAAGGATGCTTTTAAATTTATTTTACTAATTTGGAATAAACACTATACTTATTTCAAAAGTATGAGAAATGTGGTTTGTGATTTAATCTATACATATAAATGGAAAATAGCACAAGGGAAATACTATTAAATCAGGTCCACGACTTCCAGTAATGACTACAAGATGAGAACAAGTGATTTCTTTCATAGATAATAATGATAAAAACTGGACCACATTAATATAAAAGACACCCCACTATTTAAAAGCACTGCAAAATAATAAATAAGAGGTAGGAACTGGAAGGGAGCTTATGATTCAGTGACTGTTATCATGCCCAAGACTAGAAGGCTGCTGTGGTATTCTTAGTGTCCTGTCCAGCACACATAGGTTTTATAGTGGAAAACTGTTGTCTATTGGCTTTGGGTGAATGATGGTAACGTTTAAAACAAAAGAAACACTGGTAATTAGAGAATGTTTGAAAATGAGTTTGCAAACATTCAAAGACCCAGGAAGTGTGACTAATATGAAGGAAAACAAACAAACAAGCAAAACTTAGTCAATAGAAATCGACTTTGAGTGTATTCATCTGCTGAATTTTGTAGACAAAGGCATTGAAACAGCTGCTTTAAAGATATAAAGGGAAATGAGTTTGAATATTTAAAAGAACAGACATATCTTAGTTACTTTTGGTGTGACAAAACAGATCACAAAAAGCAACTTAGGAGGAAAAAGGATTTAATTTGGTGCATCAATTCATTTATCTTCTTATTTGAAGGAAAGGAGAAATAAGAGAGATTGAAAGAGATAGATGATAGATAGATAGATAGATAGATAGATAGATAGAGAGAGAGAGAGAGAGAGAGAGAGAGAGAAATGGGTGTGCATGCTTGTCACTAGGCATGGGTGAAGAGAAGTTCTCTTCTACCACCAGGTGAGATTCTGTGGATTGAACCCAGGTCATCAGATTTACAATGTGGAACTTACTTACCTTCTGAAATACCTTGAAAGTCTTGGCTTATGGATTTTGACTGTACCATCCATTTTGGTACAGAGGTGTGGCAGCATTCATGGCAATTAAAGCATGTATCTGAGCTTCCTTACAGCTGGCCAGGCTAGAAGCAGAAAGTATGCTAGTATGCTTCCTTTGTTTTTATTACATCCCAGACTGCAGGTTCATGAGATGATGCCACACACATTTAAGGTCTTTCCTGAGCAGTTCAACCTTTCAGGAAGCTCTTTCATAGATACAGCTAGAAGTATGTTTCTCAAGGGATTCCAAACTAGTCAAATTAACAGCAACTGATAACTATCTCCTATGCTATTAGTGGACACATAAATAGAAACTTCAAACAAACAGGAAAACTTAAAAATACATATGTGTAAAATGTAAGAAGTGACATGAACAAAGAATCACTCTATGGGACAACAACAGATTTAACATGGCAGAAGAATGGAAAATCTTTGAACTTAAGGAGCAGCAGAAAATTTCTAATCAAAATAATGGAGACCAAAGTTTAAAAATATGTAAAAAGCCTTAGAGAGCTAAGGTCAGAATTGAATAATCCTATCATGGATCTCAGAAAATAGTTTGGGTAGACAAAGTGCCGAGTCCTTATCTGACCAATCTGGTAGAATATGTCTCAGTTTGGAAAAGATGGATTCAAAGAAACATCTTTTGGGGGAAAGGACATGGCTTTATTTAAGAGAAATAAGGAAAAATATGGGAATTGTCAGGCCTTGGTGTTTTTCCCCAGTTCAGGCCTAAAGCCTAGGTTCCCTGGGGAAGGTCACAGTAGCCCATGGGCAGGTGCTAGGAATTTCTTGGAAGGTCACAATAATGCCCATGAACAGGGACTAAACACTCTCTCCTAGATAATTCAAGTTTTGCCTCTGGCAGGAAGAATTCTTCTGGGAATTAGGAGTGCCTTTTACCTGCTCTTAGGTTTTTTGGAACTAGCTTCCTGCTCTCTGATCTAGAGGAGAAGCCTGCTTTTTAACTTCAAGTCAAATTCTAAATAGAGATTTCATGTCTAGTCACTTACAATAAGTAGACTTGTTAGCCAGAATGTGTGCACTGATTTTAAAGAAATTAGAGATTAACTTCTAGAGTCTTAAAACATAGGTGGGTAAAATTCCCACCTATGTATTAACTCAGAAATTCCAGAAGTATAAGACTACGCTAGAACCTTAAAAGAAATTGTGATACTGTCTTACCCTGGCTGAAGGCCAAGGAAAAGACCATCATGCAAGAAAGTCTAGATGCCAAGACTGTCCCTGGAGATGGTATTTGCAACCCAAACTGAGAGAATCCATGTCAGAAGCAAAGGGAGCCATGTCTTTTCTATCCCATACAGCACTCTTATGAGAAATCATAGAGATGGACCATTTGAGTGCACTCCCACCAATGATCACCTCTGCCCGGAAAGAGATATCCATGGCATATGGGGCTTAACAGATTGGACCCCAGGTTTGGAGAATGATGGTTCACAGATAGGTCATCTAACTGATGGCAATATACTTTTGGAATTCCTCAAATGAAGACATAAGGAACCTTACTATTAAAGGAATAGAAGGATGCTATTATAGGAGGAATGATTCTTTTAATAATTATATTGCTTAAGTGTTTTCTTCAGTACATATCTCAGTAGTGCTCCATTAACAAGACCACACTCTAGGCGCTTATGGCACTTGAATATCCAAGCCATGGCCCCCTAGAGAGATGGTTCAAGCTTGGATTGCAGAGACTACATGAGCTGCATGCAACTTCCCAAGCTAAAACCTGCTGCCATGTCTGCTGCCATGCCTGGTGCCCATGTCAACCTGCCTGACTGAGAGGATCAACCTGGAGAGGACAACAGCAAAAGCTCACGCTGGGACTTATGGGGTGTTGGGGACTCCTATAAGTTAATTGTAATATATGTTCCTTACTGAAATCAAAAAGAGCTCATTTTTCCTCTGTGTATTTTTCAAAAGCAGTCTCTATTAAAAATGTCAACTATGTAGGCTCAGCCCCATGGCTATCTGGTGAAACATTATAGATTAGCTAGGTTTGGAGATACTGAGAGAATGATTCTGTTAAGTGCCTTTACCCTCAAGCAATGAGTTAGGTTCTTGAAAAAATGTCCACCCTGAAGGTGATTTTTGATGATTAGAAAATTATATGTTTATTGTAGGTGCAACATTTTTTACCCCAAAATTTTCTGTATAAAAGCTTTCACAAAAGTTTCAGTAAAGGGGTTCAGAATTTACTCGGCCTAGAGAGTTGCATGTGTTCTGTGCTCCACCTGGTCTGGGGGAGCCCTGGTCTCAAGGCTGTGACTCTAGTTTGTGGCAAAAAAGATTTGAAAACATACTGTTTAAGTTTCTCCAAAAATTTCTTTGAGTTTGCTGAAAAATTGCTTTACAGAAGCAAAAGACTAAGAATCTCAAAAATTCTAATGAAAATTTTACCTGACCACAACTATAGCTAAAGTGATAAAATATATATGTGAATATATATATGTATATAGATGTGTAGAGAGAAACAGAGAGAGACATCTATAGAGAGAGACAGAGACAGAGAAAGAGACAAAAAGAAAAATCTGTTAGCCGTAAGCTGAAGACAGCTTATTACAGCTTTACATGAAGGGACACAGTGATATGATTAATGGCTGAATTACATACATCACAAGCAATGAAAACCAGAAGACAATGAAATGGAATATACAAAATGCTGAAAAAAATGATGGTATAATAGTGGAATTTTCTGATAGAGAAAACAAATTGACATGATTCATTGTTTTCAAACAAAAGTTAAAGATGATACTAAAGGAAATCTTTTTGGAAAAACCTTTCTCAAATAATTACTTGCGTGCATTCCCACATAGAGGAAGAACACTGAAAACAGTAATTGTTCACATATTCATGCATGTTATAGAAATAGTATAAGTGGGGGTTTTTACATGTCTTTTTAAAATTGTCTCAGCTGAAAATATATGTATATGGAAAAGAGATGTATTGATGGAAAAATCTTCATATAATTAGTGAAAAGATCATGAAGTACATAGAGGGACTTCAGACTATACGAAGGGCAAACCCAGGAATGGAAAAAATAAAATTTAGATTGGATAGGAAAGCACATCTCTGAGACCATCTTACCCAGGATATCCATGATCCCATTTTAGCAACAATGGGCCAACATCAGCATCTCTTACTCCCTCATTAGCTTTGAACATCCTGGGATAACAGTATCCGGAGACTGTCAATCAACTGTGCTAACCTCAGCAGTTCCCTTGAAGGAAACCAAGCAGTGCACCACCAAGTCATCATCTTTGCTTATTACATTTAAAAACATATGCCTGCTCAATGCAAATATTATAGAAAATAAATCATGGGCTTATAACACATACCCAGGAAATGCAGCTATAGATAGGGATGGTGTGCATCTAAGTGTTATGTACAATATGTATATGGAAATAATATAAAATCTAGAAGGGAATTCATTATAGTTAAATGGTCGAGCATTTTTCTCAGGTGTGCAAAGCCCTATGTTCTGTCTGTACCAAATCCATTAAAAAGTAAAACAATGAGAGAACAAAAGCATATTGAGCCACTGGAAAAGAGTAAGATGCCAGGCCTCCATCAAGGAATCCAAGTAAGTAATGTGACACCTGGCTAAGTTCACAGACGTTCGTTCCTGATCATGTACAACTGAGGGGGTATGATCTCACCAGGAGGGGAGGGCATATAGTCTGGCAGATAAAAAGTAATCATTTTGCAAATGGATGATTGACCCCTGCCTCACTGAGGTTTCTTACTTTTATTACATCTACCCATGAATGTGCTATTATAACAAGACTCCAGTTTAAGAGTTTTTTGTCTCTGACCAGGGGGTGACATACAGTGCCCATCAGGATGGAGTGAAGGGCATTGCAGGAGCAGCAAAACTGCAAAAGAAAATCAACAATCCACAATCCAGAACTTCAGAGACTCAATATCAACCACATAGAACTAAGGCAGCCTAATCTCCCCCCATCCTGAAGCTCAGGGACATTTGCAGAAGAGGGGGTGGTAAGATTGTAAGAGCAAAAGGATGGGAGGAGCAATGATTTGCAAGATTCTCCACACTAGTTAGGGCCAAAGCAAGCATAATAGGACTTTGCATGCCCTGCACAATGTCCAACACACTATTGACTTCACAAAGTCTAGCATCAGCTAAAGGCACCAAGATCCTTGGAGGCAAGGGATTGACAGCCACAGTAGTGTTCCTATGCTTAAGGGGAACACGAGAAAGGGTTCAGGGAAATGCCACTGGGTTCTTGTATGTCATCGGAGAGGAGGACCCAGAGGAGAGTCAGGCATACACAATAAAGGACTCTCTGGGAATTGGGGGGGAGGCACTGGGAGATGGGGAGGGAGGGGAGGGGGAGCAGGGGATTCGGGGGGGTGTAGGAGGGAGGGAGGGAACTGGTCTACCTATTAAGTTTGTATGAGCGGTAATAATAAAAAATGTATTAGAATGTATAATAATTCTAAATTTTTACTCAAATGTCTTTTTTCAAATATATAAAACAGTAAAATTGAGAGGAAAAAGCAAAGTCATCATTTGTTAAGAAATTTTGAGATAACTCTTTCAAGAACTTTTACAAATGGTAACAGTGTATAAATTGTTAGCATATAATATCCGAATAACAAAATAAATGACTTTGACCTATGTTCATTTGGTAAGATTTGTCTACAAAGTTAACCGCCACAAAGCAATTGATACTCTATTCTTTTCCAAGTTATATGAACAAGTTATTAATGATGTTCTCCCTGCACTATATAACAGAAACCTTAATAAGTTATAGACTTAAGCTCATTGACAGTAAAAATCTTGATCAAGATAGAATTAAAGATAGAAATAAAAAAATAGAGATTTCAAAACTGTCAACTTCTAGTAGATTGGAAAAAATCCCAGTTCAGAAAGAAATGACAAAGAAATATAAAATATTTGAGTTAATATTGAAAGAATTTGCATCTTGCTTCAAAAATCATCCTGACATTAAATATCTACTGCACACAAATAGTGCAGCTGAAAAAAATTCCATGATCTAATCTTTTATGGTTTAATTTAGAGAAATGAAAGCCAATTTGATGAATATAATAAATAGAAGTAGTAAGAGGTTAAGAAAAGGGAAAGCAGAGCCCTACCACCCCAGAGCCCCAGGCATCCGAGTGGCGAGCACCCAGGCGGACTCCGGCTTGGCCTGTGCTGCAGCCCGGACGACCCCAGCCCCCTCTGCGCCGCCCCGCCCCGCCCCCACCAGCTGTCCAAGGTGAGTGAGAGAGCCCAGCCCAGCCCAGCCCCGCCCCCCACCCGGGAGCCGCCTGGCCAGCAGCACTGCGCCCCCCCGACCCCTGTCTTTGCCCCTCCACGCCGACCTTCCCAGGTTGCAGGTGAAGAATTCTGCCATCAACATCAGACCCTCTGCCTCTCTAGCCCACCGGGGACCTACATACCTGGTCCACGGAAGACACACTGCTACTCAGAATTCAATAGAGCCCGAAGGAAACTCAAGCAAAATTCTAAGGAACAAAGGGAACACAGGCCATATATCTGGACTCCACTACAATCAGTATATTACGTGGGCGAGATTCTTCTCATCCAACGCAAAGATAAGTAAACTTTTTCTTTTCACCTTACTGATCCTTTAAAGTATCAATGCTGTAGATCAACTTTCTCATACAGCCACTCCACAACATACAACTCCAGGGAGTACACCACTCACCCTCACATTTCACCAAGATACTAAATCGTAAAAGTGCACTACCAAACTAATATTCACCCCCTGGTAACATAACCTGACTTAACTGACTACTAACAGCCTAGTAGCCTCATCTAGGATATAACAATAACGATACACAAACATACCCAATCCAAGGCAAGCACTAGTAATAACTGGCAAGTGTAACAATACCAACTAGGTGGATTCAGTGAAAAACACACAGAAACTGAAAGGTCCTAAAAAACAAAACAACAATGTACAAGTCAAAGTGCAGATCCACGAGAAACAAAACCCAAGAAGACCAATCTCCTGCTGAAAGAAGCAATCCCATAATGATGGATTCTGACCAGAACTAATCCATATAAAATAGGCATGAAAACCAGACCCAACATAACGACTTTCAGAGTATGATCATTACCATGATTAATACTATGAAAGAGGAAATCTGAGAAGAGTTAAACAACCGTATCAACCACTTCGAACAGGAACACAACAGGCACTTGGAGGAGTTGAGAAAAATAGTTCAAGAAACAAAAATAGGTATAGAGCAATTAAAACAGTCTTAGGCAGAGTTTAAAATTGAACTAAAAGACAAGTTATCTTCAACCCAAAACTCAACAGAGAGTCTCATCAGCAGAACAAATGACCAGAAAATAGAATTTCAGATCTTGAAGACAAAGTGGGAGAATTAACCAGCTCAATGGAAGAGATTGTTAAAGCCAAAAAGATACTGGAGAGGAACATTCAAGAGATATGGGACACCCTGAAGAAGCCTAACATGCGCATTCATGGAATACCAGAACAAGAATCCCAAAATACCACACCGGAGGAAATATTTCAATTCATCATAAATGAAAACTTCCCACAACTAAAGAATGAGAGGCCTATCCAAATACAAGAGGCATTTCACACTCCAAACAGATACGACCATAATAGAACATCGCCACGGCGAATAATAGTCAAAACACTCAACCTTCAAGAAAAAGAAAAGGTGCTCAGAGCTTCAAGAGAAAATAAGCAACTCACTTTTAAAGGTAAACCTATTGGAATAACAAATGACTACTCAATGGAAACAGTGAAAGCAAGAAGAGCTTGGAGAGATGTACTTCAAGTATTAAATGAGCAAAAATGCCAACCCAGACTGATATACCCGGCAAAACTATCTGTCATGATTGAGGGAGAAAGAAAAGTTTTCCAGCACTAAGACAACTTGAAGGGATACATGTCTACCAAACCAGGCCTTCAAAAAATCCTAGAAATGATACTCAAGCTTGAAGAAAAGAACAAGCGTATCCAGGAGGACAGAAGGGAAGTATAATACCACCAAAACATAAATATCAAACAACATGCTTACAAAGTCTACTAAACATAAAAAATGTCCAGAATTAAAAATAATTTCTCCATTATAACATTAAATGTCAATGGTATTAACTCGCCAATTAAGAGACACAGATTACAAACTTGGATTTAAAACCACAATCCAACAATCTGCTGCCTTCAGGAAACTCATCTCACCACAAAAGATAGGCACATCCTAAGAATGAAAGGCTGGTCCAAAATTCTGCAAGCTAATGGAACCAGGAAACAGGCAGGGGTAGCAATTATGCTTTCAGACAAAGTGGACTTCAAACCAAAGAAAATCATAAGAGACACAGATAGATACTACATTTTAGTCACAGGTACAATTCACCAGGAAGACTTCACAATACTGAACATATATGCACCCAATACGGGCCCCTGACATTCATTAAGAAAACCCTACAGCGCCTAAAGCAAGAAATGAACCCCAAACGATAATTGTTGGGGACTTCAACACCGCCCTCTCAACATGGGATAGATCAACAGGTCAAAAGCGTAACAGAGACACTTTGGAACTTAATCAAACCCTTAAAGAAATGGACCTTACAGATCTCTATCGAACTTTTCACGCATGTACCAAAGAATACACATTTTTCTCAGCAGCACACAGAACTTTTTCCAAAATAGAGCACATATTGGGCCACAAAATTAATCTACACATATACAAAAAAGTTGAAATTCTAACCTGTGCCCTATCAGACCACCACGGCCTAAAGCTGGACGTTCACAACACAACAAACAAGAGAAAATACACTAACTCCTGGAAACTTAACAATATGATGCTGAATGAGAACTGGATTCAGGAAAAAATTAAAAAGGAAATTCAAGATTTCCTGAAAGTGAATGATAATGAAAATGCAATTTACCAAAATCTCTGGGACACAATGAAAGCTGTTCTAAGAGGTAAGTTCATAGCTCTTAATACCTACATCAAAAAAATGGAAACATCAGAAATAAATAACTTAATGATGCAGCTTAAGGCATTAGAGAAACTTGAGCAATGTGATCCCAAAAGTAGTAGAAGAGAGGAGATTAGCAAAATAATGGGAGAAATATCTGAAATCGAGACTAAGAAAATGATAGAAAAAATCAACCAGTCAAAAAGCTGGTTCTTTGAAAAAATCAATAAGATTGATACACCCCTAGCTAAATTAACCAAAAGCAAGAGAGAGAAAACCCAAATTAACAAAATTAGAAATGAACATGGAGTTATCACTACTGATACCCAAGAAATCCAGAGAATTATAACATCAAATTTCAAAAACTTATACTCAGTGAAGTTTGACAACACAAAAGAGATGGATGAATTTCTAAGTAAACACAACCTACCTAAATTGAATCAGGAAGTTGTGAATTACTTAAATAGCCCTATAACATATAAGGAAATTGAAGAACTAATCTCAGATCTTCCCACCAAAAAATGTCCTGAACCAGATGGATTCGGCACAGAATTCTACCAGTCATTTAAGGAGTTAATAAAACCAATACTACTTAAACTGTTCCATCAAATAGCAAAGGAAGGAACACTACCAAATTCCTTCTATGACGCTAATATCGTCTTAATCCCAAAACCTAATAAAGATTCACATAAAAAAGAAAACTATACGCCGATCTCTCTGATGAACACAGGCACAAAGATTCTCAACAAAGTCTTAGCAAATCGGATTCAAAAACATATCAAAAAGATCATTCACAGGGACCAAGTAGGCTTCATCCCCGGCAAACAACGTTGGTTCAACATACCCAAATCAATAAATGAAATTCATCATGTAAACCAGTCCAAAGACCAAGACCACATGATACTCTCAATAGATGCAGAAAAAGCCTTTGACAAGATCCAACAGCCTTTTATGATCAAAACGCTAGAGACAGTAGGAATGGAAGGAACCTTTATCAATATAATAAAAGCTGTATACAACAAGCCCACAGCAAGGATTATGCTCAATGGGGAACAATTGGAAGCATTCCCACTTCGATCAGGAACTAGACAAGGCTGTCCACTCTCACCATTTCTATTCAATATTGTACTTGAAGTCTTAGATGAAGCCATAAGACAAGAAAGGGTCATAAAAGGGATTCAAATCGGCAAGGAAGAAGTCAAGCTATCCCTATTTGCAGATGACATGATCTTATACCTGAGTGATCCCAAGAACTCCACCAGGAAGCTCTTGGAACTAATTGAGAAGTTCAGCAGGGTGGCAGGATACAAAATAAATGTGCAAAAATCAGAGGCCTTCCTATATGCCCAGAATGAAAGAAGTGAAAAAGCCTTGAGAGAAACAATCCCATTTACTATAGCCCCTAAAAAAATGAAATATATTGGTATAAACTTAAGCAGGGAGGTAAAAGACCTTTACAATGAAAACTTTAAATCCCTGAAGAAAGAAATTGCAGAAGACACCAGAAGGTGGAAAGACCTCCCTTGTTCCTGGATTGGCAGAATCAACATTGTAAAAATGACCATCCTACCAAAGGCAATATACAAATTCAATGCTATACCAATTAAAATCCCAAAGCAATTCTTTAAAGAAGTTGACCAAACAATCTCAAAATTCCTATGGAGGCACAAAAGACCCAGGATAGCAAAGACAATCCTCAGTAACAAAAACACTGCTGGAGGTATTACCATACCAAACCTTAATCTATACTACAAATCCATAGTTATAAAAACAGCCTGGTACTGGCTCCAAAATAGACACACAGATCAATGGATAAGGATTGAAGACCCAGACATAAGCCCACAAAAATATAGCCATTTGATCTTTGACAAAGGGGCCCAAAGAATCCAATGGAAAAAAGCAGCATCGTCAAAAACTGGTGCTGGCAAAACTGGATCTCCACATGCAGAAGATTAAAGCTGGACCCGTACTTGTCACCATATACAAGACTTAATTCCAAATGGATCAAGGACCTTGATATCAGGCCAGAGACTATAAAAATCATAGGTGAAAGGATAGGGAACTCCCTTGAGCTCATTGGGCTAGGCCAACATTTCCTAAACAGACATCCAATGGCACAGTCACTGCTACCAACTCTCAACAGTTGGGATCTTGTGAAATTAAAGAGCTTCTGTTCAGATAAAGAGATGGTAACACAAGCTTAAAGGCAACCCACAGAATGGGAGAAAATCTTCACTAACCGCATATCTCATAGAGCTCTACTGTCCAGAGTGCACAAAGAACTTAGAAAATTAAACACCAAGGAAACCAATGGCCCAATTAAAAAATGGGCGCTGGAACTCAAAAGAAATTTTACTAGAGATGAAATTAAAATGTCTAACAAATATCTTTAAAAATGCTCCACTTCTTTAGCCATCAGGGAAATGCAAATCAAAACCTCCCTGAGATATCATCTCACCCCGGTCAGGATGGCAAAAATCCACAATACAAACAACAACAAATGCTGTAGAGTATGTGGAGAGAGGGGAACTCTCCTACATTACTGGTGGGAATGCAGGCTCATACAGCCACTCTGGCTAGCCGTCTGGAGATTCTTAAAGAAATTAAAGATTGAAATGCCATATGACCCTGCTATTCCACTTTTGGGAATAACCCCCCATATAGCAGAGGTTCGCCTCGATAGCACAAGCTCGACCATATTCATAGCAGCACTGTTTACAATAGCAAAGTCATGGAATCAACCTAAATGTCCAACAGTTGACGAGTGGATAAGGAAACTGTGGTTCATCTATACAATGGAGTACTACTCAGCCATCAAAAATGATGAATTACTGGAATTTTCTGGGAAATGGATGTCATTAGAAGCAAATATATTAAGTGAAGTATCCCAAACCCAGAAAGTTAAGCGCCATATGTACTCCCTAATAGGTGGCTCCTAGTACCAAACTCACCCAGCCCACATTGAGACACTCAAAGTTAAACCTATGTAATACAGTAATTGCAAGGATTATGAACAGGAGGGATGGGGTTGGAGGGCCACACCAGACACAAGGAGAGAGGGGACCATGTTATAGCAGAGAAAATCGGCCTCCAAGGAATGCAAGTAAATAATGTGACACCTGGTTAAGTTTACAGACGTTCATTCCTGATCATGTACAACTGAGGGGTTATGATCTCACCAGAAGGGAAGGGCATATAGTCTGGCAGATGAAAGGTGATCATTTTGCAAATGGATGATTGACCCCTACCTCACTGAGGTTTCCTGATTTTATTACATCTACCCTTGAATGTGCTATTATAACAAGACTCCAGTTTAAGAGTTTTTTGTCTCTGACCGGGGGTGACATACAGTGCCCAGCAGGATGGAGTGAAGGGTATTGCAGGAGCAGCAAAACTGCAAAAGAAAATCAACAAACCACAATCCAGAACTTCAGAGACTCTATATCAACCACGTAGAACTAAGCCAGCCTAATCTCCTCCCATCCTGAAGCTCAGGGACATTTGCGGAAGAGGGGGCGGTAAGATTGTAAGAGCAAAAGGATGGGAGGAGCAATGATCTGAAGATTCTCCACACTAGTTAGGGCTGAAGCAATCATAATAGGACTTTGCATGCCCTGCACAATGTCCAACACACTATTGACCTCACAAAGTCTAGCATCAGCTAAAGGCACCAAGATTCTTGGAGGCAAGGGATTGACAGCCACCGTAGTGTTCCTATGCTTAAGGGGAACTCGAGAAAGGGTTCAGGGAAATGCCACTGGGTCCTTGTATGTCATTGGAGAGGAGGACCAAGAGGAGTGTTAGGCATATACAATAAAGGACTCTCTGGGAATTAGGGGGGAGGCACTGGGAGACGGGGAGGGAGGGAAGGGGAGCAGGGGGTTCATGGGGAGGAGGAGGGGGGAGGGAACTGGCCTACCTATTAAGTTTGTATGAGCGGAAATAATAATAAAAAATGTTAAAAAATTAAAAAAAGAAAAGGGGAAGCAATATTTCAATAGAGAAAAGAACTCTGAAGAATTAGAAAATGTATATATTAATTTCTAGTTAAGATGTACAAGGTGACCAGTCCTTCTTACCTAGTAAAAAAATCCAGATAAGTTCTCAGACCATGGATCCCCCCTCCAAAAAAAGAGAACTTTTAAAAGTGATTCTAGAAAATAAAAGGTTGTTATTAGGAAAGAAAAGCATAGCAAAGATTGTCTTCTCTGTCAGAATAAAAATGTGCAGAGAAATTTGGCACAGTGAGAATATCCAGATTTGTTTCTTTTTTTCCTGAGGATAATTTTGAACTTTGGCACCCCAAGTCTTGAACTCTCAAGAAATGGGATTTTAGGTATTCTCCACCAGACCCATTTGTGGAGTACAGTTCTAGAAACCCGGGCTATTTGCATGCTGGAAAAAATCCCCATTTTAGTAGTCCAACTTATAAAATAAAGTTTGTAGTATCTGTGCCTAGACTCTTGAAACAGAGTTATCTCTCAAGGAGCCTCAGCCACAAAGCAGGCCTGGACCAATTCATTAATTCCTCCCAATGAAAAGTATACAGACCCAGTAGGAAGCCTGAAGGGTCTTTTCTGTTGCTCTTGCGTGGAGCTTTTTCCAAATACAACTCAAATACCTGATAAATGCTTGTGAAACGCTGCTAGTACCTCAGGTTCTTCCTGAATTGGAAGCATTACTATAGTAACTATACTAATCTCATGTTTATGACAATAAGTCTGATCGGCCTTGCAAAATTTTTAAGATTCCGAATTGAAACCAAATATGATTGTCAGCTGTGATCAATAAATAGTTCTATTCAAGTTACAATAGTGTGAATATAAATAATATTGAAATGAACCAAAATAAATTTAAAAATAGGAAGGGGATAGAAGAACGGGTGAAATGTTAGTTTGAATCTTCATTAGCTATTTAAGAAATGGAAACAATACATAATACTAGTAGCATTTCAGACCAGAGAAACTTTGGCATAATATATCATAAGTTACTTTAAGATTCAAAGATGAGCATAAAAAGAAAATTTTGATTCAGCATATCTGACAAAGGATGATATCTGAAAATCCATGATTTTAATCAATGTTGAAGTGGATAAGCAACTCCATACCAATAAATTCAAGAACACCATTATTAAAAATGTCAAATGGGGTAAATATTCTTATGTAGTTATTTTTGTGCATGATATATATATATATATATATATATATATATTCAGAACAAATATATTATAATCACAGAGGAATTATACCCAGGTAACATGCTTATTCAATCCCAAGAAAACATCATGTATTTATATTAGCTTTATCAAGAAATGGACATACTTTATTTTGGGAAATGTAAACTAGTAGAATTTTTCTTAAAGTAAAAATAGAAATATCTACTGAAAGGTATAAACTGGCACATCCTCATTGATCTGGAAATTACCTCTGTCAAAATTTATCAGAAGGAAGTAACGATGATCATGCTCAAGGTTTTTGCTATAAAGAAAGTAATTGCCTTCTCATTTATAATGTGAAATTTTGGAAGTGACTGTAGTTCAAATAATAGGAAATTGTTCCATTCATCTAAGGGAACACCATACAGCACTGACAATAGTATTAAGAAATAATTTTAAAGGCAAGAGATAAGTTATACAATATAACTTTCCATTTCAGAAAAGTCCATTGCAGAACAATATGAATAGTATCATTATATTTTTACAAAATAAACAGATACATTTAGAGAAAAGAACAGCACGGCAGTCAAACAAAATATTAATGATGGTTAAAACTAGGCGACAAAACTGTGGATGACCATTTTTTTCATTCTGTTTATCTACATTTTCTCAAGATTTTACAAAGGTGTATGAATTATTTACAATGAAATTAAAGTTACACTCTTTTAGTGTGATCCTTACAATGGCAGAAGCACCTGCTTGAATCATGAATTGTAGGAAAATAATTAAATGTTCTCTACAAAGATAAAAATTGTCTTTTTTAATTATTATTATTATTCAACTGCGTGCATGTGCGTGTGTCTGTGCGCGTGCGCGTGTGTGTCTGTGTGTGTGTGTGTGTGTGTGTGTGTGTGTGTGTGTGTGTGTGTGTAGAACCACGGACGAATCGGGAACCACCATGGCCGCCTCCACCTCCTTCTGCCCCGGGATTCACAGGCTCCTCCCTACCAGGACTGGAAACGCAGGCCGCCCCTGCTTCCGCCTGGGGTCTATACGTGGGATCTGTGATCCGAACTCAGGACCTTCCGCCTGCAAGGCAGAGACTTAACCCCTGAGCCACCTCTCCAGCCCCAAGATTGTCTTTTTTTAATAAGCCAGAGGTTGGTAGTTAATAAAAAAAAAAAAGGTAAAATTGTTCAAGCTTACTGGAAACACAATGTCAAAAAAAAAGGGACAAGGGACAGATTCCATTTTGCAGATAATGGGGAATAATTAAATGTTCAGAGTTGCTTTATATCTACCTTTCGATTTTTTAGGTTTACATGGTAAGTAACCATTTAGAAGGATGGGATGGAATGACCCAGTATGATATGATATCCCATCCTTCTAAATAGTGCAGTGTTTATTCTCTGAAACATGGCAGGCCATTGAATTTCTAGAGGACATGAGCAAGTCCTAATTTAGAGAACTGTCTTTGGCGGCATGTTTGGGGGACGTAAAGGCATTGCCAAGAGCTATGGCCAGACCCTTACAATGCCATTGCAGTGGCCCTCATACTGGTGAAGGCTTGAAATAATACCATAGACATTGGGGAGAGGTGGTAAGGAAAGAAACTCAGGATATTGAATTAATGAACCATGATAGCTCTTAAGATGTATAAGATGCCCTTCTCCCATTCCACCACCCGGGACGGGGTCGCACGCGCCATCCAGCCGGGCCTCACCTCGACCTAGGTAAGCTCCGTACCCGCCCACCCCCAGAACCCCAGGCAGTCCAAGGGACCCAGCTCCTCCCATCATGCAGCCGGAGCCACCGTGCAGGGCCTGGGAGGAGGAGGACACCCCCTCTGCGCCCGGGCCCAGCCCCAGCTCCTCCAGGTTAAATAGCTCCCCGCCGCTGCCCCATCCTCCCTTCCCCCACTCCGCCTCCGGGGACGCAGGGTCCAGCCTGGACTCACCTCGACCTAGGTAAGCTCCGTCCCCGCCCACCCCCAAAACCCCAGGCCAAATAATTCAGTTTAGTGAAAAACCCACAGAAATTGAAAGAAGATCTTAAGAGTTAAAAATGACAATGCCAAAGTTAGAGTGCAAATCCATGAGAAACAACACTCAAGTAAACAAATCTCCCACTGAAGGAATTAATCCCATAATGTTAGACTCCAACCAGAACAAACCCACGAAAAATGGTCAAGAAAGCCTGACCCAGGATAACGACTTTCAAAATACGATCATTACCATGTTCAATACTATGAAAGAGGAAATCCGGGAGAAATTAAATAATCGAATCAATCGCTTTGAAGAGGAACACAGCAGACACTTGGAGGAATTGAGAAAAACAGTGCAAGAAACAAAAACTGGCATAGAGCAGTTAAAATAGACTCAAGCAGAGTTTAAAACTGAGCGAAAAGACTCGTTATCTTCAACCCAGAACTCCATAGAGAGTCTTATCAGCAGAACTAACGAAGCAGAAAACAGAATTTCAGACCTTGAAGATAAAGTGGGAGTATTAACCAGCTCAATGGAAGAGTTGTTAAAGCCAAAAAGATACTTGAGAAAAATATTCAGGAGATATGGGACACCCTGAAGAAGCATAACATGCATATTCATGGAATACCAGAGCAAGAATCTCAAAATACCACCCCTGAGGAAATTTTTCAAACAATCATCAAGGAAAACTTTCCTCATCTAAAAAAAGAGAGGCCCATACATATACAAGAGGTTTCTGCACCCCAAACAGATATGATCAAAACAGAAGCTCGCCACAGCAAATAATAGTTAAAATAAAGAACTGGTGCTGAGAGCTTCAAGGGAGAAAAAACAAGTCACTTTTAAAGGTAAACCTATTAAAATAACAAATGACTTCTCAGTCGAAACATTAAAAGCAAGAAGAGCTTGGAGAGACATACTTCAAGTACTGAATGAGCAAAAATGTCAGCCCAGGCTGATTTACCCTGCAAAACTAGCCATCATGATGGAGGGAGAAAGAAAAATCTTCCAGCACAACGACAACTTGAAGGGATACATGTCCACCAAACCAGGCCTTCAAAAAATGCTAGAAATGATACTCAAGGGTGAAGAAAAAAGCAGGCATATCTAGGAGAACAGAAGGGAAGTATAACACCATTAAAAGCGAAGTAATACACTTATAAAAACTACTAAACGTAATGTCTGGAATTAAAAATAGTTTCTCCATTATAACACTAAATGTTAATGGAATTAACTCACCGATCAAGAGACACAGATTACAAATTAGGATTAAAAATCACAATCCATTAATCTGCTGCATGCAGGAAAACCATCTCACCACAAAAGATAGGCATGCCCTAAAAATAAAAGGCTGGTCAACAATTCAATAAGCTAATGGAAGGAGAAAACAGGCAGGGGTAGCCATTATGCTATTGGAAAACTGGACTTCAAACCAAAGAAAATTATAAGAGACACGGATGGATACTATATTTTAGTCACATGTACAATTCACCAGGAATACTTCACAATACTGGACATGTATGCACCCAATACGGGCCCCTCCACATTCATTAAAAAACCCTACAGCATCTAAAGCAAGAAATCAACCCCCAAACGATAATTCTTGGGGACTTCAACACTGCCCTCTCAACATGGGATAGATCAACAGGTCAAAAACTTAACAGAGACACTTTGGAACTTAATCAAACCCTTAAAGAAATGGACCTTACAGATCTCTATCGAACTTTTCACCCATGCACAAAAGAATACGGTCATCATGGCCTAAAGCTGGACATCCACAACAGAGTAACAAGAGAAAATACACTAACTCCTGGAAACTTAACAATATGATGCTGAATGAGAACTGGATTCAGGAAGAAATTAAAAAGGAAATTCAAGATTTCCTGAAAGCGAATGATAATGAAAATACAATTTACCAAAATCTCTGGGACACAATGAAAGCTGTTCTAAGAGGTAAGTTCATAGCTCTTAATGCCTACATCAAAAAAATGGAAACATCAGAAATAAATAACTTAATGATGCAGCTTAAAGCTTTAGAGAGACGAGAGCAATCTGATCCCAAAAATAGTAGAAGAGAGGAGATTAGCAAAATAAGGGGAGTAATATCTGAAATCAAGACTAAGAAAACGACAGAAAAAATCAACCAGTCAAAAAGCTGGTTCTTTGAAAAAATCAATAAGATTGATACACCTCTAGCTAAATTAATCAAGAGCAAGAGAGAGAAAACCCAAATTAACAAAATTAGAAATGAACATGGAGTTATCACTACTGATACCCAAGAAATCCAGAGAATTATAACATCATATTTCAAAAACTTATACTCTGTGAAGTTTGACAACACAAAAGAGATGGATGAATTTCTAAGTAAACACAACTTACCTAAATTGAATCAGGAAGTTGTGAATTATTTAAATATTCCTATAACATATAAGGAAATTGAGGAAGTATTCTCGAATCTTACCACCAAAATATGTCCTGGAGCAGATGGATTCAGCACAGAGTTCTACTAGACATTTAAGGAGTTAATTACACCAATACTCCTTAAACTGTTCCATCAAATAGCAAAGGAAGGAACACAACCAAATTCCTTTTACGAAGCTAACATCATTTTAATCCAAAAACCTAATAAAGATTCACATAAAAAAGAAAACTATAGGCCAATCTCTCTGATGAACACAGACACAAAGATTCTCAACAAACTCTTAGCAAATCGGATTCAAAAACATATTAAAATGATCATTCACGGGGACCAAGTAGGCTTCGTTCCCGGCACACAAGGTTGGTTCAACATACCCAAATCAATAAATGAAATTCATCATGTAAACTAGTCCAAAGTCCAAGACCACATGATACTCTCAATAGATGCAGAAAAAGTTTTTGACAAGGTCCAACAGCCTTTTATGATCAAAACGCTAGAGACAGTAGGAATGGAAGGAACCTTTATCAATATAATAAAAGCTGCATACAACAAGTCCACAGCAAGGATTATGCTAAATTGGGAACAATTGGAATCATTCCCACTTCGATCAGGAACTGGACAAAGCTGTCCACTCTCACCACTTCTATTCAATATTGTACTTGAAGTCTTAGCTGAAGCCATAAGACAAGAAAGGGACATAAGAGGGATTCAAATTGGCAAGAAAGAAGTCAAGCTATCCCTATTTGCAGATGACATGATCTTATACCTTAGTGATCCCAAAAACTCCACCGGGAAGATCCTGGAACTAAGTAAGAAGTTCAGCAGGGTGGCAGGATACAAAATAAATGTGCAAAAATCAGTGGCCGTCCTATATGCCCAGAATGAAAGAAGTGAAAAAGCCTTGAGAGAAACAATCCCATTTACTATAGCCCCTAAAAAAATGAAATACCTTGGTATAAACCTAACCAAGGAGCTAAAAGACCTTTACAATGAAAACGTTAAAACCCTAAAGAAAGAAATAGCAGAAGACACCAGAAGGTGGAAAGACCTCCCTTGTTCCTGGATTGGCAGAATCAATATCGTAAAAATGACCATCCTACCAAAGGCAATATATAAATTCAATGCTATACCAATTAAAATCCCAAAGCAATTCTTCAAAAAGTTGATCAAATAATCTCAAAATTCATTTGGAGACACAAAAGACCCAGGATAGCAAAGACAATCCTGAGTAACAAAAAAACTGCTGGAGTTATTATCATACCAAACCTACATCAATACTACAAATCCATAGTTATAAAAACAGCCTGGTACTGGCTCCAAAATATACACACAAATCAATGCATAAGGATTGAAGACCCAGATATAAACCCACAAAATTACAGCCATTTGGTCTTTGACAAAGGGGCCCAAAGAATCCAATGAAAAAGAACAGCATCGTCAAAAACTGGTGCTGGCAAAACTGGATCTCCACATGCAGAAGATTAAAGCTGGACCCGTACTTGTCACCATATACAAGACTTAATTCCAAATGGATCAAGGACTTTGATATAAGGCCAGAGACTATAAAAACCATAGTTGAAAGGATAGGGAACTCCCTCAAGGTGATTGGGCTAGGCCAACATTTCCTAAACAGACATCTAATGGCACAGTCACTGCTACCAACTCTCAACAGTTGGGATCTTGTGAAATTAAAGAGCTTCTGTTCAGATAAAGAGATGGTAACACGAGCTTAAAGGCAACCCACAGAATGGGAGAAAATCTTCACTAACCACATATCTCATAGAGCTCTACTGTCCAGAGTGCACAAGGAACTTAGAAAACTAAACACCAAGGAAACCCAGGGCCCAATTAAAAAATGGGCCCTGGAACTCAAAAGAAATTTTACCAGGGATGAAATTAAAATGTCTAACAAATATCTTAAAAAATGTTCCATTTCTTTAGCCATCAGGGAAATGCAAATCAAAACTTCCCTGAGATATCATCTCACCCTGGTCAGGATGGCAAAAATCCACAATACAAATAACACCAAATGCTGTAGAGTATGTGGAGAGAGGGGAACTCTCCTACATTGCTGGTGGGAATGCAGGCTCATACAGCCACTGTGGCGAGCCATCTGGAGATTCTCAAAGAAATTAAAGATTTAAATGCCATATGACCCTGCTATTCCACTTTTGGGAATAACCCCCCATACAGCAGAGGTTCACCTCGATAGCACAAGCATGACCATGTTCATAGCAGTAGTGTTTACAATAGCAAAATCATGGAATCAACCCAAATGTCCAATAGTTGACGAGTGGATAAGGAAACTGTGGTACATCTATACAATGGAGTACTACTCAGCCATCAAAAATGATGAATTACTGGAATTTTCTGGGAAATGGATGTCATTAGAAACAATTATATTAAGTGAAGTATCCCAAACCCAGAAAGTTAAGTGCCGTATGTACTCCCTAATAGGTGGCTCCTAGTACCAAACCCACCCAGCCCACCTTGAGACACTCATAGGTAAATCTATGTATTACCTACAGTAATTGTAAGGATTATGAACAGGAGGGATGGGGTTGGAGGGCCACACCAGAAACAAGGAGTGAAGTGACCATGTTACAGTGAGAAAATAAGCCTCCATCAAGGACTGCAAGTAAGTAATGTGACACCTGATTAAGTTCACAGACGTTCATTCCTGATCATTTACAACTCAGGGGGTATGATGTCAACAGTAGGGGAGGTCATATAGTCTGGCAGATAAAAAGTAACCATTTTGCAAATGGTGATTGACCCCTGCCTCACTGAGGTTTCCTACTTTTATTACATCTACCCTTGAATGTGCTCTTATAATAAGAGTCTGGTTTAACAGCTTTTTGTCTCTAGCCAGGGGGTGACATACAGTGCCCAGCAGGATGGAGTGAAGGGCATTGCAGGAGCAGCAAAACTGCAAAAGAAAATCACAAACCACAATCCAGAACTTCAGAGACTCTATATCAACCACCTAGAAGTAAGCCAGACTAATCTTTCCCCATCCTGAAGCTCAGGGACATTTGTGGAAGAGGGGGCGGTAAGAGTGTAAGAGGAAAAGGATGGAAGGAGCAAAGATTTGCAAGATACTCCACACAAGTTAGGGCTGAAGGAATCATAATTGGACTTTGCATGCCCTGTGCAATGTCCAACACACTATTGACCTCACAAAGTCTAGCATTTGCTAAAGGCACCAAGATCCTTGGAGGCAAGGGATTGGCAGCCACAGTAGTGTTCCTATGCTTAAGGGGAACACGGGAAAGGGTTCAGGGAAAGGCCACTGGGTTCTTTTACATCATCGGAGAGGAGGGCCCAGAGGAGAGTCAGGCATGCACAAGAAAGGACTCTCTGGGAATTGGGGCGGCAGGCACTGGGGGATAGGAAGGGAGGGGTGAGGGGAGGGGGAGCAGGGGGTTCGGGGTGAGGAGGAGGGAAGGAGGGAACTGGTGTACCTATTGAGTTTGCATGAGCAGAAATAATAATAAAAATGTATTAAAAAGGATGTATAAGGTGCAAGTGAGAGAAATGGCAAGGAACTCTCACTATGATGTTTCCAAAGGTTGTACTCAGACGCGAAAGTAAGCTCACTTTTGCCTCCTTTTTTCCTAGACTCTCTATTAATTAAATGTACAGAGAATATGCACGCACACGCACACACACACACACACACACACATACATGCACACACGTACAACATGCATGCATGCACACAAACACACATACATGCATGCATGCATGCATGCACTCACACATATATATCCACATACAAAAAATTGAAACCATATCTTAAACATGTTTTAAAAATAATAATGGATAAAAAGCTATGACAACTAAAGAAATAAAAACTAGGAAGTAAGCCTTTCTGGTCATGGGAAAAGTAGATTATATTCTTTCTTCATGTGAAATGGCAATTTTGTTGCTTAAAATAGTTTATGTTTTTTTAATATCAGAGAATACAATTTTATTTCCTCCATTCTTTGTTATTTTTTGTAAAATTCTTTTGATGATTGCAACTGCTTGCTAAGAGCACAGCTATAGCATTATATAAATGTTAACTCTAGTCATTACTTTCTGTACTTATCAAGAAGTAGGTGTGGGCAGGAAGGCACCTTGGGTGGAGTGAAATGTACAATTTTGCTAGTCATGAGAGCTTTTCTTGGCATCTACAGCACACACTCCCACCACATCTCTTACAGAGCCTACAGTATGCATGTGCTTACATTATCTCTCTTCCGCAAACCTGTGCATTGCATGGGGACCTGGCTAGAAAGACACATGAGCAGATAGATTATGAGAGATAGATGATTGTGACAGATGGTACAGAAATAGATGAATGACAGAAGCCAGATTATATATAGATGGTAGATAGATCAGGCACTTGGGTAGATAAATAAAAAGATAAATAATAGAGAGTTATATAGATAGATGGAGATCGATACATTCATAGCACTGTGTTATATATATATAGAGAGAGAGAAAGAGAGAGAGAGAGAAGTAAATAAGTGGATTGAAAAATGATGGAAAGGATAGAAAGGTAGATGACAGACAGATGATTGATAGCTAGATTTCTAGATAGATGATAGTTGAGAGATATAGATGATAGCTAGCTAGCTAGCTAGATAATTGGTAGTTGCAAGTAGGTGGGTAGATAGGTGATGATGATAGAAAAGATGATAGACAAAGATAAATAGGTGAAAGTTATGTAGGTAGATAAAAAGATAAAAGATAGTGATATAGGTGACAGGTAAGTAAGTAGATAATATATAGATACACAGATAATAGCTAGGTAGATGATATATAGATCACTGATAAGTGATAGATTTATATAGATGAGAGAAATGTAGATAGATATGATAGATGATAGATATATACATGGATAAGTGACAGATAGATGATAGATAAATAGAACATAATATATTAGCTATTTTTGTAATTGCTGCAACAAATTCCTGAGAAGCTTCAAGTCAAAGATTTATTCTGGTTGGTGACAGAGGTGGCAAGATGCCAAGAGCAGCAGACGCCTTTCTAGCCACAGCAGTGGGGCTCGCTCACCTGTGGCAGATCAGGAAGCAGAGCTGAGGGAGAAAGCTTATTAGTCTGTGAACTTCAATGTTGTTGTCTTCCAGCTAATTGTTTCCTCCACCATCTTACCAAATAGTGCTATTAGCTGCGAGGAAGCATTCAAACACATGAGCTTGTTGGGAGATATTTAGCATCCAAATCATAAAGGATAGAGAGAGTCAGATAGAGGAAGGGATGATTCAGTGAATTCAATCTCTCTGTTAATGCTCAGAGATTACCACTCAGACAAACATGGTCCCATTTTCAACGTAGTTAAAAATTATACATTTCCCAGTGCCCCAAGCCTGAGCCCAATATAGGCCATAGCCATTATCAGGAGCAAGGAAATCAGCAATCACCTTCCCAGGGGGCATGGACTTTGGTCTGAGGATTTGCCTCCTAACTGTAGCTCTGCACAAGTCTGACTACCCATGGAGATTTCAGTTTTTGCATGCAAAAGTTGTAGTCTTCCAGAGAAGGCGAAGAGGAGAGTGGGGGTGGTATCAATGTAGATTCTTTATGAAGTGAACAGAAGTGGGAGGCAGCTTGTCCTGTCTCAAGTCTGACGGTTGTCTGGGCTGTGTTGCCAAGTGAAGGTGTCAGATAATGACAGTGTAGACGGACTTGGAGGTGGAATCGCTTCTGATTCAAGGGTTTAGTCAAATACCTGATAATTAAGAATGCAGAATAGAGAGAGTCACCTAACTCAAAATTCCTTTCTTCCAGAAGCTTTAGTGAGGTATAATTAGCATATGAAAATTGTATGTATTTAAGGCGTATACCAAAAACACAGTCATCAAACCCAAAAATAAACAAGTGGGACTATAGCAAACTGAAAAGTTTCTGTGGGGCAAAGGAATTCTTGATGAATGGAAAATGCAACTTAGAGTACAGGAGAAAATATTTCCAAGCACATCTATTATATCCATATAACACCAGCATTTTTCAACCCAAAATTTTTGATGTGAAAGTACTTGACCCAGTAGCCCTTTGATTTTAACCATTTTTGACTTCTTTCATTCTCTCTACAGTAGAGAAAATACAATAACTATAATTTATTGCACATGTACTTTATTTTGGACAGTATGATGTAAGGTTATCCAATGTTTAGACCTCTGCATATGAGAGTGCCATCATCCTGATCATATGCATTTCCAGAGGAAACTAAGAGACAGTAGGGCCAAATTTTTTTTGCTTGCCTCCCACAATTAATAAATGGGAGGAGTAGAAGGGCTACACTGGGGGATGACACATCTGAGCTCCTCAGCACCAAGTCCATATACAGCCTATATCTCTAAATACTATGTCACAGATATTTAATATTGCATTATATAAATATGAAAAGTGCTATAGGAATTGTTTAGGCTAAGAACAGAAGAGGGAACAGCTGGGATGAGGAATGCAGCAATAGTATGATAACTATCATTTCCCAAGTCTACATAATACAGTAAGCAATCATTTGGATGCTTCATATACTTCATTCCACTAAACCCTTACCTATACCTTGCCAAGTGGTTGTTATTATTCTTATTTTATGGGTGAAGCAATTGGGAGGTTAAATCACATGTGGAATGTCACACTAAGTGACAAATGAAAGGTGATGACAAGATGACAGAATTCAGACTTTTCTGACTCTGAAACATCTGCTCTGTCCATGGTCTCACAGATCCTGTCCTCAGGTGAAGAGCAAGAGATGTAAGTGACAGATGCATAGTGTGGCATGGCACAGTGACTATAAGCTTGTTAAAAATGGAAAATACAGACCAAAGAATCCTAGACCTGAAAATGATGAGCTGTTTGAAGGAAGTGACCAGAAATCATCCTCTAAGCACCTCTTGAGAACTTCTGCTTGTGTTTTGACTTCCATTCTAACCACACGAACCCACAATGCATCCCTCGAGCCTTGGCAAGACATGTTTTCTGAACAAGCAGCCCATAGTGGTCATCTATCTCCTGTAATCTTCACATTGTTTATGAACAGAATTCTTGGACAATGAATGAGACGTATTTTTACTACACATCACTGCTCTTTTCCTCCAGTGTGCTGTATCTCACCTCTAACCTTTATTTTATTTTTTTTGAAAGTGATATCTCTTTTAATTGCTGAGTATTTGATCACCAACTTTTTGGGATTTACTCCCCCAAATTCTTTTTTTTTTTTTTAACATTTTTTATTATCTCTGCTCCCTCCTCCCCCTGACCCCTCTGCTCACCCTCCCCTCACCCCTCCCTCCCCACCCCCCAGTGCCTCCCCTCCCCCAATCCCCGGAGAATCCTTTAATGTGCATGTCAAACTCTCCTCTGGGTCCTCCTCTCAGATGAAGTACAAGGACCCAGGGCATTTCCCTGAATCCTTTCCTTTGTTCCCCTTAAGCATAGGAACACTATTTTGGCTGTCAATCCCTTGCCTCCAAGAATCTTGGTGCTTTTAGCAAATGCTAGACTTTGTGGGGTCAATAGTGTGTTGGTCGCAGAACATGCAAAGTCCAATTATGTTTGCTTCAGCCCTAACTTGTGTGGAGTATCTTGCATATGATTGCTCCTCCCATCCTTGTGCTCTTACACTCTTACCGCCCCCTCTTCTGCCTAGTTCTAGGTGGTTGATATAGAGTCTCTGAAGTTCTGGATTGTGGTTTGTTGATTTTCTTTTGTGGTTTTGCTGGTCTGATAGCAAAGACAATCCTGAGTAACAAAAACACTGCTGGAGGTATCACCATACCAAACCTTAGTCTATACTACAAATCCATAGTTGTAAAAACAGCCTGGTACTGGCTCCAAAGTAGACACACAGATCAATGGATAAGGGTTGAAGACCCAGATATAAGCCCACAAAATTACAGCCATTTGGTCTTTGACAAAAGGGCCCAAAAAATCCAATGGAAAAAGAACAGTATCTTCAACAAATGGTGCTGGCAAAACTGGACCTCTAACCTTTACTAATTGTGAAAGGTGAGAAGGTTTTGGGGCCTCTCAGTTTGTGAATCTCGTCTGACCTCATGTTCACAGTTCACATGTGGTTGGTATCCAAAAAATGTCAACTCTTGCTTTTTCTCTTTTATTATTCATTTGTTGTTGGTTCATGTGTGTACTTTAGATTTATGTGTGTATGCACACATGCATGCGCATGAGCATGTGTTCATCTACAGGTAGGTCTGAGGTTGATGTCAGGAATCATCCTTGATCTCTCTTCTAGCCCTTCCTTGAGGCTGAGTTTCACAATCAAACTCAAAGTTTGCTCATGTGGTGTGTCTGATTAACTAGCTTATCTGGAAATCCCCTGTGTCTTCCTTCAGAGGCTGGTATTCTATGAAGATGTCTCTGCCAAACTAATATTCACATGACTGCTGGGGGCCTGGTCTGTAGACCTCTCTCTTGTATAATATACATTTTAAACACTAAGCCATCTCCTCAGTTCCAGCGATATCAGGTTTTGATGACATAATGACTATAACACCAATTTAGAAGGACCATCATGTCATCAATGATGCAAGATATGAGGAAACTCCTCTTTCTTAAAGAGTCATAAGGTCTGAACTCTCCTAAGTTTGGGCATTCAGTTTCCTTAGCTGGCCAACGGAATCACAATTTCTGCTCAAACAGGAGGGGAGAAAAACACTAGAAACTGTCTGGCATGTTACAATACTTTATTAATGGCTTAGTATAGAAGAATGATGTGAGTTTAGAATGAAAATATCCTATCTTTAAACACTATCTCTTTCTGGGTTCAAGCTGCTACTGTGTACTGATTTCAATCTCCATTCTCAAGTTCACGTGTACTTCAGAATATGGCCATATTTGAATGTATGACAAATGTATGGCAACTGGAACGTAGTCATGTTCAGAGGAAGCCCTATGGGATAGATTTTAACCCAACAATTTCCTGTTCCTTAGAAGCTGACTGAGATACCCAGTCAGCATTAACATTCCATATGTCTCAGGGAGGTATGGAGCTCCATGCAGTCCTGACTGTTTTTCCTCATATGTTTAGCCTTAGGATGCTCAATATTTTCAAGAATCATTTTCTAATCTATTCAGCATAACTTGTAGAACTTGACTCAGAGGTTTGTGAAGAAGAACATCAGTCACACCACAGGCCTAGTTTGTCTTGGGAACAATTCTTAAATAATAATGTCTATTTAATATGCACAAATGACTTGATGGTTAGGTATCATGCTTAGTCTCATTTTTATAAAGTATGGAATCTATGACATAGAATAAGCAAGCCGCTTTTTTCAAGTTGTAAGGTAAGCAAAAGATAGAGCTAGTGCCAAAATCAGGAAGAAAAGGAGAAATGAAGAGACAGATATGCTATTAACTCATTAAACATGATATTACCTGACTTTATTATTCGATCAACTCTGAGGAAGAACCTCATTCCTTAAGGACTACAATCTTCCTGAGAGAGTGTTTGGAGACCCTCTTACCTCTGAAAGCCTTATCCTTTCACAAGTGCTTCTTCAGGGACACTCCTACTCTCAAGTTCCTTTTTGGTAGATATTAGTACTGATCACTGAGCATATAATTCTGATCTCTAATCAGGGACTCATTTATTTAGTTCTAGAAAAAAAATTCACTTGCTATTACTGAGTTTTTCACTTTTAAGTGCTAAAATGAGGTTCTTCTGAACTCAGTTTCTCTTCGGCATGGAGACCAGCAGTGTTTGTGAGACTGCCTTTCCATCCTATTACTCAGATGACTGAGGTACTCAAGCAACTAGAATGATCCACACTTGCAATAGACATAGAAGTGAATGAGAAGCAAACTTAAGGTTAATGCAAAATTACTGGAATTTGATGGATGCTTGTTATCACTGTATAACGGTCTGCCCTGACTGTTGTAGCCATTCCACACATTTCAGCCATCTTCTTGTTGTTCCTGGGAATCTTCCTTGTTTGATGCTACTGTCCATCACTTCAGGCTTCTTTGTCCAAGTCAGCCACATCCTCTCTCTTTATACTGTCATGTCTGTCTTTATTCCTCATGCAACTCCCTTCTATAGTCTTGTTTGCTGTGGAATTTCTTGGGTCATTCTATCTCCATCCTCATTCTTTTCCATATTAGGATGAACCTTGCAACTAGTCCAGGACCCTGTTTGTGAAATGCAGACATTAGCAATTCTGGTTCCAAAGAATAAGGCAGTATATGGCAGCCAAGCCTCCCACTCCAGACTTAATCTTTCCAGTGGTGGGTTATGTCCATTCATGTCTGTGTGGAGAATATCCACTTAACAAGGACAGGAGAAGCTGATTTGTCCTTAAAAGGCCTTAAAAATTCACTCTGCTAGCGTGAAATGGGTCAATAAAAACAAGAAATGAAATCGAGGTCAGAGACTTTTTCTGGAATTGATTGTGAATAGCGTCTGAGGTATCTTTCTTTTTCCTGCCCTGGTGGCGCGGCCACACATTCATCAGCGAAGATGCCAATGAATAGCCAAAGAAGTGTGATCACTTCTTCAGGGTGGCCTGCACACCATCCCCTACTTTCCCTGGAGGAAGTAGGGAGCACTGGGGAAACCTTGCAAACTGGGCTGCAGTCTTAACAGATAAGATCTGCTTCAGTTTCTAACTCTAAACTCATGGCTATAATTCCAGTACTACATGCACTGAGCCCAGGGGAGAAATTGGCTAAATTTTAACTATGGTTTCCACTCACTCACAATGTGCAAGATTTCATTCAAGATGATAGCTCAGTACCTAGAGTCAAAGTATATCATAAGTGCCTATGACTTTTAATGAATGATATGGTAGATGTAATTGTAAATGCATGTAAATTGCTCCATTCACCTCTCTCTCTCTGTCTCTCTCTCTCTCTCTCTCTCTCTCTCTCACACACACACACACACACACACACACACACACACACACATACACACACACACAGACTTCCCTATTTATTGGCCACACATTTTTTTCTATTATATTATATTGATTCTATCCTATTTACAACTGTATCTAAAGCATTAGCCATAGAGTTTCTTATTCAGAATCTTCCAGTAAGAGTTTGTGGGATTAATGATATAGCCCTTTTGCATGTTGAGAGAAGGCAATTGCAGGCACTGAGAAAAGGTCATTCATATAATTAATTAAAATCTGAGTGTTGACAATGTGGTTGCTCTGTGCTAATGAGCAGCACAGGATTGCATAAGACAAGACTCTGCTATTCTCATTCTGTTAAGGAATGCAAGTCTTCAGAAAGGGTTTCAGGTACATTGTAAGAACAGAACGTATAGGAGGAAAAGAGAAACAGGAAATCTTACTCAGAGGTGAGAGAAGTAGATGAGAAGATGACCTCTGGGATCAGCAAGTCTTGAGCTGACCTTGGCATGGATGGGACATTGGGCAGGGTTCTCTAGAGGAACAGAATCAATAGAATGAATATATATTTAAAAAAGGATTTGCCAGAATGGTTTACAGGATAGTCTGCATGGCTGGCTGTGACTGTCTACACATTGGAGAGACTGAGAACCAGTAGCTCTTCAAGCTATTCATAGTAGTTACCTTGGGAGTCTAAATTGGACCCTGGAGGCCTGGAGGATTTTCCCAAGAATTACTGGAATTAGCTCACATTGGAAGGTTGGAGATGCTGGGTTCTCATACCAGTAAACAGTAGCAACAGTGGCAGCAGCAGCAAGTTAGATGAGCTCATGAGTTGTGAAGTCAAACAGACCAAAAGCAAAAGTTTCTCCATCAGACCACCTTATATCTCAACCACCACCAGAAATCTCTGCCCTTATTCAAGGTGAACCCTCCCATTTCATTTAATGCAATAAAGCATCTCCTCTCTGGTGTACCCAGAGGCTGGTATCTTAGCCAGAATTTACACATGTATTCATCAGGGGCATAGAACTGCATATCGAGTTAAGGAATTTACAAAAGAATGTTACACTTCAACTGGCAATTATATATTCATTTTAGTATTTGACCCCTCTAATCAGCCCAAGCACATCCTAAGCACAGAGATTATATCACCTTGAAAATCTTTTAAGAGCAAAGTAAGAAATTCTATTTCTGGCACACTAACCAGATGGATTCTTCACTGTGGTTTTCTCCATCCTTCCATGCTCAGACCATACTTTTCCACCCCAGGAAGGCCTGTGATTCACTTAGCAAAGGATTCTACCCAATAGGTTCAGATTCTGCCAAATCTGTTCAAGCCAACCATGTGACTTCAAGGAAATCACCTTTAGTACTGTCATCTACTAAACTAGGGTTTTAAGAGCATCCTATGATATTTATATACAAGTGCCAGCTTAAAACTGAAGACTCAAGCTCTGGGCACATTTGTAAACAGTTGGTAGGTAGTTGGGTTAAGCTCTAAGTAAGCGTGCAGGAGATTGTGTAGTTGATAGGGAAAACTTTCAGCCTGTGGTGAGTCGGACTATTACCTGGGCAGATCTATAAATGTGGGAAATAGGCTTAGTAAAGTTTGGCATTCTTCAGCACTAGATTGCAACTACTGAATTATTCAACTGAGCTAGTAGAAGCAGTGAACTTCATGAGCTTGAGTTCACTGCTATTCTTCTTTAGCTGGTTCATCGAGTTAGCAGATTTGGACAGATTTGCTATCTGGCAAATGAGGTTTGCCCCCCTTTGTCACCAATCCTGTGGATATGGAGTGGACAGTTCCCCTTGGCTTCTGGTATTGCATGACTTTCCTGTCAAGCTGGAGTAACAACTGGAACCACATCATTGTAAACCCTTTCTCCTCCAAGCCATTTTGTCATGATTTTTATCAACAGCATTTGGAATGACTGTAATAGTTCCCTTGCAACTGTGCAGTGAATAAGAGTAGTTAGTACAAGGTTTGCCATAGTTGTTCCATAGGAATAGGCTGATGTGAAAATTTGATATCTAAATAGGAATAAGAAAATCTCTTTTTCATCTTTAAAGGATCTGATTTTGCCTTTCCCTATGTTTGCATGGTAAAGGTATCCCCAGTAAAATTGAAGGAGTAGTAGCTGATAGATGAACTCTGGACATTTGGAGCCAGAAGGTGTAAGTGAGAAAGCCATTTGGACCACTTGTCCACTGGGAAAATGAAGAAGTTCATTAAATTCTCAGTTCCTTTTATATATTGCTGCTTTGCAAATTTACAAAACATTGTATACTGTCTGATCATACACAGAGTCAATAAGCAAAATGCTTTGCATCATGAAAGGCACTCAGTAAGTACAGAAGCACATCCACTAGGATAGTTTCTGCTACATAGTCTATCCCTTCCTTCATATAGATGGCTTGGGATTTGTAATGATTATTATAATAATGTGCAGCAGTCCTTTTCTGTGACTTTGAACCTTTTATTTCATGCTGATCTCAATTATGAAAGGAACCCTGTAGCTAGAGATCAAGGATGCTGTCAGAAAATTCTAACTCCTGACCCATGACCCCTTGGACTCATTCACCAGCTCACAAGTCCCTAGTTTAAGAATTGAGGCTGTGAATCATCCAGGAAGCAGGCACTCCGTAGGATGGAGGGTGCTGGGAGGTTATCTGTCTTTTTCCAATGGTGCTTGTAGTTCAGGATTTTCTACTGCTAAAAATACATGGCTTGAGATTCAAGGTGAATCAGAGGCATTGATTTCCAACATGGACAAAGATAAAGGGAAGAAAATGATCTTAAGAGACCTCTGCTTAGGGGTGCGTAGACAGGGAGAATTAGACTTAAAGGTTCATTGAAAATAATTTCCCAATGTTTGAACCCATCTGCATTTCTAAGTAGCAGATCGGCATTAATAAAGATCTGCTAACAAATGCCTTTTTGTCCACTGGGACAAGGTATTTCTTAGTGTGAGAAGTCATACTTATGGTATCATCAAGGGTTGATTTATCCATTTTGTTTCTGAGTATCTTCCCTGGTAGTTTTTGGCTCTTTGCAGTCATCAAAGCACATGATCCCAAATCATTCCGAAGTGTCTCTTCAAGGAAACTCTGCAAGTCATGACTTCTATGCAGAGCTATAACATGAAATACTTTCTTCAGCAGTCATTATACATACCACAGGCACCATACATTGTTCTGATTTTTGTATTGTACAGTGGACACACAACACATTTTATAAAAGCATGATTAGAGTGACTAATGCCAAGAAAAAGCTGAAATGCTTTACATATTTATTGAGTAAAAATAAATGAATATGAAGTGAGATATATATGATCCATGTAGAAATAATATTAATGATTTGACAATTCTGAAAGAGTCAACACTGAGTGATTATTTTGGCTAGGCAACCGACCAGATGACTTACATAAATCATCTTAGATAATCCTTATCAGAAAGAGATTAGACAGGGAGCAATCATTCCATTTTATACAAGAAGATATTGAGAATCAAAAAGATTAGCCTGCGTGCCTAAGAAATGGGGATGGGAAAATGAGATTGACAGGCCTGAGCTAAAGGTCTGGATATTGCAGTAAAGTTCTCCTTCATTCCAAGAAAAACCAGAGCTCCAACTGAGAATCCTACAGTGCCAGTTGTTCATGTGGGGCCCTGAAATATAACACCAGAATCACCTGCCTAGAGACTGGAGAAATTGCTTGATTGGAAGCATGAGAATCCTAGTTTCATAAAATCTGGGCATGGTGGTACACACTGTAATCTCAGTACTAAAGAGGTGGAGACAGGAAGATTTCTGGGTCTTGCTGGGCAGTTGATCTATTGGATCAGTGATATAAAGTGGAGAACATCTCATGCTACTCTGTCTTCCACAGTGGCAAACATATACACATATAAACACATGCACATTTACATACATCCACACACATAATATACACAGGTGCTTACACACACAAGCACTTTCACAAACACACATGCAAACACTTATATACATAAACAAATGCACAAACACAGGTACAAAAACACACAAACACATATATAGGGGACACTTACATATATATGAACACTTACACCTAGAGACAGATGTACATACAGAAACACATACGTGAACACACATGTACAAACACACACATGAACACACACATATGAACATCTATATACACAAATACTCATCCAAACATGCACTCACAAACACACACATGAAGAATCACATACATACAAGCACAGATATTACCACTTAAACACATACATGTGCAGAATACAGAGAGAGAGAGAGAGAGAGAGAGAGAGAGAGAGCCACCATTTCCAGACATCCAAATAAAGTCTGATACAGGTCCAGAAGTTCTGATCTGTGAAGCCCTCTGTGTGACTTATGGCTACCATGGTTTCTGTAGCATTGTTGGAGTTATTAATCTTCACCATCATGAAACAAATCGTCGTGTTTCCAGAAAAACATCAGGTCCTGAAATGAGAGTTAGCATTCTGTAAACAATCGATGTTGCATGAGGATGTTTCCCAAGAAGACATCCTCAGTGTCTGAGCCATAGTTCTCTCAATTGTCAGTCAAAACACTCTAACTTGCAATGAAAAGTAAAGTTCTGAAAATGGACAGCACTTTTCCCTTTTGCTAGCTGTGTATTTTAGGCACTTTATTAATCTCTGTGTTTATTGCTTCTTATCTGCTAAATGTCCATTCAGGCTGAGCTGGTCATGGAAGAGAAACTGCATGCTGTGTGCTTTTTGCAGAGTGCCTGACAGAGAATGGACCCTTCGTAAATGGAGAATGTGTCATTGGTATGAATACCTCATCCTTCCTCTCTCAGAAAGAAACAGTGAATATCCTAATTCAGTGCCTGGAGCACAGTAGGCGTCCAATAAATGCTCAGTCCTTTTAGTGCTTTCTGACAGAAGCTTCTTTTATTCCTGTGGCAGGCTAAGTATCTCCCAAAGTGGTCTTTCAACTTCTAGACGTTCTCCCTGCAGCCAACTCCCTTAATGTCAAGCAGTGGATATGAATACAGGGGAAATAAATTCCAAAGCTATTGTAGTGGAGTTAGCTTCAGTCAACTTTAACATTAAACTCCTAATAAGACTCTGCCTAGCGTAGGAGTTGCCTCTCAGACTTTTCTTCTGAGAATTCAAGTTATTAACTATTCTTTCCTAAGATCCTTTCTCGCCCTTTTCCCCCACTATACCCCACTCTAGGCACTCCCAGCTTTTTCCTTTCTAGACAGGGAAAATCTTGGGGACGTAAGATGGAAAAGAGCCCTTCATCTAAGTCTCTGGATGAAATGTCTCCCCAGCAAAGAGGCCAGAATTCCAGCCACACTAATGGCTGCTTACAACCTTTTGCCTTTCCCACTAAAAACATAATTTTTCTGGGAATTTCCCCCAGCAACCCTATTTACAAGTAATGTACACTCACTAAACTCTGAATGCTACCACAGTGGCTTTTGTTCTTACTGTATTGGATTATACTTCAATCCAGGGCAGCTCTGGAAGCAGATCTTTTTTTTTTTTAAAATTTTAGAAAACTTTTATTCAACCGTGCGTGTGTGTGTGCACGCGTGTATGTATGTATGTGTGTATGTAGAACCACAGGCGAAGTGGGGAGCCACTATGAATTGCCTCCACCTCCTCCTTGTTTACTCTGCCCCGGGGTTCACAGGCTCTGCCCTACCAGGACCAGAAACGCAGGCCGCCCCTGTTTCTGCCTGGTGTCTATATGTGGGGTCTAGGATCCGAACTCAGGACCTTTTGCCTGCAAGGCAGAGGCTTAACCCCTGAGCCCCTGGAAGCAGATCTTTTATCTCTTGTATAATAGAAACTTGTTGCTCTTATACAATATTGCTGGAGAGCCACCAAAACGATTGATCTGATTAACATTAAGACAATTAATTGTTACTTTCCCTTGAGAATCTCAAGCACATTCTTGGGAATTTCTTCTTTTTTTGTGAGTTTTTCTTGAAGAAGCCCATATCCATGTTCCTGGATGTGTCTTGCTTTGTTTATCTGAGCTTTTTGCTCCTAACCCTCCTACTTAAAGATTATATTACAATATCTCTTGTTTTTTTGCACATGCATTAAAGAAGTGTGTGCATGTGACTTGGAATGTGTATGTGCAGGCAGACATGCTTATGGAAGCTGAGCTCGAAGTCATATGTGTCCCATTCTTCACATTCTATATTGTGGCAATGTCTCTCACTGAACTCTGAGCTTGTGATTTTGACTAGTCTGCCTAGCCAGGTTATTGCTGAGATTTCCTGTCTCTGCCTCTGGCTTACTGGATTGTCAGGTTTTGCATACATTCTGGGGGATCCAACTCTAATCCTCATGTTTGCTTGGTAAACATTTTGCCCTTTGAGCCATTTCTCCAGCTCCTAAAATATCTTTAATCAAATACATTCATCACACTGGCCAGGGTTGAATTTCTTTCCCACATGGAAACCACAAATCCCAGCATGACCTCAGTCAGGTGTCTATAGGCTTAGGGGACCCTTCAGTCAGCTGAGGATGACAGAGTGAAATCATGTCTCTGTCCTCTTACTATTGATGATGCCATGGAAGCTCCAATCACTGCTTCCTAGTTGCTAACACAGAGGTTTAATAAGATGCTTAATTATTTTTTTTTATTATTATTTATTCAACTGTGTGTATGTGCGTGCACGCGTGTGTCTGTGTATGTGTATGTGTGTCTGTGTATGTGTAGAACCACGGACGAATTCGCGAACCACTATGGACGCCTCCACCTCCTTCTGTCCCGGGATTCACAGGCTCCGCCCTACCAGGACCAGAAGCGCAAGCCGCCCCCGCTTCCGTCTGGCGTCTATACGTGGGATCTGGGATCCGAACTCAGGACCTTCCGCCTGCAAGGCGGAGGCTTAACCCCTGAGCCACCTCTCCAGCCCAGATGCTTAATTATTTTTGAGCCAGCAACCATATTTCTCTGACTATTGTAATTGCCTCTTCCATTTTGCTAGAAAATTGAGTGCTGAGAAGCATGTGAACGTATCACATCAGCGTTTGACATTAAAGACAGTGAATCTCTTTGTAATTATCCCTTGTGCTCCAACGCTGAGCAACAGGTTCTCATGACTCTCTCTCTACTCAGCTGGGGTGAGGAGAGCAATTCTATGTGTACATAATTAGTTTGGTCACAAAGAAGAGAATAATGGCAAAGAGAACTAGTCAAGCTGGGTTCTACAGAAGGACTGGAAAGTTACTAATTTGCAGCGTTGCAATTTGTAAAGTTTCACCCTCCCCAAGTCTTCATGCATCTGTATCTGAATTGGTAATAATGATACTTTAAATTGGTGGTCACTGAGAGGATTAAAAGACACCATAGCAAATAGCAATTGATATCTAGTAGCTATATATTTTTAAAAAAGAGCCTTTTTTAGCCAGATATAAATGTATTAGAGAGGGCTGGAAAGACGGTTCAGGGGTAAAGACTCTGCCTTGCAAGCAGAAAAACCTGAATTTGAATCCCAGGGCCCATGTAAAAATACTAGGCAGAAATGGGGCCGCTTGTACTTCTGGCTTTGGTGGGTGGTGCCTGGGAAATCCCATAGTGAAGCAAAAAAGAGGTGGCAGCAATCCAGGATGATTCCCAAAGTCACCCTTGGTCTTCCACAGAGACACATAGTACCCTCTGATACACACACACACACACACACACACACACACACACACACACACACACAGTATGCCTTAGAGAAATTATCCGGACCTTCATCCACATGTATTGTTCATCTGGCTGTGGCACTTCCCTCAAATTGTCTCTGTACTTCAGTCCCTTAGGAGAGGCAGCTAGTGCCTCTGACAAATTGCAGTTCCCATGAATCACAGGGCTGTTAATCCGCACCTTGTCTCCTTAAAACACTTCCCTGACTTTCACATGATGTTGTGCTTTCTTTACAAATCTTTCAGTTGCCTAGTTACTGGCCTAATATTGATAATACCTTCCGCGTGTGTATTTACCCAGCTAGTCTGGCACACTGGAAGGTCTACAAATCCATCTCTGGGTCTGTGCTTGCCCCCCCACCCCCGCCCTCTACTACTACTCTTTGCTTTGTCTTCAAGTGACTGCCAGTGTTCAGTTGCCAGTCTTTCTATCTTTCTACCTCCCACTGTATCCCATAAAAGATGTGCAAGTACTACTTATGAAGAGCCTTGTGGTCCAAACACGCAGAGGGACATAAGAACAGGAAGGACATGACTAGATTGGTGAACTGAAGGAATGGTGGAAGAGAAACAAGTGTGGGAAAGATTTGGGTGGGACAAGAACATAAATTAATTCTGTTTGCCTGTGAAAATTTCAAAGGATCAAGAGGAAAAAAGTACAGAAATAAGAACAAAGTTCTGATGGTGACCTGAAAATTGAACAGTTTTTGCAACAGGCTGGAAAAACTAGAGAAGAAGGAGTGATGAAGAGAGGTCTGCCAGTGGTTGGTGAGGTGCAATCACACAGGAGTCAGAAGGTCCTGTCTGCTATGGCATGGTGGGAAGACTGCAGCCACATTTCCAAAAGCTGAAGGAAAGGAGTCTGGATGTTGTCACTACAAAGGAATTATAAACAATGTTTGAGTTGCTAGACATGCTAACCTGATTTAATAGTACACAGTGTATAGATGTATGGAATCATCAGGTGTCAACCCTGTACACATGTGTAATGCCTGTGTTTGAGGTATTGGTTAAAAGAGATTAATTTTTTTAAAAAAATCAGAAATGTAATAAAAAGTAGCCTTGAAGCCGAAAGCAATTGGAAACTTCTGAAAATAAAAAGAAATCTTGGTGCCCATGAAAATAGTCAGCACCTAAGGCCATTTACAACATCACAGTCTATTTCTTTCCTGCATTTTGGCCTGAGATTCCTTTTAAATTAAGTGTTAAGAGTGATTGGATCACTGTCACATGTAGTGATATATTCTGATTCTTCTACTTAATGTTTTTTCCCCATATATCCATGTTTTAATCATACTTTCTCTATAAGTATCACTTGAAAGTCCCCATAATATTCTCAGCTAGAGGAATCATCTTTCTGGGCTGTTCTGTTAATATCTCCTCTGGGTTTGGGTTTTGATTGTGTGGTTTTTGTCTTCTCACTTTCTTCATAGCTTAAGTGATTCTCTGATTGGGTCACTTTTCCTATGATGCTTCCATGCAGGCAACAGTCAATGCACCCAGGATGGGAGACACATACCCACATAGCAATTCAGTTGCATCAGGGGTGGGATGAATTGAAGATCCACCTTAACATCTTATTAAGGTGGGCATAGGGTGCTGGTTCTCCATAATCTAGGACCCTTTTAAGGGTATGTAATACAGCCACAATCTAACTCGGCCCCAACGTTGTATGATACAGGTATAATCTAACCCCTTTTCCAAGGAATCCACAATCTAGTCCCCGCCACAAGGGTATTCAATATATCATAATCTAGCCCTCTTCAAGTATTTATTAAACAATCATAGTTTCAGCTCCACTGAAACTCCCTTGGAGCATATGATATAGCCCTCATCTATGTCCCTTTCAAGGGTGTATTGATATAACATGATCTAGTCCCCCAAACCCCAAGGGTGTATGATACAGCCACAATCTAGGCATTGTTCAGGTTTATATGATAAAGTCATAATCTAGTCTCCTCTAATGGATGATACAGACACAATCTCAGCCCCTTTTAGGGCTGCTTCTTCCAGAGGTCTTACTACCACCTTCCTGTAATACTCTGTCAGCACATGACTTTCTACTTACTCCTTGTTTCTCACTGACTTTCCTAATGTTCAGCAGGACCTGACATTATAGATTTCTTTCATTACTGTTTAATCTCTCCCTCACATCTTGGAATATATAAGTGCTATTTAGCTTACTGCTATATTTTAGTAGGCTGGCAGAGCGCTACTGTGAAATATTCACTCAGTAAGTTTTGAGAAAATGAGACAATAAGTGAAAGATGCTAAGAAATTTTGTAGAAGGAAAAAAAGCTCAATTTTCCAGTACATTTTCCCCCAAGATTAACAACTCTCCGGATCTTTTCCCCAAGCAACACCTGCATATATGTTTTTGATCTCCTAGTCAAAAAGTGTTGGAAGGGTGATGCAAGGTGGCTGCTAAGCCCTTGTCTGATAACTTTAGGTCCCTAGAAATAGTGACATGCCTGTATTTGGTCCTAAGCATTAGGGAATAGACACTTGCTTTCTTTCTGTTTGAGAACTGAGCTGCCATAAAGAAGTCTGATTATCTCGATGCGGTCATGCTATGGAGTACACAGATCGATGCTGTCGTCCGGAACAGAAGCCCACCTTCCAGCCATGACCTAGACTTTTTAAACCACCCAACTCATTCACCTTCTATACATGGCTGGATGGCATCTACCCGTGTAGTATGGAGCAGGAGAATCTAACATTGATTCCTATCTTGTGTCCTGACAGATCATGGCATGTCACACAGGGGTTGTACCTTTAAAACAATCTAAATTGATTTTTTTCTGCAGGGTATATCACTTTTTAAATTTATTTTTCATTTATCTTTGCAGGTATATGTTTGTGTGTTTCTATCAGTATGTCCCTGTGGAGGACCAAGGTTGACTTATGGAATCGTCCTTGATTGCTTTTACCTCCCTTTTGTTTCCTTCTGGAATTTCCCAGGCTCCACTACCCAGAGTCGGAAGTGTCCGTTGCAGCCATTTCCACCTGTCCTTTTTAGGTTGTATTCAGGTCCTTCTGCTTTTGAAGCAGAATCTTAACTCCTGAGCCATCTCTCAAGCCCATGGGGTAGTTTATTATTGAGCAGCAGGTAAGCGGAGTACATAAAAAACTCATACTTGTCATTTTCCCTAATGAAACAATGGAGAGCTGGAGAGGCCGTCCTCATCCCAAGGACTCTTGCTTGCAACAGGACTGTATCTAAGGTCCTAGTATTCCCTCTGTCATGGAATACTTTGCTTCAGCCCACAGGCTTGGGTGTGTCACAAACCTCTGCTCCTCCTCCTTCTACGGGGCCACAACCTTAGAGATTATGCTGCCATTTATTGGACGCAGTCTGGGTGTCAAGCCACAGGATGGAGGATGTTTACATTATCATCTTATTCAGTCTCTGCAGCCAGGAGAGTTTTGCAGGAACCCAGACTGTGCGGACAAGCAAGAGAGATGTCATCGAGGCTATAAAATGAAAGGCAAGTCCAGCCAGAGTGCAAATTGACCAGAATATATTTCATTCTCCTGGCTGTGAGGCCTCAAGCTTTTGAATGAATATGTGCTTAACTATTTATAATTGACCTTTGCACAAAGGAACATGAAATTTTTATAGCCCAAAGCTTCATTTATTAACTTTACTGGAGTGTAAAATATTGCTGTTTGCCATAAATTCATACCAGGACAAACAATATATATGCTAATTAGTAGTCATGCCGTTGTCTGCACGCTGTTGTGTTGGCTGGTCATTTCCGACAGGCAAAATAGCAGAATGCAATCGACGAATGACAATTGAATCTCTTGATGTTGGCTGTTCAAACAGGGAAGTCTGGAGTGGTGAATTAATGGTCTTCATTACAAAGAGTCCATTTCCTTTGCATTTCCTTTAGAAATAAGGCAGGTGCCATGCTGAGCCCCCTCAAGAATGGCTCCCGGGATCCTGCAGAGATCACCTGCAGAACCCACAACTCAGCAGAGTCCCTCCAGCTCTGGCCCTGTGGTTTTCAAAAACCCACAGATGCCACAGGCATGGAAGGGGCCCTGCCGACTACCTGCATTTGTTTTACAGAACAGATCTGGGCAGAAGGATGCTGAGCGAGCTAAGATCACATAGAAAGACAGCATTGGAGCTAAGACTTAGCAGTGATTTCCAGTGAAAAAACCTTATTGGAGGAAATACTCTTTGAGGATTATTTTTAATTGTCCAATTGTCCAATTGTCCAAGAAAATCAAGGAGCAGGAGCAATTGATGCTGGGTCTTTTGTGGAGTCTGGGAATCATAAGTAACACCTGTAATGTCATTTTCTCCATCTAGGTAACTGCTGCATTTATTTGTGATATGTGTGTAATGGAAGAATATATTTGTGTGTATGTGTGTGATAGCATGTATATGTGTGAGAGTGTACACACATGTGTGTATATATGCGTGTGTGTGTGTGTGTGTGTGTGAGGGAAGATTGTATTTGTGTGTATGTGTATGATAGATAGCATGTATATATGTGATAGGAGAGTGTATCTCTGTGTGTGTACACACGTGTGTATATATGCATGTGTGTGTGCATATGCATGCATGTGTATGTCATGTTAGAGTACATCCATGTGTATGTGTGTGATGTGTGTGCCCCCTTCCCCCCATCTCTGAAGCATCCTTTACTGTGTATATCAAACTTTCCTCTGGGTCCTCCTCTCTGATGAGGTGTAAGGACTCAGTGGCATTTCCTAGAACTCTTTCTTGTGTTCCCCTTAAGTATAGGAACACTACTGTGCCTGTTAATCCCTTGCTTCTAAGGATCCTAGTGCCTTTAGTCCACGCTAGATTTTGAGGAGTCAATGATATGTTGGTCATTGCGCAGAACATACAGAGTCCTATTATAATTGCTTCGGCCCTAACTTGTGTGGAGTATCTTGCACATCATGACCTCTCCCATCCTTGTGCTCTTACAATCTTAACAGCCCCTATTCCGCAAATTTCCCTGAGCTTCAGGATGGGGAGAGATTAAGCAGGCCTGATTCCAGGTGGTTGATGTAGAGTCTCTGATGTTCTGAATTATGTTTTGTTGATTTTTTTTTCAGTTTTGCAGTGGCAGACTGACTCACCCCTCACCGCAGTCTCCTACTCTTATTCCATCTAACTTTGACTCTATTTTAACAGCTTTTTATCATTGGCCAGGGGGTGACATCCAATACTCATCAGGATGGAGCCAAGGGCATTGCAGAAGCAGCAAAACTGCATTCAGCTTTTATTTGAGATATGGCAATATGAATTCAAGTCTCCAGGCTTGCTCAACAAGTAATTTACCTGATGATCCCTCACTTCAGTCCATCATTTCCATCATTTTTCTTTTATGTGTTAAATGAACGTTGAGTTAAAGATGGAAAGTTATCCAAGACCATCTAGCCCTTTCCATGGCATACTCTAAAGTGTTCAACAAGTGGCATAGATAAGAAAAATGGCCACACAATTATACGTACTGTTAAGATTGGCAGGTATCATGAGTGTTAGGAGTGTAGTGATAAGGGATATGAGCTTGTTCAGTGGTCTAGGTCTTACATGTAAACTGAAACCAAAGTGATAAATAATAGTTTTATTAGTGCATGAAGAGTGTTAAGGAGGAACTGGACTATGCAAAGGGCTTGTAAAGCGAGGTACCCACGTCCCTTGCAGGAAGGGAAGGAACAGTGCTGTGCAGAGGAGGGGGAGCTGGATAAGATGGATCCAATGAGTGGTTCTAGTTTTGACTACTCCAAACCTTGTGTGTTTTGCTTCTTTATCCTAAGAAAATCCACTTTAAATCTGTCCTTCAAAAGACATGAAACACATACAGAAAACAGAATGCTTTGTCTCTGCATAAGGGCACGTGGCATTGATTTGCACTGTGGTCCGCATGCAGTGGGAGCTGGAACCCTGTCTACTTGCTTACAGAGTGGCCTTCAGTTCTTGCCACATAGTGGACACTTGAATCTTTCCATCTGCACCTCCGGAGCACACAGAGGGATCGCTGCTCTCTCATCTCTCCATCAGGAAGCTGATCCCCTCTCTCCTCCACATGACATGTTTGAAGATGCAAAGTGAATGACAGACACTCATCTCTGCTGACATGATCCATTTTATTTCTGAAAGCAAATACTCAGCTAAGTATATAATCCTTAAGCAACATATAAATTGTAGTTTATATTTTTTAAGTTTTCTGAGAATTTTTGTTGTTGCTGTTTTTCACTAAAGGAGATTAATAGGGCTGGTTTATCTCCACAGGTTATTTTTTTTTTTTTTGCTTTGTTAAATTTTCTTGTTTTGTATTCAAATATAATGGCTCGAGATACACCAACCGTCTTATGTCCATAAGCTAACATATATTACAAAGATGCAATAATTGCCATTGATATATAGATGTGCATCAACCTAATGTTGCTAGGCTGTCGAAACGCTCTCAAAAAATAGAGGGGATCATGCTACAGCAGAGATAATAGGACACCATCAAGGATTGCAAGTAAGTAATGAGATATCTGATTAAGCTCACTGACTGTCCTTCCTGGTCACTTGCAACTGATGGGGTATGATCTTACCAGAAAGGGAGGCCATACAGTCTGGCAGATAGAAGATAACCATTTTGCAATGGGAGACTGACCCACTCCTCACCGCAGTCTCCTACTCTTATTCCATCTGTCTTTGAATCTATCCTTATAATAAGACTCTATTTTAACAGCTTTTTATCTCTGGCTAGGGGATGACATCCAATACCCATCAGGATGGAGCCAAGGGTGGTGCAGGAGCAGCAAAACTGAAAAAAAAATCAACAAACCATAATTCAGAACATCAGAGACATTATATCAACCACCTGGAATCAGGCCTGCCTAATCTCTCCCCATCCTGAAGCTCAGGGAAATTTGCCGAAGAGGGGGCGGTAAGAGTGTTAAGAGCACAAGGATGGGAGGAGCAATGATATGCAAGATACTCCACACCAGTTAAGGCCGAAGCAATTATAATAGGACTCTGCATGATCTGCGCAATGATCAACCCATATCATTGACCCCTCAAAGTCTAGCATGGACTAAAGGTACTAGGATCCTTAGAAGCAAGGGATTAATAGTCACAATAGTGTTCCTATACTTATGGGGAATACAAGAAAGAGTTCTAGGAAATGCCACTGAGTCCTTACACCTCATCAGAGAGGAGGACCCAGAGGACAGATTGATTACACATTAAAGGATGCTTCAGAGATGGGGGGGGCACTGGGAGAAAGAGAGGGAGGGAGGAAAGGAAGGGGAAAGGGAGGTCCAGGGAGGGTTAGAGGGAGGGAGGGGATAGGGGTACCTATTATGTTTGTATGAGCAGAAAAATAAATAAATTAAAAAAAACTCTGTCTAAAAATAAATATAAATACTAAATTTTATCAAAAGGTGCCTATTAGTTTTAACCACTGGAATCATATTTTCTTCTACTGGTACCCAAACATAGCATCAACAAAGCTCAAAGATAGTGCCTGCCACATAATAATGAGCCCAGAAAAATGTACTATGTCCAATTTAGTCATCTCTTTTCAGCAGAAATATTTTATTTATGTATCTTTCACTGTTTGTTTTCTTACTTTATTTTAATATATATTCAAATGCTGTGGGGGGAATGGAAGAAAGAGAAAAAGAAAAAGAGAGATAGAGAAAGAGAAAAAAGAGAAGACTCAATGTCCTGTGGTAAGATGAGACTCCTCCTGTGTGTCTTCATATTTGTATGCAAGACCAAAAGCTTAACTTTGCAACATCATTCTGGACCTCTGTTGTCTCTCTGACAATATTATGCAGTTTAGATCACCTCTAATTCAGTGTTCCTCAAGACATTCCATAACTAACCAATATCTAATTTGCTAGTAAGAAAGTCAAAAGCAGATTCTTTCTCCACACAAAGTGGGAGTCTCTGGGATTCTGGGAGAATCAATGGCTAGAGTCATAGTCCCTCCTCTAGTTGTTATGAATTCTACCATTGAGAACCATTGTCAAATTATGTTCTTGACATATTCTATTTTAATCTATAGTTTGCTTGTAAATCGTACAGCTAATGTAGTAAGCATGGTTGTAAAAACCCTTTTCTATTTTACTACAGAATTTTAAGAGATAAAACCCTGGTGCATCTGGAAATCCCAGCCTTTTCTGATCCAAACTAAAGCTTGGTGACAGTTGCTGGATGACATTGGGGAAACCGCCAACCCTTTGCTGCTGAAGCTGCTCATGGTGTTGTCAAAATACCCTCTGTGCATATGTGTCAGTGTGGATGTGTTTGAACACACTCATCCTTGTGTATAAATATATGTATGGCCACATATGGATGCGCACGTGGCACATGTGATCTGTCCATGTGCTTGGTGTACAATGTGTGTCTGGGGACTGGATGTTCATCTCTGCATGTGTCTACATGTGCTTATTGATGAATGCTTTTCTACACATCTGTGCATGCATGCTCACATATACATGGCTAAGTACATGCATTTGGGCTTTTCCTTTTTGCACTATTTAACATTTCCAAATTGAGCTTTGAATAGGAAAATGCAGTCCTCTGTGTTTTGGAATCATGTAGTATGGGGGAATGAAGGAAAATGGAAGGTGTACAGAAATTAAACCTCCAATTCTGCTATCATGCAATTTTTTTAAAAAAAATCTTATGTTAAAGAATGTGTTTGTGGCATCGGTGATATAGTGGTGAGCATAGCTGCCTTGCAAGCATTTGTTTGTGGCAGAGCTATAGGTAACAGTCTCCATAGTCTTTGGAAAGTAAGAAAGTCAAAAGCAGATTCTTGCTTTTCTGTTTTCCTCCTCCTTCGGCCTCAGAATTTTATTCAAGTTTAAAGAATAATACTTACAGTCTCTGTTCTTTAGCATATTAGCGGCCCTTCTATATTAGCCGCTATGTTTTATGCAGCTCTATATTCCCAATGCTGAAGTGAGCCTACTTATCATGATGGTAATTGTGAGGATGGTGATGGTGACAAAGACGATGGTGTTGGTGATGATGATGACATGGATGGCGATGATGATATGGTAATGGTGATGAATAGAATGCTGGAGATGGTGAGGAAGATGAGGGTGGGAATAGAGGTAAGGTAATGGAGATAGTGCTGCTGCTGATGGTGGTAATGATGGCAGTGACGATGACGATCATGATGGTGATGAAGATCATGGCGATAATAATGTTGGTGATCATAGTGATAATGATGAGAGACCTAACATTTATTGAGTCTTCACATTGCAGCATCAATTTTGAATACTTTATATGGGCCAATTTACTTAAATTTTATAAAACACTTTGATATAAATAATGCTGTAGCAGTTTGTCTGCATGGTTGCTGATAAATCTCTACCGAATTGCTTAATGGAACAAGAGTTTTATTTTCTTACAGTGGTCCAGTTGCGATTTTCAGTCCAGCTAGACAGGAGAGCTCACACCAACACCAAAGCCGAGGGAATTGGCCACACCATCTCCATATAGCAGCTGAGAGAGGGACAAATCCTTATTTGCCAGACCAGCCTGTCCTGCCAAGTGTACACAACTTCCTCAATCAGCTCTCTGTATTTTATTCACCTGTTCTGGGCCTAGTGCCACCCACCACGGTCTGGGTCTGCCCCATCAACTAAATCTCCTTCAGGTTAAGTCAACAACTAATTCTCTACAAGTGTTCTGAGAGTTCAAACTCTCGACCATCAAGTTGATACCTGTATATAACCATGACAAATACCATTCCTCCTGTTGTAAGACCATGTGGCTTAAACAGACTAAGGCAAGTAGAATAGGAATTCACCAATTTGATTTCAAATGTATGTGTACTAGCCTCTGAATCACTGGAATGGACCACAATGCAATACTGTTCCACAATGAATGGTTTCTAATGCATGATTCATTAACAGAAAATAGATTCATTCTGTGAGTTAAAACGTTTATTGGAAATTTCTTCCAAAGAAACTTATTTACAAAGACCAAGATAATAGGTAGAAGTAGATAGAAGATTTGGGTTTAGGAGTGAACCCAGAAGACAGAAATTTAAAACTTCAATTACAAAAGTCACCAGATCAGAATGGGCAATATTAAAGAATTTACAATCCAAGGAGATGCAATTCCTTGTCCAGGGTGATGGTCACGGTTATGCCACAACAATAAATCTAGAGTCCATTGATGTTCTATCCCAGTCCCAATTCTTCTGACTCTCCCTTTTCTTCCTTTTATGCCAAAAGAACAAAATGAGTTTAAAGTGTTTTTGTTACTACAATGAAGGTTGAAAATCTGTGGCATTGCCCTTCCACATAGACAGGATTTTATCTTGCCATTATTATATCTGAAGTTACACTGTGTGTGCCTGGGAGTCCCATCAGTTTCCAACATCAGCTGACAGATTCTGGAATAGCACAATAATTAAACACCCTTGAGTGCCTTTCATGATGTCTAAGAATCCAGGAGAGAAAACTCTCCTGAGCCAATCGCCTTGTTCTCCCAAAGTGCCCCTTCTTATAATTAAAAATTAAACCGTTTTCCAATGAAATAATTTCGTTCATTCTTCTTGCCTCCCGCTCCAGTGCCTGTGGCACCAGCTAAATTTCGAATTAAATAATTCAGCTGCAATACATTTAAAATAGATCACATTTACTGCCACGCTTCCGATTGGCTGCAAAACCAGGCCAATTGAACAAGGTTGTTACCCACCAAGGGTGTGCCAGGCATGTGAGTCTGTTAATGAAAGCTGGCTCTGTATTCTTCCCTTTTTGTCTCTCTCAGTCCAAGCAACAAAATCCTTTTGGGTAAAAAAAATCCATTTTGTCTCTTCTTTATTCCTCTGTTCTTCCCCCCTCCCCTCCTCTTTGATCACAAGCTTCCTTTAAAAATCAGAATCTTCCATTTTGCTGTTCTCTGCTTGCTTTCAACACCTGCTTCCTTGCTAAGGCAAAAGCAGGAATCATCCCTCTCCACATGCCCTGCCAACAGGGAGAGAGCAGTCAGGGTGAATTAAAGGACTGTGCCGAGTCAAACACTGGCTCTCCCTAGGGTTGCCCATTTTCATCTGGCGTTGGATGCCGGGATCTCAGGATCATTATTTCATTTGACAGATGGTACAGGAGCAGCAGTTTGCCCTGCTAATGGTCTTTCCCCAAGGGACCAGCATGGCAGCCAGGAGAGATGCAGCAAAGCGCCCCGGACAGGCAGGAGCCATGGGCCTGGACTTCAGCTACTCCATCTTAAGAGTGTCTGTTAACCACTCTGAACCTCAGTTTTCTCAGCTGAACACCTTTCTGATGACACAGCACCCCAATTTAACTGACTCTTGGACTTCCAAGTAAAAAGGATATTTATGCTATACAGGAATTTTAGGGTTAATAAGGGGAAAATCCAGTTAATAAGGGGAAAATTCCCATCTCACTCCCCTCAATGGCAGACAGTTGTCCTTCCAGTCTATATTGTTTAGAGGATGGCTATGTACTTTCTGATTTCTCAGTAATTTTTTTATAACAATGACTTTACTGCTTGGTTCTATTATATGTTTGTTTCTTTTCTTTTATATATGTGTATATGGGATGTGTGTGTGTGTGTACATGAGCACTTACACATGTGTGTGGTGTTGCATTGTGTGGGTGTATGTGTAAGAATGAATTTGCATGTTACTCTGTGGAGGCCTAAGAGTGTTATGGGGAGTTGTTCTTGATATTTTTTCTACCTTATTGTCATGAGCCTAGGTTTTCTTAATTAAACCCAGAGCACACAATGAGATCTAGGCTGGTTAGCCAACTTGCTCTGGGAATTCCCAGGCTCTGCCTTCCAGGACTGAAATCAAAATTAGACCACCACAACCATGTTGCATTTTTATGTAAGATCCAGGGATTTGAATGCAGGTCTTTTGGCTTGTGAGGTGAAGGGTTTAACCACTAAGCCGTCTCCTCAGTCCCTTATTACATTATTTTGCAGTGTTGGAGAATGCACAGGATCTTGTGTATCCTAGGCAACTGCTCTATCACTGTATTACATGTTGACCCTTTGCTTCCTAAATTTGAGTGAAAGACTATCATTCTTTGAAATGTGTCCCCCACAGCCTCATGTGTTTGGAAAGGTTATAACACCTTTGAGAGATGGAGCCTTGCTGGAGGAAGACGTCACAGGGGGTGGGCCTTGAGGTGGATTAGTCCTACCCTATCTCCTGGAGAGGTCTGCCTTTGCAGCAAGCAGTCTTGAAGCTCTCAGTCTCCATGATGTTTGCAATGATTTAGCCTGCCTTCAGCTTCGACCACCAGCCATGCTGCTTCCACCACGAAAGACTATATTCCCCTCCCCCATAACCATAAACTGAATATATCTCCTTTCTCCCTTACATTGCTTAACTTTGGATGTTCTCTCACAGCAACAGGTAAGAGTAACTAGTACAAAGACCCTGGTGTGTCTATTACAAATCATATCCATTCCAGTGCCAGCCTATGCAATGGACCTGTTTGCTCTGCCATCCTCCCATAAGTAAATTTAGAAGGACATCGTTTGCCAATGTAATAACCAAGAAATGGGATGGGAAATGACCCTGTACTGTCACTAATGGATGAGTAAATGTAGGGATCAAAGAAAGGAAATGTAATGAAATTAACCTGTTTTCTTCCAAATATTCTTTGTGGGTAGTAAAGGTGGATTGTTTGGTTTTCATTGGTACATTTCTTGACACTTATTCCTCAATAAGTTCTTAATATTGTAAACGAAAACATAGTTTACTCTGATTCTCCCTGTGGAAACTCAAGGAAAGATACAAATGTCATTACCCAGAAAAGACAGGGTCATTCAAACCTATACAAACCATGTAAGACCAGTGGAAGCTATTACCAGAAAACATTCTAACCACTAGACAGTTCAGCGGACCTTTCCTGAGGTAGTAAGTTCTCCAATTTTCCATATTTGTATGGCACCTTTCAACAATCACCACTTTGTAATTCTAGGTATTGGTTGGTTTGCATTGATGTAGAAATGATTTATACACATTGGGAGCATGCTGGAAAATTCCCTGGGTTAAACTTAACAGGTTCTAGTTCTTGGTGTGTTTCTGCAAAGAGATTGATGCCAGAAGTGCCGTGACCTTGAGTAGTTAACTGTGCTTGTCATGTGAAGGCGCAGGTTAGTATAGATAGCACACGTTTTACAGTGCTACACTTGGGGTCTACTCGATGCCCTTCTTCGCTGTTAATGCCTCTGATAGACACAAATATGTACATGTACACTCACAGATGCACACGCACGCATGCAACAGCACTCATGAATATTCAAGAAAGCCAATCACTTTCCTATTTATTAAAACACTACAGAGGCACACAGTCTCTTTATAGCCAATTTTTAATTTATCTTTAATATTTTTATTTTTATTTATTTGAGGAAAAGAGACAGAATGGGAAGGGGAGAGAGAGAGAGAGAGAGGCTGAGACAGAGAGAGGGAGAGAGACAGAGACAGAGAAAAGCATGCTATGGAGCACAGGTGGAAGATAGAGGACAACTTTCAGAAGTCAGTTCTCTCCTTCCACCTGCTGAGATGTCTCCCTTGACCCCACCAATCTTTATCAAATCAGAGGGAGCTATGAAAAGAAAGAGAAGCATCTAGGCTCAAAGGCCCAGCAGTCGGGGTCAGGCACAGGAAGTGGGAAGATTTTGAACTCTTCTCTGTGGTTTAGTTTTTAGACACATGAAGTCATCAGAGGGAAAGACTGAGGAAAGACATGAGGAGAGCGCCTTTCATCACTGCATAAGTTCCCAAAGTAGCTGGTGCTTGTCAACCTATTTTCAGCATCTCGGGCTGATCCTGGTTTCACTTTATGGATAAAACCCTTCTGTCTCTGTGTTCGTTTGCAGCTCTACTATGATGGGGTTGGGAGACCCAGGGAGGCCTGCAGCCTCCAGATTCTAAGCAGCCTGGGATTCACACCGAGTGCTGAGGAGGGAATCATCTTCATTCCCGGTTTCCCTCTGCTCTTGGATGCCACAGCAGCGTGTGAGCATTAAAGACGCTCACGAGTCTTCCATGCCGTGACTATCAGGGAAACATTACTCATCAGTGGAGAGAGCACAGGAGCCGCAGTCAGTGGCGAGGGGATGAGACAAGCAGGTGCAAGGCAATTTGCTCACCGCTTCTGCCTCAGAGGTGTCAAGCTGCTGAGTTTTGTATGCAGGATGTTAGTTGGTCTACAAAAAATAATGTGCCAATTAGCCTGGGGAAAGGTACCCAACATGGAAAGGAAGTGTCTATGTCTGGAATAAGGCTTCTTAGTTTATCACTCACCTAGCTGACAAAAATGAGGAAAGAGCCCAGAGCAGTGGAAAGTAGCCCAAGGTGAGCCCAGTCTGCCATGGCTCCCCCAGGAAAGGAGTTGTTCTTGGACAGAAGGCTTCTGAGCTCTAGTTTTCTTTCTTTTTTCCTTTTGGACGATACCTTGACTTCTGTTGCAGTCCGCCTGCATGGTTGCTGATAAATGACCATCAAACAGCTTAAGGGAACAAGAGGTTTGTTTTCTCTTATGATTCCTGGTTACAGTTTTCAGTCTGGCTTGATGGGAGAGCATGCACCAACACCAGGGCTGAGGGAACTGGCCACACCATCATCATATAATAGCTGAGAGACAGATAATCCTTACTTGCCAGATCAGCATATCCCGCCAAGTAAACAGAAGGATGCCAACTCTCTCAACCAGCTCTCCATGAGCCTAATTCCACCCACCATGGGCTGGGCCTTCCCCATCAGCTAGACAATCTCTTACAGGTTTGCTCTGTGCTAAACTCAACCACTAATTCTCTACAAATGTGCCCAGAGCGCAAACCTTCAACAGTCAAATTGACGCCTATGCCTAACTATGACAACTTCTTTATGCGAATGTAAAGAAAGCTAAGGATGGTAGACTTGGTAGGGTTTCAGCAAGGGTTCAGTCACTGAGGAGCTTGTGATGGGGTGACACTGATCACGAGGGTCATCATATTAGCACTTGCTAACAGGCACATGAACACATGCCTGAAATCTAGGCGCTCCAAGGGGTGAGTGGGGGACTGGAATAGCTGAGTCTTAAACCAGCAAGGGCTACAGAGAGAACAAACAAGACCACATCACCAGCAGCAGCAGCATTGCAACAAGCCCAAATCCAAACAAACCAAACCTAGCTGCATGCTGAAGACAACCTAAATACATATTTGCATATTATATGATGTAATATGCTTAGGCTATCTGCTGAATCTGTGGTTTTGTAACGTCACTATGCTTATAGGACGAACCCTGATCACCTTTATCTGGAGATAGAGAAGCAATTCTTAATTACTGGGGAAGGGAGAGATATTTTCTTCAGTAGTGTAGCCATTGGTAAGTTGCCCATGGTCCTGTTAACAACAACTCTTCCCTTTGTCCCTGTAAGTTACCCTCCTAAAACTGATTGCACACACACACTCACTCACTCACACACACACACAAACAAACAATATGAAGATGAAAGTGTGTCTAATCAGAAGGAAGGGGCTTCAGCAGAAGTGAGAGATTGATAAGAGGTAAATGTGTGAATATGATCCAAATGTATTCTATTCACATATGAAAACGTCATAATGTAACAAATTATTATGTATAATTAATATATGCTAATAAAATCTTTTAAAAATGCCCTAATGAGCCTTGATGAAAGCAATCTAAAGAGGAAAATTTCTTGTTTAGCTCTGCAACCTACTTGGCTCCAAAACTAATTTTATTCTTGAGCCCTGTCTCCTGAGAGTACCACTTAATGGCCCATTTCACATGCTCTGGGAGTCCAATGCCAAGCAAAGAACTGTTGTAGTGGACAGAGAGTTGAAGATGGGGAGGGGCAAGGAGAGACATCTAAAGCTGTGAATGAGTTACAAGTGATGGCTCAGCAGACAGGCATGCTTGCTATGGTCAGAGTTCAAATCCCCAGAACCCAGACAAAAAGCCTGATGTGGCAGGGGTCATGCATGCCGTCACCTCAGAATTGTGAGATAGTAGAGATGGATGTGTGGAGGCAGGAGCCTCCATCCCCAGGGCTTGTTGGCTGCCAAGCTAGCTCTAGGTTCACCAAGAGATCCTATCTCATGGGAATGAAGTGGAAAGGACCTACATGCACATGTGTGCTTATACTACACACATACATATACACTCATGTGCATGCATGAACAAAAATTTAGAGACCAGAAGGACACTGGATTGCCACCCCCAGAACACCCCTCCAAATAGATTTTCCTTGTTCCTGGCTAGGCTTAGGAAGAATTTGTGTTGCAGCACATGCCTCCATCTTGTCTTTACCAAATCAAGGTGATTAGCATTCCCCTCTCATTATTTTTTCATGCGAAAGGCTTTGAGTCCTGTCTTTTAGACTTTTATAAAATATGTAATAGTTTATCACAGGTTACAGTAACCTTATTTTGCTGTTGGGCAGCAGAAGTTGCTTTTTCTGTATTTGGGAAACATTTTAAACTTTTATTTAAAAATATAAATTAAATTGATTCCATATTGTAATGAAAGGTGAGATTTAGCTCCTATCAGAATTCTTTGAAACATGCCAAAAATACAATTAAAATCCCTTGGATTCAGTTTTCAGTGGAAGACTGGGTAATTTAGGGATCTCAATTTCCTTATATGCCTTAAAAGATATATATCAGATCCTGGGCTAGAGAGATAGCTCAGGGGTTAAGACTCTGCTTCTCAAACATAAAGTCCTGAGTTCAGATCTTAGGTCCCACATAAAACCAATAGGGGGAATCAGCTATGGCCTGAACTTCTGGCCCTGGGGGGAAAGCCTGGGAAATCCCAGAGTGAAGCCAAAAGGAAGTAGAAACAATTCAGGATGATTCCTGAAGTCACTCTTGACCCTCCACAGGGATACATAGTAGCCTCTGATACATACACACACATACACACACATATACACACACACACACACACACTAAATACATAAAAAGCTTTAAAAAGTATATTTTTTAAAATAGGAAGACCTATATCATATCCTGTATCCAGGATCCATAAGAACCATGCAGAAGTGCCTTACCATTGTGACATGACAGTTTACAAATGTGTTGGGTCACATTCCTTATAGGGTGCCATAGTTAGGCACACGTGTCAACTTAACAATTGAGGATTTGAGCCCCGGGCACATATGTAGAGAATTAATGGTTGAGTTAAGTCCAGAGCAAACCTGCAAGGAAGGCCCTGTCTGTAGTGGGTGGCACTAGGCCCTGAACAGGTGAATAAAATACTGAGAACTGGTTGAGGAAGTCAGCATCCTTCTGTATACTTGGCCAGACATACTTGTCTGGCAAGTAAGGATTGTCCATCTCTCAGCCATTATGTGGTGACGGTGTGGTGGTGTGGTCAGTTCCCTTGGCCCTGGTGTTGATGCATGCTCTCCCATCAAGCTGGATTGAGAACTGTAACTGGACTGTCAGTAATGAAATCAAACCCTTGTTCCCTTAAGCTGTTTGATAGTCGTTTATTGGCAACCATGCAGGTGAATTGCAGACATAGGGTGTATCAGCATGTCTTGGTTACAAACAAAATTTTCTGAGTCCCACTTAGAGTAGGGCAGGAACAATGCGTCTTCATTGCTGGTGGGGAGGGAAGTCCAGGTCCATGGATGTTAAGAAAAAGCAGTGGCCAACCAAGATCTTAGATCCATACCAACACTGTCTTTCAGGGGTTCCTTCACATGACTGAAGTAGAAACTCTCTCTCTCTCTCTCTCTCTCTCTGTCCACACACACACACACACACACACACACACACACACACCAAGATCCATAATTCTTTGTCAGCAGAAGGTGATTCCTCGGTGCTTGTCAAAGGAAGCTCACTCTGCAATTCTCCAAGACCCATGCGGAAGGCAGCCCAGAAGCAGAACATTTCAGGAGCCTTCCATTGAGATGCTCTGGTCCCCGCCTACAATCATCCATATGCAAATGCTTCTCTTTGGAACAGGGTCCATCTGAAGCCAGGGCTGTTGGACTGAAACATAAAATATCACATAGTTGATTTAATGGCCTTTAAAAGTCCCTCCTGAGCAGCTGGGCCGCTCCTGGTCTGCATCCCAATGCACCGCTGTGCTCGTAAAGCTGTCACCATTAATCACTGCCCACCATCCCTCCAGTGTTCGGGTCACACATCAAGGGAGGCGATGTGGTTTCTGAGGGGTTCTGAAGTACAGTGGTGGTCATTACAGCATTCTGAAAGTCTTGTTTTCTTCTCCGTAATGGACATGGTGCTTTTTTTTTTTTTTTTACTGTAAGACACATTCCTGTGAATATTGGCTTTTTTAAACTTTATTTTCCAAGTTCCTCTCTCTCTCTCTCTCTCTCTCTCTCTCCATGTGCACATGTGTATGCAGATGTGTATTCAAGAGGATACCTGAATGTGTGCTTGTGGAGGCCCAGAGGTGACATTTAGAACCATCCTTTGTTGTTCTACAGCCTTATTGCTCTGCTGTGTGCTTTTCTAGGATTTCTTTTCCAGGCTGGAATTGTAGTCTACTTCCATAGCTGCCCGGCATTCTTTGACTTGGGAGTCTAGGAAACTGCACTCAAGTCCTTTCGCTTAAGAGGCAAATGCTCAGGAGTTAAAGTCTTTCTAAGGCTTTACTCTTTTAATTTTAAATACTTACTTCCCTGTCTCCCTAGAGTCAGAGTCTGAATTTATTCTTCAAGTTTCTTGCCTGAGCTCTAGGATTAATTAAAGGGTCCAATGCCCCCTCTTGTTCTTTCTCTCTCTCTCTCTCTTTTATTTTTCTCCTATCGTTGTCTATCTCTAACATTTCTCCATCCATCTTTTGTAATACCAGAGATAAATCCCAAAACCTTTGCATATACTCCTGCACTGAGTTTTGTCTCCAACTTATGCTTTTATGATCTCACAAGGGTCCTTTAGTGTTAGTCTTCAATTCAGCTTGGAGCCCTGCCTGGCCTTGAACTTGTATTTTCCCTGACCCCAGTCTCCTGGGTAGTTAGAATTACAGGCTGAACCACCAGGCCCTGGCAAGGTCTTGTGAGTTTCCTAAAAGCCATTTGGCATGCCTATTATTCCAGATAACAGCTGTTCTGATAAGGTAGTTAGTGGATAAGGTCAGGTTGTAGAGAACTCTCAGAATAAAAGTTGCACAATAAAAATTCATAGACTTTTTAGAATAAGTAAGTAAATGATTTCTTTGACAGTACTGGGAATTGAATCCAGGGATTTCTGCACGGGGGCAAAGTATCTACCACTGAACTACAGCCCCCGTCATATCATACATACTTTCATTACAATAACAACTAGCCATATTATACCTTAGAAACTACATGCTATAAGGTGGAATATCAACTTGAATTATTATTGCATGAATAAGCAGCAGGCTTTACTGAACACTTAGATTACCACACCCCAAACAGCAGAAAACAGACCCTCTCCTGGGAACCAGTAAATGTCTTCACTCCCTCTCACAGCTGGTCAATGTATTTCGATGGCTGAACAAGTACATGAAGAAATAGTAAGAAAGATCACATGAAATTTGGGTTTAAGATGAATAGGCATAGAAGACTAATAGCATTCATTGTGTTTTTGTTATTCATTTTTCTTTTTAGGACTGGGAAGCTCATTTTGATCTCTTAAAACAAAACATGATCTCAGTCAGCACTCTGCTCTTGAAGTTAGATCTACCCAGTGGTGCAAAGAATGAAGATTCTTTTTTCAATGCTCGTCTTTCTTAAGACATATGAACACAAGACCAGGTTCAGAAAAATGTGCTTTTAAATGCTGAAATAATGTATGAAAATGCCAGACCTTTTTTTCCACAAGCAATTTGCCAAGATATGCAGAAATGAAATATAATTAGAAACCTAACTTCTGTAGCTGTTGTAATTCAAGTCAGTGAGAGGTAGTGTGGTTTGTGTGTGTGTGTGCATGTGTGTGTGTGTGTGTGTGTGTGTGTGTGTGTGTGTGTGGTGCTGTTTTGAAGAGGCTAATATTTTATATAACTATGTGGAATGTAGGACTGAAGCAATCCTATGTGGAAAGTGCTAAAAAGTGATTCAGCGGAAGGGTCACTTAACGGCTGGAGTTTTCTGTTTATTGCAATCAAATCTGGTTCTTTAAAGCAAGAAGATGCCTTTAGTTTTTTTCTATTTATTGTGTTTGCTCATATTTACTACTTACCTTCTCCTTCCTCTACCTTCTATGGTTGTGATTTAGCTAACTATCTTTCTGCAAATAATAATCACATATTAGCACATATTAGCATTGAACAAACGCCAGGGTCTATCTTACCCATTTTAAACTATCTCATAGTTTATTATAGGTATCAATTTGATGATTGAGGATCCAAACTCTGGGCACATTTGTGAAGAATCAGTAGTCGGGTAGACTTTAAGCAAGCTTACAGGAGATTGTCTAGTTGATGGAGAGGCCCAGTCCATGGTGGGTAGCGCTAGTCCCCAGGCAGGTGAATACCAAGGAGGGAAATAGTTAAGGAAATTAGGTAACTTTCTGTGTATTTGGCCAGACATACTGGTCTGCAAGGGAAGATTGTCCTTCTCTCAGAAGTCCCATGGATATGTATGGCGTGTTCTCTTGGCCCTTGGTGTTGGTGCTGACTTTCCTGCCAAACTGGACAAGGAACTGTAACCAGACAACTGTTAAGCCAGACTAAAACCCCTTGTTCCCTTCAGCCATTTGGTGGGGAATTTATTGGAAACTGCAACAACCGATTTCTTTTCTTTTTTCTTTTCATGTGTATGGGATATGTATATGTTTGTATGCTTTCATGTGTATGTGTGTTTATATATGTGAGTGTACATGAATGTGAAAACCTGTGGGTGATGTCGAGATTCATCCTGGACTACTCATCTGCTTTACTGTTTTGAGTGTGGGTCTCTAATTAGATGCAACTCATGTCATTAAGGCTTGTCTGGCTGGCCATTGCTCTGGAAGATTCCAGGCTCTGCTTTCCTGCTTAGAATTTCAGATGAGATGTCATATTTTACTGGTATTTTTGCCTGACATCAGTTTTAAGTTGTATCATTATTATTATTATTATTATTATTATTATTATTATTATTATCTCAAAACAGTGCTATGATTTAGGGAAATTGGTTGCCAAATTTTACAGATGTAAACATTAAGGGTGGTAGGGATTGAAATATTTGTTCAACATAAAATAAAAGTAGTGCCTATGTTTTTTGTTTGAAAACTAATACATTTCTGAAATAGAAGTGGTATTTTGGGGTTAGTTTTCTATTATGACCATAACCAATTTACTTTAAACTTGGTGGTTTTAACTGACAAATCTATCAAAATCTTTCAGACATAGTGTGTGTATCTACTTCTCAGTTCTATTTTTTCCTTTCCTATTGATCTATGTGTCTGCTCTTGTTTTAATGTCATGCCACTTTAATTAATGTAGCTTATTAAAAATCAGTCTCAAGGTAAGATGGAATGATTCCTTCCACTTTATTCTTTTTGTTAGAACTTTAGAATAACCCTGTCTCTTTCTACCAAACTACCCTGCTGGGATCTTGATGGGGGTTGAGTTAAACCGTACATCAATTTGAAAGAACTGACATCTTTACTAGGCTGAGTCTTCTAATTCAAGAAGGCGTCTTGCCATGTTTTTAGATACTTGGTTTTTCTTGGCAATGCTAGGTAATTTTTACTTTTTTAAAATTCAATTGTGCATGTGTATATGTATGTGTTTGTGTGTGTGTGTGTAGAACCACGGACTAATTTGGGAACCACCATGGACGCCTCCACCTTCTCCTTGTTTACTCTGCCCTGGGATTCATAGGCTCTGCCCTACCAGGACCAGAAATGCAGGCCACCCCCGCTTCCACCCGGCGTCTATATGTGGGGTCTAGGATCTGAACTCAGGACCTTCCGCCGGCAAGGCAGAGGCTTAATCCCGAGCCACCTCTCCAGCCCCAATGCTAGGTAAATTTTAGGAAGCAAAACCTACACCTCTTTAATTCAGTTATTTTAAATTATATTGAATTGTTGATTTTAGAATGTCTGTGCCTACTGTTAATATGAGGAAATGCAGTTGACTTTTAAGTTTGCCTTATGTTTTGTAACCCTAATGAACTCATGATTTCTAAGAAAAGTTTTCTTTTATAGTTTGGGCTTCTTGATTTTTTTCTTGCTTCATCTTTAAACAGGGATTAAAATGTCTTTTTACTTGTATGCTTTTTATTTCATTTTCTTTTTTGAGTCTATTGTATAGACCTTTCAGTAGCACATCCACCAAGCATGATACAAGAAGCTAACAAGTACTGTGTTGAGTAAGCAGCACAACATTCTTACCAATCCTAGGGTAAAAATATTGTATTTACTATTAAGTAAACTGTTAGCATTCTTATTCTCTTAATATATATTCCTTATCAAATTGAGGATGCTCGTCTGTCTTCCTGTTCTCTATGAGTTCTTATGATGGCTGTATGTTCAGTTTTGTGAAAGCTTTTCTTCCATATCCATTAAGCTCATGCAAAATTTTTGTTTGGTTTGGTTTTAAATAATTGTCATAGTTTGAACATGAATTGTGTATCACAGTCTCCAGTGTATGAATAATTTGTCTCTAGCAGATCATGCTTCAAGTAGAGGTTTAGGAACCTTTAGGAGGTGGAGCCTTGCTGAAAGAAGCACATAACTGGATGCTCTCTCTCTTTCTCTCTCTCTCTCTCTCTCTCTCTCTCTCTCTCACTCACCCTCTCTCTCTGTGTCTCTCTCTCTTTCTCTGTGTCTCACCTTCCTCAGTTTAGCTGCAATATTACAGCCATCTTCCTGATATTATCTTCATGGTATATTCCATCCCTCTGAACCATTAGCTAAATAGCAAATCCTTCCCCTCTTAAGGTTCTTTGGTCAGCATATTTTATCAGTGGATGAAAAGCTGAAACAATAGTGGATTTCTACTTCCAGAACAATTTTTTGCTTCAATTCCAATTGTTTCCTTACATTCGGTTGTGGCACTAGACACCCAAGTTAACTCAGACCTCATGGTTCCAAGAACATGATCCTAAAGGGGTGCTGCCCACACTGTAGCTTCCAGCTACAGTTCTGGCCATCATATAGCCACTGGGCACTTAGGACTGACTATAAACTCCACCATTATCATGGCTTTGTTAGATTCAGTTGCTCAGGATAAAGAATCATAGAATCCAGAATGTGCTGTGGTGATCTTCCTGTGTCATTGTGAAGGGTAACAGCTAAGCAAAGCACTGTCCAGAAGAGTCTTTTGTGCAGATCTCACGGTCAACATCCTTCAGGAACCAAGAGGAAACATCTCATGAGTTAGCAGAGTCCAGAGATTTTCCTGGTATTCGATTGCTTTGGCCTGATGAGTTAGACCAACCTCGTTCTTTTCCTTAACAGTCAGACTGTGGGTCAAATGAAACCCTTTTAACATGCATGGAACCACTCTGTAGACATCTCAACCCCCATCCTCAGGCTGGTTACTGCCCATCATGAGTCACGCAATCATCATATAATGGTGACAGCATAGGAGCCCAAGGGGCCCAGAAATAAATCACTTCTGTTACTTGGAAAATTTTAGCTACTTCACAGCAAACCTAGGACAAAGACCAGACAACTTATTGCATATTAATTACATGGATTGATTTTTTTTAAATATTGAATCAACTTTACATCTCTGGGATAAATGCTGAGTCACAGCATGAAATTAATTTTATATATGGCCCAATTTTATTTCCTAATAATTTTTTAAAGGTCAATATTGTGTCTGTAGTCATGCAGGATATTGGTCTGCATTTTTTTGTTTATAAAACAAAATTACGTTTAATAATGTCATTGTCTAGTTTTGGTAAGAAACACTAGCTTGATAAAAACAAATTGGTAAGTGTTCACTTTTCTTCTGTTTTCCAGATGAAATTATGCAGAACTGATAGTAATTTCTATTTAAATATTTGATAGGAGTTTTCAGTAAAGCCATCTGTGTTTGGGGATTTCTCTTTGAGGGAGATTTTAGGCTGCACATTCATTTTGTAAAAATAGCTATAGGGCTATTCAAATTCTGTTCCACGTTGGGTAAGTTGTAGAGTTTACATTTTTCTAGGACTTGCCACAGTTTTTCAGAGTTGTTAAGATTTATGTGTAGAGTCATCTTTTTTCCTTTGTTTCCCATTTGCTGTCTATAGGTCCCTAGGAATATCTCTTTATTTCAGGAATTAGCAGTCTGTCATTTCTATGTGAGTTTTTGGTGACGTTGGTCAATTATATTGCTCTACTCAAAGAATCAGTTCTCTGCCACATTTGTCTTCCCTATGGATTTTGGTTCTAATTTTACTGATTTAAATTAAATAATTAAACTCATTTAACTGATTAATGATTACACATATTAAATTCACTCACAAAATAAACTCAGTGAAGTCCAACAATAGTTACTTGTAGCTGTTCAGGTCTTGAGCTGAATAACTCCAAGGACAGAAGATCCCTGGAAAGTCTCAGGCCTTAATCCTGCTGGAGAGTGGAAAAGGCTGGTTTCTGATGTCTTCGAGGAACAGCAACCAGACTGTGGAGGCTGGGCACTGAGGTCAGCTGCAATGGCATTGAGGACAGCAGTAAGGTCAGAGGCCAAGCAAACTATGACGTCAGCCAAGAACAACAGCAGCTTTGGAGAAGGTAGCAACAGAGCAGTAGTGGACTTGACACAGCAAGTCCACACAGGGCAAGAAAACGAGAACAAGCCCCTTCTTTACACTTTCTTTTATTTGATCCACCACAGGAGAGCACCACCCACTGTGAGCTGGATCTTCCATGTCAAATAAAGGATAAACTGCAGACTCGCTTAAGAGCTTACCCTAACTATCAGTTCTTCATAGCTGTGCCCCCAGCATCCCACAACTCAGTTGACACCTGAATGTTACCGTCACGCCAGTCTAACTTTTATTGTTCTTTGCTTCCATTGCTTTGGGCTTAGTGCACTCTATCTTCTAGGTCCTAGAAATAGGGGCTTAGATCTTACTTCTTGAGTGCTGCTTTGGTTTCCTTTCTCCCTGCTGATCACAAACACTTGAAGAATCCAGTCACAGGCAGGAGGGTTTCTTCCAGCTTATATTTTTAAATTATTTTTTATTTTTTTCTGGTTATATATGTTCCTTGCCTCCCTCATTTCCTCCTTCCTTCCTCCCTCCCTCTCTCATCCCTTCCGACCCTCCCTCCCCCTCTCTTTTTGGGTCCAATCTACTCCCTCCTGCTCTCCTGTCCTTTGACTTATGTGGGTCCCAGGGTTCCTTCTCTATCATCTGCTTTAGTGGGTGTTAAGACCTCTGTGGCAAACCAAGAGGCTCTTCGTTGGGCAGACCACTGATATGGGTACTCTTCTACCTCTTTCTGACCCCTCTCCCCTAAGTATCCTATTGCTTGAAATTATTTCTCCTGAGACCCATGCCAGTCCCCGGGGCATGTTGACATGTCAACCACTTTGCAGGTCTGATGAGATCAAGTTCCATTGCCATGAGTTCCTGGCTGCTGCTGTCCGTGGCTGCCCTATCTTGAGTGGCTCTTATAGTCTTACCACCTACTCTTCCACCAAGTTTCCTGAGACTTTGGATGGGGAGTGAATTGGCTGCTGGCTTATGGTTTGAGGGACAGTCTATCACGACTCAGAAGCCATGGAGTAGCAGGCTTACGGATATGGAGGTAGGAACTTACATCTGGGTGGGTCAAGGGATCTGAGAAACGAGAACCACAGCACTCTCATGGTTTGCTGCTTCCTCCTGTTGATTCTGTGGACCATTGGATGAAACCACCTGTGCATCTGGTGGGTCTTTGGTCTTTCCCTCCTCTGATAAACCTCTCTGGAAACACTCTCCAAGACGTATCAAGAAGGAAGTCTCCTAGGTGATTCCAAATGCAGTCAAGTGGATGATGGGTAATAACCATCACACTCATTGATTTCCATGTGTCATATTTTCATCCAGTTCATTTTTTTTCTTTTTGTTGAGACTTAATCTTTAATCCATACAGCATTTAAAAGGGTACTGCTGTAGCTATCTGTTTTCTGTTGCTAAAAATGCAACATCACAACCTGCATAAGCAGTCAAGTCAAGGAGTATACTTTGCTTTATTTTTCTGGTCCAAGTGAAATTGGTAGTGTCTGGCAGCATCCTAGGACCATACCTGGTGAGAGACAAAACCTCTCTTTGCTCTCTCTTCTTATAAAGTCGCTGTATTCCTAGAGGGATGTTCCACCCCATGCCCTTAAGTAAAATTATTTCTGAAAATACCCATGACTAGACAGTGCAGGTGCCTGGATTCTAATCTCTCAGTGCTTCCTCATGGGGATTAACCCAAACTACAACTGCTTAGTGTTTACCTGTTCTGAGATTTTATTATCATAATTTTGATATTAATTGCATTTGCTTGATTCCATCATGGTCAGACAACATACTCTGTTTAATTTCAATTCTTTTCAATCTGTTGAGATTTGTTTTACGTCCCAGTATGTGATCTATCTTGGGATGTGTTTCCTGCGTGCCTGACAAGAATTGGCATCCTTACTTGGCGTAATGTCTTATAAATCTTAAAACGATCCTGTTGGTTGATAGTGTTACTCAGTTTCTGTACATACTTGCTGGTTTTCTACCAAGTATTTTTTTTGATTAAATATTTATAGAAGAGTGTGAAATTCTTCAACTGTGATTGTGGATTTATTTATTTATTTTTCTTCTATCAGCTCCTGCTCACACATTTTTTAAAAATTTTTTTTATTATTATTTATTCAATTGTGTGTGTGTGTGTATGTATGTGTGCGCGCGCATGTGTGTATGTGTGTGTGTAGAACCACGGACGAATCGGGAACCACCATGGACGCCTCCACCTCCTTCTGCCCCGGGATTCACAGGCTCCGCCTGGCGTCTATACGTGGGATCTGGGATCCAAACTCAGGACCTTCTGCCTGTAAGGCAGAGGCTTAACCCCTGAGCCACCTCTCCAGCCCCTGTTCACACATTTTTGAATTTGCCGTTTGATGAATGTACACCAGAATTCCTATGTCATGTAAAGATTGATGCTTTTCATGATTACATAATGTTCTTCTCTGTCCTTGTTAGTTTGTATTGAAATCTATGTGAAACTCATACAGAGTCCCTGGCTTACTTTAATTAATAACTATGTGATATGTATGTACTTTTCAACCAGATCAGTTTGTCATATTCAAAGTGAATTTCCTGAACATGTAATTCAGTCATTATCTTAAATTCTGTTTTCTGATCTCTATTTGAATGGCATATTTATTTCATTTACCTCTAAGGCAATTTGTATATATTATGATTTATGTCAAAATACATTCGTTCAATCATGCATTTTGTTATTTTCATTGTGCGTGTTCTGTTTTTGTACATTCCGCTTTATTTTTTCTCTCTTCCTATGGATTACTTAAAGGATTTCTTAATGTTATTTGGATTAATGTTTTTTTGAGGAGAAAGCAAGATTTATTAGGTGAGAAAAAGGAAGGAACTCATGGGCACAGAGACTGCAAGGGAGAAGACAGCCTCATTATGTCATGTTTACAGTTTATTTTCTTCTGTAACGTTTTAGTAGTAGTCATATTGTTACATTAGTAATTTATTGGTGTCATTTTATTTTGGTTTTAATGAAATCTTAGCTACTTGTCTGTCTTTAAAATCACCTTTCTCTCTCTCTCTCTCTCTCTCTCTCTCTCTCTCTCTCTCTCTCTCACACACACACACACACACACACACACACACACACACCAGGGCATGTAGGCATGAGTTACATGTTCTTTGAACTATGGAGCTCAAAGAGTAACACACTCTTTCTCCTTCTCTTCTGTGCTTTTTATATAAATTTATCCATAATATTTGGAGACATTTGGCTGCTTTTCTGAGAATCCTAACTTTTAATTTCTTCTTCATGTAGCCACTGCCCATTTTTTTTTATTATTAATACATTTTTTATTATTATTTCAGCTCATACAAACTTAATAGGTACAACAGTTCCCTCCCTCCCTCCTCCTTTCCCTGTACCCCTTCCTCTCCCTCCCTACCCCCCTCCTTCCCCATCCCCAGTGCCTCCCGCCCCAATTCCCAGAGAGTCCTTTCTTGTGCATGTCTGATTTTCCTCTGGGCCCTCCTCTCCGATGACGTATAAGGACCCAGTGGCATTTCCCTGAACCCTTTCCCGTGTTCCCCTTAAGCATAGGAACACTACTGTGGCTGCCAATCCTTTGCCTCCAAGGATCTTGGTGCCTTTAGCAGATGCTAGACTTTGTGAGGTCAACAGTGTGTTGGACAATGCACAGGGCATGCAAAGCCCAATTATGATTGCTTCAGCCCTAACTAGTATGGAGTATCTTACATATCATTACTCCTCCCATCCTTTTGCTCTTACACTCTTACCGCCCCCTCTTCCGCAAATGTCCCTGAGCTTCAAGATGGGGAGAGATTCAGCTGGCCTAGTTCTAGGTGGTTGCTATAGAGTCTCTGAAGTTCTGGATTGTGGTTTGTTGATTTTCTTTTGCAGTTTTGCTGCTCCTGCAATGCCCTTCACTCCATCCTGGTGGGAATTGTATGTTACCCCCTGGCCAGAGACAAAAAGCTGTTAAACTAGAGTCTTGTGATAAAAGCACATTCAAAGGTAGATGTAATAAAAGTGGGAAACCTCAGTGAGGGAGGGGACTATCACCCATTTGCAAAATGGTTACTTTTTATCTGCCAGACTATATGCCCCCCTCTTCTGGTGAGATCATACCCCCTCAGTAGTAAATGATCGGGAACAAAAGTTGGTGAACTTAATCAGATGTCTCATTACTTATTTGGGTCCTTGATGGAGGCCTATTTTCTCTGCTGTAACATGGTCCCTTCTCTCCTTGTTTCTGGTGTGGCCCTCCTACCCCATCCCTCCTGTTCATAATCCTTGCAATTACTGTCTCTAGGTAGGCTGGGTGGGTTTGGTACTAGGAGCCACCTATTAGGGAGTACATACGGTGCTTAATTTTCTGGGTCTGGGATATTTCACTTAATATAATTGTTTCTAATGACATCCATTTCCTGGCAAATTCCAGTAATTCATCATTTTTGATGGCTGAGTACTACTCCATTGTATAGATGTACCACAGTTTCCTTATCCACTGATCAACTGTTGGACATTTGGGCTGATTCCATGACTTTGCTATTGTAAAGAGTGCCGCTATAAACATGGTCGTGCTTGTGCTATCGAGGTGAACCTCTGCTGTATGGGGGGTTATTCCCAAAAGTGGAAGAGCAGGGTCATATGGCATTTCAATCTTTAATTTCTTTAAGAATCTCCAGACGGCTCGCCAGAGTGGCTGTATGAGCCTGCATTCCCACCAGCAATGTAGGAGAGTTCCCCTCTCTCCACATCCTCTCCAACATTTGTTGTTGTTTGTATTGTGGATTTTTGCCATTCTGACCGGGGTGAGATGATATCTCAGGGAAGTTTTGATTTGCATTTCCCTGATGGATAAGGAAGTGGAGCATTTTTTCAGATATTTGTTAGACAGTTTAATTTCATCCCTGGTAAAGTTTCTTTTAAGTTCCACGGCCCATTTTTTTATTAGCAAAATAAGGGGAGAAATATCTGAAATTGAGATTAAGAAAACAATAGAAAAAATCAACCAGTCAAAAAGCTGGTTCTTCGAAAAAATCAATAAGATTAATACACCCCTAGCTAAATTAACCAAAAGCAGGAGAGAGAAAACCCAAATTAACAAAATTAGAAATGAACATGGAGTTATCACTACTGATACCCAAGAAATCCAGAGAATTATAACATCATATTTCAAAAACTTATACTCTGTGAAGTTTGACAACACAAAAGAGCTGGATGAATTTCTAAGTAAATACAACTTACCTAAATTGAATCAGGAAGTTGTGAATTATTTAAATAGTCCTATAACATATAAGGAAATTGAGGAAGTAATCTTGAATCTTCCCACCAAAAAATGTCCTGGACCAGATGGATTCAGCACAGAGTTCTACCAGACATTTAAGGAGTTAATAACACCAATACTCCTTAAACTTTTCCATCAAATAGCAAAGGAAGGAACACTACCAAATTCCTTCTATGAAGCTAATATCGTTTTAATCCCAAAACCTAATAAAGATTCACTTAAAAAAGAAAACTATAGGCCGATCTCTCTGATGAACACAGATGCAAAGATTCTTAACAAAGTCTTAGCAAATCGGATTCAAAAACATATCAAAAAGATCATTCACAGGGACCAAGTAGGCTTCATCCCCGGCATACAAGGTTGGTTCAACATATGCAAATCAATAAATGTAATTCATTATGTAAACCAGTCCAAAGTCCGAGACCACATGATACTCTCGATAGATGCAGAAAAAGTTTTTGACAAGATCCAACAGCCTTTTATGATCAAAACGCTAGAGACAGTAGGAATGGAAGGAACCTTTATCAGTATAATAAAAGCTGTATACAACAAGCCCACACCAAGGATTATGCTCAATGGGGAACAATTGGAAGCATTCCCACTTTGATCAGGAACTAAACAAGGCTGTCCACTCTCACCACTTCTATTCAATATTGTACTTGAAGACTTAGCTGAAGCCATAAGACAAGAAAGGGACATAAGAGGGATTCAAATCGGCAAGGAAGAAGTCAAACTATCCCTATTTGCAGATGACATGATCTTATACCTGAGTGATCCCAAAAAATCCACCAGGAAGCTTCTGGAACTAATTGAGAAGTTCAGCAGGGTGGCAGGATACAAAATAAATGTGCAAAAATCAGAGGCCTTCCTATATGCCCAGAATGAAAGAAGTGAAAAAGCCTTGAGAGAACAATCCCATTTACTATAGCCCCTAAAAAAATGAAATACCTTGGTATAAACCTAACTAAGGAGGTAAAAGACCTCTACAATGAAAACTTTAAAACCCTAAAGAAAGAAATAGCAGAAGACACCAGAAGGTGGAAAGACCTCCCTTGTTCCTGGATTGGCAGAATCAACATTGTAAAAATGACCATCCTACCAAAGGCAATATACAGATTCAATGCTATACCAATCAAAATCCCAAAGCAATTCTTCAAAGAAATTGACCAAACAATCTCAAAGTTCATATGGAGGCACAAAAGACCCAGGATAGCAAAAACAATCCTGAGTAACAAAAGCACTGCTGGAGGTATTGCCATACCAAACCTAAGTCTATACTACAAATCCATAGTTTTAAAGACAGCCTGGTACTGGCTCCAAAATACACACACAGATCAATGGATAAGGATTGAAGACCCAGATATAAGCTCACAAAGTTACAGCCATTTGGTCTTTGACAAAGGGGCCCAAAGAATCCAATAGAAAGAGAACAGCATCTTCAACAAATGGTGCTGGCAAAACTGGATCTCCACATGCAGAAGATTAAAGCTGGACCCGTACTTGTCACCATGTACAAGACTTAATTCCAAATGGATCAAGGACCTTGATATCAGGCCAGAGACTATAAAAACCATAGTTGAAAGGATAGGGAACTCCCTCGAGCTGATTGGGCTAGGCCAACAGTTCCTAAACAGACATCCAATGGCACAGTCACTGCTACCAACTCTCAACAGTTGGGATCTTGTGAAATTAAAGAGCTTCTGTTCAGATAAAGAGATTGTAACACGAGCTCAAAGGCAACCCACGGAATGGGAGAAAATCTTCACTAACCACACATCTGATATAACTCTGCTGTCCAGAGTGCACAAAGAACTTAGAAAACTAAACACCAAGGAAACCAATGGCCCAATTAAAAAATGGGCCACTGCCCATCTTTAAGGATGCCTCTTCCCTGCAATTCTGGATTCCTAGCAGCTAGGATTCCCAGAGTCTTTACTTATGTGTTCCCTTTTAAAGTAAATGTGAACATTCTCAATTCTTTTCCCACTTAACAATTCTTTATTTCCCAGAGTAAATGAACCTGTACTCTAAGACCAAAATCAACAACTGACCAAAGGTATGCTTTTCCTTTATTTATCTAGTCTAATTAAAAAATGAAAGAACTATCTTTGTTTATTTTACTTTTTAATTAAATGCCTATCCATATTTTTGTGTATAGTGATCTTTACTTGTTTTTCATATACCAAACTTCCTTCTTTTGTCAGTTCCTTTTGGGTCAGAGATCTTTTGTTATTTTCTTACAACTATTAAATCTTATTCTTGCTGCTGTCTGTATATATGGTGTGTGTGTGTCTGTGTGTGTGTGTGTGTGTGTGTGTGTGTGTGTGTTAATGTGTGTTCATGCACGTTTGTGTGACATATGGTACAGTGCATGTGTGGAGATCAGAGGAAACCATTGTGGAGCTGTTTCTCTCCTGCTTTCACATGAGTTTCAGGCAAGGGTAGGTTTTATGCTGAGCATGCTCACTTATCCAAAGAGAATATTCTTGAGAAACTCATTTACGCACACTTGCTAGCAACAGGCTAGCATAGTTTTTCTTGGCCAAGGATCTTAATTTCTATTTATATCTGAAACCTATCTTGGATTGTTTTAGGGCTCCAAGCTGCCAATCTTACTCTTTTAGTATTTAAAAAAAGTAACATATTTCTTTCTTGTCTCGAAAACGAAGTTATTCAGTTATCTAAATTGTTTTCTTCTTACAGATAGAATGTCGCTTTTCTTACACTTTTCTCAATATTTTCTCCCTGCCTTTCTTTTTAAACCACTTAATTATAATCTGTCTTCCTATGATTTATTTGGATTTATTCTTTTAGGAGTCTGCTCAGTAAATTGACTTTATAGTTTTTGTGTCGTTACAGATTTTAGCTTTTAGTCATCACATTGTTGAATACTTTTTGTCATGTCAATTTTAATTTTTTTCTCCTCTCCTTTCAGGAAGTTGCTGATCACAGTTTGAAGCCTTTTGCTTCTGTTACATTGGTCTATGGGCTTTGCTTGTATTTTTCTGTTCATATGCACCAAAAATAGGGAAACTTCTTTTATCTTTCAATCAACTGGTACTTCCTTTGGTTCTCTCTGTTCTAATATTGATCCATCCATTGTTCCTTTTATGTTGTCTATTGCATTTTTCAATTTAGTTTTTTAAATCTTTAATATTTTTGCGTGGACTTCCATTTTAAATGTATGATATGTTTCTAATTGCCACTAAACCATTTTTTAACAAAGCCTTACCCACTTGCCAGTGAATATTGAAGAGTAATCCTGGCTGGAAGAAGGGAAAACTTTGGCTGCTCTGGTGTTGCCAATGATAAATCGCTGTGCTACATCAGGCATAGAGGCACATGCTAGTGTAGGCAGCCTTTGGTGGACATACACAGGGAAGGACATAAAAGCAAGAGGGAAACTTGGGGAAGGAGGAGGATTATCTGAGGGTAAAGGAGTAGAGATGAGAAAGAAAAATATAAAAAAAATTTGCAAGAGACTGTCAAAGAAATGAAAGCAAAGCCTCAAAGCTATTTTTGAATGATAACTCTATGAGCACATCTCATTATGGCATTGACTGATTATCATCTTTTAGATTTGATTTGAAATTTTTTAATGTGAATTACCTTTCATCAAAAATCGAGGTTTTTTTTTTTTGAACTCTATTGTGAGAATGTGAATCTTCAATATTTTCATTTGTTTATTTTTTTTTTCCTCTTCATTTTAGGGGGCTAGCAACCTGTCGTTTTCCTTCCAGGCCAAGGCAGAATTCCAGATTACATACTTTTGCCTCATTTCTCCCAGGGAATATCATTACTCAATGATCTCTGTCACAGGCAGATCATCCGAGTTTACAGGTACCAGTTCCCCACATGGTCCCCAATGCATGGAGAATGGCCTTCTTCCCCATGGGTATCAGTTGGTCTTTTCTGGTTCACTCCAAGGAGAAGCAGATGGCAGGCACCATAACCATGAGGTGATATTATGGTTTGAATAGAAGTTGTCCCCAATAAGGCTCATGTGTTCTTGAGGTTGTTTCTCATGGCCGTCTGCTCTTGTAAGCTGCAGTTTGCTCTCTTGAATTCCGTGAAGTCTGTAGTGACTTGTGCTGCCTCCAACTTCTGCCACCTGCCATGCTTTTTCTGCCATAATAGAGTATATCTTCCCTCTAGAACTATAAGTCAGATAAATCTCCCTTTCTCCCTTAAGCTAGTTGTATGTGTAATAGCTCTCAGCAGCAGAAAGAATATCTGAAATAGATGGGTATAGAAATCTGGGCTCTTACTAGTCTTCTGAACTACCATGGTGTAGCAATTAGTCTGCATTGTTGTTGATAAATTCATGACAAAACAGCCTAAGGGAACAAAAGGCTTAATTTTTTCTTATAATTCCTGGTTATGGTTCCTTGTTTATCTTGGCAGGACAGCCCACACCAACACCAAGTATACAAAAGAATGCTAATTTCTTCAGCCAGCTTTCTGTACTTTATTCACCATTCCAGGACCTAGCCTCACCCATCAATGGTTGGTCCTTCTCCGTCTGCTAGACAATCTCCTGCAGGATTAGCTCTGGGTGTAACTCAACTACTAATTCTCTACCAATGGGTCCAGAACTCAAACCATCAACCATCAAGTTGACACCTACATCTAACTATGACACAGGGATTGAAGGGAATTATTACCAACTGTTTAATTAGAAGCTCTGTCTTCCTACTTTTGTTAAACTTAATTAATAGTGAAGAAGATGCTGTGGGTTTTTTTTTTCAGTCAGCATTCCTTACTTGATCACTCCTGACATGAATAACAGTTAACACATATTTTAACCTTCCCCTCTTCATGTGTGTGTGTGTGTGTGTGTGTGTGTGTATGTGTGTGATTGTAGTCATGTATGTGACATTTCATGACTGTTGAAGTTGAGAATGACCTTATGTGTTACTCTTTCTCTTCCATATTGTTTAACACCCCCTGTTTGTCTGTCTTTTTATCTCTTTCTCTCGTTCCCTCTTCCTTTCATTCTCCACTGTATTTAACAATTTAGTAGACTCACAAGCTTCCAGGAGTTCTGTCTGTTTCTCCCATCTACCCACAGGAATGCTAGGAATGATCACAAGGTATCATGACCAACTTTATCTGGATTCTGGGATTACTATCTCAGAATTCTTAACCTAGTAAGAGCTTTACTTATTGAACCATCTCCCCATGTATCCCTTGCTTCTTGGCACCTAATTGGAATTCAGAAATTATTCTCTGTAGGTTATCTGTTTATTCAAACGATACTTCATAAGACATCTGATCAGATAGATCAAGAAAGGTTTTCGTTTTTACTTTTTTTTGTTTGTTTTGTCTCTGATTATTGGTTATTTGATTTATTAGCTTCTTCAGCTCAAATTTAAATATAACAAACAGAACTCAATTCAATGATCAGGCATTCTCTGAACAATCTTCTATCATCTCTCAGCCCATCAGCTCTCTCATATTGTTTTGTATACGATGTCCATAGATTGGTGTTCTGCTATCTGTGCGTACACATAAAGTTTTATTGTAACAGCCATGCCCGTTTGTGCACAGTTATATAGTTTGTGTTTTCTTTCTCACTTAAGTGGCAAAACTGAGTAGTTGTTTGTTTGGAAAAGCCAATTATTTTCTATCCAGCTCTTCAGAGAAAACGTTTGCTGGCTCCATATTGTTATAGAATAACTACCATCAGAAAAGACCCACATTATAAAGTCTGCTTTATATAGTATCTATTCTATGTGATTGGTTCTAACTCAAACTCAAAGATCCTATTGCTACAGAAAATCTTATGTTAGAGAAAGCCATTTGTTGCATAGCTTTTCCCTCTTAGTTTATGCTTTTAGTGTCTTGTACATGAATGTAGAAAACTTACGATATTTTTGCAACTTTTTCTACAGCTCCATCCTCCCTCTTCCCATTACAATCTTTCTTCTCCCCTGCCACATTCCCTATATTTTCATGCCTTTTTACATGTGCGGACCACTGAGTTTCATTTGGTTTGCCTTTGATATGTGCACATTTTTATAAAACTCTCTTTTGTAAAACTACAGAAATACAAAAAACTTTTTGAAATACACAGAAGTATAGTTTTGTAGAATATTAGTCCACCTAATGAAAGTAATTGCAAAAAGTCATTTTATTGTTTGTACATACTATACCACAATTTTGTATGTTCATATACATTATTAGCATATGTGGTCTAATAGTTCAGGTAACTAGCCAGCTGTGGTTAAACTAATATTTACCAAACTTATTTAAGTAGGTATTCTCATGACCACTTATTTTTTTTCAAATTTGTTCTTATCAATAAAAAAGGTATTTATAGAGAATTTATATATACTGTATTTTGCTTTTAGGGGTTATCCAAACATTAATAGTTTGGAGACATTTAGAACTCCTGTCAGAATGAAACTGTAACTTCTAGATTCAGTGTTTTACACATTTAGTTGACCACAACATCATTTTCTTCATACATCACTTACCCAGCCTCTCAGCTCTGTCTTGCAGGGGACTAAAGATTCACTTAAGGCACCTATTCAATTTATTTTCTATATAGTTACATGTAAGCCATAATTTTTATAGTTTATTTTGATCTGAGATACTGTTGTCAAAGTCATAATACTACTAAAAGCCATTTTTATTAAAATTCATTAACTTTCAAACACTATTAGTTACAAAAGACATTGAATAATGCATGCATGTGTGTACATACATGTAAATGGCATAGAATTGCCATTTGTTAACTATTATTTAATAAACGCCTAGTTGCTTCTTCTCTTCTTATCAGGACAAAAGTGCTGTGTCTTCCTATTTTATCACTCACAATAACAATGATAATAGCTGCCACTTATTGATTTTCCCCTATGTGCCAAATTGATTGCATATATTTCATCTTCATAAAAGCTCTGTGAGATAATATTATGATCGTTAGCCACCAAAGAGGAAGAACAAATCTCAGGCAGGTGAAGCTACCTACATGAAAATCACATATTCAATAATTTAGCAATGCTCTCTCTTGTTTTTAATGTTGTTGTTGGTATGTCATCTCTTTTGAAATATCTCATACATGGTGCTGCATCCAGAGGCCCAGGAAAAGTAGCTCGATTGCCCTCCATTAAGCTGGTTAAAGTAGCAAAACAGATGTCGGCTTAGATTCAGAGAGATGCGCTGTAGATAGAAAAGCCTCTTTTCTCCTTTAGCCTATGAAACTGAAAAAAGTGGGGCATCTTTAGGTTGTCAGAGTAATCATTTATCTTGCCTGTTAATCAGCCTTCCATGTCTGTATCTTGGCCCTGTGAGGACTCGTCTTTCTGAGTCTCATAGCCATTGATCCCTCAGCTTAAGTCCTTACAGAGTGCTGTTACATCAATAAAATCCTTCTTGATATTTTTTTTTCTGCAGACTTACCAAAGAGTGGGCTGTTGAGATGGGAGAAATCATGATGTTCAGAATTTCCAGAACTTGTAAACTGTTGGAAGCTAATCAAGGCATGGAAGAAAATGGAAGAGTCTATTATGACTCCATATGATTATTTGCTATAAAACACGACAATATTCACTGTATTCAGTAATAAAAATCATGGTGATTATATAGATAGCCAGAATTTATTAAGAAGTAATTACTTATCAGACCCTGCTTTGGGAGCCCTTCCATATTGCCTTATTTTACTTTACTTCATTTTTTAATTTAATTTAATTTAATTTAATTTAATTTAATTTTATGTGTGTGTATGCATGTGTATCAGAAGGCACTGTATGTTCCTGTGAAGGACCAAGGATGGCTTCAGGAATCATCTTGGATTGCTTCTACCTTCTTTTCACTTCACTCTGGGATTTCCCAGGCTCTGCACACCAGGGATGGAAGAGCAGCCCCCACCTTTTCTGCCCTGGAATTTTTATGTGGGATTTGTGATCTGAACTCAGGACTTCTGTTTTCAATGCATAGTCTTAAACCTCGAACCATCTATCTAGCCCCTAATTTTATTTTTATCTTAAGTATTGGACAAAGATATTAGTATCTTCATTTTACAGATACATGGAAATTGACTAAGGAAATATGGACCCATCAAAATGGATTAAAGAATTAGAAAGTGAAATTTACCCAGGGACAGTTTGGTCCAAGAGGTCAGGGGGTAAGAAGATAGCAAGTCCTCTAAGTCACTATGTGTGCACTGGTAAACATGTGTCATTTCTAGTTTTACCCTGAATACCAGACTTCTGACCTGAGCAGAACCTTAAGTGCAAAGCAGGCTTTAAATTAACATATGGCTTTGTTAGGTGACCCCAGGAAAAAAATGAGGACACTTGGCTCATATGTACCATCTCCCCCACTGTATTAGTTATGGTTCTCTAGAGTCACAGAATTCACAGAATGAATATATAATATATATATATATGACTTTACATATTTTATATATTAAAATTATATATTTTATTTATAATATAAATAAATTTCATATATATATATATATATATATATATATATATGACATTTATTGAGTTGGCTTACAGATATGGCCGAGGTAGTCCAGTGAAGGCTGCCAGTAGCCAAGATAGTCCAACAATGCCTGCCAGTAGCCGAGGTGGTCCAACGATGGCTGCCAATAGCTAGCTGCTCAGTTCTATAGTCAAGTGGGTGATGGCTGAAGGCTGGAGAACTCCTAGAGACTTAGTCTACTCGAAGGCTAGAAGGTCGAAGAAACTGGGTGGCCAGAAGGAAGAATGATTCCTAGCACAGCTGTAAGAAAGGTGATTTGTTCTCCTTGGTGGCTCCTTTTTATATGATGCAGTATTGGAAGAATCCTTTGAGAGCTTTGGAGGTTTTGATAGGATCTGGGGCATGTACAATCCTTTCAAGTACTCTCAGTTGATCCTTTCCGGAGGTGGTCTCAGCCCAGCTTAGTTAATGCAAGTGTGTCAAGATGACACCCAGGCTTAACTATCACACCCACTTTCACTCCTGACTCCTTTACCTCCTCTTATCATGGAAATAGCTGAGTGAATCAAATAAATGAAGGCTGGGAAAATATTGCATGAACATGTGCCTCTTATTTGCATACTTTTTTAGATTAAAACTGACAATATTACTCAAGACACTGTAAAAAACAGAAAATAAAATAAAATCAACTTGCATACTATTTCTGTTTAGCATATGGTTTCTTGCTTTTCTCTTAATTTTATCACATTATTTAATTAAATGCACACAATGCTAGTACTACCATACTCCTAGTATTATTTATATATTTTGGAAATATTTATTCAAGACAAATTCTCAGAAGGAGAATGGCTGTATAAGTTCATTATTTTCTTAGAACTTAGACATGTGCACAACTCATTTTCCTTTAAATTGTGAATATTATCTAATGTATATGACATTTAAAGAAATCATTTCATTCATTTTACATCTTCTTTTGTGTATTATTTTTGTTTTTCACAACTCCAAGCATGGTTATATACCATGAGGATCATCAAAGAATAATAAAATTGTAAGTTGGAATTTTCCCTTTTTCATTTTAATAACAGCAGGAAAAGCTTCTTATAATATTGTACCCAGGGATGAAAGTGTGACTTGAAGCACAGTAATAATTCTGAAGTCTACTGAGGGCTCTTACCTGGAAGGAGGGCACGAGATATTCTGCCACACTGCTGATGCAGTGGAAGAAAAATATGCTGTGGATAAGGGACTTTGCTATCAAAAAGGATTGTGCGGATATGAAGAATTTGCTCTTTCAACGAGTTTGTAGAAGATGCTGAAGAATCTCTTTGAGACTTGTTTATTTTGTTGGTGCCACAGAAAAGTCTGTTTTTTATTTCTGTTTGGAGTCACAGATGCTGCAATCCTCTTGAACGCAATGAGAAAGATGCCCCGATTTGTTGACTGGGAGATATCTTGAGTTTGCTGAGTGAGACCAGGAAATGCACTTGCCTATTTGGGGCCTTCCTCTGCATTCCTAGGACACCATAACATGGCTTGACCCTTTGATCTTGCTTATATCCCTCCACACTAGCTGGCCTTGTCTTCCTCAAACTTTGCCTTTTCCTTTGAAATCCTAAAACAGTTTCCCACAATCCATTTGCTAGATTGTCCTACACATTCATCTTTTTAGTCTGAAGTGCTTTTTTCTTTGTATTAGTTATTCACTGTGTTCTTCATACCAGCTCTTTGTTCTAATGTGTGATAGTTAATATCAAACTCTCCTTCTTAGCACTGTTACCAAGTTCAAAAGTCATTTCTGATTCATTTTTATTGACTACCTATTATAAAGGTGTGGACATTATTTTGTGGAGATTATAATACCAGATGCTGGTATTAAAGGACTTCAGTCTGAAGCTTTCTTTGTACTGCTGTTTCATACAAAAACAGGGAAAGAGTGGAGCAAAGGAAGGCTGTTTAGGAGCAAATGCAATGGTTAACAATGTGCCCCCCCCCCCCGAATACTGAGGAATTCAAGAGAGATAAGAATATATAGTGGAAACCTTGGGGAATGAAGCTGGGAGGGTGAAGGATACTGGTGATATCAGTGGGGTGGCCCAAGGAGAGACAGCCTGGTGTGCCAGAGGCCTGAACCCCCACAGGAGTAATTGGCCAGGGGCAACCTTGGAGTCGATAGAATCAGACAGGCAGGAGAGGTGGGATTAATGGAGGGATGGGAGGGAGAGATGATAGAGGGAAGCATGGATAAGTAGAAAAATTAAAAAACAAAAAGGGAAGACAGGCCAGAGGGAGCCCTGGGGTCCACAAAGGCAGGCAGGTAGGAGGGTGGGAGGAACTGGGATGAACTGGAGAAGGGAGGAAAAGGGGAATAGATGGGAGGGGGATTGGAGTGAAGTGGGAATGTGTACTCAATGTACTTGTAAAACTAAAATAACTTAAATTAAAAAATAATAAATGTTCGAATCTGTAAAAAAAATAATATTAGGGGTCTGAATGGAACAGAAACCAGCTCATGTCTTTGGCTGTTATTAGACAAGAGCCGTGGCCAATGCAGAAGCAACTGTGCCATGCAGGCTATATTGTGGTCAGTCTCTGAAATGTCCTTCCTGACTATCAATAGTTTTCATTTTTCTATTTCACTATGAAGGGCAAACACGTACCTACACATGCATATCCCACACAGTGGTGATGATACTGTTATTTTTTTCTTTTTTGAGCAGTAAAGCAAGGCACTGAAAGAGAGAGATGAGCAACCTTTTTGGGGGTGATTTAAAGAAACAGGAACAAAGAGTCTCTGGTTCCCCTGTAAGATGCCAAAAAAAAAAAAAAAAAAAAGTCATGGTGTTTTAAAGAACTGATCTGCTTGCTATCTTTAAGGTAAAGTCCTGCTGCCTCTCACTCCCAAGGATGGTGAGTGCTGTGACTACTGTGTCTCCGTCCTAACTCCTTGGGGAATTCCCTGAAGCTGCCAGAGAGGCAGCATGATACCATCCCTACTTTTCTTCCCTGCAGCTTGGCAGGTGTGATTACAGACCTGTCTTAGCTCATCCATAGCTCCCAGTGTGCTCTGAACTGGTGAAGGGCAGCTGGAAGCAGGAAAGTTCCCTCCCTTCCTTTACCCCCTTGCTTCCTCCTCTGCATCTGTAGAAGCAGCCAGGCTGAGGACGCTGTGTGCTGTGAGAGGCCCTGGGGCTCCTGCACTCTGGGTTCTAGGCCTCTGGCAAAACACTTCAAGCAGCTAAACTTAGACCATCATAGTTTCTCTGGGCAGCTCCCGCCCTAACCATGCTCCAATTCTATCCCAGCACTTTTTTAAAAATGTGTTTTCAAGTAGGCTTTGGCATGTTTAACTTTATGGACCTTTGAATTTTTCCTTCTCCATGTTGTGTAGATCCCTGTGATCTATCTGTTTCCTTATTCATAATATTCCATATGGCCCATCAATTACAGGATGCAGCCCAAGACTTTAATCTGTCTTAGTCACTGTTTCCTCATTACTTTAGCCTCATCTTCTATTTTCACTTCATTTCAAATACCTGTCAGCAGCTAAGACACATCTCTTTGCTCTTGTCAAGACATGGTTCCACTGCGAGTAATGCTCACGGCTACTTTTTGAGAACGTAACATTGGCATTTTGATTTTACCAATAGGTATATCCAGGAGCCACTGACTCTGATTCAACTTAGCGTTATCTTTCCACTCAGGAGATTTGGGTAAGTATGAATGTGTGTGTGTGTGCACATTTGTGTTGAGTGTGTGTGTGTGTGCATGTGAGTGTGCATGAATATATGCATGTACATATTTATATGCATATTTTCATGTACACTGGTCAATCTCTGGTGTCTTCCTCTGTATCTCTGCATCTTATTTTTTGAGATAGGCTCTCTCATTGACACTTAAACTCACTGACACAGCTAGACTAGAAAGTCAGCAAGCCTTAGGGATTCTTCTGTGTTTGCTCCTCAGAGCTAAGATTGCAGGTGCTCACTGTTGACCCTTCTGTGGCAGTGGAGATGTGAGCTTAAGTCCTCACGCTTGAATGACAGTCATTTCACTGACTGAGCCATCTCTCCAGCCTTTTTTTTTTCTTCCTTTTTTTAATCTTTTCTTCATCTTTCTGTAAACAGGCTTTCACTACAGTGCATGCTTCAAACTCACTGCGTAACCTAGGATGTCCTTGAATTTGTACCTGTCCTTCTGTTTCAACTTCTGAAGTGCTAGGATCACAGACATATACCACCATACCACGCTTGACTCAGGAGATCTAACTTAAGGGCCTGAACTCTTAATCACTATGCCACCCTGACATCTGAAGAGTAAAAGTTACCAAAAATATAAACGGTTAGGGCTAAAGAAGTGTTAGTAAACATATAACACAATTTCTTCAGTGTACACATTAAAACTGAATCCTCAGGGAGAGAAAATGTTTTATCAAGAGATACAAGTAGAGATTTTCTGCCTCTTTTAGAAATGAATAACTGAGGCCCAGGGAGGTGGTTCAGTGGAAAAAGTGCTAATATTAAGTGATCGGCTAGTTAGGTGTTGAACTGGCAGACTCTGCTTTAAGAAATTGTGGTGAACAATCAATAAAAACATCTGGTGTTAACTTTGGCCCTGAATACATACAAAGACACACTTTTGAACATATACACATGTGCATGAAGGCAGGTATACCTGTATATACCTGTGTCCACAAGATGCAAACATGCATATGTACATGCATGTAGGAAGGAACAACTGAAGCAGGACAATTTCTGTGAGTCATATGTGTGGATAAGCAGAAAAGTATGTCATGACCCAGCTTTGAGGCATGTTGATGTTGAAGGATGTGGAAGGCAGAAGGCTCCCTCATTGATTGGATGTGTGGTCCAAATGTTCACTTCCCAGCTGTAGAATGACTTGTTTTCTTCCCTTTAAGATTTCCAAATGTTCTAGTGAGCAGAACATACAGTTCTGTGGCATCTGGAGGAATGAGGTCCTGTCATTTGCTTTGGTGAATGGAAAGCTGGCAGACACTCCATGAAAAGAGGTAAAAATATGCTTCTGTGGACGGGCCTTGTTCACTTGCACTGCAACAATTTTCTGTAAGAACTGAGTCCTGAGATGCGGAATAAAGCAGATGGGAGGGCACAGACTGCATCTCATCTCCAAATACATTTCTTAACCACAGTGGATATGAAGATCTCAGCAGAGCTGCCGCAGCTAACCCATGATGTATTAGTGAGAGGAAGAGATGCTGCTGGTGGCAGCCATGGAGACTGGGGATGGTTCATTGTTGCATCTTGATTGTGGCAATACTTAACAGATTATGAATAGCTTTGCAGCATGTGTCTTACATACTGATTTATTATCAGTGTACATGCTAGAGATTTCAATGTTGGAGCAACTGTAGAAAAAATGAATAGCATCAATTTTTGATGGATCGATCAGAATAATGCACATTTACAGGGTACGATATGGCATTTTTTTATTTTAAATTTTACTTTTTTTAAATTTCCACTCATACAAACTTAACAGGTACACCAATCCCCTCCCTCCCTCCACCCCCCACCGCCATGTGCTTCTCTCCCCTCCCTCTCCCTCCCCATCCCCCAGTGCCTCCCCCTCCCATCCCAGGAGCATCCTTTAATGTGCATGCCAAACTCTCCTCTGGGTCCTCCTCTCGGATGAAGTGTAAGGACCCAGTAGCATTTCCCAGAACCCTTTCATGTGTTCCCCTTAAACATAGGAACACTACTGTGCCTGTCAATCCCTTGCCTCCAAGGATCCTAGTGCCTTTAGCCCATGCTAGACTTTGTGGGGTCAATAATGTGTAGGACATTGCGCGGGACATGCAAAGTCCAATTATGATTGCTTCGGCCCTAGCTTGTGTGGAGTATCTTGCATATCATTACTCCTCCCATCCTTGTGCTCTTACAATCTTACTGCCCCCTCTTCCGTAAATTTCCCTGAGTTCAGGATGGGGAAAGATTAGTCTGGCCTAGTTCTAGGTGGTTGATATAGAGTCTCTGATGTTCTGAATTATGGTTTGTTGATTTTTTTTTTCAGTTTTGCTGCTCCTTCAATGCCCTTCACTCCATCCTGATGGGTATTGGATGTTACCTCCTGGCCAGAGATAAAAACCTGTTAAACTAGAGTCTTATTCTAAGAGTATATTCAAAGGTAGATGTAATAAAAGTAGGAAACTGCGGTGAGGGAGGGGTCAATCACCCATTTGCAAAATGGTTACTTTCTATCTGCCAGACTATATGCTCACCCCTTCTGGTAAGATCAGTACCCCATCAATTGCAAATTATCAGGAAAGAAAGTCTGTGAACTTAACCAGATGTCTCATTACTTACTTGCAGTCCTTGATGGTGGCCTATTTTCTCTGCTGTAACATGGTCCCTTCTCTCTTTGTTTCTGGTGTGGCCCTCCTTCCCCATCCCTCCTGTTCATAATCTTTGCAATTACTGTAGGTATTACAGAGATTTATCCTTGAGTGTCTCTAAGTGGGTTTGGTACTAGGATCCACCGATTAGAGAGTACATACGGCACTTAATTTTCTGTGTCTGGGATACTTCACTCAATATAATTGTTTCTAATTCCATCCATTTCCTAGCAAATTCCATTAATTCATCATTTTTTAAATTTTTAAAAATTTTTTTATTATTATTATTATTTATTCAACTGTGGTCATGTGCATGTGTATGTGCACCTGTGTGTGTGTGTGTGTGTGTGTGTGTGTATGTGTAGAACCACGGACGAGTTCGCGAACCACCATGGACACCTCCACCTCCTTCTGCCGCGGGATTCACAGGCTCCTCCCTACCAGGACCAGAAGCACAGGCCGCCCCCTCTTCCGCCCGGCGTCTATACGTGGGATCTGGGATCCGAACTCAGGACCTTCCGCCTGCAAGGCAGAGGCTTAACCCCTGAGCCACCTCTCCAGCCCAGTTACAATCTCTTTATCTGAACAGAAGCCCTTTAATTTCACAAGATCCCATCTATTGAGAGTTGGTTGTAGTGACTGTGCTATTGGATGTCCCTTTAGGAACTGTTGACCTAGCCCAATCAGCTCGAGGGAGTTCCTTACCCTTTCAACTATGGTTTTCATAGTCTCTGGCCTTATATCAAGGTCCTTGATCCATTTGGAACTAATTCTTGTACATGGTGACAAGTACGGATCCAGTTTTAATCTTCTGCCTGTGGAGATCCAGTTTTGCCAGCACCATTTGTTGAAGATACTATTCTTTTCCATTGAATTTTTTGGGCCCCTTTGTCAAAGATCAAACGACTGTAGTTGTGTGGGCTTATATCTGGGTCTTCAACCTTTATTTATTGATCTGTGTGTCTATTTTGGAGCCAATACCAGGCTGTTTTTAAACTATGGATTTATAGTATAGACTAAGGTTTGGTATGGTGATACCTCCAGCTGTGTTTTGTTACTCAGGATTGTTTTTGCTATCCTGGGTCTTTTGTGCCTCCATATGAATTTTGAGATTGTTTGGTCAACTTCTTTGAAGAATTGCTTTGGGATTTTAATTAGTATAGCATTGAATTTGTATATTGCCTTTGCTAGGATGGTCATTTTTACGATGTTGTTTCTGCCAATCCAGGAACAAGGGAGGTCTTTCCACCTTCTGGTGTCTTCTGCCATTTCTTTCATTAGAGTTTTAAAGTTTTCATTATAAAGGTCTCTTACTTCCTTGGTTAGGTTTATACCAAGGTATTCATTTTTTTAGGGGCTATAGTAAATGGAATTGTTTCTCTCAGGGCTTTTTCACTTCTTTCATTCTGGGCATATAGGAAAGCCTCTGATTTTTGTACATTTATTTTGTATCCTGCCACCCTGCTGAACTTCTCAATTAGTTCCAGGAGCTTCCTGGTGGAGTTTTTGGGATCACTCAGGTATAAGATCATTTCATCTGCAAATAGGGATAGCTTGACTTCTTTCTTGCCGATTCTAATCCCTTTTATGTCCATTTCTTGTCTCATGACTCCAGCTAAGACTTCAAGTACAATATTGAATAGAAGTGGTGAGAGTGCACAGCCTTGTCTAGTTCCTGATCGAAGTGGGAATGCTTCCAGTTTTTCCCCATTGATTATCATCCTTGCTGTGGGCTTGTTGTATACAGCTTTTATTATATTAATAAAGGTTCTTTCCATTCCAACTGTCTCTAGGGTTTTGATCATAAAAGGCTGTTGGATCTTGTCAAAAGTTTTTTCTGCATCTATCGAGAGCATCACGTGGTCTTGGACTTTGGACTGGTTTATATGGTGAATTACATTAATTGATTTGCGTATGTTGAACCAACCTTGTGTGCCGGGGATAAAGCCTACTTGATCCCCGTGAATGATCTTTTTGATATATTTTTCAATCTTATTTGCTAAGACTTTGTTGAGAATCTTTGCATCTGTGTTCATCAGAGAGACTGGTCTATAGTTTTCTTCAATATGGCATTTTGATGTGGCATGATTTAATCTAGGAATCAAAACTTCCCATCATTTATCACTTCATTTATCTATTTTTTTATGGTACAGCATTTGAAATCCACTCCATTATTGTTATTTTACATTATACAGTACACTATTTTAAATATGGTCTCTTTGTTGTGTGCTATTACCTCTGCAAACTTGCAGGAATTTCCAGGGATGAGAAAAGAAGACAATTGAAACCCTTTGGTATTCAACCTCCTAGACAATATATGATCTCTCCTTAAGGCTATGATGTATGTAGTAGATATCCTATATATTCTAAAAATGTGGAATCTAATGGTACAGACATGGGGGATGGAGTTTGTTCTTTAAGGTACATCAGGTAATAATTCTGATTAAGGATCATATGAGTAAGTTTATCAGTCCATATATAGCTTGCTCACTGTTGTATAAATTTTTATGTGTTTAAGGTTGTTGTCACTAGTAAAGTACTTAAATAATAGGTTGGATTAATTTCTCAACCATCAAGGTTTAGGGGCTGAAGATGTAGTTCAGCAGTAAAGCACTTAGGCGGCATGCACAAGTCCTGGGTTTAATCCCCACTATTTAAAAAAATAAGGTTAAAATTTTGGAGTAGCAGGAGATGATGTTAGTGTGCTACATATGGAGGTCAATTATATCAGTCATGTCTGCTTATGTGAAATCATAAGAGTCACTGAATAAATGTTATAATTTATTAGGTCAAAATTATTATTCACATTTTCAATTTGGCCTAAAATCTACTTGGAATATCTCACTTCTCCTGTTGTGTAGACTCCCACTGAAAATGAAGATGTGTGTCTAATATGGAAAGGACAACTATGTCAAAGACTTAACATACAAAGTTAAAGAATAATCTACGAGAAGACATTAGGGATGCCTACAATTCAGATGACTGACCTAGATTTCTCTACGTGTTACCCATGGCTTATAGATATAATGGCAAATGAGATAAAGTTCTACCCATAATGAATACATTATGTGATAAGTGTGGTACAAACAATTGTGGAGCTAGTAGAAGAATCTATGTCATGACAGGGAAACATATGCCCAGATCCTAAAACAAGATGTCAGAGGAGGAGTGATTTAAGCAGAACTTAAGATGGAGTTCGATGAGAGACTAGAAAGAAAGCGAAAAATAAAGGAAGAAGTTTTATGCTGTAAATCACTTGCTCTTCTATAGTAAAATACTTTAGATAAAGCAATGTGCCAGTGGCTGGAGTTCATGCTTTATCGTTCTGGAAAGTATAAAGTCCAAGTTTAAGGTATCATCAGATTAAACATCAGTGAAAGTTCTTTTCCATCTCATGATAGTTCATCCTTGCCACATTCTCATACAACACTAAAGTGTAAGTAAGTACTCTCCCTTGTGTATTTCTTTTTTAGTAATATTACTAACAACATTTACAAGGTCCATAGCCATGTACTCAACAGCCTTTAAGGCCATACTCCTTAACACTACTGCATGGAAATAAAGGTTTAAAGTCAGAATTAGAGGAGAGAACAAATATGCATATCATATCACCCAAAAAAGAGACTGTCTGGAATGTGAACTGAGCAGTTTTATGACCATCTCTTGGCTTGAGAGGGGGAGTGGCAAAGCCTCACAATTAAAAACTAACAAACATGGCCAGGTTAGGATTCAGTAGAAGATTTAAATATCAGATCAGCACAGAGTTGTAGAGAAAGGAGCTTTCCACAATTGAGACAGCGACAAACACAATCACAACAGAACATACCATAGTCGTTAGCCTTAAAAACTTTTCCTGAACATTTTATGCCTGCCATCATTTACTTAATCCACTTATATGTTTAGGTTTTTAAAGAAAAAAAATGCAACACAGAGAGGTTGAGTAACTTGTCTACACATCCCAGGAACAACATCAGATTCTGCCTGTCTTGACTCAACAGCGGTGCTTTTAGTGTACCCCTCTTGTACTTGTGAAATGTATTTTAATGATGGGTAAAATGTAGAGAGACAGAGATCAGAATTATGTCTTTTATATAAAACCCTAGGAATGACCACCTTCAGAGTTCTGAGGGGCTAGGCTCCATAGGGCACCTGAGAAATTACAAAGATTATAAAATGGATCCCCGGGGGTCCACACCTCCTTCAGTAATGCATCCTCTGGGAAGAGTCCACACCATCTATTCTGAGACAGATATTCACCCTGAACTTGTAAAGAGCAATCTATAAAATGCACACTGAAAATAAGTAAAGCCCCATACTTGCAGCTGATGGTTGGACAAACTGGGGCAGAGAGGACTTTATTATTATTCTTTAATTTTCCAAAAGCAGTGCACGGTTTCCTCCTATTTATAATAAAAGCCACTGATATAATAAAGGCATCTCATCACATCAGCAGTCATCTCCACAAATAGCGCATTGACGCTTTAGATATTAACATGTGTTATAAATGTCATTGATATATTAAGACTGTTCAGACTGTCTATCTAAAAATAGAGGGAAAACCAAAGGGAGGGGTGTGGAGACACAGAAAGAACCAATTCAGGCTGAGAAAAGGAAACCTATTCTTGCAAAAAGAAGCTCTCTATGTGTCTGTCAGCTGTGCAAGTAAACACCTGAGTCTGATTCATGCTTTGCTTTGAACTTGAGTCACCAGCAGAGTGAGATGCACAAAGAGGAAAAAGGGACAGAGAGAGAGAGAGAAAGAGGAGAAGGACAAGAAAAAAGAAGAAGGAGGAGGAGGAGAGAGAGAACCAGGTGGGGAAGGGGGAGAGACACAGAAAGAGAGGAGAGTGGAATTAAACGATATGAATTTGGAAAATAATTCTCAGATTAAGTTTGCCAAGGAATCCTTTTATCCTTTTCAACTTTGGAAATGGAGTCTGGCAGAGGTGACTTTGTCACCCTAGATGCTTGTTTTTTACGTAAAAACTTCAGAAATCTGCTCTACCTCAAGCCTACTTTAAGCCTGCTCTACATCAAGCGTGTATGGGGTTAGTGTTGTTTTTTTCCTACAAAACAAAATCTTGCATCAGTGAGGCTTGGACATGAGAATTGGGACAAAGTTCCTCTTCTATGCCTACCACTGGTTGGAAGTGACTCATATGCCATATTTAATATCCCCAAGAGTCTTGAAAAGAGAGAGATATGAGATCCATGTTTTTTATTCACAAAGGCTTTGGACGTCAGGGTGTGCTCATGGACTGATAGTTGGCTTCACTGATCCGTGCCACAGCAGCACCATGCTGGTTGTCCAGTGCACAGGGCAAGGACAAAGTTCCTTGTCCTGGACTGACCAGGGGGGCAGCTGTGATATCGCCTGAGCCGCATCATGGAAGGCTGAGTGGTTATGGGAGGCTACCTGGGAGATACAGGGTGGTTCAATCCAACTCAAGAAGGACAGACAGTACATGCAGTATGACAAAGTCTTGAGGCTGTGAGCGATACAAACACCCTATTTCATGACCTCAGTCCAACCCTTCACACAGCCTCCTATCACCAGAGCAGGGTGCGCAAACATAGTGAGAGAGAAGAAGGAACTGACTGTGCCTTGTGTGGCATCTAAAGTAAACCCAGAGAAAGGGGTCCTGGTATCTTGTTGTGTGAGCTCGGGGTGTGGATGCCGTGATGGTTCTTTCTCAGTCCCTCTTAAGCTTTGAGCACTGTAGCTCCAATTCTTCCTCTATTTCCTCCTCATCCTTTCCTCTTCTTCCTTCTCTATTCCCTCTGCTTCTGACAACTTCTATTCATCCTTCTACTTCTCTTCCTCCTCCTCTTGTTATTACTCTTCATCTTCTTCCATGTGCTCTTTTACAACTTTCGTCTTCACTTGATTGATCATTAAGATGATATACATGAGTAGAGGCGTAATACATTAAAATTATAATAGAATGTATGAGATAAAATTCTGTATTAAAATGACATGATTTTATGAATCATCATATTGTTTTAGTTTTCATAACTTGCTGATGCAAAAAAAAAAAAAACCTGAGCCAATTAACTTTGTGGAAAGGGTTTAATTGCAGCTCACAACCCCAGGTTATATACAAGGATCATGTCTCCATGCTAGCTGGATTGCCAGTGCTCATTGTTTCCATCCTTATTTCCTTTTACACTATTTGCCAAGGGAATGCTGCTTTCCACAGTGGGTGGGATCTTTCCACATCAATTATGCTACCACAGCAATCCCCCAAAGACATGTCAGACATCAATACGAATTTAGAGAATCCTTCTCAGGTGGACCTAAACACCCACCTTCTAGATTTCTGGTTGACAATTAATATTAGCTCTGCTTCCACATATTGATTTAGCTTATTACATTTTGTAAAATCCCCGTTAGATGTTTTGACTGTGGTTTTTAAATTTTTAAAACACAGATTATTTTTATGACAGGGAACATGCTTACTTACTGTAAAAAAATGGACCAAGCACAATGGAAGGTTTCATGATTTAGTTTTCCATGATTGTAGCACTATGTCTGAGATCATAACTCAAAAAGAGGGAAGGCTTATTTTCATTCACAATTTCATATTTTTCAATCCACGATCAGGTGGCCCTACTGCTTTGGTAAGGGAATGTATGGGGAGGACAAAGATTCTCATCTCATGGTGAATGGAAGGGAAAGAAAGACACAGAAGAAGGGATGTGGTCCCATCTCCCTCAAGGACATGCCCTGAAGTATTCATTTCTTTTTAATAGCACCACAAACTAAGGAACATATTAGAACTGGAAAAGAAATCTATGCAGTAGACTAGTGGTGACCACTCATAAGGGATGACTCAGGGCTAAACCAGAATGCCTTGGTCTCCTTGGTTTCTGTTTTATCTCCCAGTTCTGTGACTTCTGTGACTGTGAACAAGGAACTCAACTCCTTTAGGTCATTTCTTTCAAATGAAAAGAAAAAGGAAAACAAAAAAATAGCGGGAACAACAACAAAAATCTGAGATCCCCTTACCTGGCTTTCAGAATGAGATCTGAGTTTAGGAGCACTAGTGTGTATTCGTCTAATGTCTGACCCACAGTGAGACTCACCAAAGTGGGAGCGATTGTAGCACAACCATCAGGCACACTGTGCGCTCAAGTCCATTCTCTGCACTGTGAGTGTAAAAAACTTTCCCCTCTAAAACATGCCATACTCTTTTGATGTTGGGATGCATGAACCCACTGTTTAAAACATTTAATCCATTTCCCAGCTGTACCTGCATCCTTTCTAACTAATGATAATTGAGAAGGTATCCTTTGAGATTTGGTTGTCTTTTGTCAGGAACAGTGCAGCCCACAGCATCACTCAGGCATTTGAAAGCCTGCTGGATTCTATCGCTTATGCAGTCTGTTTGTTGTATGAAGGCCTGCTGGGTTGCATGATCCCCTTTGAAAAGTTGAGGGAAAAGATGCTCAGCAGGCCTTTTGCTTAGACTTTCTTTCCCTGACTGGGCCTCCCATGGCAGTTCAATCAGCAAATATTTATCTGCCCCCCCTGGGTGTTCAAAGATGAAGCCCAGCACTCTTCTAGGTGTGAAGACCTTCTGGCCTGATGGAGAAATGTGAAGAGACACCTTGGAGACACTGAGATATTAAACACAGCCAAAAACAAGCAAATCTGAAGTTGCCTTCCAAACAGGGTAGGACACTGTTGGAATTTGCATCATTACAGTTCTGTAACTATTGCTTAGATTCAAGCTGATGGATTAATAGAATTTGTGAAAATGATAATTAGACAGACTGTAGGGCTTGTGAATGACTTGGGTGGCAGGAGAGCGGGGGCTGAGTTTATCTCTTATCTGTAAACTGTTAAATTGGCTTTCAATTTGTAACAGCAACCCAAGGGTGCTTCCAGAAAACCCTGATTTTCTTCTCAGTTACTCAAGTCCCCTGTGCTGGGGGAAACATTTCCTTGTAACATTTCTACTTCAAAATATCACAGACTTAAAAAAAAGACGGGGGAAGGAAACTTGGGTCCATCCAAGTGACTGAGAAAATAAAACAGGAAATAATAAACAGAAAGAGGACAGAAAGAGTTGACATTTTCTTCAAGACTGAATAATGTATTTGAATGTTTCATTTTGCTATAGATTGAAAGGAGTTTCAGGGGGGAAAAAGTGAGGGGGGAAGGCTGGAGAAGAAGGAAGGATGAATAAGTCCCTAGAGACAGACACTGCAATCTAGAAAGTTATTTCTCAGTTGGGCTTAGTTCTGAAGTTCATCACTGAATTATGTGTGGAATGTTTGGAGACTTATCCCTGGTGTACTTGTAGTACCTGAAATAGAAAGCTGTGAGTGCAGATTGAGTTTTCCACTTCAAGACATATTGGAAGCTAATTTCCCTTCTCTTGGCTTTTTTTTTTTTCTTTTGAATACTCCTTCAGTTTCCATCTCTTCCCATAGTTACTTTTAAGTAACTATTAGTAGATGCTTGCTATATGACTGTTACTCCTGATGAAATTATACTTAAAACAATGAAATCAGAATAAGTCTCTCACTGAATAAATGCTGTGGATGAAAGCATACATCAATTTATCCCAAATGGTTGTTCTTGAAAGATATGTAGAATCTCTGCTTCAGCTTAGGGTGAATCTCTCATACATTATGCTCTTTTAAAAATAATTATTCTGAAATTGGATGAAAATTACAGTTAAGACTTCCATAAGCTTTCTTAAATAGCTTATAGTATTTAAAGAAAATATTAATTCACCAATTTAATTTTAATGGCACTCAAAATAAGTTGCAAAATACAAATGCAAAGTGGGTGAGAATTTTTTATTACCATTTGACCCAGTTGCTTAAAAACTCAAAAGTGTAAGATTTAAGGAAAGGGGAAAAAAGGTAAGAAGAAGATCCCTTCTCATTTTTTTGACAAGAATTGTATTTAAATATGATCAAGATTCATGTGTGGTAAGGAAGGATTGAGAGAAGTGAAGAGATAAGTAGGTATAGGACAAAGAGAAAGAGATGAGGAAAGAGAAAGAGGAGTAAAAAAAGCAGAGAAAGACGAGAGAGAAAGACAAAAAGAAAGAAAGAGAGAAAGAGAAAGAGAGAAAGAAAAAGAAAGGAAAGTATATAGGAAGGCAAAAGGTAGACCACATGGACTGTAAGAAGGTAATAAATTGAAATCATTTTTCTGTATAAAAGAGTGAGTTTCAAAGGAAAATATATCCATGGTAAATTAGAACTGAAACATTTCTACAAAAAGAAAGTATTAAAAAGTGAAACAAATTGTTTAGGAATGCCTGCAGTTCTGGCCTTATAAACAACAGGAAGCAAAGAAGAGCATTTAAATGTCTGCCATAATTAACAGATTTTAATCTTACTCTAAATTTTGGCTTCTATCCCAGTTTTTTGACTTACAGAATATATGGTTCTGGACCAGCTATTTACCTTCCCCCTGTCTGTCTCTTCTATGTCAAGTGGTAACTATAATCTCTATGGCCATGGGGAGAGTGGAATGAGTCAATCTATCAATCTGTGCTGAGAATTCAAATACAGCGTCTGTGCAAACTAAGCGCCCCTTGATGCTATTGTTATTGTTATGTATTTGAATTTCCCCTCTGGAAAGCAATGGCTCTGTATGTATTTATTCCCTTTGCCCCAGGAATCCTCCTCTTGGAAACGGATCCCAAGAAAATAATTCAACAGAAAGCAAAACCTAAGTGTTCAGCTATGATCACAACAGCAGTAGCTCTAATTGCCAAAAAATTGGAACGACTTAGATGTCCATCAATAAGGGAACAATTTATAGCAAATTATGATATATCAACATAATAGGATATTATGAAGCCATTAAAATGATAATTATGATGATAATGTAGCATCTTGAACAAATGCTTATAATTTAATGTTAGGTAAAAAAATGAAATATCCAGTAAAATAGTAGCTTCATAAAGACTTTCATACATAAGGGCCTGTTCAGGCATCTTACAAGCAAAAATTGAAATGATTATGTATGCATGTGCATTTAAAGATTTTTCCATTTCTAATTTGCTTCCTAATATTGTTTTGAAATCATCTATCCAATAATAAAAACATGAAATAGGAGATGACAGAAGAAACATGATTGTTACAACTAATATCAGTGAATTAGCACTACAAGTAGATTGGCTTAGAGACACACACAAGGGCTTTGGGACTTTCATTTAGGTAATACTTAAAAATAATGAATAAATAACACAACTGTATGCTAGGTGGTAATCTGACTAATTTATTTTTACATGAGTTATTGTTTCAGTATTATTTTACAAATAAGAAATATAGGATACACGATTAAGCTCCTTTTTTGACATATGACAATTAGCAAATTGGGATTTATTTAATTTTTGAATACTCTGAAATTAGTGACTAGCATAGACACAACTTTTTTCATAGCTAGCTTCATGGTAACATAATTGGCATTTTTAGGCCACAGAAATCACTGAATTCCCAAGGATTCAGCATGTAGCATTTCATGTTCTGTTGTTCCGAATTTCTTTTTTTTTTTTTAACATTTTTTATTATCTCTACTCATACAAACTTAATAGGTACACCGTTCCCTCCCTCCCTTCTCCCCCCCCAACACATCTGCTCGCCCTCCCCTCACCCCTCCCTCCCCACTGCTCAGTGCCTCCCCTCCCCCAATCCCCAGAGAATCCTTTAATGTGCATGCCAGACTCTCCTCTGGGTCCTCCTCTCCAATTACATACAAGGACCCAGCAGCATTTCCCTGAACCCTTTCCTGTGTTCCCCTTAAGCATAGGAACACTATTTTGGCTGTCATTCCCTTGCCTCCAAGGATCTTGGTGCTTTTAAAAAGCAAATGCTAGACTTTGTGGGGACAATAGTGTGTTGGACATTGCGCAGGGCATGTAAAGTCCAATTATGATTGCTTCGGCCCTAGCTTGTGTGGAGTATCTTGCATATCATTACTTCTCCCATCCTTGTGCTCTTACACTCTTACCGACCCCTCTTATGCAAATTTCCCTGAGCTTCAGGATGGGGAGAGATTAGGCTGGCCTAGATTAGGTGGTTGATATAGAGTCTCTGAAGTTCTGGATTATAGTTTGTTGATTTTCTTTTGCGGTTTTGCTGCTCCTGCAATGCCCTTCACTCCATCCTGATGGGTATTGGATGTCATCCCCTGGCCAGAGATAAAAACCTGTTAAACTAGAGTCTTGTTATAAGAGTATATTCAAAGGTAGATGTAATAAAAGTAGGAAACCACAGTGAGGGAGGGGTCAATCACCCATTTGCAAAATGGTTACTTATTATCTGCCAGACAATATGCCCTCCCCTTCTGGTGAGATCACACCCCCTCAGTTGTAGATGATCAGGAAAGAAAAGTCTGTGAACTTAACCAGATGTCTCATTGCTTACTCGCAGTCCTTGTTGGAGGCCTATTTTCTCTGCTTTACATGGTCCCCTCTCTCCTTGTTTCTGGTGTGGCCCTCCTAACCCATCCCTCCTGTTCATACTCCTTGCAATTACTGTATTACAGAGATTTATCATCGAGTATATCTAGGTGGGCTGGGAGGGTTTGGTACTAGGAGCCACTATTAGGGAATACATACGGGGCTTAATTTTCTGGGTTTGGGATACTTCACTCATTATAATAGTCTCTAATGACATCCATTTCCCAGCAAATTCCAGTAATTCATCATTTTTGATGGCTGAGTAGTATTCCATTGTATAGATGTACCACAGTATCCTTATCCACTCATCAACTGTTGGACATTTGGGTTGATTCCATGACTTTGCTATTGTAAACAGTGCTGTTATGAACATGGTCGTACTTGTGCTATTGAGGTGGACCCCTGCTGCATGGGGGGTTATTCCCAAAAATGGGATAGCAGGGTCATATGGCATTTCAATCTTTAATTTCTTTAAGAATCTCCAGACGGCTCGCCAGAGTGGCTGTATGAG